>CM041296.1:66772764-67411824 GCA_023052935.1 Piezodorus guildinii | reverse complement strand
ATTGCTCAGATCTTTGTCCTCAACTGGATTAAGGATTAGACCAATTTTTAACTTGTATATAGTTATTATTATTTCATATTGTGAAATTCTTTAAAATTTATTATTAATTATTTATATTATATTTTTAATTTATTAATTAAATCGGAATAGTGGTAACTTAAATGTCTTGAGTCAGTTTTAAAATTCACGGTTTTATCTATATTTTTATTGATATATATAGCCTCTATGGTTTTTCTATTTTGTTTATTTTTGACTATTTCCAAAATTTGTGGTCTATTGAAATCAAACTTATGTTTCAAATGTATGCTATGTTGTGATAAAGCAGTTGTATTTATATTTTTACTGTTGTTACAATTACTTTTGTGCTGTTTTGTTCTAGTACTAACTTTTTTGGAAGTTTCCCCTATGTAACATTTTTCACAGTCTAGACAATTTATTTTGTATACAACATTTAATTTTTCTTCATTACTTATAGGGTCTTTTGTACTAGTGAGGAATTTTTGTAATTTATTATGGTTATAAAGGCCTAATTTGATGTTGGGTAAATCATAAGCTAATAATGTTTTATTTATTTCACTAGTAAGATGTGGTATATATTGCATTTTGAAAAATTGTTTGATGTTTAAGCTCATATTTATTTCAGCATCTTTAATATTTTGATTATTAACATCTGTTGTTATTTCATCTGTAGCGCTTCTATAAAAATCTGTAATGGTTTTCTGTTTATTATTTTTCTCACTCATTCTACCAATATCTTTAATTATTCTAACTGTTTGCTGTATTTTGTTACCAATACTATTGTCAGGGTTCTTATCAGGAGATTTATATTTAACCTCAAAATACCAGATATTATTTATTAATTTTCTTGGGTAGAAATTTTCTAAAAGTATTTTATAAGTGGTGGTTTTTATTTCTTTTATGTATTCCGTATCTGTAAGCGCTATTGCTTTTCTAATGAAGTTTTTAATAACATTTATTTTCTGTATATATGGGTGATTAGAATGGTAATTTAGTAGCACATTACTAGTTATATCTTTTTTAGTCCATCTTGTTTTAATTATTTTGTTTTTAAGAATTATATCCATATCTAAAAATCTAATTGTATTGTTATTAGGTTTTTCAATGGTAAATATCATTCTTCTATGGTGATTGTTAAAGGTTTCAAGGAGGTTATTTTGTTGGTTTTTGTCTATTATTATTAACATATCGTCTATGTATTTTTTCAACAACATTGGTCTTACATCTGATTTTATTAGATTTTTATTAATTAGGTCATTTAAATAAATACCACTGAGATTAACTGACATGGCTCCACCCATTGGTAGTCCAAATAATTGTTTGTAAATTTCTCCATTGTATTTGAAAAAATTATATTTAAGGCATAAATTTAAACCTTCTATAAACATTTTTTTATCTTTAATTGTTGTATAATCTATTATTTTGTGCCAGTTTTCGTCAATTAATTTAAGGATATCGTCTATTGGAATGTTTGTGAATAGTGATTTAACGTCTAGACTGATAATTTCGGTATTCTCATCAGGTATTTGTATGTTGTTAAGTATCTTTTTCAGTGCCAATGAATTTTTGATATCGTAATTATTATCATTATTTAAAGAATTTAAAGATGGGTTTAAAAATTTTGATAAAGCCTCTGTAGGACCATCAATATTATTGATGATAGGTCTGAGATTTTGTTTATCTTTGTGGGTTTTAATTAGGCCATGTATTCTAGGGATACAAAAATCAGTAACTTGTAGTTTATTTTTAGTTATTTTGTCTATATAGCCATTTTTAAATAATTTAGTAACATATAAATTTATTTTATTTACCAGATCTTTAAATGGGTCATTTCTTAATTTCCTATAGGTATTTTTATCATTAAGTTCTATTAACATTTTGTCATTATACTCATTTTTGTAAATAAATACTAATTTTTTAGTTTTATCTGATTTAATTACGATGATATCTTTATTTTTTTCCATAAATATTTTAAAATATTTTAAATCTTTTATAATTTGTGATTTTAAGATTGTGTTTTTTTTAATGATTTTATTATGTTTATTATTATTGGTGTTTTTTTTCTCTACATAATTATTAATAAGCGTGCATATTCTGTTTCTTAAAGCATTTATATGATTTTCAGAAGTATTTAAGTTGTTATACATAGACTCTAAATCAGTTATGACTTTAACTATATCTTTATCATTGTTGTAAAATTCAAAATTAAAATTTTCCCCTAAAGATAATAAATTTATTATATTGTTAGGAATATCAGTTTTTGTTCTATTTTCAACTCTATTATTAATTTTATACAGTTCATTATATTTAATTAGGTGATCCTTATCAGTCTCAACATAGCAATTATTATTAGATAAAATTTGATCTTGCTTAAGATTTTGGCACTTTATAGATGTCAGGTTTCTATTTTGTTTATTATCAATTAATTTGTTAATCTGTAATTTATTAATTTTTGGTTTATTAATTAACCTGTTTAATTTGAGGCTTATATGTTCTTTATTATCTTTTAAACCGTTTTCTATGTATTTGTTGATAATATTGTTAATATCTTTATCTATATTATGAGGTGTGTTATTATTGTTTTTAATTTTGTTAATAAATCGGTCTAATCTTTGTCTCAATTTATTAAGTAACCAGTAAGATTGTTTAATTTCTAAATTGATAATTTTTTCACTTATATTATTAAAAAATTCACAATTGTTGGTATTCCTCAAAAAATTATTATCAAACATGTTATCTAGAGGTTGTAGCTTATAAAAAATGTGTGGTGGAATTTTTTTATTTTTCTTATTTTGTTTTAAATAATATATCTTAGTTTTACTATGCAACATTGCTTTACACAGTCTATATATAGCTTTACTTTCTATTATAAAATTTAGTAGTAATATATTAAGTTGTTCACTCAAATTTTTATTATACTGCTTCATATGGTAGCCGCCATTACCCATATATAAATTCATTATATCAATATGTTCTAAACACGGAAGATCTCATTTAATTATTAAGGTTGATGAGGGGCTGAATAAATCTTCCATTAATACTTAGAAAACGGTTTAAAAGATAATAAAGAACATATAAGCCTCAAATTAAACAGGTTAATTAATAAACCAAAAATTAATAAATTACAGATTAACAAATTAATTGATAATAAACAAAATAGAAACCTGACATCTATAAAGTGCCAAAATCTTAAGCAAGATCAAATTTTATCTAATAATAATTGCTATGTTGAGACTGATAAGGATCACCTAATTAAATATAATGAACTGTATAAAATTAATAATAGAGTTGAAAATAGAACAAAAACTGATATTCCTAACAATATAATAAATTTATTATCTTTAGGGGAAAATTTTAATTTTGAATTTTACAACAATGATAAAGATATTGTTAAAGTCATAACTGATTTAGAGTCTATGTATAACAACTTAAATACTTCTGAAAATCATATAAATGCTTTAAGAAACAGAATATGCACGCTTATTAATAATTATGTAGAGAAAAAAAACACCAATAATAATAAACATAATAAAATCATTAAAAAAAACACAATCTTAAAATCACAAATTATAAAAGATTTAAAATATTTTAAAATATTTATGGAAAAAAATAAAGATATCATCGTAATTAAATCAGATAAAACTAAAAAATTAGTATTTATTTACAAAAATGAGTATAATGACAAAATGTTAATAGAACTTAATGATAAAAATACCTATAGGAAATTAAGAAATGACCCATTTAAAGATCTGGTAAATAAAATAAATTTATATGTTACTAAATTATTTAAAAATGGCTATATAGACAAAATAACTAAAAATAAACTACAAGTTACTGATTTTTGTATCCCTAGAATACATGGCCTAATTAAAACCCACAAAGATAAACAAAATCTCAGACCTATCATCAATAATATTGATGGTCCTACAGAGGCTTTATCAAAATTTTTAAACCCATCTTTAAATTCTTTAAATAATGATAATAATTACGATATCAAAAATTCATTGGCACTGAAAAAGATACTTAACAACATACAAATACCTGATGAGAATACCGAAATTATCAGTCTAGACGTTAAATCACTATTCACAAACATTCCAATAGACGATATCCTTAAATTAATTGACGAAAACTGGCACAAAATAATAGATTATACAACAATTAAAGATAAAAAAATGTTTATAGAAGGTTTAAATTTATGCCTTAAATATAATTTTTTCAAATACAATGGAGAAATTTACAAACAATTATTTGGACTACCAATGGGTGGAGCCATGTCAGTTAATCTCAGTGGTATTTATTTAAATGACCTAATTAATAAAAATCTAATAAAATCAGATGTAAGACCAATGTTGTTGAAAAAATACATAGACGATATGTTAATAATAATAGACAAAAACCAACAAAATAACCTCCTTGAAACCTTTAACAATCACCATAGAAGAATGATATTTACCATTGAAAAACCTAATAACAATACAATTAGATTTTTAGATATGGATATAATTCTTAAAAACAAAATAATTAAAACAAGATGGACTAAAAAAGATATAACTAGTAATGTGCTACTAAATTACCATTCTAATCACCCATATATACAGAAAATAAATGTTATTAAAAACTTCATTAGAAAAGCAATAGCGCTTACAGATACGGAATACATAAAAGAAATAAAAACCACCACTTATAAAATACTTTTAGAAAATTTCTACCCAAGAAAATTAATAAATAATATCTGGTATTTTGAGGTTAAATATAAATCTCCTGATAAGAACCCTGACAATAGTATTGGTAACAAAATACAGCAAACAGTTAGAATAATTAAAGATATTGGTAGAATGAGTGAGAAAAATAATAAACAGAAAACCATTACAGATTTTTATAGAAGCGCTACAGATGAAATAACAACAGATGTTAATAATCAAAATATTAAAGATGCTGAAATAAATATGAGCTTAAACATCAAACAATTTTTCAAAATGCAATATATACCACATCTTACTAGTGAAATAAATAAAACATTATTAGCTTATGATTTACCCAACATCAAATTAGGCCTTTATAACCATAATAAATTACAAAAATTCCTCACTAGTACAAAAGACCCTATAAGTAATGAAGAAAAATTAAATGTTGTATACAAAATAAATTGTCTAGACTGTGAAAAATGTTACATAGGGGAAACTTCCAAAAAAGTTAGTACTAGAACAAAACAGCACAAAAGTAATTGTAACAACAGTAAAAATATAAATACAACTGCTTTATCACAACATAGCATACATTTGAAACATAAGTTTGATTTCAATAGACCACAAATTTTGGAAATAGTCAAAAATAAACAAAATAGAAAAACCATAGAGGCTATATATATCAATAAAAATATAGATAAAACCGTGAATTTTAAAACTGACTCAAGACATTTAAGTTACCACTATTCCGATTTAATTAATAAATTAAAAATATAATATAAATAATTAATAATAAATTTTAAAGAATTTCACAATATGAAATAATAATAACTATATACAAGTTAAAAATTGGTCTAATCCTTAATCCAGTTGAGGACAAAGATCTGAGCAATACTCTTGCTCAGATCTGAAGTGTTTAGAATTTGACTTCATTTTTATTTATTTTTACCTGGTTGAAGGTGGTACTAGTAAAATGTTGGATTACAGAATTTATAACGAGGTAATTTTTATAATATTTATTTATTTATTTAATTAAGTACTGTGCAACATTATTAAATTTTGCTTTCATTGCCTCCATATGATTTTAAAATTTGTTAATTAATAGTTTTAAAATATTGTTATCAATTGACTCCTAATTTAAAAATTGTTTAAACCATTCACTTCATTGTAGTGATCTTTAATGTGATGGTAAATTGCTTAAAAAAATTTTTTTTTTTGTAGACTTCTGAAGATGGGAGAATATCCCGAAACGTAAAGAAATAAATGATCAGTATTAATGGAAGATTTATTCAGCCCCTCATCAACCTTAAACATTAAATAAATGGAGGACTAAAAAAAAAAAAAAATTGACCCTTGTTCGATTTCACATAAAACTGAGATACTGAATATTCAAGGTTAGAAATATTATTTAGGTTGAAACTGTTTGTCGTATGAATTCACACCTTTTTCACAGTTTTCGCATTAATTAATTGAAAATGAACAGTAAATTGTTGGCATGACTTGAATGTTTTATTTTACCCCTAATAGAGCATGTTAAAGGATTCCCTATAAATATCGAATTTCAATTAACGCTTTGCCTGAAGCAAGATTTATAGGGTCCAGATGGTTTTCCTCGTATCAACTAATTTAATGCTACCTCCAATTATAGGAAAAGGTCCTGGCATCTGTTACAAATTGATTATATATGATTTTCTGACTTAAATAATTAAATTATTAAAATAATAATAAAATTTTTGTGGAGAGTATTCCATGAAATACCATCTATTATTGAAGAGGAAAAAAAAGGAAATGTGGGGATCACTTGTAGCTGGGTGGCATAACAGCCTCCTATGCCTAAGGTCACGGGTTCAAACCCGCAGGTGGTCCTAGGATTTTTTAATGGGAGTAGTCCCCAATATTATTATTATTATTTTAATAAATAAATTATTTAAGTCAGAAAATCATATATAATCAATTTGTGATAGATGCCAGGACCTTTTCCTATAATTGGAGGTAGCTTTAAAGTAGTTGATACGAGGAAAACCATCTGGACCCTATAAATCTTGCTTCAGCCAAAGCATTAATTGAAATTCGATATTTATTGGGAATCCTTCTACATGCTCCATTAGGAGAAAAAATAAAGAATTAATAATGAAATATATATATATATATATATATATATATATATATATATATATACATAGATAGGTAGATAGATAGATATGTATATATACGAGGCATGTTTTAAGTAAGTGCCGTTTTGCGATTCCGCCACCGCATCACTACTGTCGACGCTTGCGCGCTGGTTACCTACATCTCTTGTCTACGCACTGACGCCATTATAGTTAGATTCTTCATTGTATACGTTGTTTACTGAGTGTTTAAGATGTCCCCAAAAATCGTGAGTCTCGCTGATTGTGAAGTGCGGGCTATTATAAGATTTCTTACTGCTAAAGGCGTAAAACCGATCGATATTCATCGTGAGATCGTTGAAGTTCACGGACAAAACATTATGAGTGATGAGGAGGGAGTGGGTGAGAGCATTTAAAGATGGCCGCACAAATATCCATGATGAAGAACGGAGTGGGCGTCCTAAGGTCGTTAATGAAGATTTGGTGCAGAAAGTGGACGAAAATCTGAGAGAAAACAGACGCTTTACAATTTTATCATTGTCCGACTGCTTTCCTCAATATTCTCGTAGTGTTTTGTATCGCATTGTGACCGAGAACTTGAATTACCGGAAATTGTGTTCACGTTGGGTTCCAAAAATGTTTACGGATTTGCACAAAACCCAACGTTTAGGCAGTGTTTTGACTTTTCTTAAGCGGTACTAAAATGAAGGTGAAGATTTTTTATACCAAATTGTTACTGGTGACGAAACATGGGTGGCCTACGTCCCACCAGAATCAAAACAACAATTATGGAAATTATGTAGAAAAGTATATTAAGGTACAGGCTTTCATGTAAAAATAAAATTATTGCGATATCTTTGCACGTCTTTTTTTAATTCCAAAACGGTGCTTACTTAAAAAACATGCCTCGTATATATACATACACACACATACATGTATAAACAGTATGTTTCTGGCTTCATATAACTGCATAGTTGTAGATACACATAAAATTGTTGTGCTGTATTGGAAAGCATTGATGATATATGGTTATTTTTTTAAGGAAGCAGTTTTATAGAAAGAATAAATATATAATCAAGGATAAGGATTTCTAGATAAGGAAAAGATATTTTCATCTGGTATTAGTATAAAGTCATCTTTCATTAGAAAATCTGTTCGAACTTTGGAAGAGATTATGAATGAATCTTATAGAATGTTTATGTAAATAAGTATTGTTTTATATCTTCATGTTTTATTATTATAACTTATTAAAAGTTTGCTATGTGTCAAGGACCCAATACGGTTGTGCAGTACTATTTTCTATAATAAATAAAGTATTTTCTCTTTTCTCTCTTCAAAAAGAAAAATTAAATTAGTTAATTATTTTCAAGCCCAAAATTGATCATACCATTTCAATATGAATTTGTCTATGTTTAAATTATTATGGAATTACCCGGTTGGTTTATTGGCACTATACATTTTGTTATGTCTAGCGATTATGTTAAATGGCTTAACGTCTGTAAAATATTGTTAAATTTATTTTAATCTCACCTATCGCAAATAATATTAAGCAATGGTAGAACCCTGAAAATTTTGCTAGATTAGGTTGAGAGTTTTTCTCTTTATTTTTAATACATGACCATTGTAAAAACATTAGTAAATCTTGGCTGGTGCCTCATCTATCTTCGTATCCCAGCATGCGGTTTAAATATGAACAATTTATGTGATTTAACAAATAGTTACAAACATGCGAGGTCCGGAAGACATTGTTATAAATTCCATTTTAGTTCTGGCTTTTGTGGTCAAAGACATGGAATCCATGATTATCAAAAGCTTTGATGAGTTCGGAGTTACTCTCCGCAGACGAAGTAGACAAATGGAATAATATACTACTATGCCAGACCTTCTGTATAGCGGTTTATAACATGTCTTTGTTCGTAAACATTTTATAGGAACCAAGAGAATATATCACGTTTTAATACAAATACCATAGTTTTAGGTATCCCGGCCAAACTATTTCGCTTTTATATAATGTAATGGTGATTGTATATAATTGTGTAAATTTAGTGGTTGTGTATAATTTAAAACTAGGTGCACTATAACGACTTAACACTGCGTAACATATGTTTTTAAAATCTGACAGATTTTTTAAAATTTCTATATCTATCTCAGTGAGTAATTGAGCAATGCTCTGAATCACCTTATTACCTTTTTCTATCGGATTGTTATTTGACATCATTGTTTAAGATACTGGTTCACCATTGTGTCTCCACTAAAACTATTTTTATTACGCAATTAATTGCTGTGTTTCTACTACTGATAGTTACACGAAGCAGCTTCGAAAATCGTGGTATCGCGATTGAATGGAGGATTCTTGCCGTTACGGAACCTGAGATTATCGAGAATGCAGTTGATATAGCACTCCTTGGAAGTAAACGAGATGACATAGAGAAATCCTCCGTGACTGATAAAGAAAGAGAAGCAAATAAGCTTCCAAGTAAACTGAGAAAAAATAAATATGCGATAAAACTAAATAGCAAATTTCTTGAAGACTAATTTTCTACAAAAGAAAGATTTAACTATGTTGGTTTATTATTTTCAATAATAAATATTTGTATAGACCTATCAGCCTACTCCCAATTCTTCCAAAAATCTTTAAAAATCCTTCTCAAACGAATATTACCTATATTAGAATCCCACACTATTCCTTCTCATCAATTTGGATTCCGTTCCCAACATTCAACTGTTCAGCAAGGGCTCCGAGTCGTTGACCATTTTTCCTCTGCCCCAGAGAACTAGAAGTAATGCTCGGGTGCATTTCTGGAGATAACGCAAGCATTTGACCGGGTGTGGCACCCGGGATTACTCTTTAAGCTCAAAAACCATTTACCCCATTCCTTATACCTAGTCCTCCGATCCTATCTATCAAACCGCTCCTTCCGAGTTCGCTGTGGTGCAGAATATTCCAATTATTATTCGGTGTTCCTCAGGGCAGTGTCCTTGGTCCTATCCTCTATAATATATACACGGCTGATATTCCTCTTTGCCCTAATACCTTCCTAGCAACGTACGCTGATGACACGCCTATCTTATCCTCTCACTTAGATCCCGAAATTGCATCCATAGGCCTCCAAACGCACCTTTCTCAAATTGAAGACTGGTGCAATAACTGGAGAATCAAAGTCAATCAATCCAAATTCAAACATGTCACCTACACCCTTCGAAGACAATCCTGCGCTCCAGTTCTCTTTAACTCCATTCCGCTCCCTTTCTGTGACACAGTCCGGTGTCTTGGCTTCCTTCTGAACAAAAGACAAACTTGGAACTCGCTTACTAGATTTAAACGACAGAACTTAATCGACGATTTGGCCAATTACACAGACTACTGAACAGAAATTCTAAACTATCTATCGAAAAAAAACTGCTAATATACAAGACAGTACTGAAACCTATCTGGACCTACGGACTTGAACTGTGGGGGACAGCCAAATTTTCTAACATCGAACGCATTCAATCCTTCCAATTTAAAGTCCACTGAACAATAGTTTATGCTCCTTATCATGTATCCAACCATACCTTACACCGCGATCTAAATATTCCATTTATTTTAGACCAAAATTCTCTGAATTCCATCAATTGTTGTGGGATAATTCCTAACCAGGCAATAGCATAATCAAATTTGAGTTTCATCCTGAAGCTACGGTTACACAGATTTTGCTTTTAGATTAATCCAATTACACTATTCTGCAATTATATATTCATTGCTTTGTTCTCATTCCCGTGTGAATTTGTTAAATAACCTTTGTTCCAACTTTCGCCTTTTGTTAGGTAACGCTATTTTTATTGCAGCGAGTGAAAGGTGAACCTTCTTCGCTTTTTAGTTTTTGGGTCTACGAAAGAAGAAAAATCTAAATATTCCTATTTTGTTTTGTTTTTCTAGAAACGTTCAGAAATGTGTAAGATCGGTGCTGTAAAGTGGTGCTCACTCGATTTATAGAAAAAAAAAGTTGCTGTGACATGGCAGGGCTAATCACAACTTCATGTGGCCTATTTGTTTCGAATTAAACTAATCACTGTTTTTAAACTCTAATTATTTCTCAATGCTTGGTTATTTGGACTGTTGAAAAATCTTAACATTTCCTTCCTATTATTAGGTTTCTGTAAAATAGTTTCAAAAAATGAATATTTGCTTTAATATATTGAAAACCTCTCTGACAATAAAGTCATAATAGAAAATATATAACAAATAAAAAAAATTTAATAGTTTATTTTTTTCGCTAAAGAATGTTTAAATTTAAATTTAAAAAAAAAAACGTTTTTAAAATAAATTTATAATTAGAAACATAGTGAATAACTAAACAGACAAAATTAATTGACAATATTGAGAAAATAAATTTATATAAAATAAATGTTGCTTAGGCAAACCAAACCTCTTTGGCGTCTCGTGACACCTCTGCTTCGTAATATTACGTTAAATGAACACTTTTAATAAAGGTTACCGGGATCACTTGTTGCTGGGTTGCTAGCATAACAGCCTTCTATGCTCAAGGTCTCAGGTTCAAACCCGCAGGTGGTCCTAGGATTTTTTAATGGGAGTAAAAAATCCTTGATTATGCCGTCTTTCGGAGGGAACGTTAAAAGATGGTCCCAAGCCTGTGCGATGTCAGGTACTCGTTAAAGATTCCTAACCTAATAAAACCTGGATAGGCAAAATTTAGGACTCCCACTGTGGCATCGTCCGATTAGCCATGGTAGCATAAAGTGACGTTAAATAAATAAACAAACAATAAAGGTTAGTGAAGAAAACACTTTCTATATTCATTTTTTAAATATTGTCTTATTATCCAGTCCTACCTCGCTAATAGATCTTTCAAAATAAATCACAATAGTTCCTATTCCTTCCTTTTTTCTCATTCTGCTGGTGTTCTTCAAGTCAGTCCTAGGAGACCTATTCTTCTTTCTACCTATACTGATGGCACGTATCAGCAGATAATGATCCAGTTACTGCCTCCCACACCCGAGACCTTAATGTAAGGTGCCAGCATTGGAGGATTAAAATTAATTCTAACAGATCTCACCAAACAACCTTTGCCCTTCGTCGTAAACCAATGACTTCCTGCCCTACAGTCTCCTTTAATGATACTCCACTAGCCCCTGTTAAACAGGTTCAATATCTCGGACTCCACCGTGATAAACTTCTAACATGAAATCCCCAAACAAGACTGAAACGACAAGAAACTGCCCGACGTTTTGGACTACTTCAACTCTTTCTGGACAAACGCTCCAAACTTCCACTTAATTACAAAAGATTTATTTATATGACCATCATAAGGATTTACAGTGTTGAGCCATCGAATTCTTCTTGTATCCAATCCGCAATCCTTACTTTGTCATAAATAAGCTATGAAAAACATTTTTTTTTTTTTTGTTGGAGAAACAGTCTTGTTGTTTTGTTTTTGTTTTTTGGAGAAACAGTCTTTTTATTTTTTTTTTTTTATTTATTTATTTATTTTATTTTTTTTTTTTTGGAGAGGTTTTACGTCCTTTCCTATTTTGTTGGTTACTTTATTATATTATATAATCTCCACACCACGATTATTCCTACTAGTTCGTATTTAGGATATGTTATATTTTAAGTCTAAGCCTTTTATTTTTCTGAGTGCTCATTTTTCCATTCGTATATCCACCAATAATATCAATGAAATGGCATTCAGAGAATGAAAGAAATTATTCATGATGGATCGCTGTCCTATGTTCGATATACCGCGAAAGGTATTTGTGTGGAATAAGGTATTGGATATAGAGGCTGCCAGTTGCGCACTATAAATTCTATTCAAAGGACACGGTTGGAATAAAAATCAGGGTAGGTGGAATACAGATGGCCCTTGGCCCTTCCTCTCCTTATTGTCCTTCACAATTGGATTTTCTTTGCAACTGCAGTTACTCTTTGTAGGATCAGGAATGGGCCACTATCGTAGTTCTTGATAAGAATCTCCTATAGGCTCCAGACTGGCCCCAACTAGAAAATGCTTTGAGAAAGAAATATTCTAATTATTTTTTTTTTTTTATGATTGTGATGAACTTTATATACTGGGTTGTAAAATAAGTTGGTAACGTTTTTCAGTGTTTCAATTTAATATTATTAATTAATTAATATTAATTATTCCTCTCTGTGTTATAAAATCATGTTGAGTTGGTCATTCATGTGTAAATAATGTGCTTTTAATTCTTATAAAAAAATCCTGGTACCTTCTGTCATATACAGCATTAAATTTAATTTATTCAATATTTCGCGGATTGAAGTAATCTCCTAGAGTCTGGTTCTTTTCTCTTCATTTCCATTACTCTATTTCGCCGTTTCCAGCCTACCTAGGAATTTAGCGTGAAATCAACGTGATGCGGTGTAGTCTACTAATAAACTAATATTTAGTAGTTAAGGTGTCCTTGCCATTGGAATGCTTGGATGAAGGAGTCCGCGAAATAATTTTGTTGGTAAGCATTGACCTATAACATCTCAACAACTAGTCTCTAACAACCTAGGTAATCAGTTCTAGTATAAACAAGAGCTTAGGTACTTAATCTTAAGGTACTTGACCTATAGGAACTTTTGAACCCAGGTTCCAATCCATTTTTCTAGACTTCATATTTTTGGCATTGAGCTATGGATCGACTCCTTAAGAAACACTCTTGAGGTCACTCCAGACCCAAAAAATTGGTTACCTGTTGTTTATGAGAGGGATATATTTGATTGAACGTTTATATTATGCATCATCACCTCCTTTTTTTACAAATGGTAATGTAACTTCCTTTTCGAATAATTAATAATCATAATTCAAAGAGTTTCTATATTAAAAAGGGTCTTATATTAAAAAATCTGGTGCGGGCAACAAACTACTTTCACTTACCTTCGTTTTTAATATATATTAAAGAATTTTCAAATACAGTTAGAGATAAAAACGAGTGCAACCATTAAAGAATTAATTAAATTGAATTTCTATAGAAACATGTGTTTTATTAAAAATCTATTATATTATTATCTAAACTAATCAGTTAGTTCTATCGGCTTGTTTATTAACTTTTACAAGCTTGTATATTAGAAAATATTTTTATAAAATCTTTAGCTTTCCAACAGTATATTATACATCTACGTGTATATTACTGTTCTTATGTTCAAAAACAAAAAAATTCATTAAAAAATATTTTTTCAGTTTTTTCCTTTAGTTGTTTATCAAATTCGCTCAACATGCATATTTAGTTGTTAATCATCAATGCTAACAAGATAATATAGTTATTTTTATCGAATCTACAATCTATAATATTTCCATTCGAATAAAATCTACATTATATTAAATTTTACATCCCATTAAGTTAGGAGGAGTTACCACACACACACACCTTTTCGCGGGACTTGGTTATTTGGACTCAGGGGTCCTCAAAACGTGTAATTTCGTTGAAACTGGAATTCGAAAATTTTCACGATCGCAATACTTTCCCTTAATATATATATATTTTATAAAGTGAAAAGAGAATCCAGTCAAAAATGGTGGTTCTCTTCCATTTTGAATCTTATCCTAGTTACAATATATTTTTAAGAATTCTTACCACGAGAATTTCGACATAAAAAAAAAATTGAAACAGTCCTTAAAATATGAAAATCGGGCATATCCCCTTGTATAGACTTATGCTATTTCAGATCGATTCTTGCATCGGGAAGAGAGTTTCTGCATAAAAAAGTGTCCTTTTTAGCGTAGTAATCCTAGTTAACACGGAATTATTTCGATTAGTGTATTTTTAAAAGGAGAACCGAGTCAATAGTGGTGGTCAAAAATCGAAGGGAGGGAAGGTGGGTTGGATTACGCAGGAAAAGGACTAATTTTACTATTTGAAAAAATATGCCCGATTCTAAAATTTTAAGGACTGTTTTATTTCATTATTATTTTTTTTATGCTCGTTGAAAGGATTCTTAACAATTAACATTTATTGTAACTAGGAAACGGTTCAAAATAGAAAATAACCACTATTTTTGACTCGATTATTCTTTTAAAAGGAAACAAATCGAAATATTTCTCCGGTAACTAGGATTACCGCACTAAAAAGGACACTTTCCGATGTAGGAATCGGTCCGAAACAGCACAAGTCCGAAACAGCTTAAGTCTGTCTACGAGTATATAAGGGATAAAGGGTGGGTTACTAACGAAAAGGTCTAATTTTAATATTTCAAAGGATATGCCGGATTTTCATATTTTAAGGACTGTCTTTCATTGTTTGTTTGTTTATTTATTTAACGTCACTTTATGCTACAATGGCTAATCGGACGATGCTACAGTGGGAGTCCTAAATTTTGCCTATCCAGGTTTTATTAGGATAGGGATCTTTAACGAGTACCTGACATCGCATAGGCTCGGGACCACCTTTCAACGTCCCCTCCGAAGGACGGCATAACTAAGGATTTTTTACTTCCATTAAAAAATCCTAGGACCATCTGCGGGTTTGAACCTTTGGCATAGGAGGCTGTTATACTAACCACCCAGCTAGAAGTGATCCCGTCTTTCATTGTTCATACTATTTTACATGTTTATGTTTTCGTGTTTTAAAATATATAGATCTCGTAACAAAATACTAAAATGGCTTTAAATTTTCGAAAAATTTGAAATTGTTTGCATAACTTTAAAAATATTTATGCTAACCTAACCGTGCCAGTCAAGGAGTTGATAAAAATGTGCCCAGTCATGGTGATTTAGCATGTTTACTTTAGGCCGTGTCTGGTTTTACCAGGCTCTTTGTGGGCGCATTAGCAAATCTGAATCCTCATCTCAGATCCGGGATGTAGACCAGTCAATAGATGAAGTTCACCTTACAAAAGGTGCGTCATTTTATTTTTTTTTTTTTTTTATATTGTTTAGGACCAATGGGTAGTTCTTAACCCAAGTTTTCGTCATTCCCACCTTATGCTTCGTCTGCCATGTTGAGGAAACGGTAAAAAAGTGAAGCTTTTTTCAGTTTTTGTCCTCTAGCTCATTCCTCAGTGCATTTTTCGACTTTTAGTTGTATTTAAAAAAAATAAAAATTTATAAAAAAAAAGTGTATTTTTAAATACCCTTTTGGATACTTCAGTGTTGAATTTGTAGCATGTTTAATATTTCATTTAACTCATTCTTATTTAATTGGAAATTATAATAATTATATTTTAATTGAGTTTTAATCATGTTCTTTACCATACTCTTACAAAGTCCTCCTGAAATTGCTTATATCAATTTTTATTTTATTTTTCTACATTTATTATATTCAAAGAAATAAATTTTATATATATTCTTATGCTAATAATGTACCGAGATTATCTCTTGCTAATGCAATATGTAACGGATCGAATGCTCTACTCAACTGCACATAAACATTATAGAACTATCAAATCCCAAAATGTTTTTTATTTGGAAAAATGTATCAATTTTGTTTTGTCAATTTTTTTCTGCTGGATTAAATTAAATTTTATTTTACGTTTAATTTTCAATTGGGACAATATGTTTAACCTAGCATATGTGAATTATTACACAATGGTTCATTATTTCCAAATAACAATATTAGGGCATAATTGTTTATATAGCTGTTTAAAGGCAATTAACTAATATGAAAAGCAATGAATAATTCAAATGAAAATGGAATATCACCATTGATAATTTCAAAACGCTGTATCTCTGCTAGTTTTGAACCAATTTCAATGATTCTTTTTTTATTTTGTAGGAATATATAAATCAACTATCTATTTTTTCTTTTTCTATCGTACTTCAGTGATTCTAAAACTCTTACAAGTGCTCACACGTCACATCCACTCTTCGACGCAAATCCTGTCCAACGGTTTATTTCAATTCCCTACCGCTTCCTTCCTCTGACACAGTCCGGTATCTTGGCTTTTTACTAGACAAAAGATTGACGTGGAACCCACACACAAGACTTAAAAGAAAAGAACTCAACCGCAGATTCGGCCAGTTATACAGACTACTAAACAGAAAATCTCATCTTACAGTTGACAACAAATTACTAATATACAAAACAGTACTGAAACCAATATGGACCTACAGACTTGAACTGTGGGGGACAGCTAAACATTCTAACATCAAACGCATCCAATCCTTCCAATCCAAAGTCCTCCAAACAATAGTTAATGCTCCTTATTACGTTACCAACTCTACCCTACACCGCGACCTTAAAATTCCGTTTATTTTAGACCTGGTACCATCCAAATTTTCCAAATTTCATCAGAACCTTAGTCATCATCCTAACCCTCTAGCACAATCCCTATCCAGTACCACCCATCCCTACAATCCTCCTCGAAGATTGAAACGGCAGTGGCCGCGAGACGTATTGTAAACGTTTAAATTGGAGTTCTGACACTGGTCAGATCCTCCACTCATGTAATGTATGTTTGTGGCTATTGCGCCCTAGTTCGGCCTCCACTGAGTCACACCAGTGACGCGGCTGAGAGCGAGGGTCTAGGATCCCTTGGATTCCGCTTTCTCCTCCACAAGTGGAGGGAAAAGGCCAGTCTGGGGTCCCTATAACACTTGTATATTTTGCATATAGTTATGTTTGTTTGAATGATGTTTGTTTATTTGCAAACTTTTATTTATCTCAATTATAGGTTAATGTTTTGATTTGTTTTGTTTTTATATTTATTATTATTTAATTCTATTTATATCATTTATTTGTATTTATCAATATAGGTTGTTGTTTGTTTTCTTATTTTGTATATATATTTTATTTTATTTAATTTGACTTTATCATTGTATACTGTACATATTGTGTGAATGGGATCTTATATCAATATTACTAATGTTCATATAGAAACAAATTGTAATATATCTCAATAAATAAGTAAAAAAAAACTCTTACATATTCTTCTCTATCTTCAAAGAGTCACTATTGAAACTAATCAACCAAAAGGTATAATAACACGCTCAACTGCACTTAAGACTTCACGGATAAGCTGTACCAAGGGACATTTTGTAATAATTATACTTTCTTACAGACTTGTGGAATTAAGACGTCATTATCTTTTAAATAAATATATGTGTTGTGGAAAATAAGGTATTTTTCTTTTTTTGTTTTATTTTTACAATTTAGGTTTAATTAAACATAATCTTTACAATCCCGCCTATTATTTATTTATAAAAATATTTTGTATTATATTTTCCCAAGTTTAATCCTCTTAAAACTTTGCTCTGTTTTGCCGAATAAATATTCTAAAATTAAAATTGTATAGTATTAAGTTGTATTTAGTCAAAAAACAAATATATTTTTAATTAGTAATTCTCGTTTGAATTGCTTGCTTTGGAATATTCTTAATTGTATTGAATTCTGGATTCTGTCTCTATTAATTTTTATATCTATCACTATGTCCAAATTTTTGAATAATTATCATTCTGTTCCTTTTCTCCATTCTCTGAATTGGCGTTAAATACATTGTATATTGAACTCATAATATAACAAAACAAAGGTAATTATTAAAATAGTTATTAGTGTTATATACTTATTTCGTAATTTTTCTATTTTGTTATTTGAAACCTTATCCTCATCATGTTTTTTATAAGAACTTCTTTATCTTTGTAATTAAAATGATTATATATATATATATATATATATATATATATATATATATATATATATATATATATATTTTTTATTATTTTTTTTTTTTTTATACTAATACGAGACCATATAATTATTAGTCACATAAAAAGTTTAATGCACTATTATTATCTTGGATATTTTTTTAAAATCCTTAATAGCTGTTTTTTAAACTAGCTTTTTAACTAGATACTTATAAAATAGAACTTTTGATTAAACGAGTGTTGATAATTTAAGGTGAAGTGCGAGAATTAAATATTAATTAAATACTTTGAATAAAAGTGGCAAAGTATTACACACTCCAATTTACTATAGAACGTTTGATTTTATTTTTGATTTTCTTCTTTTAATTAAGTTGTTCATGCTTCATTTAAAGTTGTCATCCACAGCACCTGAAATAAAAACAGTAGGAATAAATTGAAAAATTATTAAATTAATTCAACTTTTAAACTTGAAAGAAAATATAATAGGGTAAGTATTAAAAAAACAAAACAATTTATATAGTTATATTAAACTATTTTAGTTTGAGCTTAAGCTATTGTGCATTATACAGCCTGAGAGGGAGATGTTGTTATTTGATATTGGTATTTATTCATTTATATTAGAATTTTTTTTTTCATTTGTTTTAACTTCTACCTCACTTTTTTTTTTATATATATATTTATTTATTGAGATATTTTACAATTTGTTTCTAAATAAACATTAGTAATAGTGATATGAGACCACATTAACACAATATATACAGAAAAAAATGATAAAGTCAAATTACATAAAATATATAAAATATAATATATATATATATATATATATATATATATATATATATATATATATATATATATATAGTTATGATTGTATGTATGATGTTGATGTATTTCTCAGTTTTTTATTTAATTTATTTGTATTTATCTTAATTATAGGTTGTTTTTTTTGTGTGTGTGTATATATATATATATATATATATATATATATACACAAAAAAAAACAACCTATAATTGAGATAAATACAAATAAGTGAAATAAAAAACTAAGAAATACATCAACATCATACATACAATCATAACTACTACCTCACTATTAATTTTTTTTTTTTTCACTTATCATTTTATTTACACCTGTAAAAAATATTACAATCAGCAAATGTGCTAAAATCTATTACTATTAATTTAAATTATTATTCAAACACACAAATTATCATGTCTGTTTTCTTGCAGAGGCAAAAGAGCGTTTTGTTTTATCTCAACCCAGTCAACCCGAAAAACATAACATAAATAAATAAATAAATAAATAAGTTCTTTATTATTCTGGGACATGTCCCTTTAGAACAAATATACAAAATGTACAAAAAAAAGGGCTTTAGAGTCTTAGAGTAAATTAATTAAATATAAACAAGTTAATAATTAATGGTATAAAATATACATATTTAAATGAGATGAAAAAAAATATATATATAAATAAATAAAAAGCTTATTTAGAATTCTATTGAGCCTGGATGTGCAATAAGTGATCAAATATGCGGGTTTTGAAGGTAGAAAGAGAATTGGAGTGACGGATGGAGGAAGGGATAGAATTCCATAGGATGGAGGATCGAATGAGAAAGGATCTGTCGAAATGTGCAGTTCTGTGGGCCGTACTGTATAAATCCGAAGGCCTGGAGCGTGTAGAACGGGAATGGACAGAGGATTTGAACTGTAGGAGGTCAAAAATATATGATGGACGGCGGGATTGGATAATTTGGTAAAGGAATGACGCAAGGAAATACTTGCGACGATTGGAAGGGTTAAGCCACTTCTACTCGCCATAAAGTTGGGATACAGAGGTGTATCTAGGGACCCCGAAGATGAAGCGAACAAAGGAATTGATTAAGCGTTTTATTTTTACCTCGAGATCCCCAGACACACCACCATATACCGTACAGCAATAGTCGAAGTGGGGGAATATTAGGGAGGTAACGAGGAGTATTCGGGTTTCAAGCGGAAATAGGTGACGGAGGGAATACAGTCGCTTTAAGGTTGAAAGGGTACGTCGAGAGATTTCTGAAATATGATTTTTGAAGGATAGACATTGATCGAAGGTTACTCCCAGATTTCGGACAGTAGGGTGGAACTTTATAGGATTACTATTGAGGAACAAGGTTGGAATATGAGGAACGGTTTTCAGAAGGTGAGGGGATCCTATTACAATTGCTTTTGTTTTTTCAACATTAAATTTTAACTTATTCACTTCAGCCCAGTGGCTTATTTGATTTATGTCCTCTTGTAATTTTTTTGTAGCTAGTAATAGGTCGGAAGGTGGGAAGGAGAGGTATATTTGGAAATCATCAGCATAGAGGTGGTATTTAGAGTGATTGATATGGAGAGGGAGGTCATTAATGTAGATAGCGAATAGGGTAGGAGATAGAGACGATCCCTGAGGGACACCACAGGATAGAGGTAGGGTACTGGAAGGAGGTTGATCTGGCACTACTACATACTGAGAACGATCGGAGAGAAAGGATTGAAACCAGCGTAAAGCACTGTTGGATACTGGAAGATTTTGGAGTTTGTTAAGAAGGATACTATGGTCAACCGTGTCAAACGCCTTTGAGAAATCTAAGAGGATGAGTATAGTTAATTTTTGATGATCAATGGCATTTTGGAGGTCTTGTGTTATTTTAAGGAGAGCGGATTGGGTAGAATAACCAGGTCGAAACCCGGATTGGAGAGGACTAAGGAGAGAGTTTTCTTCAAGGAAATATGATAGTTGGGTTTGTACAAGGCGTTCGAGCGGTTTTGATAGGTTGGAGAGAATAGAGATAGGACGGAAATCTTGCGGTGAGGCAGGATTCGGAACTTTATTTAGTGGTCGGACGAGGGCGGTTTTCCAGGAAGAAGGAAAAGTGGAATTTTGCAGAGAGAAATTATAAATATGATATAATGCCGGTATGAGAGATGGGAGGCTGGATTTTATTAGTTTTACTGGAATATTGTCCGGTCCATAGTCGTTAGTACGGGATTTTAAGATTGCATTGAGTAGTTCGTCGTAGGACACGTGAGAAAAGAAGAAACTGTTGGGATTGAAGCTTCGGTAAGTAATGTCAGGAGCTGTCGAGGAATCAGAAGCAAAGGATATGAAATGGTTATTGAGTTCGTCAGGCGTGATTTGGAAAGAACTGGGGTTATTGGGTTCGGGAAATGACAATTTTCTAAGGATTTTCCATTTGGATTTATTATCAGGAGCATCGGAAAGGACAGAATGGATATGGAGGGATTTAGCACGTCGCACTGCGCATTGGGTTTCATTACGGAGCTTCTTGAAAGACACATAGTCTTCTTGCAAACGGGTGCGTCGAAATTTGCGTCTCGCCGCTTTCCTTCTCTTCATCATATCCTTTATCTCGGGGGTGAGCCAAGGCGCAGTGGGACGGCGTAAGATTCTGGTTTTCAGGGGAGCGTGGATGTCTAGTATGGATCGTAGGTTTGAGGTAAGAGTGGAGACCATAGGATCAATGGAGTTGTCGGAGTATATCGTGTCCCAGTGGATTGAGTCCAGATCAGGTTGAAGAGATTCGTAGGAAAGAAGGTCTAAATTTCGATATGATATGATTCTTGGGTTGTAGGATTTGACAGGTAGATCATAAGTAATATGGATAAGGTCGTGTGATGATAAGAAAGGAACGGGGTGCTGCGATGAGGAAATAATTTTTACAGGAGAGTCAGAAATATGTAGGTCTAACCAGGTATCAGTATACTGAGAATGATGAGTAGGATGATAAGGAACGAGGTACAGATTGAGGGAGTATATTAAATCGGTGAGGAAGGATTTGTCGCTGGACTCAGATAACATGTTAGTATTAAAATCACCAGAGATAATTATATTATTATATGCTGAGACCAGTTGGACAAGGGAGGATTGGAAGAGGTCATCAAATGGAACACGAGGAGGTCGGTAGACAACGGCGTATAACAAGTTTGAGGAGATGGTTGAAATTTCAACAAACATGTATTCTATGTGAGGAAGGGGATTAGGAGGGGACTTCAGTAGGATTTTGGCTTTCAGGCTATCGTGAATATACAGCCCGACTCCACCTCCCGTGCGATCAGGTCTGTCATGTCGTAGGAAACAGTAGTTTAGAAGGGAAACCTGAGAGGAAGGGATAAATGGTTTTAACCATGTTTCGGAGACGGCTACTATATGATAAAAGTTGTCAAGGAAATATTTTTGGAATTCATCATAGTGGGCTAAGAGGGATTGTGCGTTTATGTGACAGGAAGTTAGGATATTAGTCATAATGGGAGGATTGAGAAGAGGAAAAACTGAAAAAAGCATTAGGACTGAAGGATAGGATATAACAATTTTTCGTCCAGCACTCTATTTTGGATCGAAATAAAATACATATAAAAATAACAGAAATATGATTAAATAAATACCAAAATAAAAATAAAAACTCAAATAAAAATTCCACGATAGTAGAAAGAAGAAATAAATCACATAAAAATAATTTAAGAAACTGTTAAATGAAAAAACAAAACAATGTGGTACAGAGAAGCTGTCCTTTTTTCACTTCTATGACAATGGAATCTAATAAAATATAATAATATGTAAAAATGAGATTCGGTAAAAATAAAAATATATATCTTAATACAAAGTGAGTAAATAAAAAATATAAAAAATCGATAATACAGAGAAAATAAATGGAACAAATACAATTTAAAGAACTAGTAAATGAAAAAACAAAACAAGATTGAATATGGTACAGATAAGACGTTTTAGTTTCATTTCTATGATAATCACAACTGATAAAATATAATAATAGATAATGAGGTTTGGTCAAAATAAAAATAGAAATCTCTAATATAAAGTGAGTAAATAAAACATCTTCCATGTAAGAGAATAAAGTGTTTTCTATTTCAAAAATGAAAATAAAAATGAAGCCTCTCAAAAAATAAAATAATATGTAAATGAAAAGACATTCTTCTGTATACAAAAAATATGATACATACATAAATAATTAGGAAATAAAAAAAAATAAAAAAGTGATAAAACTATTAAATAAGAAAGTAAAATATTTACAATATAAATAAAGATAGAAAAATCTTCATTATAGCTAATTAATAAGTCTATTGCATAAAAAATAAAATATCCATCATATGCAGAAGGAAATAAGAAAATAAATAAATTCTTAACTGTGTAACTAAATAAATTTTCCTCTGGTTGAAGTGAGAAAAAATGAAAATTTTGACTTAAAGTTTTGGAAAAAAAATAAATGATATGCAGATAAAATACTTAGATAACCATAGTTAAAAAAAGATAATGTAAATAAAATATAACTGTAACTACATTGTAATTTTTTTTTTTTTTTTTTTTTTTTTTTTTTTTTTTTTTTTTTTTTTTTTTTTTTTTTTTTTTTTTTTTTTTTCTTACCCTCTGGTTTTATTTTCGAACAAAATACAAATACAAATATAATATGTACAGCTGTCAGATTTGTCCTTCTGTTACCCGGAGGTATTCTAAAGAGGATTGCTATATGCGCTGGATGCACTAGTAATCTTTCAAGGGCTTCTTCTAAGCCTTTATTTATCCATTGCAAAATGGGAGGGACCATTCTTCAGGTAACTACATTGTAAATAAAAAATAATCCAATTTAAGAAATAAGTGGCATTTGCATTTTGTGAGGAAAAATGAAAATGTTGACTTAAAGTTTTAGAAAAAAATAAGTTACATGGAAATAAAAAACCCTTAGATTGCGGTAGCGATAGATAAAAAAGAATAGTGTAAATAAATTATAGCTATGATAACACTGTAAATAAAAAATAATCCAAATTAAAAAATAAATGGCACTTATACCTTTTAGACAGATTAGAGCAAAATTTAAAAAAAATAAGATATCTTTTTAAAAAAAAAAATTAAAATGAATACAATATTGTAGTGACTGGGAATCATGAATCAAATAAAAATGTCTAAGTCAGATGGTTTATTTACCATTACCGCCGGGTAACCATCGGACTTCCTACACCTGACGCGCCCGCCACTAAACCATACATATTTTATCTTGGACGACACCTTTTTCTGCCGGGCCAGCCAGTAAAGATGTCTATTAGTGGGTGTCATCGCCTCGCTGAGGTAGATAGAATGGCTATTATTTCCTTCCCAACCCAGGTGGCGCGTAGAAAGGTCCCTTTTAATTCTTCTTTGTCGAATTAAATCGTCCCTTACCGCTTGCCGGACGAATCGAGCGATGATGGTCCCCGCGGCTCCCGCTTCCTTGGGCTTGAGGCGTACAGCGTGGTCCAGATCTTCCGGGCCCAGCTTCACGCCCAGAGCTGCGCCGACGCCGACTAAGGTGCCAGTCACGGTCTCACCTGGCCTCTCCGGGATCCCTCTGATCTCAATTGTATTTTTTAATTGAATTTGCTCTGAGATATTTAACCTGTCTTCTAAAACGGAGATTCTTTCTTTTAATAAATTATTTTCCAATGATAACTTCTCCGCTAAGGCTTTTTGTTCTTCAAGGAGGCTTTCGATTTTTTTAAGCTTCTCCATGTTTTCGAACGAGAGTTCGGACTGTTTTTCAAGGGTTTGTTTAATGTCTTTTAAATCGTCGATCCCTTGAAGCTGAGTCTTCATCTCTCTAACCTCCTCGGTGAGCGTCATTAATAGGATAATCATGGTAGCGGGCTCGTGGGCCGACGTTGGTCGCGAAGTCGTTTCACAGTCGAGGCAAACCCACTTTTTATAAGCCTCTGGATCAGTGGCATCTAATTTGACACACTTTATATGGAAAATATTTTGACAAACAGGGCAGATCAACTTCGCCTTCTCGTCTCTTCCGACAGATTTGGAGCAAATTTTACAGTTAGCCATTTCTTCTATTTTTTATATATATATAAATATATATTTTAATGTATTTAAATTGAACTGTGAGAGAAAACGGCAACAATAATACGAAATGTTATAGCGTGTTTATTTGGAGAGAAGCAGGATTAGACTTCGTAGATAAGCTATCCCCACCGCTACCACTCAACGGCACTGACTATATGAAGTTATAATTTTCGTGTAGTTTATAAAGTTTATTAATGATGCCAACGATTTTTTATAACTATATAAGCACTATATAATTAACTGTTGAGAATTATCGATTTGAAAAGTTGAAAATTATAAGTGTTCTATTGAAATATAACAAATGTTACCAGATAAGACGGAGAGCTCCTTACACCACAACAAATACTCTAAGACTGAACATATGAATAACATATGAAATAAATTACTATAGATATTTTATTATGTGAGGATCGCAATCCAATCACCGTTCGATTGTTTTTGTGTCCGTTTGTTGTTTAATTATTATAATGATACATGTCATTCCAAAATTTTTAAAAATGATAACGGAAACGTAGTCTTCCGGATGTTTATAATTTTTTCCCAGATAAGATACTCGAAAAAAAAAATAATAACTTGGATGAAATAAGGAATCCGTTTAAAGAATTATGGTTGAAAACAATTCAGGCCCTATCAGATTTCATCAATTAGTTTTTAAAATGATCACAGTTTAAGTGATTATTTTTTTCATTTCTTTCATTTTAAAGAAATTAAATCTCGTTAGATAAGTCTTATTTAGTTTGATTTTTTTTTTCTCGATTTGCTAAATAATACTTGAGCATTCAAGTCCATTTAAAGTACTCTTACTAATAACAATAAATGAACAAATTACCCAATCATTCATAATTGCTTATTATGTATCAGACCCTTATTTTAGCACTTGCCCATGGCGTCAGTTTAAAGTCGCGTAAGATATTTGAGTAGGAGAATATAACAAACGCCTAAAATTATCAATTTACTAATACTAAATTCATTTATATTACACATATTAAGAATTTAGAGGCTTTGAGAATTCAATAAATAATTAAATCATCCAGTCTTACAAACTTTTTCGAATAATCATGTAGTGACAAAACTATATTGTATTCAGGATGGAATGCTATCAATCTCGCCTGTGGTGGTCAAAAATTATTAGAAAATAGGAAAAACGTATTTAACCAACGTTTCGACCCATGTTGCGGGTCTTCATCAGGGCTTACAGGTAGGAGCCAAGAAGCAACTCGAGTTTATTTATTTAAGGTAACTTATGCTTCTGTAAAATCCGATACCTAGGACTCCATCTTGAATTGAAGTGGGTAGTTTCTTCACAAGACATTTTCACGTTCATCAATAAGTTAAATTTATTATAATTACAGTAGTAAATATCAATAAATAGCTTAAAAAAAATACTTCTGTAGATAATTGGACGATGCTACATTGGGAGTCCTGAATTTCGTCTATTCAGTTTTAGTTAAAATATGTATCTTTAACGAGTATCTGACATCGCACAACCTCAGGAACGCCATTTTACGTCCCCTCTGAAGGGTTTGAGCCCACGAACTTGGACATAGAAGGATTTTATGCTAGCCCTTGCTCCAAAGACTATACAACTTCTTGGCTACTGACTAAAAGCTCTGTTATAAACCCACGACCTTTTTTGACCGCTACTCGGAACATTCATCCGTCATATTAATCACACTGTCAACTATTTCATATTCAGTATTCTGTAATCATTTTAACCGACACCTAAACCATCTTATCCTTCATTTTAATCTTACTGTCAACTATTTAATATGCTTTGGAATAATCCATAACTCTTAAGTTGTCACGAATGAAATTACCCATTATAGAATAGACATTCCAAACGCACAGCCCTTAAAAACAGGAGGTTTTTTTTTTCTGAATAAGGTCACTTATTCAAATTTAGAATGATTTGGTTAAATTAAAAAACGTAAAAAGAAAAGAACTTTTCGTTTTTACGCTAGACTTACCACACACAGACTTTTTTGCGGGACTTGGTTATTGGGACTCAGGGGACCCTAAAACGTGTATTTCCGATGAAAACCCGAATTCGGAAATTTCCACGAACGCAATACTTTCTCTTACTACATTTATCATATATAGGTAAGTGAAAGTAAAAAATAAATTTTGAATTCTTAGTGTTCAGTTGCATCCATGAAAGAAGAGGACGGCTACAGGAAACTGGAGGCTATTGATTATCATTGAATTTATATTATTTCTCTAATAGCATTCGACAGGACTAATATGCTGAAAATATTGTGTTCAACGTCACCGGAATGGAACCGCTTGCTAGTTTGGCTCCTTTTTTTTCCTGCTCAGTTTATCTTATCTCAGTTAATTATAGACCGGTCAGAGAGCATTTATAAACCCTTTATCGCCCTCAATTCTCTTAATAGCTGCTAATTTATTAAGTATTCAGTGACCCCGAGGAGGAAGTTGAACCACTGCATACGCGATAAATGAATATCGAATTTGACCTTTCAATCCGATCGATACTAGGCCCAGGTTCGAAAATCTTCCACCTCTCTAATTTGGTGCTTCTTGCCGATATTTTCACGCAGAAATATTTTTCTTTAAGATCGTGGATGAAATTTTTTGTAAAACCTACTTCAAAAGATACCCAATGTCAGCTGAGATTGATGATGATGGATCCGTTGATGAAAATTTCTAGCTATCTGTCAGTGAATTTGAGGATTTCGGTTTGTCCGTGGTTAAAACCAGAATAATATCATAAAACTGATCAGTAGGTTGGAAAAAATATTTTTGAATCGTCCACAGACTACTAAGTAGATGATTGATAAAAATAAAACCTATCTTTTTTTTTTTAGATTTTTCCCGATCATCTTTTATTATAATTCAGTCTTAATTAAAAAAAAACACGTTGTTTTTTCATTTAACGTCATAAATGTTGCTAATCGGTGCTACAGTAGGAGTCCTAAATTACTATCCAGCTTTAATTAGGTAAGGGATCTTACGAGTACCTGACATCGCATTTGCTGGGGACCACTATTTTACCGTCTTCTCCGAAAGACGGCATAACTAAGGTTTGTTAACTCACTTTAAAAAATCCTTGACCCGTCTGCTGGGTTCGAACCCGAAGCCCTACGGCATAGAATAAATTTGTAAATATTCCAACTGAATGTCATGCAAAAGTCCAGGAAGAATACCAATATATATATATTGAATAATTAAGCATTTTTACTCATGACAGGGGTCATCTGTGGTGTAGTGGCATAAGCCTTCTATGCTGAAGGTCGCGGGTTCATACCCTGCAGGCCCGAGGCTTTTTTGGATTCTCTCCAGAGGGGATCCTGTGCGATGTCAAATATTCCATCTCTATCCTAATTATACCTGGAGAGGCAAAATTTACAAAAAAAAAAAAAAAAAGCAAAAAAACAGTAGCATCGTCGGATTAGTTACAATAGCATAAAAGTGACCTTAAATCAGTAAATAACTCACTCGTAACAGAGAAAAAAATATTTCTGGATTAAAATGAAATGCATGGATAAATAATATACAAAAATAGTTAATATTACAGATGAATTTCTGAATTAAAAAAATAAAGAGAAACCTCCATTAACACCAAGAAATATTTAACAGTCAAATATAATTTGTTTTATGGTAAAGAGCGATGTTTAAGTCATACGGAGAGACAGAAATTTGTTTAATGAAAATGGGATTTCATCTAAACTTATAATGAATCGGTAACATGAAATGGAATTTTGCTTTGATACGAATACAATTTTAATTGCTTAGATTATGTTGAGCTGAAACACGTCCTGAGCTTATTAGGGATGTATCAATTTATATATATATATATATATATATATATATATATATATATATATATATATATATATATATATATATATATGTGTATATATATATATATATATATATATATATATATATATATATACACAAGAATTTAATTCATCGACCTTTTTATATTATAATTTTATTTGAAATGATTCGGGTTTTAGGTCCTTAAACTATCACTCCTTCTTAATTTTCTTTATTTGACGTTTCGATCCTCTCTCTATGTTTATACATAGACATACTTACTTTTATTACTACTACATACTTTTCAACACAAAGAATTTTATTGAGCATCGGCACACCACTTAGGCTAATCACAGGGCACTCTTAGTTTTCCTGAGTGGTGTGCCGGTGCTTTGTGAAATTTTTCTCCGAATTAATTTAAAGTATTGCATCCTGCTAGACATTTAGAGCAAACAATAATAAACATATATATATATATATATATATATATATATATATATATATATATATATATATATACATACATACATTTACAAGTATAACACTAAATTGAACCAATAGCGTGTTTCTTTCCCTGCGTTCATGCCTTTGATTTTAAATCAAACCTTTTTTATCATGGTCAGATTTGTTTTTAGGTTATCCGCCTACTCTGTTGTAACGAAGGTTTTTTTTAGTTGTTTTTTATCATCAAAAACTCTCTTTGTGAAACTATTTGTTTTAAATCATCAGAGATATGAAAACGTGATATAGAATATAAAATAAGTTTTATGAGCGAGGCTAGCGTAGGCGCTACCGTGGCCATTAAAGCGAATTCCCGGAAAACAAAAAAAACGTTTAATATAAATATCAGCACAAAATTATGATTACTTTTTTTATTAAAATCATTTATTATGTGCATTAAAGGTATATTTTTTTATAGCTCACTCAAGAAGCACGATTGTTAAAGATGTTTTTGCATATCTTGTAATGATTAGGATTCATTTCATATTTATAAAAATAAATACCACTTTTGACTAGTTCTTGGCTCATCACATTTGTTAGAATTAAAGGTATTCATTTACTTTATAAATTGAAAACGAATTAATAAATTGATACATCCCCTAATAAGCTCAGGATGTGTTTCAGCTCAACATAATCTAAGCAATTAAAATTGTATTCGTATTAAAGCCAAATTCCATTTCATATTACCGATTCATTATAAGTTAGATGGAATCCCATTTTGATTAAACAAATTTCTGTCTCTCCGTATGACTTAAACATCGCTCTTTACCATAAAACAAATTATATTTGACTGTTAAATATTTCATGGTGTTGATGAAGGTTTCTCTTTATTTTTTTAATTTAGAAATTCGTCTGTAATATTAACTATTTTTGTATATTATTTATCCATGCATTTCATTTTAATCCAGAAATATTTTTTTCTCTGTTACGAGTGAGTTATTTACTGATTTAACGTCACTTTTATGCTATTGTAACTAATCCGACGATGCTACTGTTTTTTTTGTAAATTTTGCCTCTCCAGGTATAATTAGGATAGAGATGGAATATTTGACATCGCACAGGATCCCCTCTGGAGAGAATCCAAAAAAGCCTCGGGCCTGCAGGGTATGAACCCGCGACCTTCAGCATAGAAGGCTTATGCCACTACACCACAGATGACCCCTGTCATGAGTAAAAATGCTTAATTATTAGGATTTTAAATTACTTAAGCCTATTTTTGTTTCGTAATTGGTTTTATCGGATATGATTGTTCAGTTCCTGATGTTTGTTAGGAGTCAATGAACATATTTGTTGGAGAGGAAAAAAAAAATTATTAACATTTATCGGGAAACAATTTTATAGATTAGTTTTAATCAAGGTCTGTATCGTAATCCAATTAAAGAGATTTCATCCTGAACAATATAGCCATTAAGATTTTTTTTTTACTTTTACTTATCTTTATATGAAATATATTGTAAGGGTAAGCATTGCTATCGTGAAAATTTTTCCAGTTTTCGACGGAAATACCCGTTTTAGGGACATCTGAGTCCAAATAACCAAGTCCCGCAAAAAGGTCTGTGTGTCCAAATCCCGCACGAAAACGAAAAGGTGTTCACGGAATTGAAAATTCATATTTGAGACAGCTATACTATGATATAACAACTAGAGATGTTACAGCAACTTTTTCATCAAAATCGAAGAGCCACTTTATACCATGCGTTTTGCACCTTTTTGCGATTTCTCCAAATCGGCTCTAACGATTTAGATTAAACTCGATACATCGACGTAAAATTTAAGGGGCTCTAATATCATGTAGGTTTCATTATTATTGAAATAGTCTGACGGCTCAAATGTCGATATTTAAAATTTTCGTTCTCTAAAGTACATTTAATTTTGTAGATTTTATAAAAATAAACATATTATTTTGTTATCTTTGATAAAACACAGATAAATATATAAGTTGAACCAATTCGATATCCAACTAAAAGAGAAAACTGCTAACCAATTTTTTTCATACAATTTTCAGTTTTCAACATGAGAACAATAATATAGATGTATAATATACCGTTGGAAAGCTGAAGATTTTAGAGAAAATATTATTTTACACACAGCCCTATAGAAGTTATTAAAGAGTGATGAAAAGCCGATAACACTGATTGTTTTAGGTAATAATGTAATAGAATTTTTATTAAAACATGTGTTTCTATAGAAATTCAATTTAATGACATTTTTATTAGTTTCACTCTTTTTCATATCTAAATTATTTGAAAATTCTTTAATTGATTTTAACAACGGAGGTAAGTGAAAGTCGTGTGTTGGCTACACCACATTTTAAGTTAGCTATTGAATATTAATAACCCTGGTTGCGATAATGAAATGGTCTTAAATTTTTTAAATATTTTTTTTGATATAATGACTGGTAAATAAACATGAAAACGAACTTTCTTAGCGGTCAAATTAATGAATCGAATTTATCCCTCCACTTCTTAATTTTTTTTAAATTTAATATTGAACTTTGATTTGATGAAATTTAATATTGTTTTTGAAAACAATATTTTCCATATTCCATGGGTCTGTATTAGCTTATGATTGTTAGCAATTCCGGACTTTGTATACCGGTCCCGCCCGAAAATATTGATGTAGCTAAGTAAATAAGAATTGTTTGCTCGTTTAGGATAGCATATGAATTCCTCTTCTATCCCTTTTTATACAATACTGGATAGCTCACAGGTCCAGAATCCATATTTTGTATTAATACAACATAACATTACTGGTGGTTAGAGTTATTAATTATTCTGAATAACTTTTTTTGTTTTTGTAAATTTCAGACAATTAAGTATATAAGAAGTCTTATTCTTAGATTAATTAAATATCATCTCACTTTTCTGAGTTTTTTGTTGTAAATTAAGATAAGCTAATTTGAGGAACTCAATAAAAAATATAGAATTCAAAACAACAAGAAATATATTCCTTTAAATGGAAAATAATTAAAAATAGAAAAAAAACAAATTGGGAATAAAACATTTAAGTACTCTTTTAAATGACGGTTGACAACTTAACAGATTAAATTAGTGGATAAGTTATTTTCATTAGATAATACAAGTCCTTTAAGAGAAAAAGCAAAACTTTAATTATTTGTTCCCGTTATTCTTGTTTTATTTATTTTTCTTTTTTTTTGTTCTCCCCTTCCTCGCCTTTGAAGGCCCAAACGGGGGTTTTTCGGGCCCAGGGGGCTGAGAGCGGGGGATAAAAGCCCCCCACAACCCGAGACTCGAACTTGTGATTATTTTGTTCCAAGTTTTTGGTTCTCTGTTGTTAGGCAACGCGTGTTAACCTACTCAGCTACCCCGCCCCCATTTATTCACCCTCCAATTTATTACAATACAATCAAACAATACAATATATACAATAATAGAAATATACATAAATATATACTTACATAAATACCCGAATGTTTTTTAACTGTTCTTGTTTTACGGTATTCATAAAATTAGGTTTTAATTTAAAAGGACGTAAGTTTAATTTTTACTTTCACTTACCTATGTATGGAGAAGTCTTGCTGAAAAGCAATAATTTGGATAAAATTGAAATTCATTTTTTAGAAGCATGTATACCTGTAATGTTACATTTCCAACAAAATAGATATGTTCATTTCATCACTCTCTATTAACTTTTAAAAGCTTGTGTATGAGATAATATTTTTTCTAAAATCTTTAGCTTTCCAACGGTATATCATACATGTATATTACTGCTCTTATGTTCAAAAAGGAAAAATTGCATTAAAAAAATATTTTTCTGTTTTCTCCTTTAGTTAGGTATCGAATTTATTCAATTTATATATTTATCTGTTTTTCATCAGCGTTAACAAGATAATATAGATATTTTTATTGAATCTACAAAATTAAAGGTACTTTAGGGTAAGAAAATTTAACATATCGGCATTTAAGCCCTGTCAGACCATTTTAATTCGAATAAAACCAATACAATTACAATACAATCAAACAATACAATATATACAATAATAGAAATGTACATAAATATATACTTACATAAATACCCGAATGTTTTTTAACTGTTCTTGTTTTACGGTATTCATAAAATTAGGTTTTAATTTAAAAGGACGTAAGTTTAATTTTTACTTTCACTTACCTATGTATGGAGAAGTCTTGCTGAAAAGCAATAATTTGTATAAAATTGAAATTCATTTTTTAGAAGCATGTATACCTGTAATGTTACATATCAAAATAGACGAACCAAATGAGCCATTTTTCTCAAAAACGAATATCCAACGAAAGCCGAAAATTGCAAACATATTTTGCTATACAATTTTTGTGTTTTTGAACACAAAAATAGTAATATAGGTGTATAGTGTACCGTTGGATAGCTAAAGAGTTTATAAAAAATATTATCTAATACACGGAGTTATAAATCTCAATAGAGAGTGATGAAAAGCTGATAAAACTAAACGATTGTCGTAGATAACAATATAATAGATTATTTAATGAAACACACGTTTTTATTGAAATTAAACGTAATTATTTTAACAATTTATTTAAATCTCTAAATGTTTTTATAAATTCGAAAACTGATTATAACATTAGTGGTAAGTGAAAGTCGTGTGTTGCCCTTACCAAATTGTTTCTTACTATTGTTATGTAATTTATGTTGGTTATATCCTCATTCCATTTCTATTTTATGTATTCGAAACCTTGAAAGTTACGCATAAATGACCCTGTTATGGGCTGTTTTTTGTTCCTTTAGATCTTTTGTTCATTCCGACCTAGGTCTTTTCATGGGCAACATACCATTTCCTTGCATCTCAGGAGTCAGGGCTCTTTGAGGTTTCCATTGTTAATTTTTTACTCGTTTAAGAATTTATTTAACCTACCTCCCAAACCCAAAATCATCTTACCTGAATGTTCTCCAGTAATTTCCACAAAAAAGATCATACATTTATCATTGATATTTAATTCTTCGATGGTTAAGTGTAATGTTGTTGCAGCTTTCATGTAAAATAAAAATATCTGCTTTGCTTTTTTTTTTTTTTTTTTTGTTAATAATATTCAATAATAAACCTTTGTGAACGACCAAAAAAAAAAAAATCCCTCCCTCTTCAAAATTTGTTGTTTACGTTTCAAGCGTAGAACGAATAATGAATAAAAAAAAATCCGTTTCTCCTAATTAATAAATAAATTAATACCAAGATTTACACAACAACAATTTTTATTGAGTAAAATTACAATCTGTCCCAATTTGGACATCAATAGTAGTGCTGAAAGATATCATACATACTACATTCATACAATATTTGCACGGCATAAAATTACAATAAAATATATACACAATAATGAATCAATAGAATAAAGTCAAGAATTCACTTATTCCTATATACACATACACACACCCATACATACATCACATTGAGTGGAGAATCTAGCCAGTGCTAGAACTCCAATATATTTACAAAAGGTCGCGGGGCCACTGCCGTTTCAACCTTCTAGGTGGGTTGTATGGATGAGTGGAGCTGGATAGGGATAGAGCTAGAGGATTGGGATGATGAATGAGGTTTTGGTGGAATTTGGAAAATTTGGATGGAATAAGGTCTGAAATAAATGCAACATTAAGGTCGTGGTGCAAGGTATAGTTGGAGACATAATTAGGAGCATTTACTGCCAAGATTTACAAATAACTATATCTATTTCAGAGATAATTAAATTTTCTACAAAATGAAAAAATAATTAATGATATTAGTTAGAAACTTGAACAGATAAAACTTTTTAAATATAGCAGTGGTGATATGTTATTTTCAATTTCCTTTGAATTATTTATTGCTTTTCACTTTTTTTTCACAATTTCTAATTTCCTATTTACAGCTTTATCAACAGTTATACCCTCTGATATTGTTATTTTAAAATAATAAACCATAGTGTAATAATTTGCGGCGTTTTTGACAATATGATATTGTAACTTTCACCATTGAAATTTTTTGTATTTTAGCCTTCAGTTATTTACAACAGTATAACTTCCAATTCAATTTAAACCTGTTTAATAAGTACGGTAACCTCTTGACGTGGGTTTCTCTACCTCCGCGCCGGTTTCCTACTATCTCAAATCTCCTTCCGTCGTATTTCATTAATAATAATAATATAATACAGCAATACAGGTGTATATTATGCCGTTGGATAGCTAAAGATTTTATATAAATTGTTATCTAATACACGGAATTATTAAAGTTAATAGAGAGTGATGAAAAGCAGATGAAACTTGTTATTACAACAAAAAAATACTGGAGTTTAGTCATTGATTATTCCCAATAAACTTTTCTAGTTTTTACTTTATCTTACCTATATATGAAATATATAGTAAGGGAAGTATTGCGATCTAAATATGCATGTTTACATAATATAATACAGCAATACAGGTGTATATTATGCCGTTGGATAGCTAAAGATTTTATATAAATTGTTATCTAATACACGGAATTATTAAAGTTAATAGAGAGTGATGAAAAACAGATGAAACTTACTGATTGTTGTAGATCAAAATATAATAAATTATTTAATAAAATACATGTTTCTATTGAAATTCAATTTAATTAATTCTTTAACAATTTATTTTTATCTATAAATCTATTTAAAAATTCTTAAATTGATTTTAATAATGGAGGTAAGTGAAAGTCGTGTGTTGCGCGCACCAGATGTTATTTAATGTCAGATAGTTCAGTTTATAAGTAGGGCATTTATCTTATTCTAGGCTTAATTAACAAGAAACTCAGTTTTTTTACTTTTTTTAAGTGAAATTCGGATCGGTTTTCATGAACTCAATAAAAAAGTGTAAATTCAAAATAACATTTGGTAATTAATTTTGTGATCCAGACAATATCAGAGTATAAACAAGACAAGTTTTCGAGCTTTTCCAAGCCAAGCGATAAGGATCTAATTGTCCAATCTTCAATGGTGACCCATTTTCAGGCGGCATTTCATTAATATTAATATTTTCCTGCAAGCGGCTTTTAATCTTATGTTTTATATATAATAATGGAAAATGAGGAAAAGTTGACAATTGTTAGGCAATTCCCAGCATTTGTTCTTGATCCTCATCATGTGTGTCATATTTGCACAGAGGTTTATCACCCCCTCATGCATTGATCCAAAGGAGCCATGTACCCCTCTAAAAGGGACATAATTTAACTTAAATTTAATACTGGTCCAGTCTGCTCTTTGCCGTACGTGATGAACTTACGTGCTTTCGGTTTTACTTTGTGGTGTTTCACACCCGTTCCCTGCCACCAACAGCCAGTTCTCTTATCAAAGGATTAATCTTCATTTTCTGCCTCACATTAATGTCAAGGCTTTCGCTATGAAGGATAATTATGATATGGATGACAAAATTAAAGGAACATTGTTGTACAACATGCTGAATTTGTGTAATTCATATTTCTTCAGGCTTGGAAATAAAAATAAAAGAGGAAACAAAAATTGTATTGATACTGAAAATAATAATAATTACATAATTTTAACCTTATGTTATTTTTAAAATTAGTTAAGTAGCTATTAAGGTATTTTAGAGAGTTTTTTTTTTGAGGTTTCATCGTAAACTATTGTATAAAATACCCGGACCATATTCCGGGTTTGAACCCGCGACTTTTGCCATAACCACTGCTCATCAGATGGCACCTGTCATGAGTTAAAATGCTATTGCCTATGTTCAAAAACACCAAAATTGCGTAAAAAAATACTTTTGGTCTTTTCTCTTTTAGTTGGATATCGTATTCATTTAAATTATATATTTTTCCGGGGTTTTTTCAGTACTAAATATATGATTTAGTAATTTTTATAGATTTTACAAAATAAAGGTACTTTAGAGAAAGAAAATTAAAACCATCGGCATTTAAGCCATTTCAAACTAAGGAAGGAAACCTACATCGTATTAAAGCCTATTAAATTTTACATCGATACAGGGAGTTTAATCAAAATCGTTATAGACGTTTTTTTAGAAAATTCTAAAAAGATGTAAAATCCATGGTATAAAGTGGATCTTTCGGTAAGCCGATATTTAAGAAAAAGTTGCTGTAACATCTCGGGCGTATAGTTGTCTTACATATGAAATTTCAGTATCGTAAGACTTTTCGTTTTTGCGCCAGACTTACCACGAGACCCTAAAACTGAAATTCGAAAAATTTCACGATCGCAATACTTTCCCTTACTGTACATTTCATATATAGGTAAGTGAAAGTGAAAATAAAACCATTGTTGTTTGTATGCTTTTAAAACTTAAACCAGTGCATTTTTTATTTACTTGAAATTATTGTAATTAAATTTTTTTTTTTTTTTTTTTTTTATTCATTGAGCAATATTACAATCTGTCCAATTCAGGACATTTTTAATAGTGATAAAGTACAACATTCATACTACATTCACACGATATATACAATACTATAAATTTATATAATAATAATAATAAAATATACATATATACAAAATAAAATCAATAAAAATATATACAATAGTCACTCATACCTATATACAATTCACAAGCATACAGCACGTGAGTGGAGAATCTAGCCAATGCTAGAACTCCAATATACATGTTATAAGAGGTCACGAGGCCACTGCCGTTTCAACCTTCTAGGTGGGTTGTATGGATGGGTGGGGCTGGATAGGGATTGAGCTAGAGGATTAGGATGATGAATGAGATTCTGGTGGAATTTGGAAAATTTGGATGGAATCAGGTCTGAAATAAAAGGAACATTAAGGTCGTGGTACAAGGTATAGTTGGAAACATAATATGGAGCATTTACTATTGTACGGAGGACTTTGGATTGAAAGGATTGAATGCGTTTGATGTTAGTACGTTTAGCTGTCCCCCACAGTTCAAGTCCGTAGGTCCAGATGGGCTTCAGTATTGTCCTGTAGATTAATAATTTGTTGTCAACTGTAAGTTCAGATTTTCTGTTGAGTAGTCGGTATAACTGTCCGAATCGTCGGTTGAGTTCTTGTCTTTTAAGTCTTGTATGTGGGTTCCAAGTCAATCTTTTGTCTAATAGTAAGCCAAGATACCGGACTGTATCTGAAGGAGGAATTGGAATGGAATTGAAGTAAACTGGCGGACAGGAGTTTCGTCGAAGAGTGAAGGTTACGTGTTTGCATTTGGCTTCGTTCACCTTAATGCGCCAAGCATTACACCAGTCTTCGATAAGAGAAAGGTGTCTTTGCAGGTTTAAGGATGCTGTTTCAGGATTGGAACTGGATGATAGGATGGCGGTGTCGTCTGCAAAAGTTGCCAGAAAGGTATCAGGATGTGTAGGAATATCAGCAGTGTAAAGGATGTAGAGAACGGGTCCCAAGACGCTGCCTTGAGGAACACCGGCCTCAACGGGATAAAGGTTAGAAAATTCTACACCACAGCGAACGCGGAAGGAACGGTTTGAGAGATAGGATCGGAGAATGAGGTATAGAGACTGGGGTAAATGGGTTTTCAGCTTGAAGAGTAATCCAGTGTGCCATACCCGGTCAAAAGCTTGCGCAATGTCCAGAAACGCACCAGAACAATACTCCTTGCATTCAAGAGCTGAGGAAATATGGTCTACAACTCGGAGACCCTGTTGAACTGTGGAATGCTGAGGACGGAATCCAAACTGATGGGAAGGAAGATTTTGAGATTCTAATATGGGTAGGATACGTTTAAGAAGAAGCCTTTCGAAGATTTTTGAGAGGATGGGGAGTAGACTAATAGGCCTGTAGGATGAAGTGTTGTTGGAAGGTTTGCCTGGTTTTAGAAAAAGAATGATAGTGGAATGTTTCCATAACAGAGGAAAATAGGTGGTGCGTAGGATGCAGTTGTAAATATAAGTAAGGAATATAATGGCTTTCTGCGGAAGTTGTCGGAGGATCTGGGGAGTAAGGAGATCGTGTCCAGGAGATTTACGGAGGGTAAGTTTTTGGAGAAGATATTTGACCTCAGAGGGATTAATAGCTTTAGGAGGTAGGGAAAGTGGAATTGGTGACATAAGAAAGTCTTGCACTGTTGCGGTGTGATTGGCGTGGGATTCCGGGTGAGGAGTGAAAACTTTGGAGAGGTGTGTGGCGAATTCCTCGGCTTTATCTTCATCAGACGCAGCCCAGGAGTCATCACCACGTCGGAGAGGATGGGAAACTTGATGGTATTTTAGGATCTTTTTCGTGACATTCCACAGGGAATTATCACGAGCTGATAGAGAGGAGAGGTAGGAATTAAAGGACTGGGAACGGAAGGTCGCCAACTCCCTCTTCAATTGTCTACAATAGAAGTTATAGGAGCGGCGATCTGTTGGGTGTCGGGTGCGCTGCCATAATGATCTTGCTCGGCGTTTGGTATGGATGAGGTCTATAATATGTTGTGGAAAATGATTTTGGTGAGGATTTATATTGGGGTGTTTAGGAGAGGAGGCAGTCCAGACAGCTTGTTGGATGGCGGTGGTAAAGGAATAGACGGAATTATCTAGGTCATCTGGGGTTTTGAGGGTTACTCTGAGGTCAATATTATCGGTCAGGATTTGGCGGAAAAGGTTCCAGTTGACAGGACCTCGGATGAATGATGGTGGAATGGGTTTTGGAATTGGAGTGAGAGATACTTTTAGGATCAGTGGACTATGGTCTGAGGATAGTTCATCAAGGCGAGTTACAGAAAAGTTGAGGGAGCCTAATCCGCTGTGGATAAAGAAGTCGAGGATGTCAGGATTGCGGTTAGGATCGGTTGGCCAGTAGGTAGGGGAGTCAGGAGGCAGGATATTAAAATTTCGGGAGTTGAGTGCAGACAGCAAATTTCGTCCCCGAGAATTCGTGGTTCTGGAACCCCACTGCTGATGCTTGGCGTTTAAGTCTGCACCCAGAATGAAACGATTTCCTATGGAATCCAGGAAGGATACAAATTCGGAATTGGAAATGGAATGTTTAGGAGGGCAGTATGCAGATGTGAGGGTTACCGGAAAGGAAAAAGTCTTGATTACTATGGCTGTGGCTTGTAGGAAATCATAGGTGGGAAGTGGGAGTAAATGATGAGAGAGGGATTGGTGGACAATGATAGCAGAACCGGCATGGGCTTTACCGTCTGGGTGGTCAGTACGGTATGTGATGTATTGCGGTATTTTGAAGTACTGTTTAGTCGTTAGTCTTGTTTCAGTTATAAGTGCAACATCGATTGTTTTGTCTTTCAACAACGCTGTCAGTTCGTCAGTATGATTTCTAACACCATTCGCATTCCAAAGGAGAATGGATAAGGAGTTAGGTGAATTCATTTAAGGATTTTTCAAGGCAGGGATTAGATTTGATACTAGATTTGTAAGGAGTGATATAAGCGGCATAACAAGAGATTTGATTTCGGAGATGAACGATGTCATTAGACTGGTAAGATCTGTGACGTTTGATGGTGGAGGGATATGAGAAATTTGATGTTGAGGAGTTTTTTGAAGATTAGGTAAACTTTGTGGGATAGATTGTTGTACAATAGATTGAGAAAGTTGAGGAAAAAGTTGTTCCGGCAGTGCCTCGACTTCATGATTCTGGTTTCCACCTCCAAGCAAGTGGGCAAATGATACGTTAGAATTTACAAGTTTAGATGGTTCTCTTCTACTTCTGGTTGGTACAGCTGTTTCATTCGGTTCCTGAGGTTTTTGGTATCTGGTTCGGAGTTTCTTGTAGATTTCACATCCCTTGTAGTTAGCCGGGTGGTCCTTGAGGCACAGAGCACATACAGCGGGTGTAGATCTTGATCTTGTACATTCTTCTGTTTTATGCTGTTCACCGCATTTCACACAGCGTGGTATGTGATGGCAATAACTTTTGGTATGACCATATGCCTGACAGTTATGACACTGAACTATTTCCCTCTTTGTGTAAGGTTTTTCAACTTTTACACGGGTATAGTACAGTCTACTGAGGTCATAGATTTTTTCGACTCCTGCTGATGGTTCCAAGTCCACGAAGAATAGAGGCAGTGGACTTTTATCTTTTAGAACGTTGGTGACTTGCCTCACTTGGAATCCTAATTCTGTCAGTTCTTCTTTGATAGCTTCAACGGGTGTTGAGGAATGTAGGTTTCTGATTACGACCCTTAATGCTCTCTCCTGGCGCAGCTGATAAGTATGAAAGTCAGCTTTGGTCTCAGTCAGATATTTTACAATCTTTCTGTAGGTTTCAGCAGTAGTCGGAGATATTTTAGTGTCATTGGTTCTACTTATACAATAATAACTATTAGGATCAGTTACTTTGTTTAAATGCGCACACATCAGTTTAAAATTTTTAATATTTTTAACAAATATTGGTGGAGGTAGTGGTTCCCTGGGTATAGGAGAAGATTCCATGGTTTCTTTTTCATTTTGGAGGATCTCAAATGGATTCGGTGTAAAAAACGGGGATTCATCAGTTATTCCTTGTGATGATGTGCTGGGCTGTGGTTCAGATCCTAATGAGGTAGCTGACGCGGTCGCTGGTGGAATTATTTTTTTATTTTGTTCACGGCGGGGTCTCTGTTTTGTAGGAGACGAGTTAGAACCTGCAGATCTAGATCTTTTACTTGCAGACTTTGAGGACATGACTTGATGGAAATATCTCATTGATTAAGAAAATAATAATAATAAATAAATAATGAGATAAGAATTAAAGATAAAAGAAAGATAAGTTAACGAAAAGCAAGCCCGAGCTTGCCGAGCTAGCGGCAATCAGCTGATCAGTGACCCTCCTTTCAATTTTTCGTGATTGTACAAAGTAAATTATAACTTTGCTTACCGAAATTTCTCCAATATTCACTGCCGTAGTATTCCTGAGGTCTAGTGATGTTCTCCAGACTGAATTCAAGCGAATTCCTACTGAAAAAAGCAAAAATCTGAGAGACGATGTAACGTATGTAATTAAATTAAAAAAAAAAAAAATGGATTACAAAATTGCTAGTCACCGTATTATGCTAACAAGAAATATACAAACTAAAATTGTGTGCGGAGAGCTAGTTGATAACCTTGAAGACTTGAGTATATTACAAATTTAACCGGGATCACTTGTAGCTGGGTGGCTAGCGTAACAGCCTCCCATGCCAAAGGTCACGGGTTCAAATCCGCAGGTGGTCCTAGGATTTTTTAATGGGAGTAAAAAATCCTTAGTTACGCCGTCCTTCGGAGGGGACGTTAAAAGGTGGTCCCGAGCCTGTGCGAAGTCAGGTACTCGTTAAAGATCCCTATCCTAATAAAAACTGGATAGGCAAAATTTAGGACTCCCACTGTAGCATCGTCCGATTAGCCATAGTAGCATAAAGTGACGTTAAATAAATAAACAACAAAAATTTAACCAAGTCCTGATATATAAATTAAAATTAACTAGGTCTTAATAAATCGTGTACTCATGTTGAGTTCCGCCTAGTGATTTTTATTTTTTTCTCACTCAGACTGAAAAGTAATTTAAAAACTTTGAGCATCGCTATTATCAAAGATCAGTTTTGTGTCTCGTCGCCTTATTGAATGACAGAGACTCATTAGAATTTCAGAGTACTTGGTTATCTTGTCAAGCTCGACTTAAGGTAAAGTTAAGCCGGTTTCGTCTGACCCTTGACATCTTCGCAATTTTCACCCTGTCTCTCGCTTATCTCCTAAAATTCTATTTTAAAATTTAAAGTCAATCCAGGAAGGAGAAAGCCATCTAGTAATTTACTGGACTCAAATATCAACAGCCAGGAATCTGGATTGTATATTTTTGAAGTGAAATCTTCTTTGGGAGCGTTATGCGATTCTCGTTAGGGGTAACAGTTTCAATTTCGTAACCATGGTGACATTATCAAATGCTCTATGCGTTATGTGTATGTGCATGCGTTGCCGTCTGTTCATTATAGCAAAAATGTTTTTTAAATATCTTAATTATTCATCCATAAATGGGGAAGGATCCACTCCTTTGAGTCCTAAATCCTGTTGTATTTGCAAATTTTGAATTAAAGGAGAAAAATAAAATTAGGTTTAAGCGATATAGCGACAAGAAGAAAAATAATGCAATAATCTAACCGACAAATTTCTACATCTACATACAAATTAACAATAACGGTTGAATAGAAGAGAAAATTTAGTGTCCTATAGAAACAAAAAATAAATAAATAACGGCGGTATAGATAAAAAAAAATCATCTATTTTAATTTTTCATAGATGGATCAATCTTCTAATAGTGAATAATTTAAATTATAATGCTGAAATGCATGATAAAGGGACCCAGTCCCAGAATAAACATTATTTCCTATTTATCTATTCTATCTATAAAGAGAAAATTATGGGTCGTCTATATCAACGCAGGCAAAATTCAACGACAAACGAAAAAAAAATCTGGTGCGGGCAACACACGACTTTCACTTACCTCCATTTTTAAAATCAATGAAAGAATTTTCAAAAACAGTTAGAAATAAAAATACGTGAAACTATTAAGGAATTAATTTAATTTAATTTATATAGAAACATGTGTTTTATAAAGAAATCTATTATATTATTATCTAAAATAATCAGTCAGTTTTATGTTCATTTCATCACTCTCTATTAACTTTTAAAAGCTTGTGTATGAGATAATATTTTTTCTAAAATCTTTAGCTTTCCAACGGTATATCATACATGTATATTACTGCTCTTATGTTCAAAAACGAAAAATTGCATTAAAAAAATATTTTTCATGTTTTCTCCTTTAGTTGGGTATCGTTATTTATTTATTAGTTAATTTATTCAATTTATATATTTACCTGTTTTTCATCAGCGTTAACAAGATAATATAGTTATTTTTATGGAATCTACAAAATTAAAGGTACTTTAGGGGAAGAAAAATATCGGCATTTAAGCCCTGTCAGACCATTTTAATCAGAATAAAACCTACATGATATTAAAGCCCATTAAATTTTACACGATATAGCGAGTTTAATCAAAATCGTCGGAACCGTTTTCGAGAAAATCGAAAAAAGGTGCAAAATGCATGTTATAAAGTGCCTTTTCTGGTAAGCTCGTTTTGATGAAAAAAGTTTTGTCACGTCTCGGGCGTATAGTTGTCTTAAATATGAAATTTCAATTGCATAGGACTTACCGTTTTCGCCTGGGAGTTACCACACACACACACACAGACCTTTTTTGCGGGACTTGGTTATTTGGACTCAGGGGACCCTAAAACGTGTATTTCCGTTGAAAACTGGAATTCGAAAATATTTACGATCGCAATACTTCCCCTTACTATATATAGTAAGTGAAAGTAATAGCGATTAATTTAATTTTTCACAGACAGATCAATCTTTTGAAACATTTATAAAGCATATTCGTAAATGTCCGAATTTCTGTCCTACAAATGACAGGACCATCAAAAAAAAAAAAAAAAATTGTGCTAGGTATACCGCCAACTCATTCAGTCTACAGTCACATTCAGATTACAATGGCATAATTCAAGATGATATATCTCTACAAAGTAATAATGTTTTACATTTAAATGAAACAATTATAACAAAAGATGCATTCTCAACATAATCAACTTTTACAAACGTACTCTTCTTTCCAACGAAATCCCAGAGCAAATCGCGAATTAAAACAAAAAAGTTTTCACTTACTGGACAATTGCTCCAACCTTCCGCTTAATTACGAAAGACTTATTTATATGGCCATCATAAGACCGATGGCACCGGACCGAGCAAGCTGTCTGGACTGCCTCCTCTCCTAAGCACTCCAATAGAACTCCCCAGCAAAACCATTTACCTCAACACCTAGCTGACCTCATCCATGCAAAACGCCGAGCCAGATCATTATGGCAAAGAACCCGACACCCAACAGATCGCCGCTCCTATAACTTTTATTGTAGGCAATTAAAGCGGGAGTTGGCGACCTTCCGTTCCCAGTCCTTTAATTCCTACCTCTCCTCTCTATCAGCTCGAGATAATTCCCTGTGGAATGTGACCAAAAAGATCCTAAAATACCACAAAGTTTCTCATCCTCTCCGGCGTGGTGATGACTCCTGGGCTGCGTCTGATGAAGATAAAGCCGAGGAATTCGCCACACACCTCTCCAAAGTATTCACTCCTCACCCGGAATCCAACAGAAATCATACCACAACTTGAACTGTTGTTGAATTCCTTTTCTCACCAATACCTCTTTCCCTACCTCCTAAAGCTATTAATCCATCTGAGGTGAAATATCTTCTTCAAAAACTGACCCTTCGTAAATCTCCTGGACACGATCTCCTTACCCCCCAGATCCTGCGACAACTTCCCCAGAAAGCCATTATTTTTCTTACATACATCTACAACAGCATCCTTCGCACCACCTATTTTCCTCTCTTATGGAAACATTCCACAATCATTCTATTCCTAAAACCAGGTAAACCTTCCAGTAACACTTCATCCTACAGACCTATAAGTCTACTCCCCATCCTCTCAAAAATCTTCGAAAAGCTCTTTCTAAAACGAATCCTGCCTATATTAGAATCTCACAACCTTCCTTCCCACCAGTTTGGTTTCCGTTCTCATCATTCCACTGTTCAACAAGGACTCCGAGTTGTAGACCATATTTCCTCAGCCCTCGAATGCAAAGAGTATTGTTCTGGTGCGTTTCTGGACATAGCGCAAGCTTTTGACCGGGTATGGCACGCTGGATTACTCTTCAAGCTTAAAACGCATTTACCCCAGTCTCTCTACCTCATTCTAAGATCCTATCTCTCAAACCGCTCCTTTCAAGTTCGCTGTGGTGTAGAATATTCCAACTTTTATCCCGTTGAGGCCGGTGTTCCTCAGGGCAGCGTCCTGGGACCCGTTCTCTACATCCTTTACACCGCTTAAATTCCTAATCATCCTGACACCTTTCTGGCAACATTTGCAGACGACACCGCCATCCTATCATCCAGTTCCGATCCCGAAACAGCATCCTTAATCCTGCAAAGACACCTTTGTCTTATCGAAGACTGGTGTGGTGCTTGGCGCATAAAGGTGAACGAGGCCAAATGCAAACACGTAACCTTCACTCTTCGACGAAACTCCTGTCCGTCAGTTTACTTCAATTCCATTCCTATTCCTCCTTCAGATACAGTCCGCTATCTTGGCTTACTACTAGACAAAAGACTGACGTGGAACCCTCATACAAGACTTAAAAGAAAAGAACTCAATCGACGATTCGGACAGTTATACAGACTATTAAACAGAAAATCTGAACTTACAGTTGAGAACAAATTATTAATTTATAAGACAATACTGAAGCCCATCTGGACCTACGGACTTGAACTGTGGGGGACAGCTAAACGTTCTAACATCAAACGCATTCAATCCTTTCAATCCAAAGTCCTCCGAATAATAGTAAATGCTCCTTATTATGTATCCAACTATACCTTGCACCACGACCTTAATGTTCCATTTATTTCAGACCTAATTCCATCTAAATTTTCCAAATTCCATCAGAACCTCATTCATCATCCTAATCCTTTAGCACGATCCCTATCCAGCTCCACTCATCCATACAACCCACCTAGAAGGTTGAAACGGCAGTGGCCCCGAGATATATTGTAAATACGTATGCTGGAGTTCTGACACTGGTCAGATTCTCCTCTCAAGTGCGGTGTGATTGTGGCTATGGCGCCCTCACTTAGCTTCCGCTGGCTCTCACCAGTGATGCGGCTGAGAGGGAGGCGCTGGGATCCTTTGGGCTCTGCTTGTCCTTCCACAAGTGGGGGGACAAGCCCCGTCCGGGGTTCCCGAGCTGATTGTAAATATTGTACATAGGTATGAATGTGACATGTTTTGTTTATTTATTTGTTAACTTCATTTATTTGTATTTATTTTGTCTACTTAATTTTGTTATTGTATACGTTTATTTATTTTGATTTTATTTTATGTAATTTGACTTTCCTTTTGTTTATATTGTAAATATTGTATGAATGAGATCCTGTAGCACTATTATTATTGTCTATTATGACAAATTGTAATATATACGAATAAAAAAAAAAAAAATAAAAAAAAAAAAAATAAAAAAAAAAAAAATTTCCTACTATAGCAATTTTTTTCATTTTATAGTTTAATGACTAATTCCAGTTGAGGTTAGGTTAGGTTACTTGTTTTTCCTAGGCGATCGACAGCAAGGTCATTACGCCCTTTCATTATTTAACTTCTTACGTAATTTTGATTTTTTGACTTATGTTTTAACATCAAGGTACTTAAATTTCTTATTTTGCTTAGCTATTTTAATTTTATACATTTGTCTTTTTCTTATAATTATTATTTCACATCTTATTTATTTTTTTTTTTTTTTAACTTACAGAATTTATACATTATAAATACAATTTTCAAACTAACTAGCATTTACCTTAAGACAGTATTGTAGAGAACTTTTTTTTTTTTTTTTTTTTTTTTTTCTTCTTTCTTTTTTTTTTTTTCTTTTATTAGATATTATTATTTTTTGAAGATCTCTCTTTTTTTTCAATTATTATTGATTAAATAGAATTTGATTGGTTAAACTTTTACTTTCTTTCTTTAAACTTTTTTTTTTTTTTTTTGTTGTATAGATGTACACCATTGCCTTAAAGTCTATTTTATATAATTAAACGGTTACTGTTAGTATTACATTTTTTGGAATAATTGGGTATCTTTTAACAGTTTTATGACGCTGTCACTTGATTCTTTTGAATCTTTTAGAGCTAATTCGATGAAACGAGGTATTTTATAATATACATATACATTAAGAGATGAAAATAATCGTTAAAGAATTAATTACATTGAGTTTCGAATAGAAACATGTGTTTTATTAAATAATCTATTATGTTATTTAAGGCAGTCAGTTAGTTTTTTTGGCTTTTCATCAGTCTTCGTTAACTTTTACATTTTTTTTTTATAAAATAATATTTTTTTCTAAAATATTTAGCCTTCCAACGGTATATTATTATATTTTCCAGTATCCCTCCAGTGAATCTCTTGCCAGCATCCGCCTTGATCAAACCTTTAACATAGCTGTGGCCAATTTGTATGAATTTTACTTTCAATATACATTTTAAACTCAAGAAAAATATACCAAACGGATATTATATGTTAATTTTTAAAAATATAATTTGTATATGCATCAGTACCATGATTTATATTTTCATCAAATTAATCAATTTAGAAAATATTTTTTGGTAAAATAATGTATTTTATAGAATAGATCTGTATGAGAGTTTACTAATGTAAATACATAGATATTCGTATAGGCAGAATTTATTGCAAACGTATTTAAATCATATTAGAAAAGATATTTAAATATAAAAATTATTTAATTTTGTCGTATTAAATACCACAGTATTCGTTTCACACCTGTGAATACGCCCTTATTCGTATTCGCTTCAGTGAGTATATTCGTATTCGTATTTTTGTGTACGATTATATTGGTATTGGTATTCGCAAGACCCATTTTTACTTTCACTTACCTATATATGAAATTATCGTACTTATATATAGCAAGGGAAAGTATCGCGATCGCGAAAATTTTCAAATTCCAGTTTTCAACGAAAATACATGTTTTAGGGTCTCCTGAGTCCACATGACCAAGTCCCGCAAAAAGGTCTCTGTGTGTCCGTGTATCGTAACTCCCGCGCGTAAACGGAAAGTCCTATGAAAATGAAATTTCATATTTAAGACTATACACCCGAGATGTTTCACAATCTTTTTCATCAAAATCAGTTTACCAAAAGAGCCTCTTTATTCCATGCATTTTGCACCTTTTCACGATTTTCTCAAAAGCGGCTCTAAAGAATTTGGTTAAACTCGCTATGTCGATTTAAACTTTAATGGGCTTTAACATCATGTAGGTTTCATTCTGATTGAATAGTGTGACAGGGCTTTAATGCCGATATTTTAAATTTTCTTCCCCTAAAGTACCTTTAATTTTGTAGATTCAATAATAATAACTGGATTATCTTGTTAACGATGATGAAAAACAGGTAAATATATAAATTGAATGAATTCGATACCCAACTAAAGGGAAAAACTGAAACATATTTGTTAAATGCAATATTAACTTAAGAGCAGTAATATACATGTATAAAATACCGTTGGAAAGCTAAGGATTTTAGAAAAAATATTATCTCATACACAAGCTTTTAATAGTTAATAGAGAGTGATGAACAGCTGATAAAACTAAGTGATTATTTTAGATTATAATATAATAGTTTTTTTAATAAAACAGATGTTTCTATAGAAATTGCACTTAAATAATTCTTGAATTAGTAAGTAATCTCTTACTGTATTTAAAAATTCTTTAATCGATTCTAAAAACAGAGGTAATGAAAGTAGTGTATGGCCCGCACCAGATTTTTTTCAATGTATTTGTATTCATAATTTTGAATATGAATCTGCCCATCTCTGACCCTTTGTTAGCTTAGGCTACTCCATTGTAACAACACCGCCTGCCTGGCTAAGACTTTCCCTGGCACGTGATCAGCCTACGGCACCCATTGTCTGCCCTTGCGATGACGCGGGGGCGGCGAGACAATGTTCTCGCCATTTACTGCAATCGATATTTAAGCTTTCGAGTCTTTATTTTCTATATCGAGTCGGGCAGTAGATAATGGAGCCATTAGGACGCTACGTCATCCGGTTTATCAGAAGCCCGGTCCATGCAACTCCCACTCCAGCCAGTAGCCTGCCGGCAGGCCTCCAGTACTGTTGTGTCGTTGTGCGCCCATGTTGGACTACCTCAAGTCTCTTCCCTCCGTCCTCTTCAGGGGAAAGTGGTGGAGGAAATTCAAGAAGAGCTACATCCACAAGAAGAATAAGGTCTGTCTCTTTTAAATAATATTTAACTGTTAAGGAAATATCCCTTTGTTGGTAAATTATTGAGGAGGTTATTGAAACTTCAAACTTAGTAATCTTAATTTTTTCGTTATTAAATTACAAAATAGAGTCATAAACATTAGTAAAATAACGTTGTTTTTTTTTCATTTTTACTAAACATGTGTATATCTACTCCGGAAACGGTTTTCTTAGGCCTTGCACTGACTAATACTGGTTTCAAATAGCGAAATAACTATTAATAAAATATATTTGTGTACAAGGGATATCATGACAGTATGATAGTGTGACTAAACAATATTTTATCTAAATTATGAAATAATATTAATTTTAATTTTTGAGGCTTAGGTCTGATACAATAAATAAACTAAAATTTGTTGGTTGTATACACATCGCCTTTTTTTAAAAATGTTACTTATACACAATATAATATAATAAATACATATTGAAGATGTATAGTCGACTGTTAAAATTATCGTAGGGAGAAATAATCGGGACTTAGTCGTTTTTTTTTAATATTGTAATTTTTCCGACGTTTCGGCTCAAACTTGGGCATTACAGACCCCATCAATCTTAAACTGTTCAACTTGAGCATGAAATTTATGCTTGACATGGCTTAGTAATGCCCTGATGATGGCTCTTAAGTTTGAGCCGAAACGTCGGCAAAATTAAAATGTTTAAAAAAAAAAAAGACTAACTTCTGATTAATTCTAAATACGAATATATACATACATTCACTACATTCATTGTAAACACACGACTAAGTAGTTAAATAGTAAACGTTTGGCGGATAAGGAGTGATTTGAAGCATAATAAAAATTATTCAAGCCGTGTTTATTGTTGAAATGACATTGTAACAGTTAAATAATTCCTGTATATAGTAAAGGCGATATTCCTTTGTGTTTTTCCTCATCTAAAATGCTAATACTTGGTTTAAGTTTAATGTATTCTGAGAAGTTTGAACAAGGACTAATTACTTAATATATAAATATATATGTATATATATATTTATTTATTTATTTAATTCTTAATGAATAAACTGCGGTACCCGAATATTAAAGAATATTTATTTGTTTACTAAAATTAATAGTATATTTTTCACAGTATCCTTTAATACAAGGATTTATACTGAATAATATCTTTTCCCTCTACTTGTTTTGATTATATGAAATTTCGTCATAACAATGATTTTGCATCAAAGTTTGAATTTTAGTGTTGGCATTATTTAAAAGCAGTTATAGAAATACACAGCATTTTTTCCATCTTTGGGAGAGAATATTAAGTATTTACTTATTTAATATAAACTAAATGATTGTGGTTGATCATTATCTTTTTGAAATGAGTGATGTTGGCAGTAAATAGATGCCTACATACACCGGAAAACAATGAATTAGGAGAATATCCAAAATATCCCCACAATAATTTTTTGTTTTGTTTTTCTTTTGCAATAAAACATTTTAATGATGAAACCCCGAGTTCTTTACCTAACAGTTTATAGGATTACTTTAAAATTATACTTACTCTTTGACTAAAATGTTTCACCTCTATTTTTGCAGTTTGAAGCTCGTTTTCAATTTTCCAACCTCTCAGACCTTTTGGGTTTAAAACCTTAAAAGGATTTGAACCTTTCCCCTTACCTGTCATGCTGATGTTCTGAGAAAATAAATGATAAAATAAATAGTTTTCTCTAGAAAAGTTGTAGAAAACTGTTTTTTATAATTGTCAATACTTTCCAAAATAATAAAAAAATATATGGATAGAATGTTAACTTATAGTTAAGAAAACATTTCTTTTTGTACGTACTTTTATTTTCTACAATTACATTATTATTGATAAATTATTGTATTTTTGTTGTATTTAATTCAAAACTGCATTTTTAATAAACGTTCTTATTATAATGCTTTCACTTTTGCTATACTGTGTCAATATTGCGTTTTTGAAAGCAACTCCTGTGGCGTAATATTGTACATTAATTGGTTATATTTTTGTTATACGTATTAATATCATATAATATTTTATAATTAATACGAAATTTGAGGCATCGAAAAAGGGTAATTTAAAAAAAAAAAAAAAAATTGTATGTCAAGTTCTTAAATGTATTTCTTCAAAATTATTCTATATATGGAATAATTAATTTGAAACGTTACATGAACTTCAAGGCATGTTGTATAGCGTGTTGTTTGATTGAAAATGGTTTCGTAAATCTAATTTCTGATGTATTTCAATTAATTTATCAACCTTATAAAATGTATTAATATTCAAAGATAATTTGGTCATATGAATAAATAACTTTTGTTGTACTAGGTACTAAATTTGGAATATTATTATTGTTTAAATAAATGTGTTTAATTCAATTTCGGAAGCCTTATTTTAATTATTATATAATTTTAAAATATTTAGGTTAATGCATGTTTAATACAATTAATGAATATTCGTAATTAATATTTTTACTTTCACTTACCTATATATAAACTATATTGTTAGGGAAAGTATTGCGTTCATGAAAATTTTCGAATTCCAGTTTTCAACAGAAATAAACGTTTTAGGGTCCACGGAGTCCAAATAACCAAGTCCCGAAAAAAGGTCGCCCGAGGTGTTACAAAAAGTTTTTCTTCAAAATCACTTTACCATAAGAGCCATTTTATACAGTGCATTTTACACCTTTTTTACGATTTTCTCAAAAACGGCTTTAACAATTTTGATTAAACTATGTCGATGTGAAATTGAACGGGCTTCAATATCATGTAGGTTTCATTCTGATTGAAATAGTCTGACAGTGCTTAAATGTTGAATTTTTGAATTTTCTTCCTCTAAATTACCTATGCTTTTGTAGATTCTATGAAAATAACCATATCACCTTTTTAGCATTAATAAAAAAACCGATAAATACATAACTTCAATTAATTCGATGTTCAACTAAAGGAGAAAAAATCAAAAATATTTATTTAAGTAATATTTGTATTTTTGAACAGTGAAAGCTAAAGATTTTATAATAAATATTATCTTATACTAAAAATTGTGGAAGTTAATGGAGAATGATGCAAAATCGATAAAACTAACTGATTTTCGTAGAAAATAAAATAATAGATTATTTAAAAAAACACACGAAACTAAAAGTCGTGTGTTACGCGTTTCAAAATTTCTAATTATTGAGACTAAGCTGTATCTTTAAAATGAATATAAATATATTATTTAATTTATATGTATATATAATACTTGTTAATTTTATATCTATCTGACGTTGATTATACTAATATCTTAATCTTTTTTTAATGATAAAAATATATTCTATCAATGACATACTCGGAGGTTATCGACACTATTTGGTAATGAATAGTTCATATCTATTCAGGTTTCCATTTATTTATGTTTTCATCAGGTCATCAGCATACATTTGTTATCAGTTTTATGGTATAGTATTATTTTTGCTTAATTTTTAACTAACCGAGATATGTTTTAATTAATTTTCTACAAAATTTTCAGGAATTAAGATTTTTATTTTATTTCTAATAAAATATTTTTCAACTGTTTTAATATTACGTGTAAATAATATTTTTCGTATGCTAAATCTTCAAAATATGGATTTCTAAATTTTGTATTAATTTTGATAATTTTCGAGTTAGGAGACAATGCTGCATGAATTATAAACAATCTTTGCGTTGTGGATTAATACAAAGTAGGCAATTGTATAGGAATACTGGCTCCAGTTCCAGGCTAGCTTCCAGCAAGACTTCCTGTCTGGAGCAGTTTGGAACTGATAGGGTTAATTGAGCCACGTGCTCTTCTCTGTCTTAAAGATGAATACTTAAATGTAGTAATATTTACGTACTTAATCGATAAAATTAACAAATTCTACTTAATTATTTTCCTATTTTAAACAATTTCCTATTTTATAAACTACAGAAACCTAACTTGGCCTGCATATACTTAATATCACAAAAAATAATTAATTCTAAATTTAGTTATTGTGTATTACAGATAAAATAAAGCTTTAATAGATTTATGGGAATGTAAACGATATAACTTTAAAAAAAAATTTAAGTAATGGAACAAAATATTACTGATAGAAATTTTACAGCTAATCAATATTTTATCTCTTTTTAAATATGAAAATTTGATTACTTTATTTTTAATTTAATGTTTTGTTTTTTCCCTTTAATTTATTCTTTAATAACCGGTAATTGTTATTAAAAATTCAATTATTAATGTGTGATCCATGGAAAGTGCCTCTATATAATTTTATGTGTTTAATTATAAAGAAATGGGATCACTTGTAGCTGGGTGGCTAGCGTAACAGCCTCCCATGCCAAAGGTCACGGGTTCAAATCCGCAGGTGGTCCTAGGATTTTTAATGGGAGTAAAAAATCCTTAGTTACGCCGTCCTTCGGAGGGGACGTTAAAAGGTGGTCCCGAGCCTGTGCGATGTCAGGTACTCGTTAAAGATCCCTATCCTAATAAAACCTGGATAGGCAAAATTTAGGACTCCCACTGTAGCATCGTCCGATTAGCCATAGTAGCATAAAGTGACGTTAAATAAATAAATAAAGAAAAAAAAGATGGAATGCCATTTATGATCTGAAGTAGAATTTTTTCATTAGAGAACGATTCTGTAGGGTCTCTGACAAAATAATTTCCTCTTTTAAAAGGAATAGATTTATAGCAGTAGTTAAAGTATTTTATTTCAAAATAAATATTACCATAAGAATATCACATTAAATATTTTATTTTTAAACGATAATATTTTATTATTTTCTGCCCCTCTCCTGATTCATATCCTAATCAGGACTATAGTATTTAACTAACAAATATTTATTGAACCTGTTTTTCAGAAAATTAAACCTTATGACGTCCTAGAATTTATAATTCTCAGCCACTTTAATTTAGCTAAACGATTTCAAAATGCTATAAAATTACTCACCAACATATTTCAGCCACAGGGAATGTTGAAAATTTTAAATTTCAACCACTACTAAACAGATTCGAACCTTGTTGCTAACGTCACGCCTTATAAGTAATAATTATATTACAGTAACTCAGAAGAGATGATATCAGTAGGTACTCAGTTTATATATGATATTTAAAATTATCATTGTCCCTATCCTTAATTCCTTATTTTAGTTCTTACTAAAAATAATTTAACAAATAAGAGCATATAGCTAAACATTTTAATAAAAAAAAAAGCAAGGTTATTCTATGTATCTTTATATCATTACTTAGGGAGCGGCGCGGTCTAATGGATAGACCAGGGTTCTGGGTTCGAATCTTGGCTATGGAAGAATATTATTTATTGTGTTATTATAGCCGTAGAGAGAGAGGGTGGAGGGCCGATCCAATTGCATGGAGACCCTCCTGTGGCACACTCAGCCTTTATATAGTGGGTACCCAAAAATGGGGAAAACCTGGTGGTTGAGTTTGATCTCTCCTGTAAAAGCGCGTAAAACGAATCTTTAAACGTACAGAGCCCAAGACCCTTCCTGGGTTTTATGATACAGGTTTTTTTTATATCGTTACTTCCACTTATGTTATCTGAAATATATAGTATGGTAAAGTATTGCGATTGTGAAAAGAATTACAGTTTTTAAGGGTTCCTTGAATCCAAATGAAAAATTCCCGCTAAAGAGTATATGTGTTTGTATATCTGGTAAGTCAAGCTCAGAAACGAGAATTTGTACGTAACTGAAATTTCATATTTAAAATAAGTATATGCCTGGGAAGCTGCAGCAACGTTTTGAAAAAATTAAGTAATCAGAAGTGTCACTTTTTACAATTTTAAGGTTCTAACAATTTATAGTAAACTCACTATATTGATGAAAATAAAAATATTGTTTTTTTTTTTCTTTAAAATTGTCTGACAAGGCTCGAACCACGGTTTGTTTTATTTATTTTTTTTGTTTCTCTGATGTATTTTTAATGTTATTGATTCATAATAATTAACCGTTTCGCTATGTTGGTATTGATACAAAATAAGTAAATATGAAAGAATTCAATAATAATTTAAGGATAAAATAGCTGGAATATTTATCGAACATGTTTATTTTCTCCACAAATAAGAATCACTACAATAAAACATGTATAATATACCGTTGGACTGCTAAAGATAAAAAAAAGAAAATAAGCAAATATAACTTGTATGAGGTATTCAAGAGTGATAGAAAGCAGTTAAAATTATGCAATTGTTGTGGAAAATATATTTTATTTATAATTTGTTTTAAAAAAAGTAAAAAATATCTTTACGTACTATTTATTCTAAAATAAATGTTTTCACCTATATTAAGTCAACATAATTCTTTATGCATTTTTCAAGTCTATCTTGTCTTAATAGTTTTAAATAGTATTGTGTTGCGCGCACCAGATTATTTCTTTATACATATTTACATCAGTATATGTTAACTGGAAGGTAATAAATATGATTAGTTAAAGGTAGTTCAATTATTTATTTATTTATTTTTATTTGTTAATATATTGTGAAACCTTTTGTTCATTTACAATTATATATTATAATTATATAATAATAAATTATTATTATATTATATAATAAATTATATATAATTTTGTTCATTCATTTATATATTTGCTATGATTTGACCTTAGATTAACTGACGGCCTAGACACAGATGTGAGGCGTTTAATAGTTAAAATGCTATAAATGGCCAATGGTAAAATATAGGTCCTTCCACCTCGCTTTCGCTCGAGTATCAGTTGTTTCTAAAAGTGTCGCCATGCAGGCAGGAACGTGTTGCTACAAGAGCTCGTCCCACATGGTATCGGAATGACTCAGACCTGACATACCAGATATGTCCATCTCATTAGGTAGTCCTTGCGAGAGGACCTTTGGGTCAGAGCAGACGGGTCTGGTAGACTTCCTTTAGATACCTGCCTTGATGGTATCTCAACCGGTAATTGGAATGTAAATTCATGAGGTCCTAACGGGACCAACGCTCTAGAATAATTAGATTACACCAACGGCTGTTTAATGAAACCTATTTAATTAATGTAATAAAAACATGTTTTACTTTTTCTTTTAACAATATACATTATAATCTGCCACAATCGGTTGGTATTGTACCTTATGATCACTCTCCATTACTTTCTATGTCGCCATGCAATAGTATTTTAGATACAAATTATTCTAAAATCTTCAGTTTTCCAGCAATACATTTTATGTCTTATACTTATTTAACAACTTTATTTTATTTTTATTTTTTTTTTTGTGCTGCGTGGTATATTTAATAAGCATTTGTCTACTGTAATCCTGATCCTAGGTTTTTATCTCGTCTGTGGCAAGATATTATCTATTCTGTTCAGCTTTGGGGCGACCCTAGGGTATGGAGAAGCTCCTGGGGACACACCCAGGCTCTATAAAGTGGCTACTTAAAGATGGGGATAACCTGGCGGCTGAATGTGATCACCTCATTGCACGGTCTAGAAACAGAAGGAATCTCTAAATGCATTAAGCCCAAGACCCTTCATGTTTTGTTTTTTTTAATGAAAAATAAAAAACTTTTATAATTCTGCACTTAAAACTTATTAAGCCTCTTTTTAGGTTCGGGCTACATTGAGCTTCTCAAAGGAAATATACAAGAATTAAAAATATTACGTATAATAAATTTTAAAAATTCGGTTACCCTCGTATATAAGAGAATACAAGAGTGATTTGATTTTTTAAATGAAATAATTTAAAAAATATAAGTTCTGATTTGTCAGTCCTAAGCCATATTGTATTGTATATTACCTTTCTTCAAGTATTGGTTTACTCTTCGGATGTTAGAACTTATTTCGTAGATTCTCTACTTGAATCATTTTGAAATATGTATTTTTTCATTCTATTTATTTATACATTCATTTCATAAGCCGCTTACAGCTTTTCTTCGCTTGACCACATCCTAGGTATTTATAAACATGTTTATCCTATGAGGTTTTCCCCAAGTCCCAGGAAGCTTCTGTTTATGTTTTATATTAGAAACCAAGGTGTTTATAACTAATAGTTCTATTTTGGTAAATAGAGGTTAATAAAACGACTAATATAATTTTTTGTTTTTAATTTTTATTACTCTGTATAGTATTTTGTGTGGGTCTAAAAAAGAAATGACAGGTTTGTTGAATGAATATTAGAATTTTAAATTATTGCATTTTTAATTTTTTTTTTTTTTAATAGTACTATCCAATCATTTTAAATTTTCAATTTCATTTTTTCTATAAATGAATTTGGTACTTGCCCCCTCCGCACACACACACACATACATTGGGAAATTAACTGATGCATTAAACATACTTCCGTCGACCACACACGCATTGGAACTGAACGTGGGCAAGGTAGCAATATATTTCTTCTGAACAATTACATAATCTGATTTTTTTTTTTTTAATTCTTACTGAGATTTGTAACTTTTACTTTTTATTTAATTTATAATTTGTTTCCTATAATATTTCAGATCCGAATGTCTTATTGTAAGTAAATACCAATTCGATGTGTATGTACCTTAAACATGTTGACATTCGACATATTTTTAGTATGGTTTTCAATGTAAATTTTAATGCATTTATTTTAGTGGAGTAAATTATTCCTGTTGACCATCCTAAACTTAATTGGTTCTTCATTGGTATTTTTAATTAATTAATAGCGTTTTCCTTATCTTTGATAACTAATCAGATGATTTCCATAAAGTATCCCTCTTCAATTATTCCTCAATTTTTATTTTTTTATTGTGAATGAAAAGAAATGGATGTAATTAGTTGACCGTTGAGAATTACAGGAAGGGATTAGTCCGAGTTGCGGTCAGTAAAAGAAAAAAATAAATTTGGCAGACAATTTAAAACTAGTATATAGTAGTATATATATTGTTTTTTTTGTGTGTTTTTTTACCCCTAACCTCGATTTAGTAGCCTATACCAAAGTGTCCTGGGCCAGGGGGTGAGGGTGGGGGATTAGTTCCGAGATAAAATCTCCCCGCACCGAGATTCTAACTCATAATATTTTAAATCTATCAAATTCTATTATCCGGTTGCTTGGCAACGCTCGGATTGTCCACGTGCTCTAACCTTCTCGGCTACCCCACTCCCCTAAATTAGTAATATTAATATTAGTTAATAAAATATTAAATTAATTACTTAAAACTATTTATGTTTTTCTTTTATTGACTGCCATCCGGACTGATTCCTTTCTGCTTTTGTTTGAAAAGTTTTTTTGGCAAAATATCTCTCCTGTTTTGTAACTATGATTTTATATTTGAATGCATCATTATTGTTTAAATATTGTTCCTCAGTTATATTTGAAACTTAATGTTTGTGTCTCCTTGTTTTTATTCGAATTATACACCGGGGCATGTGGAAATCAGCGAAGTATGGAGATTTGATAGGAAATTAGGAATTAAAATTACAGTGTATCAAGTATGAATGATTTGTTGTAAACATAACTAAATTACATATTTGTGCAACACATAAGGAAGTGATGTTTGATTTATTTACCTTAAAAGTTCTGGAACAGATCTGCTTTATTCTCTTAAAGCAGTGAACGAAAATGTCATTTTATCAAATCTATTCATGTTAAAGCCGAATTGCAAACGAAAACCTCTATCGATTCTCTTAATCAAATAAACTACTACAGAAAGGCTTCATTGTCCAAAAAGATTAAAATCAGTATTACTATAAATTAATCTTTTAAGTTAAAAACGATCGAAATAAATTAAATAAAAGAAGATCTCAAATGGCTAGAAATCAGTGAGAATTCTCCATTACTTAGTCTGGAGCATTTATATTTTCCCAAAATTTTTAATAAAATATATATTTATTGATATTTACAATTGTATAATAAAATACAAAAAGTAAATGTGATACAAGATTATACTGTCATGACTCACATGTAGAGATACTACCCTTATGCCGAACTCCAAAAAGTATGCTAAACCAGATGGTCTCGGGGCTATCTTCTTTTCAGACGCCTCAGAGATTGTAGAGGTAGCAAGGTTTGGAACTGATGGATTAGAGTGGGAATGGAGTTTTGCCATGAAAGGAGTGGTACCTGGTTTGGGCCAAGTCAGCAACATAAAGAACATTTAGGTCTTTATGGGTGAGTTGATTCGTTACAAAATAAGGAGCATTGAAGATTTTTCGAAGGATTTCGGATTGTAAGGATTGAAGGCGGGAAGAATTTGATGGTTTAGCAGAGCCCTAAAGGTCTACTCCGTACTCCAAAAATGAAAAAAAAGTTATAAATTTTAAGCTCTAATTTTTATCTAGAAAAGTCTTCTAAATTTTTATATCCGATTTCCTATATCGAATATTGGCGGATAGTGTGGTATCTTAGTTGATATTTTTGCTAGCTTTATCATATTATTTTTAATCCATACAATGGATGGAATAAAATCGGCTTATTGTTATATTGTAATTATCGTGTAAATTAAATATATAAGTTTAATGTATTATTCCGAGACTCTCTCCTATCTCTCACTACCATATTGTATACAAAACTACCCTATTGTAAATCCTATCTAAATTATGGTAGTTAGGGCTGTGTATCGGTGTGGTTAGTGAGATGTCGCTAACTTTGTCGATTGTTGTTCTAACTCAAGGTGTAGTTGCTAACTCAGACAATAGAGTTAAGATAATGAGACAAGATAAAGCCTTGTATGATATTAAAGTTATCCCATGATCCTTGTCGCTCAACATGAATAGCTTGGGTGGACTCTTGATAGGACAGGCTCAACGCATCGGCACTTAACACCCCCTAACATCAACATTTCTCCCCTTCCCCCCATCACTAACACCTCTCACTAACAATATCCTCCCCACCCCATCACTAACACTAACAATATCCCTCCCTCATATCACTAACAACCCCCTCCATCTCACCGCTATTGCCAAATTGACTAGCTTAGGACCAAATTAACTTGTCCTCCTATATTCTGTTGGTTCCATTACATTTAAGCTTGGTAGTGTATCCAGCTTAGTACATTGCAATTGAATCAGTCTCCAGGCTCTAAAAGATATTATCATATCTTTTCCAACATTATTTATTAATAATTTTTTTAAAAGAAATTTACAACTGTATTATACAATTAAATATGGTACATTAAGTAAATGTGTTAATTAATCATATGGGCTTGATACAGGCTTGTGAAGACATTATCCAGTGTTAGATTTCAATGTTTATTTAATGTAGTAGGTCGCGAGGCCATCGTCTTTTTAATCGCTTCGGAAGATTATCAGGAATTGATGGTAATGAGAGGTTGCGGACGGGTGGATCGGAGCGGACGGATAATTTGGGATTAAATGAGGTATATCTTCGGCTAGATCTGCTACTAATGGGATATTTAGGTCTTTATGGATTATTTTACTGGTTACAAAGTAAGGGCATTTAGGATCTTTTGGAGGATTTTAGATTGCAAGTGTTATATATTAATATGTTAATCGATATGTGATCGATAAAACAATATGTTAAGAGAAAGAAAAAACACATGTATTTAATATTATTCCATGTTTCAGATTTGTTTGAAAAAAAAACTTTTGTAATAGTTTATTTTATTTATTTTATAATATTCCGCATCTACCCAAGCGGGTCATTAGCGGCTTGTAATAGTTAAATAATAAAGTTATTTGTGAAATATGAATAGTAGTAAGTTGTGAAATACACAACAAATAAATGGCGACGAGGATGAACGTGTTTTAAGATCAGGGTAAGTTTCAATAACATCAGCAAGTTCGAAAAGTAATCCAGAATGTCAAAATCAAGCAAACCAGCAGTCAATCAAAATAAACTTTTACTTGCTCAAAACCAAGAGATCATGAAAACACTCGATGTTCAATCCCAGGTTTTAGCACAGTTATTGCAATCTTGGGAGAGGAAGCCCGTAGTTGGGCTTAACTTATAGGAAGGAAAAAAACAAAACAAGTATTTAATTAAGTTGCGGAGAGTGTTATATATTAATATGTTAATCTATGTGTGATCGATAAAACAATATAATATTATCGTAATATTTTTATTGTTTTTAATATTATTCCATGTTTCAGATTTGTTTGAAATAAAAACTTTTGTAATAGTTAAATAATAAAGTTATTTGTGAAATGTGAATAGTAGTAAGGTGTGAAATACACAACAGCAAGGATTTAATGGTGGAAGAATTGGTGAATGGATGGTTTGGTGGATCTCCATAACTCAACCCCAATTGTCCAAATAGGCCTAATGATGGTAATATAAATTAATTTTTTGTTGTATGTGGAATAATAATAATAAATTTTTTATTTATTCTGGGAGAAGTTCCTTCAGAATAATATTACAGAAAAAATAAATTAGAACTTCAGTGTCTTAGAAATAACACCAACAAAAAACAACAGAAAAAAACAAGTAAAATAAATAATAGTAATAAGTTAATGATAGCTTCTTATAGTAATTTAGAAAACCAAAAAATACGGTGTAAAATAAAATATAATAAATAATCGTTTCTCTCTGCTCTATTCAATGATTTTTATTTAAAATTTGGAACTCAGTTGGGGTTATATAAAAGTTGGATAGACAGAAAGTGTTGGAGGATTTAAAGTTCGGAAGAGTATTGGAATGACGGATATTAGATGGAACAGAATTCCATACGGACGAGGATCAGATAAGGAAAAAATTGTGGAAAGCTGCGGTTCTATGAGGCTTTCTACACAGGTCTGAAGGTCGCGAACGAGTGTTGCGGGAGTGGACGGAGGATTTAAATGAAAATATATCTGATATATACGATTGACGTTGAGATCGAAGAACTTGGAATAGAAAGGATGCTAGGAAGCACTTCTAGAAAGGGTAAAGCCACTTGAACACATCGTAGAATCAGGTCAAAGAGGTGTCCCTAAATATCCCAAAGATGAATCGTATCAGGCAGTTAAATAATCGTTTTAGTTTTGCTTCAAGATCCCCAGAGACACCCCCATACACCGCAAAGCAGCAGTCAAAGTGAGGGAATGATAGTGAATAAATCAAGAACCTACGAATTTTAAATGGAATGTGACGATTACTATCATTTTATAATTAGTGGATAATTAATAATTGATTTGATTTGAGTGTCCCATTTTGAAGAATCTTCTACGGAATATCTTAATCTATATTTATAAAAGAAAGACCCATTTAATTCATTTTTCTGGTCATCACAGTATCTCAAGTTTTAAAAAAATCAATAGACTAAATATCGCCATCTAAATATCTAATATCTGATATAAACAATTTTGTATGTAATTTTTGGTTTTTTGATAATAAGCACAGTAATATATACGTATAATATACCGTTGGAAAGAGAAATATTTTAGATAAAATATTAGCTTATACGACATGTTGTAAAAGTTAATATATAAAGTGACAAATTGGGGATAAACTACTCACTGATTAACAATTTAATATAGTTATATTATTTAATCTAAATCATATGTTTAGAAAAAAAATGAATACATGTTTTATTAAAATGAACTTGAAATATTTTTCAAATTGAAGTATAGTAAATAGTTTTTAAATTGATTTCAACAGTAAGAGGTAAGTGAAAGTCGTGTGTTTTTTTCTTACTGTATTTGAAAATTCCTAAATTAATTTTAACAACGGAGGTAAGTGAAATTCGTGTCTTGCGCGCACCAGATTTTTTAATTTTACTTAAACAATTTTCAACAATCATGCAAACCATGTTTCCTTATACCCACGGGCTTAGTAAGTCTATAAAAGCTGGCGCGGCTTGTTTACATTCGAAAATCCCCAACGGTGGGATTTAAACCGAAGTCAAGCAACCTTTAAACGCTATCTGTTTAAAGTATATTTTCTCTGAATAATCCTACACAAACATTGTATATTTAGTATTCTGGTGAATTCTAAATAACTAACCAAGCCCAGAAGATAAAAGCAAACTGTACTTCCTGTTAACTACCGGGATGCCGTTTAATTTTCGACGTTTGCGTATTGCTTAGTTGTTAAATTGGTATTTGACCAGACCAAGCCACAGATTTAATTAAATATTACTCTGTTTAAATATATCCCTATGTTTTTATTTATATTTTTTTGAATTAATTAATTTACTCTACCCTCGACTATGGTACAAACCTTGCTTGTTCCATTAGAATACTAGTTAATGTTTAGTAAAATATTTGTTTCCTCAGCATATTATCATAAATCGACAATAGCCTTCTTCAAAATTAGTTTTAGTAATATTTAACTAAACGAACTAAACATAACAACCCTAAAATATAAGGGTTACTTTATGGGGTTAATATAACATATATGCGATATAAGGTCATATGATGATTAAAGTTAAGCATAATAAGGACTAACTCTCGACCGAAGGATGACTTAGGGCCCACATGTCAAGTTGAAAAGAAAGACTCCTAACCAGTGATTGAAAGTACCTTATTCGCTTCTATTCATAAATAAAAAAAAAAAAAAAAAAAAAAAAAACTGAAAACATACACATACCCACTTAAATCCTTCTGGATTTTACCTCAAAGGTTTATGGTTCATCAAAAAATACTCAAATAAAAAACTGCAATAATTTTAATAAAAAATTTTAATACTCATAACGACAGCTCCTTTTTACTTCAGCAACATAAACCTATATACGGAGTTAAATTGAACAACAGTTGACCAATACATACGAACTCTATTCACGTTTTTATAGGAAACTGCACGGACATGATAACAGAGATATAAGCAAAACGTCAGAGAAAAGAAGTTGGATCATAGAGCACCTCTGCTAAGTTGTCTGGTGCTGAATTTTTCTCTAGCACATTTGTCAAATAACTTCTGGTTGGTGCGAATAAAAAAATATATAATTAAAAAAAAATTACTGCTAGCAACCACTACAATAGATTTACAAATACTGGATGTAAATAACTTCTTTTAACGATAGCTTCTTTTTGTCAATAGGTTCAGTCTAAGCATGAAATTTGAAATTGTAAACTTCATTTGTCTTACTTAAGTAGGAAATGTAATTCTGAATTCTATGACATTGGAGTGTGGTAGAAACCGGTTTTGAGACTGCGTGTTAATACATAGCAATGATTAATCTTTTACATTGTGTGAAATCTCTCAAAATGCGTGGTTATTTTCCTGTATCCTTAAACTTGGATTTTTACTTTTTCTTCAAACTGATTTCATTTAAAAAAAAAAAAAAAGTAGCCTTGGTTTCGTGTTCTTTAAAAATTTCTTTCAGTCCGGTGTGCATTTGTAGCTCTTGTCTCAGTTTTCTGAAAATTGGACAGATTAATAGTACATGCTTTACGGTCCTCACAGTGTTACTCGGGGTACAAGTTGTGACTTTCAGACCTAAGATGATAGCCATGAGCGAATTAACCATGGCCTATTCGGAGCCGACGGAGGACCACTTCTCCCCTTGACCTTCTTCAGGAAGTTTTCCAACTGTCACTATCTTTTTTTTAAATTTAATTTAACTTTGAGGAATTTTTTATATCATAATTATTCCAAGAAAAATAAAGAAGTGGTGAGATATACAGAACTTTAGACAAAAGTGTCAGTCATCATATATATTTTTTATTTTTGTAGGTCACAGATTTCTCATGATCTATGAAAAAAAATATTTTTTTAATTTTAATCAAACAAGTTTATTTTTATTTAAAAAGTTTCTTTTTACTTTCAATTACCTATATATGAAATATATAGTAAGAGAAAGTATTGCGATCGTGAAAATTTTCGAATTCCAGTTTTCTACGGAAATTCATGATAACTAATGACTAATTGTGTGTGTCCGTGTGGTAAGTCTAGCGCAAAAACGATAAGTCTTGCGAAACTGAAATTTCATATTTAAGACAACTATTCGCCCGTGATAGTACAGCAACTTTTTCATCAAAACCGGCTAACCAAAAAAGCCACTTTATACCGTGCATTTTGCACCTTTTTATGATTTTCTCAAAAACGGCTTTAACGATTTTGATTAAACTCGCTATATTGACGTAAAATTTAATGGACTTTAACATCATATAGGTTCCATTAAAATAGTCTGAAAGGTCTTAAATGCCGATTTTTAAATTTTCTTCCTCTAAACTACCTTTAATTTTGTACATTCCAAAAGATTAACCATATCATCTTAATGAAATTGATAAAGGGCGGCTAAATATACAAATTGAACTAATTTGATGACCAAATAAAGGATAAAAGAGATAAAGAGTTTTTAACGTAATTTTTTGTTTTTGATATTAAGAACAGTAATGTAGACATATAATATACTGTTGGAAAGAGAAAGGTTTTAGAAAAAATATTATCTGATTCACAAAGTTGTAAAACGTAATATGAAGTAAGGAATGGGTAATAAACTTAGTACTGATGAACAATTTAATATAGTTATTTTATTTAATCTAAATCATATGTTTTTAGGGGTCACCCATAGCGTAGTTGCTAGCATAACAGCTTTCTATGCCAAAGGTCGCGGGTTCAAACCTGCGGTGGCCCTAAGATTTTTTAATGGGAGTAAAAAATCCTTAGTTATGCCGTTCTTCGGAGGGGACGTTAAAAGATGATCTCGAGCCTGTGGGATGTCAGGTAATCGTTAAAGATCCCTATCCTAATAAAACCTGGATAGGCAAAATTTAGGACACCTACTGTAGCATCGTCCGATTAGCCATAGTAGCTTAAAGTGACGTTAAACGAATAAACATCATATGTTTTTAACGAAAATAAATACACGTTTAATTAAAATTAAAAAAATTTCAAATTAAAGGATATTTAATATTGATTTTAATTAATTAAAGTAAATTGATTTTAATATTCGAGGTAAGTGAAAGTCGTGTGGTGCCAAACTCCACGTTGATGTTTTTAGGAGCTCAGGATTTAATATTTTTCTGTAGGGTACTGAGAAGCTGCTATTAGTTATTTAGCCATACAGTACCTAGCTAGTAATACAGTGAGTTGCTCGCCCTTTCGAACCTTGAACCCTGTTTGACTACCTGACCGGTTCTAGGTATCCAATCGCTACCTGCTTTGTCCTCTCGCAACCGACACCTGAACCCCTCTGTCCTCTGAAACTTGCCTATCAGCTTTTCAGTCCATTTGTTTTCTTAATTGATAAGTCAAATAAAAAAGTTGGCTTTTCTAGTCTTGCATTGATAATTTATTTAATTGTGTTTGGTTGCCTCTACATTACAGGGTCATTGTCAACACCATTAGTTCTCTAAATTGTGTTTTCGTTACAGCTTTTAGATCATATTGCTTATCCCTATGGGTCGACGGAATTTTTTTCCTTGTACTATTATATGTTCCACTGTTCTTTGAAAATAACAACGTTCTCATGTTTGAGGTTCAGTTCCTTTTAGTTCCTAAGCAATTGACACTTCATAACAAACCTGTCCAACTTATGAAGAGTCTTGGGCCCAGTATATGTCGAGATTCGTACTTTTTCTAGGCTAACGAGGTGATTAGGCCTTAACCACGCCCAGCCGTCAGATTTTTTCCCCAATTTGGGTACCAACTTCAAAGAGGCTGCGCCTTCCCCAGGAGTGTCTCCATACCATGAGGGTCGCCCCCCTGGCTAAATTAATAGAATAAATAATATTCTGCCACAGCTGGGATTCGAACCCAGGACCCGGAGAACAGTAGGCTAGTGCTCTATCCATTAGACTACGCCGCTCCATTGAAACTTCAAAATATCCTAAAAATCCTCAAGACTGAAACAACAATAAACTGCTCGCAGATACCGATATTATAACATTTACTTGATAAAATATCAAAACTTCACATCTTATGCAAAAAATTAATTTATATAATATCATTTGGCCTCAATGGACGTATAGGAGGATTAGGCTTATGGAGATCCATCTGCCAAACCTTGAAATTCCTCACGCGTTCAATCCCTGCAATCCAAAAACCAACTAAACCATCCATAAAGATCTGAATATGAATTTAATTGCAGACTTAACCCGAAATAGATATACTCACTTAATTCCAAACTACTTGCCCTCTCAAACCCACTTTTTTGCATCCTTTCATCTTTCAAAATTCTCCGAGGCCTTAGCATCTCTTAAGTGAGGTAAACATTGAACTACCGCTTGATAGTTTCTTCACAAGACCTATTGTATTTATTGTAAATATAGTTTTATATATATTAAAAAAAAAAAAAAAAAAGGCCCAAGATCAGCTGACAAAATAATTTCTTCCTTCAAAGATGTGAATTTTTAACTGTTTTCACGAAAAAATTGTCTATTGCAAAATATTGGATGAATAGTTGGATTTTTAATTCATACAAAAAAAAATGTAAATAAGGGTGAGCAAAAAAAAACGACGAAGAATAAATAAATTACTGTACTATTTAATGTTTTTTTGAAAAATGATTTTTTTTTTTTATTTGCTCCGATGTCTACTTTATAAGTTAGTTGTTTAGCTCTTCAATATTTAGCAATGAAATATAAGTTTTTAATTTTTTTACTTCTGAAAAAAAATCTTGTTTTTATTTATGATTACTAACCTAATTCCTGTTAAAAATTATATATGTCTCACTGAACAATAATTATATGCATTTAAGGACAAATATTTCTTGAAATTCATCAATTGATATTTTAATTACGTGTTTTTTTCCAAATTTATTTTAATTTGATTTTGAAATTTCTATGATATTTTATTAGATGAAATCCCAGTTATTTGTAGACTCACAGTCGAACTGAACTTTTATGATTATGTTGCGAACAAGTTTCAATTTATTTACAATCAAATGGACCAGACAACAGTTTCCTTCAATTAGAATTTTTTTGCAGCAAAAAAAAAAAAGCATTGGATTGAAGTTTTAGTGTTGAATATCAAATTAATATTTTTCAATTCTCCGGAATGCCAGTTTAATGATTTCTGAATCAAATTTGTTTGTTTGAATAAAAATAGTAATCAAGAATACGAATATCAGCAAACAGTCATTTTGCTTGAAACTTCGTAAACGAGATAAAGTAATTTGCAATTTTAAAATTGTTATTAAAAGGGAAATCAACAATTAAACGGAATTAACTATTTAAATTATCGAAATTTACCACGTATTTTTTAATATTTCAATAGCTGGATTTTCATTTTGATTATGAGCTAACGTATATACATATTTTAGTTACATCTTATATGCCTGTAACGACATATCTATCTATCCATGTGTATATAAGAAGCAATTTTTGTTCTCAAATTCATGCCAATTTGAGACAAAATAGTGTCTTACATAGACCTGTGTGGCTACTACAAACTTTGAAATAACACAGTTACGCTGTACATAAAGGAGATCAGTGGTCTTCATAGTTTGTAGTATCGACACAGGTTCTATGTAAGACACTATTTTGTCTCAAATTGGCAAGAATTTGAGAACAATAAATTCTCGAAATGTAGACTAAAAAAAATTGGCTATTTATTGATGTATATATATATTATATATATATATATATATATATATATATATATATATATATATATATGTATGTATGTATGTATTTGTGTTTATATATTATCTATGGGTCTTGAGGTTCAATATATATATATATATATATATATATATATATATATATATATATATATATATATATATATATTGAACCTCAAGACCTATAGATAATATATAAACACAAATACACACACATGTATATATTTTATTTTTTCGGTCTCCTGGAGTAGAAAATCAGAATAAAGAACTGTAAAAATTTAATCTAAGCTTGTGAATAACGCTTTTATCCCCTGACTCCCACATATTCGAATATTGGCAGGAGGCAGTAAAATTTATTTAATGTGCTATCACCCATGAAAGCATGGGGTCAGACTATCTTTTAATTTTAATATCCCCCTATCTTTTGGATCAAATTATGTGCATGATTACATAATATTTAACTGTCGATAATAGACTTATGACAAGCGCAGTAGCTCTACTTCCTTGCATCTCCTGGTAGTTCTACGTTAGCTCCTACATCCAGTTTCTTTTCCTTCCATATAATTATTCTTGTTTGCAACGGAAGTACACAGAACGTTTTTTCCCCATTCCCTCCCGGTTGACTAATCGTTGGTTGAGTAATTAGATGAGAGCGTGGGCTGCTGGTAGGAAACCCCCCGTATGAGTAAGTAGCTAGTGACGCCCCGACGTAGGAGGAAATTAGGTACTTTATCGAATCAGCTCTCCAGCACTGTCTTCCCTCCAGCTGCTAATAGTTAGAGCTTCCTCTTCATAGGAGATGGTTGTCAGGCCAGTTGAGGTAAATTTTAGCAATATTTTATTATTAATAACCTTGCTTAATCTTAATTTGAACTATTTAACCGTTTCTCCTCGCGTATTGGATTTATTTATCATCCTGGGACAAGTCTCTTTAGAATAACATACACAAAATGGGCTTTAAGTTCTTAGAGTAAATTAAATACATATAAACAAGTTAACAATTACTGATAAAAATAGACATATGTAAATGAAAAAAAAAAAAAAAGATAAAATAGAACCTTATTTACAATTCAATTGTGACTGGATAGTATAAAGCTGAAGAGTTTGTTTGTTTGAACGCGCTAATCTCAGGAACTACTGGATCGAATTGAAAAACAAAATTTTGTTGGACAGTCGATTTATCGAGGAAGGCTTAAGGCTATATCACGCTGCAATCAATAGGAGTGAAAGAATCAGTGGAAAATCTGAAAAAAAAACGAGAGAAATTAAACTCGCATCCCAATGATTTACCTTTTAATTTTAAAATAAATCAATTTCCTGTTAATTTATCTTTTGCCGTAACAGTTAATAAATCACAGGGGCAATATTTAAACACGTAGGAATCGATTTACGTCAAGACTGTTTTTCACATAATCCAACTATATGTCGCGTAGACAAGATCGGGTTGCGAAGAAAAACTAGAATGTTCTTCTGCCACAAAAAAATAAAAACTTCATTTACGTAGAAGTACTTTAAAATATATTATTTTAAAAACTTCTTAATCGCGATCATAATAACAGAAATTGACGCTGACAACAGCTAGTGATTAAATAAATGGGATTTGGAGGTTGAAAGAGAGTTGGAGTGGCGGATAGAAAGAGGAATAGAATTCCATAGGATTGAGGATCGGATAAGGAAAGAGCTATGGAAATTTGATGTTCGGTGGGCCGTAGTGTATAAATTTGAAGACTTTGAGCGTGTATAACCGGGAAAGACCGAGAATTTGAATTGTAGAAGGTCAAAAATGTCTGATAAACGGCGGGATTGGATAACTTGCAAGGAAGTACTTGTGAAGATGTGGGATTAATCGAATAAAAGTATGAGGAATGTCGGTCACATCAGGGATGCCACTTAAACCTCATGCTGTTATTTTTCTGAATATTATTTAGTTCAGAAAAAACAAAAACTGTGATAACTCAATAAGCTATCCTAGGGACCATCTTCCGTATTTGAGCCCTGAACCTTTGGAATGGATGGTTGTTATACTGCTCACTACACCATAGGTGACCTAATACGGCGTTTTTACTGAAATTATCGTTCTTTCGTGTTCTATTTACACTTCCCATACTATAACTAGTTATGTGCATAATCATCCTCATATGGAATGTTTAAATTGTGCTTAAGAATGAATGTGTTCTGTTTATTTTATGGTTCATTATCATAAATATTAGTTTTCTCTATATTGTAATAAATATTTTTGATGTGTGTACATAACTTATGAATAAATTCCTACAGCTCTAATAAGTATCGCCCTTAAATGTGGCAGATTTAATTACTTTTCTTCATAAATAATTCTATAATCTAAATTAGTCTCAAAAATATTTTACGCATAGCTATCTAAAACATCTATAATTTCTTTTCAAAATGAACTTTTATTTAATAGATTCTATCCTATTCAAAGTTTATGATAAATTCGCCTATTAACTCTTCTAACGAAACTATAAAACTATCTGTAATGTATTCCATCTGTAAAAAGATGCAATTCAAATTTTTACGACGCGGACATTTCCCCTAATACAGTTGATATCTAGGAGCCAATACGACAAGCCATAAAACGATATTGAGATATGGAATATGTATCGAAATGTGGCGAGATAGACCACGTACATTGCATAAAAAAGCTATAAAAAAATATTCACATTGAGTTAAAATTTATTTAAAATAGCCTCAATTGTTTTTAATATCAATTTTCCTTATATATTTCAATAAGTTGAGCCCCAACAGCAGTGTCTTTTCATTTTCAATGCGAGTAAAGATGGATTCAAAGATAAGGGACCTGTTTTACTGAAACCATTGGTAGATTATTATAAAATGAAATAGGGCAGGAAGTCGTAGGTTTGGTTGAATGACTGGAGAATTACGTTATACACTTTTGTATTATGAAAACAGGTTTCATGAATGAAAGAATATGATTGTAATAATAATTAAAAGCTTATAAAATATTGTTGTTTCTTACCGGACGATATTTAATAATACTCATTTGAAAATTACATTTAATGGAAGGAATTAGTCCGGGTAGCGGTCATTAAATGAAACAGCTGAATAGTTTCAACTATTTATTGTTTGCCAACGTTTCGACCCCCATTGTGGGTCATCATCAGGGCTGGAGGTTTAGAAGTTATGGCTTGTTGAGATGTAGATAGTATGTCCTGCTTGCGATTTTGTATTCTGGCGCAGCGACGGAGAGTTGAGGTGGATGTATCTTTTTATTGTTCGCCAATGTAATATAGTTATATTATTTAATTTAAATCATATGTTTCCAACGGAAATGAATACAAGTTTTATGAAATCAACTTAAATTTTTTTTCAAATTAAAGCATATTTAACAATTTTTAAATTGATTTTAACGGTCGAGGTAAGTGTAAGTTTTGTGTTGCCCGCGCCAGATTTTTTCATCTCTATATCATTATACTGTATTCAAAAATTCTTACATTTATTTTGGAATTAATAAAAAGTTTTTTTTCTTTATTTTTTTTTAATTTACTACTGTAGTATACGATGCGTGTAGAATGTAATAATATTTGGATATTGTGGTGACCTTGAGAACAGGTGACGCTGGGTCAATACTACAAGGTACGCACACCAATGTTAAAAGTTCAACAGCCCATGCTATCTTCATTCTGTGCTCTTCTCCGTGTAGCTGAAGATGTTAACGTATTTTTTCTACGTCAAGGCTCATTGTCGATTCGAGGACATCATACCGATTACAGGGAAACTCCTTTTCATCCACGGTTTTTCCCCCTGACAAGTTCCCTCCTATTTAAAGTCTTCACGATATCTAAGAGATGTCCATAATATATGAAATCCGCTTGAGAATCATATGCTATTTTTCTCAATTTATAATTCATGATTCCCCCTTAACCTGTTGGTGATACCTGTGAACTCTGGTTAAGTCTTTGTGGTTTACTGTGAATTCTTTATTCTTATTTTGTTCCTTATAAATAAACATGGTTTTCCTTAGAGTGTGGTTGCCTGCCTATCTTGTTATTGTACTGTTACTGACAAAGTTTATCAATGTCTCCGAATTATTTCACATTTGGTATATTGTCTTTTTGACGACTTCCACTTGAAAGCTTCATCTTCAATTATCATTAATAACTTATTTATTTAAAAAACAGTTCAATTAAACGCCTTAGGATCCCGATTATGGATAATTAAGTATATATATAATTATAGTCTAAATACAATTTATGAATAATAATTAATTTGAAATATATAACCTTTTTTGACTTCTAGAATTTCGCATTGAACTATTCTACAAATGACTTCTAATGTTACTCTTATAAATTCTAAATGTTTTCATCGCCCATTTTATTTATTTTGGAATTTACAGGCAAAGCCTATTAATTCTAATTTTGGGTGTAAAAAATGTATGGCAAAAAAAGCTATTTTAAGCCACACTTAATTTGCCGTTGGGAAAAGTTAAGTTAAATTTCGGCCTTCTATGCAACCATTGTTTTCAGATACTCTATTCTTTCGCACAACTCAGCACTATTTTATGGTTGTAATCTTAGATTTTCTAAATATGGTTTCCATTTTTTAGTTGTTTTTTTTTTCTTTGTAATATGATTTTTAATTGTGCGTTGAATTACATCTACCAAAAATGAAAATAAAATACATTAATTTTTGCGATTTTGGATTAAAATTAATATCTCAAGGATTGCAATCAGCATGTTTTTATATGATTCTCTAAAATAAATATTCCACTTGAATAAATAGATCTATTGTCATACAAATATTTTATTAGAAATTCAATTTATTTTAGTTATATCATTGCAATTTTTTTCTTTTTTATTTTCTTCAGAAGTTGAGTGAACTCATTAGAATAATTTATTGATTATATTTAAAACTTATGGTTATCATACCTGCCTAGGGTTATCAACCATTTGCCTTTTGTAATTTAGGATCGTTTGAACGTCCTCGATCCCATTCCAACTCGGAAATAAATCTGTTCTGTAGTGCATACTTCATAGTTTTATTTAAATTGTTTTAGGAATGTGAAGAATGTTTTTCGTTTTGAATCAATCAAGATGACAATTGTTCAAAATTGTTACTTTAATTATTAGATATACTTTGAACAGAATTACCCTTACTCGAACAACTACCCGTTTTATGTATTTGAATAACCGAGAAAATTTAACCGAAAATATAACGGTAATAAATACATAATCTTATGTAATATTATTCTGTATTGATTTTTTATTGTTTCATTAATGTATAAAACTACGTTAATAATCAGATTATAATTTACAGGATGTTACATTTGAGTACCTAAATGCATTTTGTTTTTTAGAACAAGTTTCACTTGTGTAACCCTCTAAATTAGTCCTAAATTCTTGAGGGAATAAAGTCGAAAGAATGGCTTTTTCTTCCCCCTTCAAATATTTAGGGTTCATTGCCTCATTAAAGTTAACCCTTCCTGGTGGAACTTTCAAGGGCTTTTTTTTCTCTGAACTCAGCTCTTAAATTCCGGAGCATTATTCTTTTATAACCTCAGTTTAGGGCTCACACTAAAGAGTTATTATTGTTATTATTATTTGTATTATTATTTTTATAGGAGCTCGGTTTTATTTTTATTTTTCATTATTACTTTGGTTTCAATTTTCTAATTATGAAGAGTATAAATGTATTATATGATTTATTAGAACTTTCTCTTCTAAATATTTATTATTTTATTTATTAAATTATTATTTCAGGAGCAAATCAATTCATATCTCTGAAAATTTAGAGGTCCATGACTGATTCATCTTAAGAAATATTAATTAAAAATATTTTCCATATTAAACTAATACAGGTCATTATAATAAACACTGTCACACAATATTTACTTCATTGTCACTTACTTCGAAAAATTAAAATATATGTACATACTTGGTCTAACAAGTAATGAAGTGATAAAACAAACTTTAAGAGATATGGATTGAGTTATTTATGAAATAATAGATAAATTCATATAGAAGAGAAAGTTCAAATCAATTATATAATTATTACTTTGCTTTTATTAAACTTTACTAAAACGTATTCAATGTTTGTTTTAATGTTAAACTAAAATGTATTTTACATAAGAAATTAATAACTAATATAAATATTTTTAAGGCTATATAAAAATGCATGATAGGAAATATTTAATATATTTTCGCGTGTTTGTTTGTACTCTTAATATTTAAAAGTTTCTCTTTTTAAAAAGATGTATAATTTGTTGTTTAATGTTGATATTTTGTTTTCTCATAACAATATATTTTTACGATCATTCTGTTTACGATTTCGCTAAATTATACTAACAATTAGAAATTTTCAAAGTATTTTTATGTTTGACCTTAAGGTATAGTGTCAGTACTGGAAAATTAAAATAAATACCAACAAATCCCACACAATTACCTTTTCCCTCCGTCGTAAACCAATGACATCCTGCCCTACTGTCTCCTTCAATAACGATCCTCTTGTCCCGGTTAAACAGATCCAATATCTAGGACTGCACCTTGAAAAACGTCTTTCTTGGAACCCTCATACAAAACTGAAACGACAAGAAACTGCACGACGTTTTCGACTACTTCAACGCTTACTAGACAAACGTTTTAATCTTCCACTTAACTACAAATGAACCATCTACATGACTATCATAAGGCCGATATGGACTTACGTAGTAGAGCTTTGGAGCTCTACTAAACCATCGAATTCTGTCCGTATCTAATTCCAACAATACAAAATCCTTCTTAAAATCCTCAATACTCCTTACTTTTTCACGAATTAATTCATCCATGAAGACCTTAATCTTAGGTATTTTACTGATTTGGCCCGATCCAGATATCATTCTCTTCATGAAAAAATCCATTCCACCCTAATCATGAGACCTTCAACTTTAGAATATTTTTAGATTGCTTCCATTGGAAGCTTCTTTACATGTGTTTCATGCCTTTTTACATTTCACTCAAATTTACTAGTTGTATTCTATTATACAGTTGTAAATTTTTATAAGTATTTTTTTTTTAAATTGTACATTTAAAACTAATAGTTTTGTATACTTCACGTCGTTTCAGTATTTCTAATGGATGACTGAATTCGACTAAAAATCTAGATAGACCTTATAATCTAATGTGTAGAATATATAAAATACTACTTTCTAGAATAAAAATTTACAGAAATATCTTACTTGATTTCTGTTTTTTTTTTTTTTCAATATTCTTGAAGGATATGAAAATTAAAGGAAGAACATGGGCCTAGGTAGCAAGCATTTCGTAAATATTTTAAAGTAACATCGTGATAATAGAAACGAAACTGAATCTTTGGAGTAGATGAAGATAGAATTACATAAGATACAAGCAGTGATTAGTGATGAACCTCTATGGAGTTTTCCAAGACGTATGTAATAGATTATGTAAAATATTGATGTCGAATCGTTTAGACGATGAGATATAGTAAGGAGATTAATATGCAATTATTTATATGGACGTCAGTGCTATGAACCTTTAGGTTAATTGAGATCAATTACTATTTTTCGTTACATGATTGTTAAATTAATTGTTTCCTCTTTACGATTTGTACTAAATAACTCAATATACCCTTTCAATTTAACTATTAATTTCTTTTCTTTTTTAATTTTTTTGGAAGTTTTCTTAATATAAACATTTAAAAAAGCACACACTGCCTTCCATTCCTCACCCAATCACTTTATTTCACAAGTCTTTTATCATTTTTTCATAGTAGTCGACGTTTCGGGGCTGTTTCCCCATTTTCAAGACTGAAACAATTTTTTTATACTTTCATTAGTGCATAAAATTACATTATTTAAATGTTTGTCTTTGAAAAATTAAGCTCAGCAATTTGTCATAATTACTTTAAAACTAACTAACATTAATTACCTTATTCTTTTTTCATTATACAATTGCTAAATCATTTTTCACCCTTCAATCCATCTCATAGCACACTGAAAAGTTCATGAATGATAATAATTATGAAAATAATTATGACAAATTTCTGAGCTTAATTTTTCAAAGACAAACATTTAAATAATTGTATTCACTAATGAAAGTATAAAAATAAAATTGTTTCAGCCTTGAAAATGGGGAAACAGCCCCGAAACGTCGACTAGTATGAAAAAATGATAAAAGACTTGTGAAATAAAGTGATTGGGTGAGAAATGGAAGGCAGTGTGTGCTTTTTTAAATGTTTTAATTATTAATTGTTTAAAAGACTTCTTCGTTATAAAAATTAAAATGTACAGGCCTAAATAGTATATGTTTTTCTCGATATTATAGCGATATTTTAATAGGCTGTCTAAAAAATACGAATCCGAGAGTGTGAACTGTTCAAGAGAAACAGGTAAAACGCAGTTTTCATAAAGTGAAGAATACCTGGTAAAGGAAAATACAAATGATATAATTTTGGTCTCCTGTAAAATGCTGTAATACCACTCAAATCATATTAAAGACGTAAGATTCATTTATTAAAAAGTAATGTGATTTCTGTAAAATACAAGACCATGATATAATGTTTGATCAATTCCGCATTTCTTTAAAAATGTCCATCTTTGATTACATGATTGTCACTTGGTTTCCGTATTTAAGCGAGTTACATAATTTGTAATAGTTAAGATTAATTCATAATGTCTATTTGTAATAAGCGATATGGTGATTAGATTTTTTTTTTCTAAATCATGGCTTTTTAATTTAAAAATTCGTCATACTTGACATAATTCATAATAAGATGTATGTTTGGAATCTCTGAGAAAAGATGTTAACCACAGTGTTATCACGTTGTGGACGTTTACTGAAAATCTGTTTTACACACTTTTTTTTTCCAACCATTTCTTTAAATTTACAACTATCTTAAGTTAAAACGTTGATCAATTAACCATTAAAAGATTATACAATTTAATGAACCCACTTGACATAGCTTTGTTGTGACATCTGTTCTTTCTTTGATTATATCAATATTTGTGTTTGATATTGTGTTGATGCAATGAAACCTGTAAACATAAATTTCGGTGTCTAATCAAATAACAATTTTTTTTCTGCTGTAGCGACATCCATAATTTATAAAATTATTTTAGGATTTATTTCTTATATTTTCTTGTATTCATACATAACTTTTTTGGCCGAAGAAATTCTATACAGTTTTTTTTTTCCCTTATATTTATAGAATTTTTTTTTTGTGGGTTTATATTTTTAAAATATATTTTTAAACTTCTCCCTTTATTAAATGAAACGTATAAATGTGAAAATATTCATCTTAATACGTTTGATAGCGTTCATTGTTAACCCATGGTTGTTTAATTATTTTTATTTTTGTTAAATCATTGTTGTTTAAACAGTCGTTTTAATCTCATTGGCTAAACATGGGTTTGGTAACGTTTTTATAACACTTTTAAGTGGACAAATTACACAGAATTATCTCTCGACGATTTATGTAATCGTTTAATGATCTTTACATTACGACATTCCTATATGAAGACAATATAACATTGCTTCAACAATTAGTAAGTACTAGGTGAGGCGTTTACTTTTCTGCTGCATCACGTCTCTGTAGTATTATGAAGTAAAGATTGTTTTATCAACCGGAAAATAGGACGTTTTATTTTTAATTATAATTAAGGAAAATAAAGCTTCCAATGCTGTGTTTTATTTAATTTCATGTTTAATATTTTAATGAATAATTTAATTAAATAAATACTAATTGAGATGTGGTGAAAAACATATTTCGTTACACTTTCCTTTTTAAAATTTATTTTATCAATATTTAATCAGGAATAAATGCTAATGAAGATACTTTATAACACTACACAGACCTCCACATGCCAACAGTCAACGAACATGTTCGGACCCTTTACAAGCGTTTTCACAACTTACACTGACACACCTACACATCAAAAAATGGCTACTACCTACATGCCCCACAACATTCACAAAAGGATTGGATGAGGTACCTCATAACATAAATGCCTAAAGGGGTTTTTATACGAGTTGATCAGACTTTGAAAATTATAAAGGGGCCCAATTTATCAAGAGGTCTAAATGCGACCTCCAATTTATTAGGCTCCTGATTTTTTTCGCTACTACATAGTTCTACGGATTTCCACACGCTTCTCTTACTCTCTAAATTTATTTTATTAACCAATTATCATACTAATGCTTTCTCATTGATTGGTGATTGAATTTTTTTCTTATTGACCTATATATATATATATATATATATATATATATATATATATATATATATATATATATATATATATATATATATATATATAAAGAAAAACTAATGAAAAAAAGAAATGAACGAATGAAAATTAAAGAAAAACTACTGAATTTTAGTATACTATTTTACATTTTAAAAATATTTTCGATTTCAATATTGCGCCGTACTACATTGAATTAAGTTTTTTCTTAAATATTTTCTATATTTACATTATCATGTAGTTAAAAAGAATAGTTATTGAGGAATAAAGATTTATAAATTAATTTTTAATTTATTAATTAAAATTTATGCAGTTAATTTTTTTATTGGCTTCAATAGTTTTTTAAAAACCTTCAAACCATATAATTTATTTTGGCCGAAATCGAAGATCTGACCAAATTAAATTGTATGGAAATACTTCCCTTTCTGCTGGTCCAATTTTTCTGGCCTGACCAGGACCACTTCGCCCCTGTAGACGTTTCAATTTCTCTGGGGTTATTTTCCCAACGATGAGCTAGGCCACGCCCCTTTATCAAATGCTTGGTATAAAGTGGGTCTTCCGGGTAGCTGATTTTGATAAAAAAAGTTTCTGTAACATCTCGGCCGTATAGTTTTCTTAAATATGAAATTTCAGTTTCCTATGAATTTTCGTTTTCGTACTGGACTATTATAGACAGACCTTTTTGAGGGACTTGGTCAACTGGACTCAGGGGACCCTAAAACGTGTATTTCAGTTAAAAACTGAAATTTGAAAATTTTCACGATCCCAATACTTACCATTACTATATATTTAATATATAGGTAAGTGAAAGTAAAAAGGACGAAATTAATAAAAAAAATAGATGGACAAATAAGGATTTTTTCAAACTAGGTAATATTTTATTAATTTACTTTATAATTTTATATAATTATCTACTAAGGGTCACCTCTAGCTAATTATTATAAATAATGTAGTGACAAGCATAAAAGCTTTCTATGCCATATTTCACGGATTCTCTGCAACCTGCAGGTGACCCTAAGATTTTTTAATGGGAGTAAGAAACCTTAGTTATGCCGCCGTCCTTCGGAGGGGACGTAAAAAGGTGGGTCCGAGCCTGTTTGATATCAGGTACTCGTTGAAGACTCCTATCCTAATTAAACCTGAATCGGCAAAATTTAGGACTCCTAATGTAGCATCATGCGATTAGCCACATCAGCAAAAAGTGCCGTTAAAGGAATAAAACAAATATAATTATGAACTATGTATCATTGTTGTTTTTGTTAGATAATATAGATAAAATTACAAACAAATGTTTTTAATAATTTACATTATAATTAGTGTTTTTAACGGACTTTTAGAGATGTTGATATTGCTTGTAGGATCCTGAAGATGTGTGAAAAACCCCGAAACTTTTATATGTGATTGTCCTGTCAATGAAAGGTCCAAATTTCTAAGCATGCGATTATCACGGTCGAGTTACGGACGCTTATCAACTACCACGATTTATCAAGCTCCCTTGCCAATTTTCCAGGGGTGATTGGCTCGTATAAACAGCCCTTAATAGTAACCACGCTAGGAAGATGTGCCTCAGGGCACCCTCTCTCCATCATGTCTATCACAATATCAACTTTATTGTCATTCACATTAACTGGTTTTCAATTGCATATCAGTTGAAACAAAAAAAAAATATTAAGATAATATATGGCCATAAAGCTGTCATTTTACCTTACTTTTTTTCTCTTAAAATTACTTAAATATATTTATATACTTGCCTATGTATATGCTATATTTTTATAATCATTTTTATCTTGATTCGGTGACTAACGAGAATTGATCAGACCAGCACATTACTTAAACTTGATCTGTTAAGTTCAACTACCAGGCTACCCATACATCAAATTGAAAGTATTAAAAAAAAACGCTGCAAATTATTACACAATGGTTTATTATTTGCAAATAACTATATTAGTGTATAACTGTTAATAGGCAATTAACTAAAATAAAAAGCAATAAATAATCCAAAGGAAAATGGAAAATCGCCACTGGTAATTTCAAAACGCAATATCTGTGCTAGTTCTGAACCTATTTCCATGATTGTTTTTTCATTTTGTATGAAATAGTATTTGGTATTTATTTTTTAATTAGGAAATAGGATTTCGTTACTATTTTCAATCGGGTTCTATGTATCTTGAAACGTAAGCCCTCAAATTTTACATTTTGAGGAGGGGGGAAGGGGTATTTGTTTACTCATTACTTATAAGTTGTTGCTTTACCTCATAAAACTTTTTTTTTCTCCTTGTACATCGCGGTATCTTGATCTCGAAAATCTTTTCGATTTTTCTATATCTTCCATAACAGCCGAGTTTTGGTGGAATTACATAATTTATAATTGGTGGCTAAAATATGTAGATCAACTTCTTTTTTTTTTCTGTTTATCGTGCTTTACTGGTTCTAAAACTCACTATATATTTTTCACCAACTTCAAAATTAGCTGAATTATGGGTGTATTTATGAGCAAATATTCAATTTCTTTCTTCTCTTTTTTTTATATTCATTCGGGTTTTTTCGTCTAAAAAACATTAATAAAAATCTTCTCCATCTTTGAAAATAACGGATTTACAAGTGTATATATAAGGAACATTTCAATTTTTTCCTTTTTATTTTTGATCTTATGAACTTTTTATTTTTGTTTATCCCACTTTAGTTATTCCAAAACTATACTTTTTTTTTCTATATCTTAAAAAATAACTGAATTATTGAATTAAATCAATTTTAAAAGTACCAGCTGATATAAACGTCTAAATGTTAAAATCATCGTTGCATGCCCTAGTATTTTTGTCGCGAATTAAAGAAAAAAAGGTCCAGTAGTTTCGGAGAAATCCCGCGGACGGCGGAAAACGGATTTTTTTTTAAATTCATTATTCGGGTTTTACGCATCTTGAAACGTAAGCCCTCAAATTTTGAGATGTTTTTTTTTTTTTTTTTTTTTTTTTTTTTTTTTTTTTTTTTTTTTTTTTTTTTCGTCCATTACAAAGGTTCATTATTGAAAATGATAAACCAACAACTGGCATAAATATGTATTCCTTATTCCAGTAAGTATTTATGCCTTGAGAATACTAAGTTAGGATCTATTTTCGTACATATTTCGGCGCCTTTGTTTGCTCAGCTCTTTCCAGTGACATCTAGAGGAGGTGACTAACCCCCAGTTAATAGGAACAAGCACACCCCGCGTCGCTTTCCCGTCTTATCTACATTTCGTTACCACCGCATTCCATTTAGGGTGTGCGTGGAGTGCATGATGTACCCGCGGGGAACCGTAACGTTGCGTAGGGATTGAGTCACTCCACATTGTGATACGACGGTCAAGGACTCCCTCCGTTATCTCTGACGATTCGGCGTTGACTCCCCTTGCAGGTTGTCACTTGTTCTCGAGCAGGCAAACTGTCAACTGCTAGCAGCTTCCACTACTCCAGAGAAGGATTAAGTATTTATTAGCATCGTAATGGAAGGATTATTGTCATACATCTCAGCTTACTTCAAGCACCTCTCCTGCGTTTCCAACAACACTACTGAGCCTGTGAGTGTTTAATTAATAGTTAAATCTGTTCGTCAAGTGTAAATTCACGACTATGTTAAAAATCAGTGTCATCCTTTCAAAAATGATAGACAACAACCACAAATATTTTAAAGTAATGTTTTTACTTATTTTTATGATTTTATTTTATAAAATTAAAAATCTGGTGCGCGCAACTCACGACTTTCACTTACTTCCATTTCAAAAATCGATTTAAGAATTTTCAAATACAGTTAGAGATAAAAATGAGTGAAACCATAAAAGAATTGATTTAATTTAATTTCAATAGAAACATGTGTTTTATTAAAAAATCTATTATATTATTATCTAAACCAATCAGTTAGTTTTTATCACTATTTATTCATATTTACGTGCTTGTGTCAAATACAATAATTTTTCTTAAATCTTTAGCTTTCCAACGGTATATTATATATGTGTATTACAGTTCTTATGTTCAAAAACAAAAATTGCATAAAAAAATATTTTTGCAGCTTTCTTCTTTAGTTGAATATCGAACTCGTCCAACTTATGTATTTACCTGTTTATTATCAATAATAACAAGATGATGAGGTTATTTTGAAAGGTTCAATTTTGCAAAAAAAATCCAATATTTTCAAAATTTTGCTTAAAAAGGTGCAAAATGCTTGGTATAAAGTTGGTCTTCCGGTTAGCTGATTTTGATAAAAAAAGTTTCTGTAACATCTCGGCCGTATAGTTTTCTTAAATATGAAATTTCAGTTTCCTATGAATTTTCGTTTTCGTACTGGACTATTATAGACAGACCTTTTTGAGGGACTTGGTCAACTGGACTCAGGGGACCCTAAAACGTGTATTTCCGTTAAAAACTGAAATTTGAAAATTTTCACGATCCCAATACTTACCCTTATTATATATTAATAAAAATATATAAAAAATAAAAAATTAATAAAAAAATAGATGGACAAATAAGGATTTTTTCAAACTAGGTAATATTTTATTAATTTACTTTATAATTTTATATAATTATTTACTAAGGGTCACCTCTAACTAATTATTATAAATAATGTAATGACAAGCATAACAGCTTTCTATGCCATATGTGGCGGGTTCTCTGCAACCTGCAGGTGACCCTAGGATTTTTTAATGGGAGTAAAAAACCTTAGTTATGCCGCCGTCCTTCGGAGGGGACTTAAAAAGATGGGTCCGAACCTCTTTGATATCAGTACTCGTTGAAGACCCCTATCCTAATTAAACCTGAATCGGCAAAATTTATCACTCCTTATGTAGCATCATGCGATTAGCCACATCAGCAAAAAGTGTCGTTAAAGGAATAAAACAAATATAATTATGAACTATGTATCATTGTTGTTTTTGTTAGATAATATAGATAAAATTACAAACAATAAATTTACATTATAATTAGTGTTTTAACGGACTTTTAGAAATGTATATATTGCTTGTAGAATCCTGAAGATGTGTGAAAAACCCCGAAACGTTTAAATGTGATTGTCCTGTCAATGAAAGGTCCAGATTTCTAAGCATGCGATTATCACGGTCGAGTTACGGACGCTTAACATCTCTAATAAATTAGCACATCTAATTCTAGCATATCTAATTCTTTACTTATTTGATCAGTTAACGCATTTTTTTCATAAGCTCCCATTTCTACATTAATTCTCCTTTTAAAAATTGTTTTCATATTGCGAAATATGGTGATAAAGTATACTTCTTTCCTCGTTTACTTTCCGATAGTGAACACAATGCTGATATAACCTTTAAAAAATAAAATTTTAAAAGAAACGTTTGTTGACCGAAGAAGAAAGCCGTGTGAATAAAATAAACACGCCACGTGTAGGATTAAGCCCATCGGGAAAAAACGAAGCGTCTTTATAAAAATAAAAGAAAAACAGAAAAGGCATGTTTTTCACACTACTATAGGGAACATTTTTCCTCTGCTCTTCAATCCTGTTTTTCTTTTAGTTGTTATTGTTTATCTTGAATGTTTTTTACTTCAATTAATATTATTAGTTTTTTTATTGATTCCAGCCATAATTAATGAGATTAAGAGTATAAACTTAAGCATAGAATTTATTACGAATTAATTTTGCCTTAAACTCATAAATCATGTAAATAATGTCATTACAGAATCGAGATAATCGTTATAAGTTTTTTTGTTTGGTCTATAGCGTAATTTATTTAATTAATCTATATAATAAGAAATATGTCGTTGCAAATTCTATGGTTTATACCTCACGTGATTTTACCGTGTTCATTTTAAATATAGTTACCTGCCGCATGCTGATTAAAACAAATTTAAACTTGTCAAACTATTGACTAATTTGTTTTTGTTTCTATCTGTATGTTTATTTGTCCCCTTACGATTTCAAATTATTGCGTCTTGTTTTGTCTAAGCGTATTATCCAAGATTGGCGATTTGACAAACTAATCGACACCGTATATTTACTGTCTAAGTTTATTTTATTTATTGGTTATCGTTTGGTTATAGGTTACTGTTTTTATTTTTTAGCAGTGAGTGTTAATTGTTATTCTAATACTGATGTTTGAACTGTCACGTTCAAAGATCGTTGCCTTTTCTACTGCAGATAACAAATCGTAAATATAACGTTTTACGAGCATTACCTTTAACATGTTAAAATGTTGTTAACTACTTTGATATATCAATAGATATTTATTTATTATTATATATATTCTCTAATGATCTGGCTGAGATCTTTTAATGAAAAGCATTTCAGCCGGTAATAATAATAATCAAATATGATTATGACATTTATTTATTTTTAAAAAATTATTTATTGATATTTAAAACCGTATTGTATCAACTGTATCTAGTTAATAGGCTAAAAGAAAATGGGTAAAACCCATCGGTAGCACTCTAAAAATATTCTAAACTAAAAGGTCTCGATGCCATCTTCTTTTCAGACGCATCGGAGGATTGTCAGGTATTATAGAAAAAGAAATGAATGAAACTAATGGATTAGAGTGGGAATGGGGTTTGTCATAGGAGGAGAGATACCTGATTCGGGCCAAATCAGTAACATACGGAACATTAAGGACAAACTAGGGAGCGTTGAGCATTTTACGAAGGATTGTAAGGATTGGATTCGAGAGGTATTCGATGGTTTAGTTGAGCCCAAAAGCTCAATTCCATACCTCGAGATTAGCCTTATAATATTCATGTAAATGAGGCGTTTGTATTTTAGTGGGTGATTAGGACGTTTGTCTAATAAGTGTTGAAATAGACTAAAACGTCTAGAATATATCTTAAAAATTACAGTTTTCTGTAGTTTCGGTCTTGTATGAGGAAGTCGTTTTTCAAGATGGAGACCTAGATATCGGAATTTTTTAACAGGGACTAGAGGAGAGTTATGAAATGAGACTATAGGGCCGGAAGTCATTGCTCAAGGTCTCTGATGTGGAATTGAAGAGTTTGGGAAGCAGTATTTGGATTATTAGTTACTGATAACATAAAAGTGTCATCAGCATAGGCAGAAAGGAAGGTGTGAAGATAGGTGGATAACAGCTGTATAGACTATGTAAAGAATAGGTCTTAGGATGCTGCCTTGAGGAACACCAGCAGCCTGGATTATGGGAAATAAAAATAAAATATTCAATCAGAGTTATATCTTAAAACAAAAAAATTGTTTTATATTCTCCTAAAACAAATGTTAATTTGTATAATAAATTATGATATATCGGACATTCCTCAGATTGCCAAAATTGTATTAAACATACATTACCAATGAATCAGGGGTTACCTGTAGCAGGGTGGTTAGCATAACAGCTTCCTATGCAAAGGTCCGGGTTCAAACCGCAGGTAGCCCCAGGATTGTTTTAATGGGAGTAAAAAATCCTTAGTTATGCCGTCCTTCGGAGGGGACGTTAAAAGGTGGTCCCGAGCCTGTGCGATGTCAGGTACTCGTAAAGATCCCTATCTTAATAAAACCTGGATAGGCAAAATTTAGGACTCCCACTGTAGCATCGTCCGATTAGCCACAGCAGCATAAAGGGACGTTAAATTAAATAAACAAACCAATGAATCATTGATATATAAAAAGTACAAATCCTTATAATATAATTGGAAAAATTAAAATATTTAAAATTGTTGGGGATTTAGATATTTTCTATTCTCTCCCTATAATTTTGTACCAAGGTCTTCCTGTAAATATCCAGTGACGCACTACACCAAGTTGCGTTATTCATGTCATTATAATAGTTATACAATTTATTGAGTTTATCCAATTGATTAAAAGATTATTTATCATTACTTTTTGATTTACGTAAAAATTATATAACCTTATACTTTACCTAACTTGTCCGCGTTGGTGAGTAGGTTATAATATGTTGTTTGCAACAAGTTCAACTTACCATCAGTAATATCCTGAGCTCTTGAAACCTCTTCAGTTTTCAAACCGGACGCGCTTGCTGTTGGTATAGAAATTAATAATTTCAATCTGGTTTTGAAACAGCATTAATTAAATATTAAGTTATAAAATAAGTCCGTAGCGTTTTTACTGGTGATTTAAATAAAAACTTCTGATTATTGTAAATATTTTTAATAAATTATATACGACCCATTTTGATCTATTGCATGTTTCCATATTTCAGGTAATTTTACTTTCACTTACTATATATAGTAAGGGGAAGTATTGCGATCGTGAAAATTTTCGAATTCCAGTTTTCAACGGAAATACACGTTTTAGGGTCCCCTGAGTCCAAATAACCAAGTCCCGCAAAAAGGTCTGTGTGTGTGTGTGTGTGGTAACTCCCGGGCGGAAATGGTAAGTCCTATTAAACTGAAATTTCATATTTAAGACAACTATACGCCCGAGACGTGACAAAACTTTTTTCATCAAAATGAGCTTACCAGAAGAAGCACTTTATACCATGCATTTTGCACCTTTTTTCGATTTTCTCGAAAACGGTTCCGACGATTTTGATTAAACTCTCTATATCGATGTAAAATTTAATGGGCTTTAATATCATTTAGGTTTTATTTGGATAAAAATGGTCTGACAGGGCTTAAATACCGATATTTTAAATTTTCTTCCCCTAAAGTACCTTTAATTTTGTAGGTTCAATAATAATAACTAAATTATCTTGTTAACGATGATGAAAAACAGGTAAATATATAAATTGAATAAATTCGATACCCAACTAAAGGAGAAAACAGAAAAAATATTTTTTTAATGCAATTTTTCGTATAAGAGCAGTAATATACAGGTATGATATACCGTTGGAAAGCTAAAGATTTTAGAAAAAATATCATCTCATACACAAGCTTTTAGAAGTTAATAGAGAGTGATGAGAAGAAGATAAAACTAACTGATTATTTTAGATAATAAAATAAAAGATTTTTTAATAAAACACATGTTTCTATATTAATTAAATTTATTTAATTCTTTAATAGTTTCACGTATTTTTAACTCTAAATCTATTTGAAAATTCTTTCATTGATTTTACAAATTGATGTAAGTGAAAGTCGTGTGTTGCCCGCACCAGATTTTTTTAAGAAAAGTTGAAAACAACCCGAGCGCTTTGCGTCTTTCAAGTCAAAATTTCCGGTTCTGAACCGAGCAACCCACTTACGGCCTAAGACATCATCGTCATAAATAGTGCAAAGTTTGTTACCGTTTGTTCAGCGGATTTTCCTTTTCGGAAAAAAATGATAATCAAATGAAGAAAATGAAGTTTCTCTTCCATTTTGAGCAAGCAAAATACCACTTAAAGATAAGGAATCTGGGTTGAAACTGACACATTAAAGCACCTTAACTAATCCTTTTTTAGAATATGTAAAAATTATTGACCTAGTAAGCATGATTTTATATACACAGAGACGATCAAATTGAAATATTGAAAAACGCTATCAACTTATTTTACAACCCAATATATATATATATATTTTTTATTTTCTTTGAAATTTTTAGTTTTACCAAATTATTGAAGTTAATGATGTCAAATAATATTTAATTTTTTTAGATCAATAATTATAGATCGTAATGGATAGAGACGTAGTGTAATTAGATTTTAATGTATCTCTCTGCTTTCGTAAAAACCCGATTTTTTATCTTTAGTCTAGTATAAGAATTATTTTAAGATAGACTTTATCTCTACTTTATCTGACCTATATTTTATTTTTTTATTTTTTTTTATTTTTGTATCCTTCAAACATAGTTAAATAAAAGTAAAAATATATAATTAATGTATTGGTTATATAATATTATGAGTTACATCTAACTTCTAGACATAAATATGACCTTTTCTCATTAACTTAAAACTGATTTTATCGCATAAACGCTCCCAGGGCACAAATAACCCTTGTTTGGGCTTTGACGTAATCTGCGTGGGTGCTAACTTCTTGATTCACTTCTGAAAGAGCTCATTCAATAATCTAGTCCCAAGCCTCTCGTTCTCATAAGCGCCGTTCAAAAGCAACGACGTCATTGTTAACTTCTTTCCCCTACCGTTTTTCCATATACATTTTTGTTTATATGCCTTATTTTCCGATATTTAAAGGAAGATGATTAATTAAATGTGAATTTCTGGGATCAAAAATAAATAGTATTTGTTCCTACAAAAACATCTCTATTGTTTCATTATATGGCGGTATTTTAAAATGAAAAAGATCTAGTGCGGTAACACACGTCTTTCACTTACCTCGGCTGTTGAAATCGTTTTAAGAATCATCAAATAAACATTTAAATTTTTAAAAATTTAATTGTTAATTTTAAATTAAATTGTTTTTCAGTTTCTTTAGAAACATAATTTACTTCGCATTTAAGATTTTTTTTTTAATCTTTAGTTTTCCAACGATATGTTATACATTTATATTACTGTCATATCTTCAAAAAAACAAAAATTACATTAAAAAACATATTTTTGGCTATTTTCTCCTTTAGTTTGTTATCAAATTCGTTCAACATTTATATTTAGCTGATTTTTATCAATCCTAATAAAATGATATGGTTAATTTTTCTGAACCTATAAAATCAAAGGTACTTTAGAGGAAGAATATCTAAAATCTCGGCATTTAAGCCCTGTCAGACTATTTCAATCAAACTAAACCTTCAGGATATTAAAGACCATTTAATTTTGCCATTCATATGGCAACTTTAATCACAATGGTTCGAGCCTTTCTTGAGAAAATCGTAAAAAGGTGCAAATTTGTATAAAGTAGCACTTATGGTCAGCCGATTTAGGGATAAAGTTGCTGTAAGATCTCGTACATATAGTTGTCTTAATTAAGAAATTTGGTTCGATTTTTCGTTTTCGTGCTGGACTTTTTGGTTATTTGGAATCAAGGTGACCCTAAAATGTGTATTTCCGTTGAACTAGTATTCGAAAATTTTTCACGATCGCAATACTTTCCCTTAACTATTTATATATTTACTTTATTGCCTTGTATTTTACTAATAAACCTTCAGGAAAGAATGACCTTAATGATGGTAAAAGCCGTATCAAAATCCTTTGCGTGGTAAAGGAGTTCGTGTAAAACCAACAATCATTTTATATATATTATATATATATATATATATATATATATATATAAGAGAGAGAGAGAGAGAGAGAGAGAGATTTAATTTCATTTTTTCTTTCCATATCAAAATATGAACAAAACGGAAACACCTCTATAGTTTTTGATTTTGTTTGTTATCATTCAGTCCTTCATATTAACTATTGTCTATGTCAACTGGGGTTATTTTGTGATGTTCGAATTATTGTTGGAACATTCTAATTGCTCGATTATTTTTTGTTATTATTTTTTGTTATTGTTTCTGACAATTCTGTTAACAAAGAACTATTTGTTTTTCTGTTTAGGAGGAGCGCGGTGGCAGCCTCGAGCAAGAGTACGAACTGAAAGAAGTCGTCAAAGAAGGACATGAGCGGGCAGATCCTTCTCAGTTCGAACTCCTCAAGGTTCTTGGCCAAGGCTCCTTTGGAAAGGTAAGCATATCCTGTTCCTATTGTTTTTAAGCATTAAAGTGTTATCGGCATAGAACCTAAGGGTTCGGTAAGCCCAACATTATATCATTATGTTATATTGTTTTTAAGCATACCATTGAATGTTGCTTTGTGTCTTTGATGTTCGTCCTAAAGAAATAAATAGATCCTAACCTCGTTCGTTCTTAATAACGCCTCTTCAGATTCAATATCTCCTTGGACTACCTCATGGACCCCATAGAACAAGAGCTGTTCTTTTATCTTGACCCGGGAGGGCTGTTGACACCGCTCTAGCATTCGATTCCCTTTGGTGGCCGGGTGAAGAATACTTCATTATTTCCAGCTACAAAGGCTGTATCACTGACTGCGGCTCCAGCCTCTATACCTGGAATATTCCATTGTGCTCCGGCCTTCCTGGATGCATACAACTGAATGTGCTTCCTGTCGTCGGATAATCTTCTTAACTGCTTCTTCGTGGGAGGATCCTAATACACCCTCTGACTGTTGATGGGAATTTTTCACATTTTTTTTTTCATTATAAAAGCTGAGGAAATAAAAAATGTTTCGTAAGTTTAAATTTTTTTCTCGGAATTATTCTGTTTTTTGTTTTTCGTATCTTGTAAATATGGTGGTTTATTGCTTCTCCAAATATATAATTTTATTTGTTTACTCTAAGATCTTTTAGAAACGTAATAACAATAAATATTAATATAATGAAAATTGATAAGGCCATGAAGGGTTTTGGTGTCAGTAGTATTAATGCCTGTACTGTTTCCAGGCCAATGCTTTTACTAGGCTGTAATTAGGCTAAGATCACGTCCTACAGCGAGGTATATTCCCCAATTTTGGGGTACCCACTTTATAGAGGCTTGGTGAAACCCAGGCAGGTCGATCCAATGTCTATGTATCAGAATAAATATTATCACTTTGTTTTTTCTACCATATTGGTGACATATACAGGGTATGTTCACAAAAAAACTCGCAGGGCTTTAAATTAGGTTCTCATATATTTGTTTTCTCTTTCTTTGAAACTTTAGCTCTTAACTATTCAATATGAATTCAAGCCAGTGGCATCCCCACTAGAGGAAATACTCCTCCTTAGTTGTGTACCCAGGGAGTGCTGGAAGACCATAAAGGCTTTCGCCATAGATTAATAATGACTTGTATTGAGAGACATTGGCATCATATTGAATATTCTGCAATGCGTACCCCTTTTAAATGATAGACACTATGCAAGAGAATAAAATTTAACTATGTAAATCTGGTTATAAACAAAAATTTTTCATCAATCTACTGATTGTGACAATTAACTCAAATACAAATTTAATAATAATTAGGAAACAAGTGTTTTAGAATATGATCATAAAAAATTAATTTTATTTTTTTGTACAGGTTTTTCTTGTCCGGAAGGTGGTTGGAGCAGATAGTGGCACTCTGTATGCTATGAAAGTTCTCAAAAAAGCAACGTTAAAAGGTAATTAATATATATATATATATATATATATATATATATATATATATATATATATATATATATTCTTTTTTTTTATTTTTTTTTTTTTTAAATCCTCATATTTCTATACAATATAACATTGAACTATATTTTGATTTTGAGATTATTCCAATTTTTATTTTTAATTAACAATGCATTTTGATTGCAGTTCGTGATAGGATGAGAACGAAAATGGAACGTAATATATTGGTTGACGTTCGCCATCCATTTATTGTTCGCCTCCATTATGCCTTCCAAACTGAAGGAAAACTCTACCTCATTCTTGATTTCCTTCGCGGTGGTGACCTCTTCTCTAGGCTCAATAAAGAGGTGAGAGCCTTGATGATAATATAAAATTAACTTCTTCATATCAAGTTGCATTAGTCCAGCCATATTCATGTAAAAAAAAAAAAACTTTACATTAAAAAGAGAAAGCACAATTTCTCAGTCATATAAAAGGAGGCATCTATAATTGTTACTTTTAAAACTCCATACAAGTAAAAGTGACTTCACCAAATTAATTATTTATATATAATATAATAAACATTATATTTATTAGGATATTTTGTATTATAGTGAGTTTTTAGCCTCAACAAAATTTAAAAAACATTGATTTTACTATCATAGTATATAACAATTAAATATAATATCTATACGATAACGGTACAGTTTTCTCAATATTAAAATTACCAGTTTATTAGCACAATGTTAGTTTGATGCCAGCTGGTAAAATATATCAAATTAAATTGCTCAACTGATAAATTTTGTCTTAACTATCAATTTCATCTAATATCCTTACTTATCTTATCATAATTACCCATTGGTTTAGCAACATTTATTTATATTAATAACATATAGCTTATGATTAATCATTCTTAGAATATTATTACTCACCATCTTTGTTTGTTTTTTTCAGTTGATGTTCACAGAAGAAGATGTAAAATTTTATCTCGCAGAATTGGCACTTGCTCTCAACCATCTTCACAGTCTAGGAATTATTTATAGAGATCTGAAGCCTGAAAAGTAATCATTTAATTTAATTTTCAATAAGCAAATAATGAGAGATTAGGACATAGAATAGACTTTTTGTTTTTGTCATTTGGATTTATTTTTCAAATTTCATAAACATAAATTGTGTTATTCTCAAATATATATATTTTTTTAAATTGTTTAAATAATTTCTTTGACAATTTTTAAAGAAGTTTCGTTTATTATTTCTTTTTTAATATTGCTTAAACAAATATTTCATATTATGCTCACTTCTTTTGTGATATTTTTTATTACTTACATATTTTTCTTTCAATTTTTTAAAATTAAAATTTCTGTTAAAATTAGCATCTTGTTGGATGAAGAAGGTCACATATCACTGACAGACTTTGGCCTCAGCAAGCAACCAATCGATGACCAAAAAGCTTACTCTTTTTGTGGCACTGTGGAGTACATGGCACCAGAGGTAGTCAATCGTAAGGGTCACTCATTCGCAGCAGACTGGTGGTCTTTTGGTGTACTTATGGTAATTCATCATCTTCTCTTATTATTTTTTGTATTAAAATATTATAACATCATTAATTAAACAAATTTTATTTTTAATATTATAGAATGTAAAATAATAGGTATTTAAAATATGTTCTTGTTGATGTTTCTCAGGTTATTGTTTTCATATACCACTCTTGTATCGAGTGTACATTATAACCCATATGGAATTAATTTAAATTCAGAATTTCATCTTAACAAAAATAGTCTTAGTTGCATATTTTTAATTTTTTATATAAAGACTAATTATGTATGTTGTGTTACAGTTTGAGATGCTGACTGGCACCCTGCCATTCCAAGGAGCCAACAGAAAAGAGACAATGACTCAAATTCTGAAAGCTAAACTCGGGATGCCGCAGCATTTGTCGCAGGAGGCTCAGTCTCTTCTCAGGGTACTATTCAAAAGAAATCCAGCCAACAGATTAGGAGCCGGTAAATTATTTTTTTACCCATCTACTATGATTTTTGTTTAATTTTACAGGCATAATTAAATGTTCTTCTTTTAACATGGCAATCTGAATGTTACCAGGTCCTGATGGGGTTAATGAGATAAAAGTCATTCATTTTTTGCCACAATTGACTGGGATAAGCTACTAAAGAAAGCAATTCAGCCTCCATTCAAACCTGCCGCTCAGAGAGCTGATGACGCATTCTATTTCGATTCAGAATTCACTTCTAAGTCTCCTAAAGGTAATTCAATCGTTTGTTCTGATATATAAATAGAAATAGAAAATAATTTTTATTCTGGGACTAGGTCCCTAAGAATAATAGGTTTGTACAGTTGAAATATACAACATATCTGGCCAACAGACGAAGGAATATAATTAATTACATATAATTCAAGCACAACCCTCTTCCATCACAATCACATCCCCACTTCTACAAATAACTATACAACTTGTCAACACCATATACAGGGTGTTTAGTGATTGCACAGCACTATTTTTGGTATGTGTTCCCTAACACAACATAAACAAAAAAGTTCATATTAGCATATATCTTAAACTCAATTATTAAACAGATATCAAAGGTTAAGTATTTATTTACTACATTAAGACTGACTGTACAAAGTTTAACATATTTAATACTAAATAACAGGTTTTAATCACCCAATAAACAAACAAACTATGAGCAATGACAGTAGTTGCTTATCTTTTTGTCTTGTTCTGTGTTTTAGTGTATTTTCGCTAGTGTATCATCATTTGTCTATTTATCATCACCATACATTTATTCATTCACTTTTGCAGTTCTTCGGTCAGAAAATTTTTCATGATATCCTCGAACAGCAACAGCAGCATTTCTGTGTATCTCGCCATAATTTAAAAGCATGTATGTTTGTTCTGCAAAAGTGAATAAATTTATGGTGTCTCCAATGATAATCATAAATTGAACTGAGTCACAGTATTCACTCACACTAAAACACACAGAAATAGACAAATGATTATAAATACAGTGATGATACACTAAAACAGAGAACTAGACAAACAGATGAGCAATTACTGTCATTGCTTATTGTTCATTTTTATATGAGGTAATTAAAACATGTTATTTAGTAAATCAATAATAATTACCTAACCTTAGATATCTGTTTAATAAATGAGTTTGAGATATTTGTTAAATGAACATTTTTGTTTATTTTGTTTTAGTGAACAGTAAATAGTGCGATACCAAAACATCCTGTATATCACATTCTAATGTAGTACTTAATTGATTTTTTAAAGAAATATATTATAATTGTATAGATTCGCCAGGAGTCCCTCCTTCCGCCAACGCCCATGAACTTTTCCGTGGGTTCAGCTTCATTGCACCCTGCCTGCTCGAACCTGAGGAGCAGCCTGTGAAAGTGATGGAACCTCTAACTAGGGTAAATATTCTACTTGATATTATATCGTTTTTTTTAATAGATCTGATCAAATAATTTTATAATCTAATATTATTTTAAATTTTAATTCACAGATGCCTTACTCGAAACCTAATAGCATTGCAGAAGATTATGAATTGCGAGAAGAAATTGGCAGGGGAAGTTATTCTGTATGCCGTTTAGCACTTCATAAAGCATCGAGGACAGAATGGGCTGTTAAGGTAACATAAGTTTCTGTTTTTATTTGGTTATAAACATTAGTGGGTCTTTTTTACATGAAGGCTGCAAGTTACTTTTTATCACCTAATGATTACTTTAAAATTAATCATCATTCTTCTTGTTTTTTAAATAAATTAAACCATATGACACCTAAAAACTCTATCAAGAACATTATTCTCTGTGTGTGTAATAGATAAAGAGGTGAATTTTATTGGTTTAATTTTGTTTTGTAATAAAGAAGAAAATGTCTTACATTTGTTTCAATATAAAGGTGTCTTTACTAAGTTTCAAAAGTGTAATAATGGACACAATATGAAATTGAATAAAAAAAAAAACAAACAAAAAAATGGGTTTGCTATATGAGAAATCGCAGAACTTAATGGTTTATTTTCAAATATGTGGTTCGAAGAATCAAGGCTATCTTTAAGTAAGCTCTTTTATCTATATATTGCTGGACACAGGAATACACAACTACAAAATTTTGTTCTAAAGAAATTGAAATTTGTAGTCAAAAGTATTACAGACTGGAAGAATGAGTTGAGAGAAAACAGGAAAGCTACAAGGAGAAATAGAAAAGAGTTGTGGGACAAGGAGGGATCTCTTAGATTCTTATTGGTGCGAGTTTTTATGAAGGCAAAGAAACAGTAACGAGTATTTATTTCAGCAAATATTTGAAGATGTGGCTGCTTTTTTCCAATTTAAATTCACATTAATTTTTTTTTCATTGTCTTTGTATTAAATTAGGATAAATATTAAACTGTATTCTTGTTTACCTAATCATATGTTAATTAAAGTGATTTTTTTTTACAGTAATTATTTGGTGATAAAAAGTAACTGGCAGCCTTTATGTTAAAAAGACCCACATTCGTTTTATCATTTTATAATCATAAGTATTTTTTTATCAAAACAAGTTTTTTTTCTGATACAGGTCATCGACAAATCTAAACGTGATTGTCAAGAAGAAGTTGACATCCTTCTGAGGTATCGAGGACATCAAAATATTGTCTACTTAAGAGATGTAAGTACTTGTATATTTAATAATTTACATAATTTATTTTATATAAAAATTTTGAAGGTGAACTGAAATGTCCTTTTATTTTATCAAATAATTAATTTTAATTAGTATTTCGTTTTTTATTATTGAATTGAAACATTGACTGTTTAAAATCAGAAAAATATGTTGTAAATTATGCTGAACTAAAATTATGTTAATTTTCATGTGAATATTTATTTGCCTCTCATATCAAATTGATAGATTGATAAATCATGATAAATTGATTTTATTTTAATTTAGTTGAAAAATTATTATAGTTTTCATTTCAAATTTGAATACATTACAGGTCTACGAAGATGACAACAACGTTTACTTAGTTATGGAATTAATGCGTGGAGGAGAACTATTGGATAGGATTCTTAGGCTTAAAGCTTTCTCAGAACGTGAAGCCTCTGCGATAATGCAAACAGTCATATCTACTGTTAATTATCTTCACAACATGGGGTTTGTGCTTAATTTTGTCACACTTAAAGAATAATTTATGAACTATTTATTTACATTTTAAAAACGAAACCATTCTTAACAGGTCGTCCATCGTGATTTGAAGCCATCCAATTTATTATACGCTTGTGAAAGTGCAAGTCCAGAAGGGTTACGTCTCTGTGACTTTGGATTTGCAAAACAACTTAGGGCTGAAAATGGTTTACTCATGACTCCATGTTATACAGCAAATTTCGTTCGCACCAGAAGTTCTGAAGCGCCAGGGATATGATGCTGCCTGTGATATCTGGTCCCTCGGAATTTTGCTTTACACTCTTTTAGCTGGGTAAGAAAAACTTTTTAAACTTATAATTATTTATTTAAATATTGAATAAATAATCGCATTTAAGGGTTATTTAAATCATATATTTATTATAGGCGAACACCTTTTGCTAACAGCCCTACTGACACACCAACAGACATCCTTCAAAGGATAGGAGACAGCAAAATAGACTTGGATTCTGGTAACTGGGCTAATATTTCTGCTGAAGCAAAGGTAGTTATTCTACAAAATTAAATTTTTGAGTATTTTTTAAAGAAAGCATTTAATTAGTTCATTTTAAAAGAACATGTTTGATATTGAAGGATAGTCTACACAGCAGATATTAGTTATAGCTTACTTCTTCTCCTGTTACTATCATGAACTATCACAAGCACTCGCTTTCATGTACTTTACTTTCCTCTTCTCTTGCCATGCCTTGAGAGAAAAATTACTCATGGATATTATGCAGAAAGTTGCTTTGCATTAATTTTCCACTGTTTAGTTACTATCCAGTTTGATAGTTTATGATGGTTCAACTGTTGAAAAGAATTCTTCTTACTGGAAAATTACTTTTGATAGAATATTTTTCATTTTGGTTTATTACTTTCAATAATGAGGCTTTTTAATCAACCAAAAAAAAAATTACTATGGTATCCCACGTTAATCCTAACATCTAGACGTTAATATCAATCTATTATTTTTAAAATGGCATCCGATTAAAAGTGATTTATTTCAATACCTCATTTATTTTTGAAGATTGAGAAATATTGTATTAGTGTTTTTCATCGAGAAACCGCGAATAATTATAAAAAGGAAAAAGAAAATATTGTAATTTTACCTATAAATATGCCTGTAACTCAGTTATTTTTTAAAAAAGAGAAAAAATTGTATTGGGTTTTAGGACCAGGACACTGTGACAAAAAAAAAAAAATAATAATATAACATTGAAATCTTACCTATATAAACGCTTGTTTATTTATTTTCTAAATAAAGAATCATTGAAATCGGTTTAGAAATAGCGGAGTTATATCATTTTGAAATTAGAAGTGGTGATTGACCATTTTCCTTTGAATTATTTACTGTTTTTCATATAGTTAATTGACTTTAAACAGCTATACAAACAGTTATTCGGAAATAATAAACCATTGTGTAATATTTTGCAGCATTTTTAATAAAAATGGTTTTCAGGATCTGGTGAGAAAAATGCTGCACGTAGAGCCAGGTCGACGGCCTACATCTTCAGTACTGCTGCAGCACCCATGGCTGAGCGCGAGGAGCCGCCTGCCAACTTCAAGGCTCATCACGGGAGAGGTCGCGGTTGTCAAGGGGACGGTCGCTGCGACCTACAGGGCTGTCGGCCCTAGAGCTCCCAACCTGGGCCCTGTTGTTATGTCTGAGCTCGCTCGTCGCCGCAGGAAATCCAGACCGAAATCAACTGCACAAGTCTAGCCCATTGCCTGTTTGAATTAACAACTGTTCCGTGTTGTTTCTTCAATCGAATGTTATCCTTTTGCATTGTCTCCAGTGCTAGATAGGGTGTAAAAGTAGCATTGAAATCATTTTCGAACAATGCTGCTGAAAATATGTCATATTGATGCATATTGTTTGGTTTTGTTCTTAACTTGACAAGAGATTTAAAAAACTTGTTTGTTGTAGAAGGAGTTTTAGGTGTTGAAAACATTATTTGTCTTCGTAAAATGGATGCTAACCATTTTTTATCTTTTGAGGATTAATTCAGAAAAGATGTTATAAAATTGTTTTTCTTTTAATTATCAACTATCGGTTTTTATATTTTAAATATATATGGGCCAGTTGTACAAATTGATGAAGTTTCAGAATATTTTTACCAATCTTAGACAGACACTACAAATTGAAGATATTTATTTTTTATTTTTGTATTGTATTGATTATAATTATCTGTTTGATGATATAAAACTTTTTACTATCTTGTTATCATAAACCTGAAAGAAAGTGGATGAATATATTTTTATCGAATTTAGTAGTCCTATTTTAGAAATATGTATAGTTATTTTTATATCTTCCTACTAAAATCCCTTGACTAGCGATTTAGAGTTAGGGTTTTTCTTTAACCTTTGACTGAGTTTAGTATACTATCTTGCAACTTCTCATAGAGGAGTACTTATGAGTATGAAAGGTTATAACAAATTTTTAGCTATTAATAATTTTATTTATTTATTATGAATGTAATATTAGAAATTTTCTTTTTTCTTTTTATATAATAACTCATTTATAGTGTATTATAAAACTAGATGATTTTGAAATATTAATTATATTTTATCTCATTAAAATGATTTACATCTGTAGTTTTATCAGATTTATTAATAAGCTGAATTAATTTGTATTTGATATTAATTGAGAATATTATGATAATTATTATTCTGCCCAATACCAAATTCATAGTACAAAATTTGTTTCTATTGGAGAGTACGACTGGCCCTGAAAATACAGTCTTTGATCTCATTGAGTCAAAATCCTCGACTCGTAAGATAGATTAGTTTATTGTTACGGGTGTTTTAGTGCAGGTTATTTGTCATAGTAATTTTTTCCCTGATGGCTGAATATTTGTACCTGCCTATTTTAATAATTCCATTGTCACTTATCAAATTTAACAGATTGGAATCATATATTTTTTGTACAATCGGTCCTTTAGCTATTATAAATATTAATGTTCTTCCACTAATAATCGAGCTATTGTTGTGTCCTTTGAAATCGTTATTAATTTTAAAAGTCACTGAAAACTGTCGTTATAATCCTTTCTATTGTTGTAAGAAGCATTTTAAGAGTTATGTTAAATCGTTAAAAAATAAATTAAAGTTACCGAACATATTCAAAAGCTTCATTATAATGGTTAAGAGTTTTATATTTATAGGTGATGTGGGCTTATTGTCTCTTCCATGAGCTACTTGCCTGGAAATAGTGCTTTTTTAGGCTGTATGCGAAATGTCCTAGATGGTAGTTGACAATCATCTATTTTAAAACACAAATTTTGCTTTGCTTTTCTTGCAACTTTCATATGAGAGTAATTTTGAGCTTGAAAGGTTATAATCAATTTTAACTTTATAATTTTAAATTTGAATGTAATATTAGAAATTTTCTTTTTTCTTTTTATATAATAACTCATTTATAGTGTATTATAAAACTAGATGATTTTGAAATATTAATTATATTTTATCTCATTAAAATGATTTACATCTGTAGTTTTATCAGATTTATTAATAAGCTGAATTAATTTGTATTTGATATTAATTGAGAATATTATGATAATTATTATTCTGCCCAATACCAAATTCATAGTACAAAATTTGTTTCTATTGGAGAGTACGACTGGCCCTGAAAATACAGTCTTTGATCTCATTGAGTCAAAATCCTCGACTCGTAAGATAGATTAGTTTATTGTTACGGGTGTTTTAGTGCAGGTTATTTGTCATAGTAATTTTTTCCCTGATGGCTGAATATTTGTACCTGCCTATTTTAATAATTCCATTGTCACTTATCAAATTTAACAGATTGGAATCATATATTTTTTGTACAATCGGTCCTTTAGCTATTATAAATATTAATGTTCTTCCACTAATAATCGAGCTATTGTTGTGTCCTTTGAAATCGTTATTAATTTTAAAAGTCACTGAAAACTGTCGTTATAATCCTTTCTAGCGTTGTAAGAAGCATTTTAAGAGTTATGTTAAATCGTTAAAAAATAAATTAAAGTTACCGAACATATTCAAAAGCTTCATTATAATGGTTAAAGTTTTATATTTATAGGTGATGTGGGCTTATTGTCTCTTCCATGAGCTACTTGCCTGGAAATAGTGCTTGTTTAGGCTGTATGCGAAATGTCCTAGATGGTAGTTGACAATCATCTATTTTAAAACACAAATTTTGCTTTGCTTTTCTTGCAATTTTATCTGAGTTAATTTTATGCTTGATGTAAATCTCGGAAGTTATTAACTTATGAATTTTAAAAATATTACTTTTAAATTTGGAAAAAAAAATTTATTATAAAGGCTTTTTTAACTGAATTTTGAGATTCAGTTATAAATTTGTGCCAAATAATTATGAAGTTATTTTAATCTCATGTGTATATATAATACATTTTGAATTATCATCTTCGTCTATGTGTATTATTTTTATATTAACTTAATTTTGAATGTATTTTAATAATTTCGATTTCATTAGATGAACGAATCCATATTAATTTTATTTTTAAATTAGTGTTTAGTTATCACATTAGTAAAATCGTATACCAATGTTTTGCACCCGTAACACTAGAATTTCTTAGTGTATTAAGTATGCTATTTCATAATTTATGAAAATTGTAGGAAGAAGGCGATTTTGTATGCTACAGAAGCGAGGCCTAACATTGTAATATAACAATAGTTATTTATGTATATTGAGTAAATAAATGTATATTGTTCAATGTATAAATTTCATAAATTTAACTTATTGTTGTTATGTTTATATTTTATAATGATTACAGTAAAGCGAGCATGAAATATTGAATCGAAAAATATATCAATAAGTTTATTGTAAAAGAAAAAGTATAAATATATAAATTTGATTACTTATAATGTGATAATATTTTGTAAAAAAAAGAAAAAAAAATAGAAAAAAAATTAAAAAAAGGATGTATTCTAAATGAAAAAAAAATAAATATTTTTATGTAAATTCCTATATTTTCTCCTTCATCTCAGACAGAAATAAAGTCTTTAGATATTTTATTTAGAATATTATTTATATTTCTACCTGATATTATTGTATTTTATTTTTATCAATTTTTTCTTTCATTTACCTATATATAAAATATATAATAGGGGAAGTATTCGACTGTGAATTACAGTTTTCAACGTAAATACATGTTTTAGGGTTTCCTTAGTATAAAGGACCAAAAAAGGTCCCGCAAAAAGGTCTGTGTCCGTGGTAAGTCTATCTCGGAAACGAAAAATTTTATAAAACTGAAATTTCATATTTTAAAAGTGTCCATGCCTGAGATGTACAGCAACTTTTCATCAAATCCGCAAACAAGAGCCATTTTATACATGCATTCTTTTGCATCTTTTTACGATTTTCTCAAAAATGTTATTTATTAAACTCACTATATTTTCGCAAAATTAAGGCTTTAATATAATTTAGGTTTCATTCTGATTGAAATAATCTGACAGAGCTTAAATGTCCAATTCTTTTATTTTATTTTTGTAAAGTACCCATAATTTTGTATATTCCAATAAATGAACTACATAATTTTCTTAGCATTGATAAATAATGGCTAAAAAATACACAATATGAAGGAATTTCATTATCAGTTAAAGTAGAAAAGAGCAAACATATTTTTTAGGTTTTTTTTTTTTTTTCAAACAGAATAGTAACATAGATGTATAATATATATATATATATATATATATATATATATATATATATATATATATATATATATATATTATTTTCTTCATGGTTTTTATTTGGTTTAGTCTGTGTTTTTAATTTTTCTACCAGCATTTCACTAGACAGAATCTGTAAGAAGCCGGCAGCTTGATGTCTGGTGAAATATTAGAAGAGAAATTGAAAACTGAATTTGTTGAAAACAGAAAATCACTATGAAGATATCTAAATTATTGGATGTTTTGTGATAATTTGATTTAATTTTTTTTCTCTCTTCATAATTTTCTTTTCGCACCTATCAGAAGCTATCTGATAATCAGCAAATGTGCTGTGTAAAAAGTGAGATCAGGCATGGTAGGCATGGGGAAGGAAAGTGCCCAGCGGCACCCCTTCCTAGGCTTTAATTTAGCAGAGGAGGTCTCTCATCCAGCTTCTCTTTAGCCTTCTATTTCAGCTATTGACATGTTGTTAATCAGTCTATTTCCGTTAAGTTTACTGTGAATAGTGTTTGTATATGTTTTTCAACTGTTAGTTATTGTAAGTCTGATGTAGGGCTTTGTTGTTTATGTACTAAGGAGCTGTAGTTTCTGAGTCTTAAAATTTTTGATTGAAATTATTGCAGTTTTTGTATGTGAGTCTTTTTTGCTGAGCCATAAATATGTGAGTAAGTTCATATTGGTTTGAGTAGGTATGTATATGTATTCAGTTTGTCTAATTTTTAATTTTGATGATTCAGATAAAAGAGAGTATATTACTTTCAGTCGGTAGTTTAACTTTACATGACCTGTCTTTTCATTTTGACATGTGGGTCCCAAGTCATCCTTCAATCGAGTGTCAGTGCTAGGTAATGACAGCTATAAACACATAAAGCTGTTAATGGCCATCATCGGTGGTTGTGGAAGATTATAAAATAAATAAAACTAAGAGAACCTGTAGATTTAATGCTGATAACACTGCCAGTCTACTCAAGAACACCATTGACCTGAAGTCCTCAAGAAGGAACCATTCATAACAATGGTTCCTTCTTTGTTTCAATCAATCATTAGAACACTAGCCCGCAGTATGCTGATTATACTTTTTATATTTAGAAAAATATGTATTTTCATTAATTTTCTTAATTTAAAAGCTTTTAATAATAATATCTGATTTAACCTGTTAGTTTCAGAGATTTTTACAAAAAATATTTAATTCCATAGTTGTTTACAGCCTATTGCTCTAATTTATTTTTTTGAGTTTCAGAGATGTTCCTTACAATTAAATTTATTAGCCCCTCTTTTACCTCTACCACAAATGTTTTAGTTTCTGATTAGATTAGTTCTAGAATGATAGATAAGATTATTTGACCAGTTAACTAAAGAAAACTGAGACATTCATGCATTGTTAAATATTTAAGTTCATTTAGAAAAAAATTTTGAGGACGTAAGATATTTTTCTGATTATGAGGTTGATGTTTGTATGTTCTTTTTATATAACAAAAATTTTACTTAGCACTTTTGTTTTAAATGAACTTGTTTCTTTCCCAAATTTTGTTATTATAAGATTTATTATTATATTTTGTTTAATTATTTTCTTACACCATACATAAAGTGTAATACATCTCTCAATTATAATCAATCTAAGCTTTACAAAAAACATGTTTAAGAACATTAGGACATGTTTTATTAATATTTTCTTTTATCTAATAAATTTAGATCTTGACTGAATATAGTCTTTAGTTATATTAGAACAGTAAAATATTTTTAACTAGGAAAACAGTAGTTTTTTCTTTCTTAATGTTAATCTGCCCTATTTTAAATCCACTGGATCAATTGTCTGTCCTTATCTTATGAAATTAGTGTGACAGTCTGAAGTGTTTTAAAAAAATCTGGTGCATGCAACATACCACTTTCACTTACCTCCGTTGTTAAAATGAATTTAATAATTTTAAAAAACACTTATTTTTTTCTCTTAATATATTTAAAAATTCTTAAAGATTTTAACAACGGAGATAAGTGAAAGTTGTGTGTTGCCCGCACCAGATTTTTCTCAAGTAAGTCACGTTTTATGTTCTCAGTGTACATTAAATACAATTTATTTCAAAGAATATGATTTTGCTCAACTCAACCCATACTGCGGTGGTTTTTGGAGGAGCCAATACCAACAAGTTTTTATATTTTACCAAACTTTACTTGTGAACTTTTTTCATTCCACTATTGTTTTGTAGGTTGTGAAACTTATCCTTTTACTTTACTATAACTTTGTAAAAATGAAGCTGAGGTCTTTTTATAACTGGCTTCTTCAGTGATCGCTTTAATAATGGATGCTTTTCACAAGCCTGGAAATTCGCTGATACAATGAAGGAAGGAAAAATAGGCAACTTAGACTGACCGGCCCATTTTCCTTCTCCCTGTAACGATTAAGGCGTCAGAATATCTTCTACTTGAGAGCTTACAACTGGCATTCCTAACGGTCTACTAAAGTTAAAGGAACGGTTTATCTGCTACCGCGGAGTTGTATTTCATGTTACTCTTCCTTCTTTGACATAACTTCCTCCTTAGACCGATCATAAGATGAACGAACGTACAAGAGCAGCTTCACTATCGTGCTTCTGGAACCACAATACTCCCAGCAATCGTTATGCGTTAATGAGGAGCTCCTTTTAAGATCGGTGTGTCTGTCGAGGTATGGTTGTTATAAAAGACAAGAAAGAGTATCAGAAGGCCTCGACAATTGCGTATTCATGTAAGGAAGAGAGGTTAATGGAGATGACATTAAATGAATTAGCAAAGAGGACTGGTTAGGATGGAATACACTCTGTGTGGTAGAAGTACGCCAGTAGTGTGGGTAAGGAGAAGATTCACCCTGCGTGGTAGTAGCACGTCAGTAGCGTGGATAAGGAGGGAATTCACCCTGCCTGGTAGTAGCACGACAGTAGCGAAGGTTAGAAGGAGAGAAGGTACAAGAAGGAAGTGAAATAAAGATAGACCACATTGTGTTACAAAGGCAGAGTTAATCTGACCTTGGAAGATACCGGTTAGGTGATCTGAAGAGCTTTGTCAGCTCTTGGGTATGTTAGTCATCCATGTCGATAATTGACAGTGAGAGCTTTGTTAGCAGACTAGGGTCTTGGCCCTAGGTCAAATTACCTTGAGTGCTTTATTTATTCTCATAAAACAGTTACACGAACATAAATATTTACAATGACACTAGTTAGTAGCAATATACAATATTATTGGATATAGCATCTTATATTTGGCCGGTAAGGTATGTGGACGCCGCTAGCGCTATCTGTGAGCGAGCGTGTGTAGCATCCGCCACATGTCTAAACTTCTATGAACATGGACCAAGGCCATGATCTCTGGAAGTCCATCAAAAAAGTTTTTAATGAAGAACTGTTCTCCACAATTTCTTTTGAAGCAGAACGGTGCCCCAGTTTGGTCGGGAGATGATGTGAAAGAAAAAAGCTGCTGACAATGACAAAACCCATTCTTCTGGGATAAAAGACGAAGAGTGCACATTCAATAATGTGAATACTAGAAGAAATCATTGGAAGGAATTAGTCCGGGTGGCAGTCATTAAATTAAACAACTAAATAGTTTCAACTATTTTATTGTTTGCCAACGTTTCGACCCCCATTGTGGGTCATCATCAGGGCTAAAAAGATACAAAAAGGATACATTGAAAATAAGATTAAATATACTATTTTAAAAACTATTGCGCTAGAGAATGTCAATATTATAACTTAAAAGGAACTAGATGTGTAAAAAAATCAATTGATTAAATTGCAATGACAAAGTTATACTAATGAGAGAGCTAAACAGAACAGATAATGTACAAATATATAAGAAAAAATTACATGAAATAAAAAATATTGAAAAATGGAGTACAGTGGAGATACGTACCGTGTTATAGGCGAATGGAAACTAGGTACAATTTGGTAGTATGGAATATAGGCAGGTAGATAGGAAAGTACGTGTACAAAAGGTTGGGTAAAATGGAAAATGCGTACCGCATTTTTAGACGGGATCTGACAACAATTTTAGTTCATATACTTTATACATTATTATTCTTACTATTGTATTGTATTGTTTTTACTTTAACAATCTTGTTAAAACATTTTCTAGTACCATTAAGATGTTATTACTATTATAGGTTTAATCTGATTACTTCTGTTTATGTTAATATTACAATTTTACTCATTGTTGTCAGATCCCGTCTAAAAATGCGGTACGTATTTTCCATTTTACCCAACCTTTTGTACATACTTTCCTATCTACCTGCCTATATTCCATACTACCAAATTGTACCTAGTTTCCATTCGCCTACAACACGGTACGTATCTCCACTCTACTCCATTTTTCAATATTTTTTATTTCATGTAATTTTTTCTTATAAATAGATATATATATTAAAGTTATAGAGTATTAGGCAGTGGAATAAAAGAACCTTGTACTAGACAGCTTGTTTATTACTGCTATATATACAAACAACATGGCGCAGGGGACGCTACCAACTGGACTGTACTGTTTGTTGTTGGGCTGCTGTACACCTAGGTGGAAGTTCAGTGCCACAACTATCTTTACATATACAATCGATATTTAACACACCCCCTCAATTGAATGTTTTCAAATATATACATACACAAGTAAATATTCAATTGTATCTCACATACAAAACAAGTAAAAATATTACTCTACTACAAAATTCTACACCACAAAACAAGTAAAAATATTATTCTATTATAAAATTTACACAACAAAACAAGTAAAAATATTATACTATTACAAAATTCTATACAATTTTAGCACAATATATATAAATGACATTAATATATTAATTAATTAAAGCCTTCCGAAACATTTGAAACTTATCAAAGGCAAGTGGTTTTGTGAACAAATCTGCCACATTGCGGTCAGAATTGATGTGTTCCACAGATATTATTTCTTTGGAAATAAGATCTTTAAGAAAATGGAATTTTATATCAATGTGTTTTGCTCGTTTAGAGCTTTCACAATTCTTTATAAAAGCTATAGCACTAGTGTTATCGACCAACAGTTTTCCACTTAATGTTTCACCACTGAACTCACTAATTATTCCACTTAAATTCACAATTTCCTGTGATGCCATTCCTGCTGCAATGTACTCCGCTTCCATCGTTGACAGAGCCACACATGCTTGCTTTCTTGAATGCCAAGCTATGGGATTGCTTCCGCAGAATGCTGCAAAGCCACTTACACTCTTTCGTGTTTCTATGTCACCTGCCCAGTCAGCATCTGAATAACCAATAAGTCCTAGGTTCTCACTTGGTTTGAAAGTAAGACCCATATCTCGAGTTTCTTTGAGATATCTGAGTATTCGTTTTGCAGCTTTCCAAGACTGCTGAGTAGCTTTATCTAAACATCTAGATAAATAGCTAATTGGGAATGATAAATCCGGTCGAGTTGTTGTGCTTAGATACATAACTCCACATACCAAGCTCCTGTATGGTATATTTTCATCTAAAGGTGGACTGTCAGCGTTAAGTTTAAATCCAACCTCCATGGGGGTTGATACCTTCCTGCACTCTACCATATTATAATCTTCAAGGAGTTTATCAATAAAGCGGGTTTGTGTAACCGTTATTTTCTTTTCTTGCCTTTCAATTTTCATCCCTAAAAATTGAGGAGCCTTCATTTCTTTAATGCTGAACTCTTCTTTTAAATTGTTCACTAATTCTTCAATAGCCTTTTCATCCCCTGTAATTAGGCCATCATCCACAAAAAGAACAAAGAACACCCTACTCTTGTAGTAAAGGCATAAATCATATTGGGATCTTTTAAATCCCAATTTTAACATAAAAGAATTAAATCTTTCATTCCAATACTTCGGTGCTTTCTTAAGTCCATAAAGTGGCCTATTTAGTCTCAGAGTTTTTGTAGAACAACTTACACCTTTAGGTGGTTTTATAAACACAGGATAGTCCAGTGAGCCATTGAGAAAGGCTGTTGGCACATCAACTTGTCTAATACTCCAATTGTTTTGGCATGAAAATGACCAGAGAGTTCTTACAGTATCCATTCGGCAAACTGGTGAGTAATTGAATACACAATCACCTTGAGTTTGTTCTTCAAACCCTCTTGCTACCAATCTGGCCTTTTTGATTCCATCTTCCTTCACTGTGAAAACCCATTTAGTTGTGATTGGGACACTTCCATTCGGTGCTTCCTCTTCAGACCAAGTGTTCATCTTCTCATGAGCTTTTAATTCTTTAATAATGGCTTCCTGCCATTCCTCCTTTTTATTAGCATCCTCATAAGATGATGGAACTCCATCTGATCGGCTTACCATACAGTATGCATTATATAACTCATAATCATTTAGGAAATGAGGTTTTGACCGGTTTCTCTGAGGTCTAGAAGTTTCTTCTGAATGCTCTGGATTGGATTCTTCATTCTGAAGTCTTGAAGGGTTTTCTGACTGCTCTGGATTACAATCATTCTGAGGTCTAGAAGTTTCTTCTGGCTGCTCTGAAATATTAGTGTTATTCTCTTCACCATTTTTCCTTCCCTCTTCATAGCTTCCACCACTATTATGATAGACAATAGGTACATTTTTAACTTCTTTATAGGGCATTTGGCTCTCCTCGAATATCACATCTCTAGATCTAATAACTTTCTGCTCGTCTGGCAACCAAATCCTATACCCACCACCACAATAACCAACCATCACCCCCTCCTTGCTTCTGGGATCCAATTTGGAACCTTTAGGAAGAATGGTAGGCCATGCTCGGCAACCAAATATTCGAAGTTTAGACAGATCATTTCTGCCATTCCATATTAATGAGGGAGTTTCACCTTTACTTAAGGCTGAAGTAGGTGACCTATTCAGTTCATAAGCAGAACATCGAGCTGCTTCCCCCCACAAGAACTTTGGGATGCCGGAATCTGATACCTTAGTACGCATCATATCTAATAGTGTCCTATTCATTCTTTCACTCTTTCCGTTCATTTGAGGGCTATATGGAAAAGAATATTCTAATTTTATACCTTTATCTGAACAATATTTTTGAAAAAATTTAGACGTAAATTCTCCTCCATTATCTAAATGTAGCCTTTTCACTGGGACACCCTGTTGCCTTTCTAGTTCTACTATATAATCCATCAGGTTTGTTTCAGCTTCGCTTTTCATATGGAGAAGTTTAACGTACACAAAATGAGTAAAGTCGTCTAAAATCACCTGCATATACCTATGGCCTTCAACTGATTCAGGATTGAAAGGACCACATATATCAGAGTGAATTAATTCACCCACCTTTGATGTGCGTTTCCTATTATTTGAAAAGGGTTGTCTAGTAGCTTTACCTTCAATGCATGCCGAACACTTCTTGTCACTATAGGGTAATCCTAAACTTTGGAGTCCATGCCGATTCAAATGTCCTAGCCGTTTATGCCATAGATCTCCATCCGTAGCACTTGAAATGTTGCACTTGACTTGATTATCACTGGGTTCATCAAACGTAAATATGTACAATCCATTCACTCGTGGACAACTCAGCTTAAAATTTCTTCCACAGATTTTCATCTCCTTAGAATCTGTAATCACTTTTAAGCCTTTTGAGGTAACTGCACTCACTGATAATAAATTATGTTTTAATCCTGGAACTATCAAACCTTTAATGTTTACAATCCTACCTTGAGAGGTTACTCTTAGGGTACCTTCTTTTCTAGTAAACATCTTATCACCAGTAGCTATATGTATGGCAACATCATGATAAGATTTGAAACATTAGACAAAAGGGGTTCCAATTCTGCCTTAAAAAGATGGTTACTCGCACCTGAATCGACTAAAAACACATTGTTAGATGATGGTTTAATATTACCGCAATTTAGGGCCACCATTACAACTTCTTCTTCTACATCTGCCGTATTTCCCTGGATTGTTCCTCTTCTTTTCCCACGAAAGCTTCTATTAAAAGATTTACTTCCACGGTTCTGCTTATTTTTGGGACATTGTGCCTTGAAATGTCTTTTATCCCCACATATAAAGCAACCACTCTGTGCTTTAAATGATACTTCTGATGATGATGCACTAGCTGATGACTTTGACTTTAACTTTGTATCTGTATCTAGAAGTCTGGCTCGCACAAAATCCATTTGGACTTCTAAATTAGTTTCTAGAGCTGTCACAACTGTGTTGAATTCATCTGGTAAAGACATCAAAAGGTGACATACCTTGTCTGACTCTCCTAGAACTGTGCCTTGTTCTTGAAGGTTTCGGATAATGGTATCAAATGCCAAAAAATGTTCTTCCATATTTCCTTGAAGAGAATATTTCAGGCCCATCAACTTTCTGTACCAAGTCAATTTTGAAAAAGAGGTAGATCTGACAAAAACCTTCTTTAAAGCATTTATCATTTCCTTGGAACTTTGGCAATCCATGATTATTTCCAGATGTTCATCTGAAATGCCTTGGATAATGATGGACTTTGCCTTTGAGTCTTTAATGAGAAATTCCCTTTTCTCAGCACTAGAGGTAGGAGGATCTGCTTCCAACACATCTTTTACCTGTTCTCTTTCCAAAATAGATGACATTCTGAAAAACCAACTGTTAAAACTTGTTCCGACCAGTACTGGAACTCCTGAAGTAGTAACTGACGCCATAGTACCGGTAAACAAAAATCACTAATAAAATAATATCACTTCGCGACTACGCGTTGACACTATACACAAATACTATGCTCTGCACAAAATACTCTGGGCCCATAACCTATTAAAGTTATAGAGTATTAGGCAGTGGAATAAAAGAACCTTGCACTAGACAGCTTGTTTATTACTGCTATATATACAAACAACATGGCGCAGGGGACGCTACCAACTGGACTGTACTGTTTGTTGTTGGGCTGCTGTACACCTAGGTGGAAGTTCAGTGCCACAACTATCTTTACATATACAATCGATATTTAACAATATATTTATTTGTTAAAGAATAATATTGTACAAGTGTATTCAATCACACTTGAACACACAGATTTCTTTTCCGCCTGTAGTGGAAATACATAATACATAAAATATCAGACTATAAAAACTAATAATACTGATGCCAATAATAATAATACACTTCGGAGTCTATTCATAGTTTTCTTTTTAATTTATTAGTGGTAATATCTAATTTTCACTAGAAGGATATATATTTGATATTGATAGTAAAAAACGATAAATGTTAGCCAATTTTTTGATGCTATTAATGTTCACAATGTTCTCTAACTTTTCACTAGATGGGAAGTTTTTAATGTACTGGAGTAGGTACCTTCTTCTATATTCATTAGATGACGGGCAGTGGAGAAGGAGATGGTGAAGACTATTAGTGATGTACTGTTTACAGCTGCTACATATTTCATTATCATCAAGACTATAGAATGAGTTTTTCAAATATATATTTATGGCTTGGGAGTTATAAATTCTCAGTCGACTGATTAATACTCGTATTTTATAGATATGTTCGTGGAACGTCAAGTATTCTTCTGGTGACAAATCTAGGTGGCTGAATAATCTATAGGCTGGGTTACTACATGAGTTCAGAGCTCTGTTTATGTCCAAAGAAAGGAAATGGTTCTCCATTTCTTCAAGGATGTTTCTTTTATGCTTTTGTATGCCTGTAACATAACTCTGGCTAAATTCATCCGAGCTTCCAAAAGCTGAAGCTATGTTCAGCACCTGTAATACCCAGTTGAACTCAGTCGTAGCTTTTCCTAGTGTTCTCAATCTGTCAAAAATAGACGTGGTAACCTGTCCTCAGGTAGTGTTGAGAGTCTTGCTCAGAAGTTAATGACCTTTTTTCATGATCGCAACACTGAAAGGGCGTCGACCGGTCTCCAATCGAACGATGTAGTTGGGCACATTTTTTTGGCCAGAGTAGAATGTTCTTGAGGAATTTTAGCTGCACATTTTCTACTGCTTCTTAATACCTTGGACTCCAAATCTCAGCCGCGTATAGCAACGTAGACGAAACCATCTAATCAAATAAGGTCATTTTCGTTTCCCAGGTACTATTTCCTTTCCTGAGGATTTCTAATACCTAGGCACTTGCCATAGAAGCCCTTTGAATAAAATGTTGGGAAGCCATTTGAAACTTAATTTTTTTTTCTTATATATTTGTACATTATCTGCTCTGTATTACCCTCTCATTAGTATACCTTTGTCATTGTAATTTAATTAATTGATTTCTTTACACATCTAGTTCCTTTTATGTTATAATATTGACATTCTCTAGGGCAATAGTTTTTAAAATAGTATATTTAATCTTATTTTAAATGTATCCTTTTTGTATCTTTTTAGCCCTGATGATGACCCACAATGGGGGTCGAAACGTTGGCAAACAATGAAATAGTTGAAACTATTTAGTTGTTTCATTTAATGACCGCCATTCGGACTAATTCCTTACAGTAATTCTCAACGGTCAAATAATTATATCCACAATAGAAGAAATCATATGATCAAATGAGGTAGTCACTTACCTAGAATTGCAGAAAAAGAGAAACTTCTACGTGACGTTTCACTTGGAATACTTTGCTGGCTTCATCTGACAATCTACAAATGCGTGATGGAGGGTATTTTATAGTACGCACTCTTTCACATCACCGATACTTCTCATGCAAATAGCAAGAGCTAGCCTGTATTCTAGAATTCACTACAATTCAACGGATAGATCTGCAGTTTAATCAGGGTATAAAGTCAGAAACGCATAATGCGTATCTCATGAGGTAGGTAGCAACAATTCAACTCGAAAGGCGCGACTCTGAGGAAGTACTTCCCCACAATTAGATCACGCCTGACAGCTACTTGGGGCGTTCCTGAATATTGGAAATTACAACTACGTAAAGTTCCTGAAGACTTGTTCATCAAGCTCCAGAAAAATGGGACTGACATCTACTACGTCTCCGCCGAGCATATCATCATTGTTATGTCTTTATTACCTTCGAACCACTTGAAACAAAACTTCTCCGAAACAGAGTTCACTGAGTTAGGACCGCCAGATAACGAAGAACATTATCAGTTTATAGAAAAAGATTAATGAGAAGAAACTGTTTATCTTCTATTTATGTTTTGAAGCAGAGATGCCATTTAATATTACTCCATATTAAACCCGAATTGTTATAAAGAGAAAAAAAAATTATATAGGTAAGTAAAAATAAAAGCTATATTTATTTATTAAGAAAATGTAAGATGTATATAAATTCAAAAAATGAAGGATTATAATTTTTAAATGCTAGCATTTTTTTGTCACTGTTTCGTATTAGTTAGATTGTGATGTAGCACAGTTGATGTGAATACTATAACCATGAAGTAAGTTTACTTTTTAGCGTGATGTGTGTTCAACGTCAAAATTATTGGACTGTTGTAAGATATGCAAAATATAAAGGTCAATATAAAATAAGATAATATGGCCTAGGTACACAAGTAGTGTGGACTGGTCTATCTCAGCAGTCACAAACACACGTGATGTCAGGCAAAAAGGATGACTTGGAATCGCCATGTCTCATGTCTCATGCTCTCTCGGTGAGTAGACCGATATATTTTTCGAAATGAATGATTCATTTTCGATTTATTCTGTCTTAAACCGTTATTAACCCTATTGCAAAAGATTTGACAAGAACATGACTAAAGTTCTATTAAATAACTTTTTTTAGTGCGACATTTTAATTTTTTGTGTGATTTTTCTTGCTTGATTTTTGAATCTATGAACGAGACCATGTCTCACCCATGCCTAACATGTTTGACCTCCCATTCGTACGGCATATTTCCTGATCGTCAGATAGCTTCTGACAGGTGAGAATAAAGATATATGAAGAGAAAAAAAAATGTGTTGGACTGGAATAATAAAAAAAATTTGAAAACCAGTGACGTATTTTGTATGCATTCTAACGGTATATTTACTTATAAATTAGTCCAGATTAATAATATTTATGTGGTTGATTATGCTAGCAATGAAAACTATACATAACTTCCCGCAAAAATGTTTTTAAAATACTTCAAGCCGTGTTTCAAGTAAATCAAAAGAGGCATCGAACTACAAAAATTGTTTTTAAATAAACTACTTACATGTGTGTGTGTACACATGTGTGTTATCCGAAAGTAGTGACTCAACAGTTGCATCACGAACCCTTCAGTCTCACATTCAATCCATTGAAGAATGGTATCATAAATGGAGAATTAAAATCAACCCTAATCTTTACCCTTCGTCATAAACTTATGACTACTTGTCCCACTGTATCCTTTAGCAACATTCCACTAATCCATATTGAACAAATCCGTTACCTTAGACTCCATTTAGACAAGCGCCTTACTTGGAATCCTCACACTAGACTGAAACGACAAGAAACTGCCCGCAAATACCGTTGACTACAACACATAGTCGACAAATGATCAAAACTCCCTGTTTACTACAAAAAACTCATTTGCATAACCACTATCCGACTTATTCGGACCTATGGCATTGAGCTATGGGGGTTCCCTAAACTATCAAACCCCTGCCGAATCCAATCCTTGCAATCCAAAATCCTTCGAAAAATCCTCAATGCTCCTTACTCTGTCACTAATAAACTAATCTATAGAAACCTTAATATCCCACTGGTTGCAGACTTACCCCGCGATAGATACACCTCCTTTAATTCCAAACTACCTGCCCACTCAAACCCGCTTGTCCGTAACCTCTCAACTACATATATCCCCGACAATCCTCCGAGGCGCCTGAAGAGACAGTGGCCTCGAGACCTGCTTATATATATAAAATAAACATTAGAGTGTTATCTAAGAGAATGAATTGAATAAAAGAATGATTGAAGTGTAACCACTGGTAAGCTTCTTCACAAGACTATTTCATGCCTTTTTTGTAATTTTAGACCTTTTACTTGTTGTATATATTGCACGTACAATTGTAAAAATCAATAAAAAATATATATTAAAAAAAAATAGATTAATTATAAAATTTTAAATCATTTATTTAGTTTTCAAAAAATCCTGTACCTGTACAAGCCAGGAAGGGTTTTAGCTATAAAAGATTGCTGGAATCAGTACAGTTTTGGGGCAAACTAGAAATGGTTTGCAAAATTAATAAATACAACACTAAAATTGTAATTCAAAGCAAACAAAATATGTTTAATAATATCAAATTTTATCAGGTTCATATAAAGACAATTTGGGTTCCTTTTACTAAATGTTTTGGTGATAATATCCTTCTATTAAATAATTTTCGTTCATTAATTTATCTTTAAATAATAAAATTACAGTCCTGCGATCCAAAAAAGCTGGAATATAGGTGAGTTAGAAAAATACTGTAAATATATTCAACTCTGGCCGAAGCTCGATGCATAAATGTTAGTATTTCACAATTTTTCAATGACGTGTAAGTTAAACATTAAAAAGGTTTACTACAACTGCTTAGTTGATATTATATAATTTATGAATTCCTTCAATTATTTATATTAAAGATTCGTTAATTTTTGAACGAGATATTCAATCCCATTAATTGATATTTCTGAAACGGATGGAAAGAATAGGCGAAAAAAATATATTTATTGATTTTTTAGATATATGATTTGGCCAATAATTTACAAACTTTATACGTCTATTCTGGAGGGAAGTGTAAGACCCCTTGTAGAGCACCTAATCGGAGATGAAGAAGCCGGGTTCAGACCAGGACGGCAAACCCAGGACTACATTTTCTCTTTGCGGAATGTATGTTGATAAATTACATCAAGCGTTTACTGAATGCATGAAGAGCTCAGCCGAAAAGAAATGAAAATAAATACCAGCAAAAGCAAGATACTACAAGTGGGAAGGCAAGTGCAAGATTTCCATATATACTGTAACGGAGAGGAAAAGGAAGTGGTTACAGATTTCACTTACCTCGGCACAGTAATATAAAGTATACTCAGAAATATCAAATAAAATCAGGAAGGCAATTGCAGTGTACTATCAGATTTGCAATACTGTAATAGGGAAGCGAGAGGTGGGAAGAGGTGTTAAGCTCCATATCTTCAAGTCAGTATATTTGCCTATACGGCTTATATATATATATATATATATAAGGAGCTGAAAGCTGGATATTGACGGACCGGCAGGAGAGCAGAGTCACAGTGCTGAAATGAAGTTCCTGCGAAGAACAGTGGAAAAAACCAGAAGAGATCGTGTCAGGAATGAACGGATACGCCAGGAACTGGAGGTTGCGCCGTTAAAGGAAATTCTGTAAACCCGTCAGTTAAAGTGGTTCGGCCACGTCATTGAATGGAGGAACACAGAGACCCCCTAAAAACCATGGATTACGTGCCAGGTGGGAGAAGGTCTCGGGGGCGACCAAGGATGCCCTACCTGGAGTACGTCGACAAGCTTTGCAGAGGAAGAGGAAAAGATCTTGGCCAGAACTGGAACCTAGCTGAGAATAGAGAGGATTGGATCCGGTTGCTAAACGCTCATCTACGCTGATACGGCACTACAGGGACTGATTCACCACACACACACCTCTTTGCGGGACTTGGTTATTTGGAATCAGGAGACCCTAAAACGATGAAAACTTGACTTCGAAAAATTTCACGATCGCAATACTTTCCCTTACTATATATTTCATATGTAGTAGGTAAGTGAAAGTAATACATTATTCAGGTGAATGTTACTAAATTTTCATCACAGAATTTTAAATAGCTACAGGTTTAATTTCAATAGGTTAAGAAAAAAATATTGTTGACATCATTTTGTGAAAGCAAATTTCAATTAAACAGAGTTAAATTTGTTTTAATTCACTATTTTTTTTTTATTTTTAGTTTGCATGCAATTGTAGGTTGTAGATTTCTTTATAAGACAGTATTTGTTGGGATGGATTTTAAAATTAGACTTTTGGACGTTTAATTAAAAACAAAGAAATCATGTCATTTAGTCGATGATAATTGAACATGGTATGTGAACTAAATATCAAATTACCAATTTCATGTTAATTCTCAGCCCCAATTAGAAAAATGTTGTCAGCCTGAAAGGATGCTGATTCTAATTTTTAATAATAGTTAGGTATAATAAGTGAATATTGCTAAGAATTTTTTTTTTTTTTTTTTTTTTTTTTTTTTTTTTTTTATGAGTCCGGCTGTGACAGATAATTCATTTATTCTGTGATAAGAGCTGTGGAAAGGTCTCGGGGTTTTCAAAGCTAGAATATTTTTTTTTTAAATTGCATTTTTAATAGAACAGTGGCGGCTATTCCAACAATGCATCAAAGTGTCATTCTTATAGCTTAGTGAATTAATGATTGTCATTTTATCGCAAAAAGAACCAGAAAATATTTTGGATTTTGAATAACTTGACACAAACAGAACGCCTTCATTCTGGGAAACGCCAAGTTCACATCCGGAGCAACTGAGTTCCAGTTCTAGTGGCGCGACAGGCCGTGTAGGCCTTGTGCCTCGTGGTGTAATGTCCTGGGAGATTACACTCGCGTTTCTCGATGCATTTTGTAGTGTAGGGTCGTCACTCCCTACGCGCAATTCTGTGAGTGGCCACCATTTGGCTGACGGGTCTCACATACCAGGGGGAGAGGCTATGAGTGAATCCCCATTTAATTACATCCTTATAAAAGTCCCGTGGCTGGGTTTCGAACTCACAACCTCTAGCATGAGAGACTAGCGCGCTAGTCACTCAGCCATGGGCTCCCTTTTGGGCAACCTACTCTACTATGTCCTCTAATGCACAGATCATGTGTACACCGTATAAATGTTAAATTTATTTCCATTCCAATAAGTTATTAATTTTAACAATATCAAAAAACGTATTTAGGAAATACATTAATTATTTTTTACTTGCCAAATAAAAATGAGCAAATTATACACTCTAACGCCTTCTATTAGTTTCGAAACTACCTGCTTTACACCAAGTTTGCGAGGGTAGTATAACCTTAAAAACTGAAGGCGCCTCTACTTGTGAGGAAAATTTTAGAGTTTGTATTAGAAGGACTTAAACTAATATCCAAGGAATACTTATAAAAATAAGCCATCATCAATAAAATTATTTTTTTAAATAGATTTATGGTTTGAGCCTGGTACTATTCCTTTCATGAAAAACTCAATTCCCAGTAAAACCGCTAGTTTCTAGTTTTAACACCACTTCAATTCCTGATTATAAGGAGAGGCGTATGAGAAGAAATGGCCACAGGATCTTCGGATTTAGAATTTTATAGGAGTACTGCCAATGGGCAGTGTCTCAACAAGTATTATATTTCCATCACTTTTACTTGAAGTATTTCTTAATAAATAGATTTGTAAATAAAAGAATAAAACATTTGGTGGACGCAACAAAATACTTCCACTTACCTCCGTTGTTAAAATTAATTTAAAAATGTTTAAATACACTTAGAGATTAAAAAAGTACTAAGAAATAATTACATAAAGTTTCGATAGAAACATGTGTTTTATGAAATAATCTATTACATTTTAATATGCACTTTTGTCACATTTACTTTTTGTACCTTGAAGTACAGTTGTAAATTTCAATAAATGACGTTAAAAAAAAACAAAAAAAATTTTAATCTACAACAATCGGTTAGTTTTATCCGCTTTTCATCAATCTCCATTAACTTTTACAATACCGTTTATTAGATAATATTTTTTTTTAAACTTTAGCTTTCCTACGATATATTATACATCTATATTACTATTCTTGTGTTCAAAAACAATAATTGTATATATAAAAAAAAAAAAATATGTTTACACTTTTCTCTTTTAGTTGTTTGTCAAATTCGCTCAACTAGCATATTTAGCCGTTATTTATCAATGCTAACAAGATGATATACCTTTTTTCTTTTTTTTAAACCTACAAAATTAAAGGTACTTTAGAGAAAGAAAATTTAAAATATAAGCATTTAAGCCCTGTCAGACTATTACAATCAAAATGAAACCTACATCAAATTAAAGCCCATTAAATTTTTACATCGATATAGCGAGTTTAATCAAAATCTTTTGCGCCGTTTTTGAGAAAATCGTAAAAAGATGCAAATGCATGGTATAAAGAAGCTCTTCTAGTTGACCGATTTAGATGGAAAAGTTGCTGTAACATCTCGGGCGTATAGTTAGTTGTCTTAAATATGAAATTTCAGTTGCAGACGACTTTTCGTTTTCGCGCTAGGCTTACCACACACACAGACCTTTTTGCTAGACTTGGTCATTTTGCCTCAGTTGACCCTAAACATGTATTTTCAGTGAAAACTGGATTTCGAAAATTTTCACGATCACATTACTTTCTCTTACCATATATTTCATATATCTTCTTCTTCTTTCTTCTTTCAGTGGCGCGACAGGCCGTGTAGGCCCTGGGCCTCGCGGTGTAAACTCCTGCGAATTTACACTCACGTTTCGTGATGCTGTTTTTAGTGTAGGGTCATCACTCCCTACGACTAATTTTGTGAGTGGCCACCCTTTGGCTGACGGGTCTCACATACCCGGGGGAGAGGTTGTGAGTGAATCCCCATTTTTTTACATCCATATAAAAGTCCCGCCGGGACTGGGATTCGAACTCAGAACCTGTAGCTTGAGAGACTAGCGCGCTAGCCACTCAGCTACGGGCTCCCCTTTCATATATAGGTAAATGAAATTAAAAATAGATTTTTGCATGTATTGCTGATCTATTTTTTATTTTTCATAATTTCATAGTATATGTCAGTATAATGAGCAGAGATTTGTAAGTAAATGAAATATGTTTCAGCCAGTTGGCCATTCTCAAGCCAATCTTAAATAAGTCCAATACATACATACATACATACATATAATGAAGGAAGATCGCGGCGCGAAAAACAGTTTTGGGTGCGCCAATGACGCAAAACCCCTTGGACATTTCAGTTTTATTTATTTAAATTCTGAAACTATAGACTGTATGTATGAACGCAATGGACCAAACTAGTTAATTTTTCCAGCACCTTGACTGGTTACCACGTTGAAGTTGGCAAAGTCTGATTTGGACAGGGTGAGCCAATGATGTTTCGGACATTTATTCCAATTTTTCATACAGGAATAATTCATTTATTAGAACTTATGAATGTGCTCCAAGTAGAGCAGACAAATATCTACCAGAAAAAAAAAGTTGGAAAATAACCAGTTTTAGTCCGAGGGAAATCATTTGGACAGCGTTTGTATGTTTCGTTGAGAATGGCCCATATATATATTTATATATATAATTTTTTTTTTACACTAATCGGCCAGCAAGTACCACGCGAATATCATTACTAATTCCTCCTCACACCTTCCGCTTTCCTTTACACCAATACCCTCTCATCCTCCTGGCCTATTCCTATCGATTTACCTTAGTCCATTCTCTCTTTTATCGCACCTTCTTCCCCACAACCAACCAAGAACTCTAACCTATTTTAGTTTTTCCCTAAAGCAATTTATAATATATAGATATACTAAATTTGATTATATAAAGTGTACTCTTCTTGAGTGATTTTACTATTTATTAAAATATTTATTTATTATACTATTTTCCTTAGGCTGTAATACCTAAGTCACATTTTTTGGATATAATGAATAAGTTTAATTTTGAAAGAAAAGCTGATCATTTTTATTTATGATTGACCTAAGTACAGATTTGTTTATCCAATAATAGTTAATGTTCTTTCACTTTTAATAAACAGAAATCTGGAATATATTAAGATAATTTATTGTTATTATTAAACATTGCTAATTAATAACAAACTATTCATTTTCTAGGTGAGTTTGGGAAGTACCAATTATACCAAACTGTCCTGTTGTTGCTAACAGCATTTACCGCTGGTATGCATACTTTATCCATTATTCCTATCATGGGAATACCCAAACATAGGTAGCTGAATTTATTACATTTAAAAAAAAATCTCAATTAATATTTATTGAGAAATTGAAATTATACTTTAACCATCATATTACTAGACATCTATGGTAATGATTATAGATGCCAAGTACCATGGCTTGAAAATGGTACTGAACTTCCTTGGGATTCGGAAATAGCACTTGCAGCGATTCCATTAAATCCTGATGGCTCATACAGTTCCTGCCTCCTCATTAACCCAACTGATAATCTTACTGAGGTCTGTGACAAATGGGTTTATGACAGAACAACTTTTAAGGACACTCGAACTGTAGAGGTACCAGATATATCAGTTTTGTCTATTTATTTATTCAATTAAATTATGTAAGGACATATTTAGTTTTTTCAATAACTATAAAAATTTTCATTATGATTAAAATTAAACAAACTCGTTTATATTTGCTTTTTATCATATGTTATATGAAGTAATGTAAATGATATTAAATTTATCTAAAAAGCACCTAAATGTCCTTTAAAAAGTTTTTTTTTCATCATTAAGGACAAATTGAAGAGCTGAAAGTATGTTGGGTGACGTTCTCTGGGACAGAGTGAGCAGAGGTGGTATGGGTATATCTCCAGTAAGACCAGTAAGGACCACAGTTTGAAAATCTCAGAGAAATTTGATAAAAACCATAGTGTTAATAACAGAAGGATGAAGGCCGAGTGGATGCCCTTGAATCTCCTAATTCAAATCCATGGAATGGATGGTAGAGGGAAGATGTTAAAAGATTTAATGAACCTTATGTTGGTTTAAAAAACAGAAAAACATAGTTCCAACAACTAGGAACACCACCATGTGAAAAGGAAAATGAGTGAAAAAATGAGAAGAAGAAGATTAATTGATCTGTAATAATTATTGTGGGCCATAAGTTATTGATAATATGGAATTATTTGGATCGCCATAAAATGACTTGATATAAAACCATATGATCGGGATAAAATGATTAGTAATAGAAATCATTAAAAAAAGAAACAAACCAAAACACCAATCATTATTAAAACATAAACTAATAAAAACAATACAATTTTTAATAATAAATGCATATATAAATTCTAAATTTAATGCACTAATCTATCATGATAGTTTTTAAAACATTCAAAATTTAAACAAAATATTTTATATGAAATGTCCTTTCGAGCTGATTTATATAAATTATAAAAAGATAGAAACCGACCTAGAAATTAAGATTATAATGCTTTGGTGAGGGATCATGCCTATGAATGTTAAAGATATTTACTATTGAGTATGAAAAATAAATTTTAAACTAAAGAAAGTAAATGTTTGCTCAAATATAAAATACAAGACATGAAAAAAAAAAAAAAAAAGATTCTACAATTCCTTTGTTATTAGTGGGACCTGGTCTGTGACAAGAAGTGGCTGGGAGCCTTAACTAAATCCTTCTTCTTGTTAGGTGCCTTTACTGGTTCATTCACATTGGGGTTTCCTGCAGACAAGTAAGTAACATGAGGTAGGATTGTTCAAATGCAATTGATACTAAATTATGAAAAAAATTCAATTACAAAAAAATATATAACCCCCGAGACAAATTGATGTTCCAGGCAGAACATTAAATAAGCTGGGGAAACTAAATTGATTTATTGCTATTTCAGATATGGCCGAAAGAAGACACAATGTTGGATTCAAAGTATACAGCTCATCATCAGTATTGGCATTGCGTTCATCAACAACTATAATCTATACCTAGCTGCCTCATTTATATACGGTGTGTTTAGCTCATCTGGAGCATACTTACCAGCTATTGTGATTGGTAGGTACACATATATATATTTTAATAGTATCTAAAAACCAACTCGAATTAGAATGTACTGTTAACAAACTGAATAATCATATTAATTTATACAAATTATAAATACCATGCGCTAACCAAATATTACATTACTCAGTATAAAACAATTTAAACATTGATATTTAGATAAAATATGTATAATGAATGTTGTAATTCCAAATGTTTACTAACATAATGGCCACAATTTCCCCTTAGAAGAAAAGATAAAATATTCTATTAATAATAATAATAATATTAATAATAATAATAGGCTTACCGAACCCGAAGGTTCGATGCCGATACCACTAAACTTCGCCTGCACAGACTCGTCCAATGTTCACCGTTCAAGCCCAAGTTCCCGAGATCAGCCTTAATGCAATCCTCCCATCGACGCTTCGGCCTACCTTTCGGACGCCTACCAGTCGGTTCAGCGAATACCAACTTTCTCGGAATCCGTTCCTCACTAAGCCCAACAACTTTACGCGCCCATTTGAGTCTCCGCGATGCTATCAACTCAATTATATTCACAGGGTACAAACTCCGCAATTCCGCGTTGTGCAACCTTCTAAACTCCCCAGTGGCCTCATCTCTCTTCGGACCAAATATTTTACGCAGTATCTTATTCTCGAAAACCTTAAGCCGTTGTTCATCCTTCAAAGTAAGCGGCCACGTTTCGCATCCGTAAAGAACCGTTGGAAGAATAATAGTTTTGTAAGTTCTAACCTTTAAGACAGAAGCCGCGAGCTAAGCAATTTAGCAACCGAATAATAACACGCATTTCCCACCTTTAACCGGGACTTTATTTCTTCCTGGATTTCATTTTTTCTTGTTATCATTGAACCTAAATACTTGAATTTCTCTACGTGTTCAAAAGTATGACCTGGAATATTAATATCATCAAGATCGCCACCATTTCTGCAACTAATCATATATTTCGTCTTATCGGTATTTAATTCGAGACCTATTTGTTTACCGGTTTTTATTAACACACTTGTATTTAGTTTTATAGTTTCCGTGTCTTCACCTAGTAGTACCAAATCATCGGCATACCCCAAAACCGGAATCTTGTCAGCCATATGTAAGCCTTTCTCCGTACTCATCACCTTTTCTATAACATATTCTAAGGCTATATTAAACAAAACAGGTGAAAGGGAGTCACCCTGTTTCAAACCCGATCGCACCTCAAAACTCTCGGAGTAATTATGACCGATTCTAACTTTATGAAATGTTTCCGACAAACACATCTCTACTAGGTTTACTAACTTTTTAGGTATCCCCTGTTCAATCATGATGTTATATAGCTTCTGACGGTCTATGGAATCATAAGCCTTTTTAAAATCTATATAAAGTTGATGGACTACACCGTTGTATTCCAGTTTCTTCTCTAATATTTGACGTAAGGAAAATATTTGATCAATAGTCGAGCGATTCCGCCTAAAACCACATTGGTAGTCTCCGATAATTTCCTCAGCGTATTCCGTGATTCGGCTAGTTAGTATTGACGAGAATATTTTATAGCATACTGGGAGAAGAGAGATCCCACGATAGTTGTTACAATCCGTCCTCGGTCCTTTTTTGTGAATCGGAATAAGTATTGATTCTTTCCATTCTTCGGGTATTTTTTCATTTTCCCAGATCTTTTTAACTAAAACATGTAATTTGGAAACGCCCGCTTCTCCACACGCTTTGATTAATTCACTCGTGATATTATCATTTCCTGCAGCTTTATACCGTTTTAATTTTCCTATCGCCATTTCAACTTCCTCTTTACTCGGTGCGTCTACCCATGGTTCAGCGCTCTGGTATTCAGAGGGAGGAGATTGATTATTATTTTCCGTATTTAGAATGCCGTCAAAGTGTTGTTTAAATGTATTTAATATCTCAGTCGGATCCGCAATTATGTTGTTATTCGCATCTTTAACCCCATTCAATAGAGGTTCAAATCTTTTACGCGATTTGTTTATACCTTTGTACATCTCTCTTACGTTATTTTCGCTTCTGTGTTTTTCTATTTCTATTATTTTGCCTTTAAGATACTCTCTTTTCTTATTTTTTAAGAATTTTGAAGTTTCGTTTTTTACTAACCGAAAGTAAGCCACATTATTATCGCTTGGATTATTTAAGGAATTCAGCTTAGCGGTTTTTCTTTTTTCACACATATTTTGACAATCCCTGTCGAACCAAGGTTTGTTCTTTTTATTTTCGATTTTCCCAAGACATAAGTTACCGACCTCTTTAATATTATCTCTGATCCCTTCCCACAATTTGTTTACATCTTCGTTTTCCTCGTCTGAAGATTCCAAAGCATCGAACCTATTTTTTACTTCTATCGCGAATTGTTTTCTAATTTCGGGGTTGTTCAATTTAACAACATCAAAATTCTCGGGATGAATATAGTTCGGTGTTCTCTTTTTTGTATTTAGTTTTTGTCGAAGTTTCGCGATTACTAATTCATGATCAGATCCGCATTCTGCACCACGATACGATCTCACGTTAATTATGCTACTTTGCCATCTGTTTTGTACTAAAATATGATCTATTTGATTCCGAGTATGTCCATCCGGCGATGTCCACGTATACTTATGAATGTCCTTATGTTTAAACGTAGTACTTTTGATTATTAGGTTTTTCGAAATGGCAAAGTTTATTAGTCGGGTCCCATTATCATTACTATATTCATGCAAAAAAATATTCTATTATGGCATAATAATTTTTCTGTGTGAAATTACTTCTAATACAAATTCTAGAGAAGAATATCTGAAGCTCAAAACACATGACATTCACTTACCTCCGTTGTTAAAATCCATTTAAGGATATTTAAATACAGTTAGAGATGAAATATATAGGTAAGTGAAAGTATAAAAGTTAAAGAATAAATTAAATTTAGTTTTGATAGAAACATGTGTTTTATTAAATAACATATTATAACTAACAATCAGTCTGTTTTATCGGCTTTTTTACCTTAATTAAGTTTTACTATTTTGCATAGAAGATAGCTAGTTTAATCAAAATCGTTTTTGAGGCAATCTTGAAAAGGTTCAGAATGCAAGGTTATAAAGTGGCTCTTCTGGTTGGTCTGTAATATCTTAGGCTTATTGTTATATTAAATATGGAATTTCTATATTCTATAGTTGCAGTATGGGGTTACTTCATCCCAGACTATTTCACTCTTCAGATTGTAACTGGATTACACGTAGTTCCAACGATTGGTCTCTGGTGGTAAGGATTATATCCTACAATTTTTTTGTTTGCATCCTTATACCTCTAATTCCTCTACGTTTGTATCAAATTTTTGTTTTGGTGGTTGCAAATTATCTTTTATAGTAATTTTACAGAACTAGTATCAGCATCATTTGGATAGAAAGAATGCCAAATAAGTACTGAGCCTCAAGGAGAAACATTATGCTAATATGATTATGCAATATAGTACTAGGATAAAAAATATATCAATAACAGTGGGGTCAACTGTGGTGTAGTGGCTAGCATAACAGCCACTAATACCTAGGGTATTGTGTTCCAACCTGACGAGTGGCACTAGGATTTTTCAATGAGAGTAAAAAAATCCTTGGTTATGCCTTCCATCGGAAGGAATGTAAAATGGTGGTTCCAAGCCTGTGCGATCTCAGATACTCGTTAAAGATTCCTAATTATCCTAATTAAAGCAGAATAGGCTAAATTCAGGACTATGTATTATCCTCCGATTAGGCACAGCAGCATAAGGTGATGTTAAATGAATAAATAACCCTTTAACAGCGTTGAAATTTACAGAACATAAAAGAAATATCAGCAGACATCAAATAAAGATAAATATTCATTATTATTCTACTCACCCCAATAGTTTAATTACTTAATCTCCGATATCAAACTTCTGTTCAGAGCCTTGCATTTCTTAATTGCCTATAATCATATTGATTTATATTTTTAAAACAGCCCAGAACTAAAAAGTAAAAGCTCGTGATTCTTGACTTTATTGCATTTTAGCACACAACATGATCTGTACCTCCTTCTTGGGTAGGTCCATTTACTGCCTGATAAATCATATTTCTGACTTCAACAAAATTAGTGAGCCAAACATGGATTACCTTTTGTACTATAATGTCTAGTGTACCTTATCATGTATTTAAAAAAAAAAAAATTCTCTACACTTGAAGGTACCAATGAGGAACTCATTTAGATATAAATTTCTAGTTTGCAAACACTTCATCTAATAGCATCTTTAATTCTCATACTTTATTTTTTAAAACTAATTGATTTCTATTAATTGCTCCTATCAATGATTTTATATCAATGAATAGGTTGGTTGATGAATCTCCTCGCTGGCTTTGGTCTCAAGGAAAGATAGCAGAAAGTGTCAACATAGTGTCCAAAGCAGTTAAATTGAATGGTGGTGACAAAATAGACAGAGCTTATTACGTATCAAAAGGCAAAGTAAATGAAGCTACGGCTGAAACAACTTCATCAGAAGGGTTCCTTGACTTATTTAGGACCCCAAGGCTTAGGATGAGGATGATTAACCTATCATACAATTGGTATGTATATTAATCTAAATTCTTTATTGTTTTATTAGCAATTGATTCTAAGGCAAATAAAAATATTCAAATGACTTTAAATAGTAATTAAAATAAATACAACTCATTGTAAAAGCAATATCCCAGGGACTGAAAGTCCTGCTCTACATTATGCAGCCGATGACTTCAAGATTTTCCTCTTCGCCTTCTTCCACCAGGGTGTTTGGTAGTCTACCACTTTACATTCTTTTTATTTGCCCAGCCATCTTATTTTGGAACTTTTAATCATGGCAACAATAACCAGTGATTTATATAGCTTAGGTTCCTGATTTGTCTTCATCCAACTAGCCTTCAGCATTCTCCTGGTTTGGTAGGGACAAAAATCATTGAGGATTTTCCATTCCCAAATGTTTAACATTCTTTTATCATTGCATGTTAGTGTCCAGAACTCGCTTCCATACATGACCACTGGTTGAAGTACAGTACGATATACTCTTATTTTTAGTGCTCTAGATATCTCCTTTTCAGAAAATCATACCGGAAAAAAATCTAATATATTAGAGCTGAAAGAATATATCAATAATGGGCATGAAGAAAATGCACTTAGAACTGGCTTCATAAAAATAAAACAAGCAATTTTGGGGCTGGGGATTTAAAGCTAACAGTGAAAGAATATGCACTTTAAGATTGAAGGGAAATATTCTCTAATTTTTCTCTATTCTAGTAAGTGTATGCACCTGTTGAAAAGAAGACAGATCAGGTAAAGAAACCTTCGACGACTAATTAGGAATAGCTTTTGACGAACTTCCAAAATACGATGTCAAAATATATAGAATGGTCACGGTGTTTTGGAGAAGAGACAGCACACCATCTTGTACATTTGCAACAATAATCACCACACCTTAGTATTATATTTATTGTCAGAAGTGAAATAAAATTACTTGTGATTTCATTTAAAGCCATCAACCAATATGCAAGCGCGAAGTGTTTGCCAAATTTATGGGGGTGTCCATGAGAATAATGAATGGAGAAAAAGAAGCAATAAGGAGCTATATGATCTATATTGTGAGCCTGATATCTCCCGCTTCATTAACCTCTGATGGCCAGGACATCTCGCCAGATCGGCTGACAGTCTGCCTCCTAAGAGAATATTGACTGAGTCCCTTTATAGTCATCACTCAGTTGAGAGGCCAAGGCTGCATTGGACAGATTGTGTGGCCAATGTTGGACAAGACTACATGAATGTGTGAAACTAGCAGGAAGGATTATCGTGATGGTTGCTATTGGAGGAAGCCTGGACCCTGCCTGGGTTGTAGTGTAAGAAGAAGAAAGTGTTATATATTGCAGGGAATATTGTAGATGGTAACCTGATGATGAGAATAGGACACAAAAATTTAGTTAACCATTTTATGAAATATTAATTTTATATTTATTTGAAAGTTGTCAGAGTTCTTAATATGAGCTATTTTTTATTTTAAAAAATAAATGGGTTTTTACTACATAGCTTAGCTGAAAAATAATATATATTATTTTAAAATGTTTGACCCCTTAAAACTCATATCTCTTATCTCCCTTAAAACTCTCCAATGTCATTTCAAGTAATCAATTTGTTTCTTCTACTTTCTGCTGTTTCATTCCCCTATTCAAGACTATTTCCTTGAGTTTTTCTATAATATCAACACATTCAACAAATACACATACATTGTAAAAATATTTAATTTGTTTGTTTTTAATATAAATATTTAATGTTTTATTTTGGTTAAATTTAGGTTTGCACAAAGCATCGCCTACTATGGTCTATCTCTCGCCAGTGACAATATGGTTGGGAATCCCTTTTTTATTATTTTTGTCTTGGGACTGGTAGAAATTCCATGCTATGCATTAGTAAGCTTATTACTGGATAAGACAGGCAGGAGGTCCTTCACTAGCGTAATGTTGTTACTAGGAGCTGCATCTTGTACACTGCTTACTATGATTCCAAAAGGTAATTACTCAAACCTTTTCTTTTGATAATATTAATATTATCAAAGAGAAGTAATTTAAATAATTCAAAATATTATCAGTTTATGTTCTAATTGAATTAAATAATAAATACCTTATTAAATCCTTAATAATAAAAAAAAGGATATAATTTTTTCTGATGTATTTAATGTTAAAACAATGTTATTATAACAACTTTAATTTCAAGTACATTGTTACTAGGTGGATGGCTATGTAAATTTGGCTCCAGAGGTGCCTCAAATTTCTATTTGTCACAAAAAATGAATGAATATAAGTTTATTTTCATTTGAGGTAATCCCCATGCAAATAGAGCTGGCTACATTTATAATATAAAATATAAAACAAATTTGAACGAAAGAGGTAACATGATCCTGCTTCACAATGTTATCACATTTAAATAAATCGAGTAGTAACAAAAACAGTATAACAATATATGAATAATATAATACCTATTTAATACTTACCAGTACTTCATTGTTTAATTCCTTTCGTTTCGGGCGACCATTAATGGATATTGATGAAGTTCTGCTGGAAGCTGTTGGATCAAATCCATCCACAAGTACTTGTGAACTTGCCAGGGAGTGTGGTGTGTTGAAAGATAATGTCAGTTTTCATCTACTCTACAAATTTATTGAAAAAATCATTGACCCTCACCCAGTAAAATCTCATACCAATTTGAAAAAAAAAAAAATTCATGCTTTGATCTTTTTTTTTAATTTTGAAGGCGTTATTCATCACAAATTTGTTCCAGATGGATGCTCTGGGTATTCTGAACTCTACTGCGAACAACTGGAAAGATTTTATACAAAGTTGTCAAAGCGTTATCCTGCTTTGATCAACCGAAAATGAATTTTATTCCAACCAGATAATGCTCGTCCTCATACTTCCAGTCTAACCAAAGAAAAGTTTAAAGAAATTCATAGGTCCAAACTCCTGCCTCATCCACCATATATTCCAAACCCTGCACCTTGGGATTACTTCTTGTTTTGATCCATATCCCATTTTCTTTATGGGAAAAAATTGAATTTTGCGGAAGTTGAAATTGCAGTTCTTCGACAGCCATCTCAAAGAATGTAATCAGTGTGCGAGCAATTAGCTAGCAGATGGCTAATAATGGTAGATAACAATTGATAATAAATACTTTGAATATTAATTGTATTTTTTAGCAAAGAAATAATAACACTTTTTTTTTTTTTTTTTTTTTTTTTTTTTTTTTTAGATATGCCCAATGTCAATACAGCTGTTGCCTGTCTTGGAAAGTTTTGTATATCTGGAGGTTTTGGTGTTATTGTCAACTACAGCGCAGAACTTCTTCCAACAGTGGTTAGAAATGCTGGGATTGGTTTTTTATCAGCGTTTGCAAGACTTGCTGCTATGCTATGCCCAATCATTTTGCTTTTAGTAAGATTTAATCATATTCCATCTGTGTTTTTCTTTGAAACATGTATCCTTTGTAGGAATTTTCTCTTCATACGGGACATACACTGAGCCAACTGTGATCTCCGTCCTGATATTCCCCTCTAAGAGGGTCAATCTAGCTGCTGTCAGATCTCTGCAACAATATTGTCACAGAGGCAGCGTCTTTAAGTTACTTTTACACCGAATGCAGGTTCTGGATCACATGGACACAGCTATAAGACCACATCCTCCCCCCATTATTATTTTTTTTTCCAGTGGGGAGACATGCCGTGTAAGCCCTACGCCTCGCGGTATAATGTCCTAGGAGATTACACTCACGTTTCTTGATGTATTTTGTAGTGTAGGGTCATCACTCCCTATGCCTAATTTTGTGAGTGGCCACCATTTGGCTGACGGGTCTCACATATCCGGGGAAGAGGCTGTGAGTGAATCCCCATTAATTTAATACTTGAAAAAAGTCCCTCTGTGACTGGCATTCAAACTCACAACCTTTAGCATGAGAGACTAGCGTGCTAGCCACTCAGCCATGGGCTCCCTGTTACCTGTCCCTTGATACTGTCCTTAAATAGGTATCCAGATCAGCAGGTCCCCACCACAGGACCACCCCTCTTCTCCCCTGACAGCCAGAGTAGTCCTGTCTTCACTTGGCAGTCTCCATCTTCTTCTCCTCAGCCTTGACACAAAGTGGAGCCTGTTTTGGTAGCTTCTTTTTCTCAAAGGTTGACCAGCTAGTCACAACCTTCAAGGTAGCTCACAAGCTTCTCCCAGGGAATAAACTATCAAGCCTCAGAGGCTTTTTGAACTCCTCAACGTCAACAACACAGAGTACCAAGCCCTCAATGGTCCTGAAATTTTAGGTTATTTCCAAAAACCAGGCCTTGGTGTCCTGATTGTCACATACCACCATACATCCACCAATCCTGTAGTTAAAACCACTAAACTTAGCCTGAATGCCACATCTATATTTATTATTTTATATTTTTCATTACTTTTTTTTAGGATTCTGTTGACAAGAATTTACCTACAATAACTTTTGCTTTGGCTGCATTCACCTCTGGTTTCTTCATATTGTTCCTCCCAGAAACTCTCAAAAAGCCAATGCCACAGACATTAGAAGATGGGGAAAACTTTGGTGTTGCAGACACGGCATTTAATACATTTTGCTCAAAGAAGAAAACAAACGACTATGAGCTCGCCAACCCTTCATAATTAATGAAAATATTGCTCAAGATTGAGACAATATTAATGCTCTTGTAAATGTACAAACAGATGAAATTATTTGAATATGAGCATAATTTATATATATATATATAATATATATATATATATATATATATATATATATATATATATATATTTTGGTTCCTCAGATTGAGGAATGGTGTGCTCAATACATTGACCGCCGATTAAAGAAAAAACACCATCCATTCATTTTCTTTATTCAATTGATTTTATTCAACTTCTGCCACTTGTAATTGAGATGCACGCAATTTCTTTCTGCTCTACAATTATGCATGTGGGTTGCTTTATTTGTACGTCGGCCCAAATGGGTCCCTTGTGTTCTGTTGGCATTATTCAATGTATCATACTCTCACAAATAGATAAAATTGTCATACTTAATGATGAAAAACAGTATACGGGTATTGTATTTGTTAAAACACTTTTTTATTGTTATATTATTTAATTAAATCACATGTTTCCAACAAAACAGGATAAACTTTAAACTATAAGTTCTTTTATTAGTTCTTAAATCACATTAGTGAAATCATATACCAATGTTTTGCACCTGCAACACTAGAATTTCTTAATGTATAAAGTATGCTATAACATAATTCATGAAAATTACAGGAAGAAGGCGATTTTGTATGCTACAGAAGTGAGGCCTAACATTGTAATATAACATTAGTTTTTATATATATATTGAGTAAATAAATGTATATTGTTCAATGTATGAATTTCATAAATTTAACTTATTGTTTGTTGTTATGTTTATATTTTATAATGATTATTGTAAAGCGAGCATGAAATTGAAAACTATATCATTAAGTTTATTATAAAAGAGAAAAGTATAAATATATAAATTTGATTACTTATGATGTGATAATATTTTATGAAAAATAAACTACAATAATTACCTTAATTTAAGAGTATTTTATAATAATATGTCATTTAACCTTTAAGTTTCAGAGATTTTTACAAAACAAAATATTAATTCTAGAGTTGTTTACTGCTTATTTCTCAAATTTACTTCTTTTTTTTTTTCTGAGTTTAAAAGATGTTACTATTAAATTTATTAGTCCTATTACCTCTTTCACAAATGTTTTAGTTTCTCATTAGGTTAGCTCTAGAATGATAGATAAGATTATTTTACCAGTTAATTAAAGAAAACTAAGATATTCGTGGATTGGTAAATACTTAAGTATCTTCTGAAAAAAAATTAAAGGACATAAGGTATTTTGTCTAATTCTGAGGTTAATGTTTGAATGTTCTTATTGTATAATAAAAATTTCACTTAGCACTTTTGTTTAGATAGATTTGTTTTTATCACAAATTCTGTAATGATAAGATTTAATCAAAATGTATATTTTGTTGATGAAACCGGGTCATTGATGGGTTCTCACTTTTTGAATCCCTGACGATGACCCACAATGGAAGTCGAAACTTTAGCATACAATAAATAGTTGAAATTATTCAATTGTTTCAAATACTGACTGCCATCCAGACTAATTCCTTCCAGTAATTCTCATTCACCATAAATAAAGTGTGATACTTCTAATGATTGCAATTAATCTGAGTTTTACAAATAAATATTAGTATATATTTAAGAACATTAGGAAACGTTTTATTGATATTTTCTTTTATCTCTTAATTTTAGATTTTAGCTAAATATAACCTTATAATCTTTAGTTTTTTTGGAACAATTTTATTAAAAATTATAAAGCATAAAGGCGACATCGTAAAAAATCTATATTATTATAAAAATTATTTTCATGAAAACCATTAATTTATGTTTGAATAATCCTAGGCCACTTTCTGACAGCTAACGGAAGGAGGCGAAAACCTTACGAAATTTTCAATCTTGGAAATAAAAAATGTACTGTCGTGAAAACGATTAATCTGAATATCTTCAGTTTAAAATTATCTAGTAAGGAAAGTACAGCAATGGTGATTTTTTTTCAATTCAAGTTTTTAACATTTTCTGAGGCCTGTGTTTTCTGGTCAAGTTGAGTCCAAAAACGAGAAGTCGCACGAAACTGAAACATCATATTTAAGTCAAACAAATGCCTGGGGTGTTAGAGCAACTTTTTCACCTAAATCGACTCACAAGAAGTGCCACATTACACCACGCATTTTGTACTTTTTTACGAATTACTCAAAAACGATTCCAACAATTTTTCGAAAATTGATGCAAAATTAGACGGGCTTTGGTTTCTTGTTGGATTTTTTTCTTAAGGGGACGTTTTCAGGGCTTAAATGCCCGAATTTCGTCCTCTAAAGGATCATTAATTTTGCTGATGCGTTATAATTAACCATTTCTTATTATAAGTAATGACAAAACATGGGGGGTTAATATGAAACAAAAGAATGTGATAACCAACTGAAGGAGAAAACAGCAGGTCTAGCCCTGTAAATAAGAAAATTTGTGGGAATTAATATAGGACAATGCTGGAAATCGTTTCAATACTTTTTAGTGGTTCTGGATACAAGTATACAAGTATCGCAGGCGATGAGCTTAACATTTGACAGACGAAAAACCTCAACATTTTGGCACTTTTTTCATTTTTTTTATCTGAATCTCGAAAGCGGCGTCTCTAAAGAAAATATCGATCTTTAATAAAAGAAGAAATATGAAGATTTAAATTTCCTTTCCAAAACTTTTAGAATGAAAGTTGTAGAACATCAAATTTCAAGTCAGAAAGTCTCTTGAAATTTCGAATTCGGTGGCTACAATCATTTAAAAAAAAATGTTATTCGATTATCCACAACACGTGCCGTAGCGCTTGGGAAAAATACTTGCTTGATAAGTTCCTCATAACATATTCTTAGTTGGTGATGCCATAGTTTTACTAGTAAATTTGATACTTACAACATAAATGATATCATAACTAGCTAAATGGAAGGTTGTTTCCGAAGTGTTAGTTGTTGTTATTGTTTTAATTTTAAGGGCAAAAAACTGCTGATTATCACCTCACATCTTTACAAAAAACAAAACAAAAAGATAAACGATTTACCAAAATGAACATGGCAGAAAAAAACTAAGAAAAGAAAACAACGAACAAAATACTAAAACAAATAAATAATACAATAACTAGACAAATAATAAAAATAAAATTAAATAAATAATAATGATAAAAAATAAATAACTAACAATAATAAATAAAAGATAAAATAAAATATGAATATAACACAAATAATTAATAATACAAAAATAAAACAAATAATAATAAAATAAATTAAAAGAAAAGAAAAAAAACAAACAAATAAAAAAAAGAATAATAATAATTTAAAAATAAATAAATAAAATTAAATTGTAGGTTAAACTGTATAATGAAGAAAATATATATATATATATATATATATATATATATATATATATATATATATATAAATATAAAAATAAAAATTATATATGTAATATTTGCTGAAACAAACCAATATTCTTTATTAATTTAATGGTACTGTTGATGGTTATTATCGCTCAAAGCCTCAGAGACGTACGCCACATTTTTCAATTTCTCTCCTGTACGTAGACAGTCCTCAAAAATATGACTCCTGTGAGAGTCATCTTACAGTGTTAGTTGTGTCGAAGTGTTAGTTATGCCATATGTTAATAATAGCCTGTCAAAGAATTCAATTGCATATTCAGGTTTGGCCTGAAAGTACTTCTTTGATACGTTTCATCAAATATATTCTCTAAGATCCTTTTTATTTTATTTTTCTATAATATTCTTTATAATAAAAAAAATGATATCTTATATATAAAGTTGTAAAAGGTAATGGAGAGTGATAAAAATAAACGTTTCCATTGATATAAAATGTGTCTTTTAAATTTTGTTTTCCATTTTTACTTCATTTGAAAGTTCTTAAGTTGATTTTAACAACGGAGTTAAGTGAAAGTCTTGTGGTGCGCGCTCCTGATTTTTAAATAATATTAAGTGAAGTACATTAGCTAGAAAACTAAATGTGTTGTTTTTTGAAAAATGAAAAATTATATGGAGAAATAGCAATGACGTAAAGAAATAATGAAAACTAAATTTTGAAAGAATAAATAATCTATCAGAAATGAAGTACAAATAAATATTTTGTTTATGATGAAATTAACTTCTTTATTTCATCTTTATGGCAGTAAATGTTTGAATGAAATATAACTAAAGTAAGCTGAGGAAAAATCCCATGCAAATAATGAGTACGCAATACCTTTCGTCGCTTCTGTGTTTCAGATCTTATTTTTTCGTAATTTTACTTGGTAAAAGCAAAATTTGTTGATTAGAAAATAGAATGAGAGGTCATGCATTATATACACAAAAATGAAATGTACTCATAAAGCTCATATAATTTTATTTATTTTTCCAAATAGCACTATAATTAATTATAATTTAGGTACGCCTAGCTGTGTCCTTGGTTCTCTACTTTTTTACTTCCTGTGTAAAGTATTTTTTTTTTATTTAATCTACAACTGTAAACAAAAATATTTATAACTGCAATGGCTGCAGAATACAAATTAAATCAGGAGAAAATTAAGGTTAAGATAATTCATACCATTTCGCAACAACTTCATATTTGAAATTTTTTTTATCCTTTTTGTTTAAATCTTATAAATTTATATTTTTAAGAAACTGCACTATTCTGTCCATGTCGCGGCACAGAGAGAAAAATATCTCTGCTAATTTCAAAATTTTAATTCTCTCTTTAATAAAAATTGTGGTGGTGGCATAATCAGACTTTTAAAAATGGCTTGTAACTATTAAAAATTATATCATTTTTTGACACAATACTTCATATTTAGAATACCTCGTACAGACTCCTAGATATAGGTTATCTCCTCAGGTTCAAAATCCATAGCATCTTGTCCACAAGTAGTCACTTTTAAACCAGTTTCATTCGGCCACGTGCGTGATAATTAGGTTATTGAACTTTTTAGAGAATCATACAGAAGATTAAATTGGTTTGATGTAAGAAAATTTCAAAAATAAATCACCGAAACTTACAAAATAGCGTGGCTGAGAACCTATAATGAAAAAAATAGTTTATGAGTAATAACACAAATTTAAAAAATTAAATTTATATATTAAATGTTAATATTCTTTAAATTAATTATTAATATATATATATATATATATATATATATATATATGTGTGTGTGTGTGTGTGTGTGTGTATGTATGTATGTATGTCCTTATCTATTAAACTCATAAAGTATTGACTCGAAAGAAAATGAAATGAAAGAAAAAAGTAAGTTAATAAAGTAAAAAGCAACTAAGATCTAATTATAATGACCCTGACACTTCTGGATGGACCACCAATAGGACAGTTGACTCGAGAAGAATAGGATCTGTTTTTTCGTTACTTAAAACCTTACCACGGGGGACGGGTGAAAGAAAATACCTGACTTAAAGCCAAGCGATCGTGAAAATTTTCGAATACGAGTTTTACCAGGTGTGTCTCCGTGTGTGATAAGTCTAGCGCAAAAACTAAAATTCATACGAAACTGAAATTTTATCTTTAAGACTACTATACGCCCGATATGTTACAGGAACTTGGGCGAAATTGTGTGCTTGACAGATCAAAACAGCAATGAGCTGACACAACACAGAGTTCGGCAACCCAGTGGCGCCATCCCTTCTGCTAATGCATGTACCACTTCCTCAAATGATGTATCCTTATGTACATTGTGTACGGTATAAGTTTTCTTTTACCAAACATTACTTGTGAACTTTTTCATTCCAATACCGTGCTTCGTTTTGTAAAACTTACCCTATTACTTAACTATAACTTTGTAAAAATGAAGCTGAGATTTTTTTAGAACTGACTCCTACAATGATTGCTTGAATATACGATGCTTTCCGAAAGTATGGAAACTCGCCGATACAAAGTAGGAATAAAAGATAAGCAACTTAGACTGATCTTCTATTTCCCTCCTCTCTGTAGCGATTAAGGCGTCAGAATATCTTTTACTCGAGAGCTTACAACAATCAGTCCTAATGATAGGAGGCCAGATTCTGCAGTGTGGTCTACTAAATACAAAGGAGCGATCGATGTCTGCCGCGGATGTCTTGTGATAGAGAGGAGAAGGCAGAGAAGTGTTACTCTTCTTTGACAGAATTTCTTCCTTCGACCGATCGTAAGATGACCGAACGTACAACAGCAGCTTTACTATCATTCTTCTGGAACCACTATATTCCCAGCAAGTTGTATGTGCTAATGAGGAGCTGCTTTAAAAACCTTCTTGTTCTTTTGCATCACTCTGTAGTGCCTTACAGCATAGGGGAGCGTTTAGTCAGGATTGCCAATATTCCCTGTTGCTTGAGAGATTTCTGGCTTGGCGAATATTTTTATTTCGTTTTTTGCATTTCTGATTATTTGCCTGTAAGAGATCTAATATTCCAAGTTCCCAAACATTTGTCCTTTTCCATGCCGAGTCGTTTCCTTCTAGTCTGTCCAAATTCGAGACTATAGCTAATGTTTCTTTGAATCATTTGTACATTCTTGTGGATAATTGGCCCAGTAAGAACACAGGTGATTGGCTATACCCCCAACCTTCCCAGAGAAGGGGAACCTGAGGTGAATACTGTAAATGATATTATGTAATGAATATGTGTTTAGTGTACTGTTCTGATTGAGAGGGTTACCATGTACTGAACTCGGGAGCCCGGGGGAGTGTTATACTCTGGCACTTAGACTAGCCCCTGCGGGCTAGCTTTCAAAACCAACTTGTATAAACATCTGTGAATATTAAAAAAACCTTGGACCAAGACTCCTTAATTCTGGTTCCTGATGAAGAGCTGTTCATTCAAAGATATTCTTCTGAGAATAAAGTCGGAGAGTGCACATTCAATAATGTGAATACTAGAAGAAATCATATGATCAAGTAAGGTTGTCACTTACTTAGGAGTGCAGAGAAAGAGAAACTTCCGGTGACGTCTCGCTTGGACTAATGCTTTTATTACAATCTACAAAGTCGTGATCGTTGGTATTTTATAGTAAATTACCTTCAACGTTACCAAAACATGTAACGCAGATAAAACTAAACGTGTATTCTAGAATAGGCTACAATTCAACGGATAGCTCTGCAGTTTAACAAGTCATAAACGCATAATGCGTATTTCATAAGGAGGTAAAAGTTTTATTCAGAGATGGGTGTCAACATTGGCAGAACTCGAACGGCGGGACCCTGAGGAAGTACTTCACATCTAACAATATCGTCATTGTCTTCATTACTTAAGAAACACTTCGAACCAAACTTCTAGGGAAAACCGGATTTGATGTTCCCACTGAAATAGAGTTAGGACTGCCAGATAACGGAGACATAATTTTAGAGAAGAAGATTAATCAGAAGAAACTGAGCATCTGCTATTTATGTTTTGCAGCGATGGCATGTAATGTTTCTCCATAGCCATCCCGAAATGTTAGGAATAAAATAAATATAATAAATATTAGTAGAAATAAAAACCATCTTTTATTATTTTGGAGTATTTAAAATGTTTATAAATTTTTATAATTTGCACGACTTTATTCATTTTTGTTTTACTCTCTGTTTCGTATTGGTTAGATTGTGAGGTGACACAGTTGATTTAATAATATAACATAGTAATGACGAAAAACGTTTATTCTTTAGCATGATGTGTGTTCAACGTAAAAATTATTGTACTGTTGTAAGATATGCAGAATAGATGGGTCAATATAAAAAAGATAATATGGCCTAGGTACACAAGTAGTGTGGACTGGTCTATCTCAGCAGTCACAAACACACGTGATGTCGGCCAAACAGGATGATTTGGAATCGCTCATGTCTCATCTCGGTGAGTTGACCAACATATTCGAAATGAACGATACGATAAAAAACAAAACAAATATATATATATATATATATATATATATATATATATATATATATATATGTATATTTGTTTTTTACACCTTCTATGTATTAAGTCTTAAACCGTTCTTAACTCTTTTGCAACTGATTTGGACGAAAACTTAACAATTTAAAGTTACAGTATATAATTTCATTTTTTTGGTACTGTTTAAATTTTTATATTTCTTGGGTGGCTTTCCAAGTGAAACCTCCAATAAAACCCAACAGTAGTTATGCTGGAGCTGGAATTATATATATTTTTGAAAACAAGAAAAGTGTTTTTTATGCCTTCTTACGGTATATTTATTTTTAAATTAGTCAAAATTATTAATATTTCTGTACTAGATTATGCTACCAACAATGAAAACCACAAGTAACCAACCCACTAAGTATTTTGTATTTTCACGAAATTTATGTACGAATATTTTCTAAAAACCGAATTTCAAATAAAATAGAAACATCAAACTAAGAAAACTGTTTTTAAAATTTAGATTAATTATAAAATTTAGAATCTGGCATTCAATCAATTAAATGTACTTGTACAATCTAGGAAGGATCTTGGGCTCAAAAGGTGGGAGGGATTCATACTTGATGTTTGGGAGAACTATAAATCGTCTGTACAGATACGCATGAAACAATAAAGCAAATATTAAAATTTTTATTCAAAACTAAAAAAAAAAATTAAAAAAATACCAAATTTTACTAAGTTTATTAGAAGCCACTTTGAGTTGCTTTTACTAAATATTTTGGTGATAATACCTTATTATTGAAAACGTTTTCGTTGATTAATTTATCTTTTTAAATAATAAAATTAAAGTTCAGCGTACCCAAAAGCTGAAAATAATTTGAGAAAAATACCGAATATATATTTAACTGCGACAAAAGCTCAGTTCAGAAATGTTTGCATTTCGCGATTTCTCAATGTCGTGTAGATTAAACATCAAAATGATTTACAACTGCTTTGTTGATATTATATAATTTAAGAATTGCTTCTAGTATTTATGTTAAAGATTCATTAATTCTAGAATGACATATTCAACCTCATTGATGAAAATTTCTCAAATGGATGCAAAGAAAACCAGGAAAAAAAAAAAATAATAAAAAAAAAAAAAAAAATAATATAAATAATATATATTATATATATATATATATATATATATATATATATATATATATTGTTTGATCAGTTCTTGACTATTGATAATTTAAGTTTCTGTTGTTCTCAGGTTTCAGTCAATGACTATTAAGTCATATATAGTTTTATTTTAGTATATACGGTGTATACAGTTTTATTTTAGTTTTATAGTATTATTATTTATATATTATATTATATATATATATATATATATATATATATATATATAAAGTTGTGTTTATAATCTGGTACACAACACTAAAATGTAAAATAAATGAATGATAAATATTGTTTTGCTCTTAATAAAATTCGTTTATTTGAATGTATTTATTGCTCTCAGTGATTATCATTTCATCTGTTAATTATTAATTTTAATTTTTGAACCTGTTAATTATTAATTTTTAATTATTGAACCTTTTAATTATTGAAAACTGATAATTATTAAAGATACTTCTTTTTATATACTTATTACTTCTAATTATTATTATTACTTCTATAATTTTATAGTATAAAATAAAATTCCAAACATATTTACAAAAACAGATTAAATAATAATCACTATAAGCAGTAAATAAATTCAAATAATCGAATTTTATTATGAAAAAAACGATATTTATCATAAATTTATTTTACATTTTAGTGCCGAGTACCAGAAAATAAAAACAACTAAAAAAAAAAGAACGTTTTATAAATTTGTATTACATACAAATCTCAGATAAAATAAATTACTCAGGTGAATGTTAACAAAATTTTAACACGGAATTATAAATAAGTACAGCTTTCATTTCAAAAGGTTAAGATTAATAATTATTGATCATGTTGAGATAGCAAATTTTAATTAAACAAAGTTGAATGGTTTTAGGTTCATATTCATTAATCTATAATCTATTTTATATTAATCTATAATCTGTTTTATATTAATTTATAATCTAGAAAGCCGTGTTTTTGGAATTGACATGCAATTGTAGGTTGTAGATTTCGTTTTATCTAAGACAGTATTTGTTGAGATGGATTTTAAAATTAGACTTTAGGACGCTTAACTAAAAACAAAGTAATCATGTATCATTAAGTAGTTGATACTTAAACCTGGTATGTGAACTCGATAACGAATTGGTAATTTCATGTTAATTCTCAGCCCCAATTAAAAAAGATTGTTAACCTGGAAAGATGCTTATTCTAATTTTTAGTTCCTTATATACATGTAAACGTTGCTACAGAATTTTTCGAGTCCGGCTTTGACTGATAATTATTTATTCTGTAGTAAGAGCTGTGGATCGACTCTTGTGTTTTTCAAAGAGAAACAGATCTTCTAAAGCGCGGTTATTCCAATAATGCATCAAAGTGTGATTCTTATAACTTCATGAAACAATGATAGTCATTTTATTGTATAAAGAACCAGTAAATATGTTGGATTTTAGTAACGTGGCACAAACGGAACGCCTTCGGTCTGGCAAACGCCAACCATACAGTCTGAGCAACATTGGAATGGCTACTATTGGGTTGTTTCACATGAAATGTCCGTTATAGTTTAGAATAGTTTCTGAAATAAATAAAGGAGTTTGCAGGTCTCTGTTGTTTTCTTCCGAATGTTTATATATTTAAAGTAAACAGTTACTAATCCTCTACCTTTGTATTATAATCATTAGCTTCCCAATTAATTACCCACTTTTTAGTATACCTCCAAATATGAACCTGGAAACACGCGATTTTCGAGTAATATTTTTGTACGAGTTTAAACTCGGCCATTCAGCAGCTGAGGCCGTTAGAAATATTTGCAAGGCGTTTGGGGAAGGGATTGTTAATGAACGGACCATTCGCCGTTGGTTTGCTAAGTTTTCAGCTGGGAATACCGACTTGGAAAACTTGCCCCGAGGAAGACATCCGTCCGTAATAGACAACGATGTCCTCAAACACACAGTAGAAGGAAACCCCTACCAAACAGTTAAAGGACTCTCAGCACAACTAAAAAAAGCTCGATACATGGGTACCTCATGATCTCACTGAGCGGCAGCAAGACCCCATGTTTCAAAACATACCGTGCAAAAATTGAAAGAACTGAGCTACGAAGTTCTTCCGCACCCACCATATTCTCCCGACTTGTCTCCAACAGATTACCACCTGTTCAGGAATTTAGACAACTTCTTCAAAGGAAAACTTTTTGAAAATGATGATCAAGTGAAAAGTGCGTTTTCAGATTTAGTTTCACTTCGGAGCTCAGAATTTTTCAGTTCGGGGATAAAAAAAGTTGGTGTCACGTTGGGAAAAATGTGTAGAAAAAGAAGGTAAATAACTTCGAATAAAATTATCTTGTTTTCATATAGTATTTTTATTAAAAATCCTTTACCTTGAAAACGGACATTTCATGTGACACAACCCAATACTATGTTATAATTGCCTCATTACAGATTACATGTCCACCAAATGACTGAGTAATTTAGCTTATACATGTTAATTTTACTTCTGATCCGTTAAGAAGTGATTTATTTTCACAATGGCAAAAATCTTATGTAAAAATAAATGCATTATTTTTTATATGACGAATTATACCTTCTAACGCCTTCTATTAGTTAGGAAACTACCTGCTTTACACTAACTTTGCGGGAGTGTAACCTTAAATACTGAAGGCGCCTCTGCTTGAGAAGGGCATTTTTAGGGTTTGTACTAAAATAACTATCAAGAAATACTTTAAAAAATAAGAAATCATTTATAAAATTACTTTTAAAAATTTATTAGACTTTTTAGGTGGGTTAAACTATTGGTTTGGAAAATAAGTCCTTTCGATATTTCTGTTTACATTTGTCACAATGATACACTTCTTGATGAATTAACCCCTAAAATGAATTGTTTATCCTGTTTGTAATTTGTCAACAACTATACCTGTTAACTCTTGTTGAAACTAGCTTAGTAATGTATTTACTATTGTACTGTGAATAAGGAAGAAAATATTCTTTATCGGCATATTTTGTGCCATTATTTTTTAAAAGGTAAGTGTGGTACAGAAGCTAATAGAAAAATTTGCAGTGTCTATGGGGATAATGCCTTTACCGATTGCACCTGTCAATATTGGTTTCCCAAATTTTATTAAGGAAATTTCGACATTAGAGAAATTCCAAAAGGAAGAGGACATCAAAACCACTCAGATCAGTTTTTCACAATAAACTGCAGCCATTATGCAGTTGGTGAACATATAGGAAAAAGTCATATTAAATAATGGTAACTACATTGTAGATTAAAATAAATTTATGTCTAATATACATTGAGTTTTATTTCACCCAGAAAAACCTAAAGGTCTTATTTGCCAACAATATAATTAATGAGATTTGTCAATAATATAATTGCCAATAATATAATTAATGAGATTTGTAAACAAAATAATAAAAAAGACATTGTTAAATAGTGTAGCAGCCAGTCCATTTTTTTTCATAATTTTGAAGTAATTGTCAGTACAATGAACAGAGATGTAAGTAGTTGAAACTTAAAAAAAAGTTTTTGGTTCTGATTTTACACTTTTCCTCCAATGGTGACATATATATCATTTAATTAAATATTAAACTGCTATACATAATTTTATCTTATAAATAACATTTTCCCACAATAACTTCATACTTGTTAAAACATTTGTCTCGAGTAAAGTCATGCAATTTGCCAAATATACGAATCCAATAGATTTTATTTTTGTATCCCCCATTTTTATCTTCTGAATAACTAACCTCTCACTGAAAGCTTTATTGGATTTCTTGCTAAATATAAAACATTAATAAATAATATTTATTAATTTCTTCACTTAAACCTCTCAAAATGAAACATCAAAATTTAATTTCTTCAAAAAATACATTTAAAGTTTTTTTTTTACACTAATCGGCCAGCAAGGACTACCCGAACATCTTAACTAATTCTTCTTCACACCTTCTGCTTTCCTTTACACCAATACCTTCTCATCCTCCTCGCCTGTTCCTAGCTCATTCTCTACCTTATCGCACCTTCTTTTCTGCAACTAACCTACAACCCTAGTAAAGTGATAATGGTTGACTGTGTGTACTATAGGGGAGAAGTTGTTTCCGGGTGCGGCCAAATAAACACTTCATTAAGTAAAAACTTAATTTACATATATAAATTAAGTTTTTATTAATTAAGTGCTTATTTGACTGCACCCAGAACTAACTTATCCCCTACAAGAACCCCAACCTCTTTCAGCCTTTCCCCCAAAAGCTCTGAATTTTATTCTTCTTGTGTGATTTTACAATTTATTATAATATTTATTTAATATACTATTTTCCACTATTTCAGTCATGGACATTCTAATTAAGTCCTTTATATAACTTAACTAAGTAGGTAATTTTTATTTATGACAGACCTAAGGACAATTTTGTTCATTGTACTGATGTGTCACTAATAATTAATGTTTTTTCACTTTTAGTAAACAGAAATCTGAAATATTTTAAGGTAATTTATTGTTACTAGTAAACATTGCTAATTATTAACAAGCTGTTCATTTTCTAGGTGAATTTGGGAAGTACCAGTTATACCAAACTGTCCTGTTATTGCTAACAGCATTTACCGCTGGTATACATACTTTATCCATTATTCCTATCATGGGAATACCCAAACATAGGTAGCTGAATTTATTAATATTTAAAAAAAAACTCTATTAATATTTATTGATAAATCAAAATTATTTTATTATTTTACTTTAACCATCATATTACTCACATCTAATAATTATAGATGCCAAGTACCATGGCTTGAAAATGGTACTGAGCTTTCTTGGGATTCAGAAATAGCACTTGCAGCGATTCCATTAAATCCTGATGGCTCATACAGTTCCTGCCTCCTCATCAACCCAACTAATAATCTTACTGAGGCCTGCGATAAATGGGTTTATGACAGAACAACTTTTAAGGACACCCGAACTGTAGAGGTACCTTAATATACCATTTTTGTCTTTATTTTTTTTATTCCATTGAATTACATAAGAATATATCCATATTTAAATTTATCCGATAATTTTATAAATTGTCACTATTATAAAAATTAGGCAGACTCATTTAACTTTGCTTGTTAGTATATGTTGTTTAGTGTTATATGATGTAATGTAAATGATAATACATATATCTAAAAAGCACATAACTATCCATTAAAAGTTTTTATTTTCATACTTAAGGAATAATTGAAGAGCTGAAAGTGGGTCATGTGATAGTCTCTGGAACAGAGGCAGCTGCGGTGATATGGGTGTCCTCAGTAAAGATGAGAGGTTGAAAAACTCACAGAAACTTGATGAAAACTCTAGAGGTGAGAACAGAAGGATGAAGGCCAAGAGGGCAGCCATGAACTTCCCACCTCAAAGACATAGAAAGAATAGGGAGAGGAAGAGGGAAGACCTTGGGGGATATACGAAACCTTGACAGGAACAGAGAAGGATGGTTCCAACAACTAGAAGCAACCCCATGTGAAAAGTGTGAAAGAAGAAGATTAATAAATCTGTAATAATTATTGAAGATCATAAGTTATAAATAATAAATGAAGTACCCAAGTAAAGAATATGCTGTTACTGCCATAAAATGACTTGATATAAAACCACAAGATTGTAATAAAATTTAGAGTTTTTATGCAAAGAAAGAAATTACCCTTTATTGTCAAAGGCTGTCAAATAAAAAATTAAAAAATGAATTATACAGGTTTTAATTTTAATTAGAGGCTTTGTAACAATGATTCCAAAATATTTCATATTTTCATTTAATTTTCATGAATGGTCATGATATGGCGATACGAAATTTCAAATAAGCTGTAATTTAAAAAAAAAAAAAAAAATTACTGATGGCGATAAGGAGTACTGAAGATCTTGGGGACCTATAACTTTCATTACAAACATAAAAAAATAATGGTAGTTTCTTAGAATGCAAAAGGAATTCCTGTTTAAGAATAAACATAGGTAAACAATAGAAGAGCTTTTCATAAAGCCTAATGCCATCTTTGTGTGCCGCATTGCTAATATAATAATTCTGTCTACATTTCAAACACACTACAGAACTATAAAGTACTTTTTATTAAATAGAAAAAAAATATTCAATTGTTTTGTGTACTAACTCTCAGAGCATAGTGCTTTGGTGAGGGATCCATGCCTTTGAATGTAAAAAGGCCTTTGATAGTAAAAAAGATATTTACTATTATATATAAAAATTAAATTTCAACTAAAGCAATTAAATGTTTGCACAAATTAAAAATACAAATAAAAAAAAAAAGATTCTAAAACTCCTTTGTTATTAGTGGGACCTGGTCTGTGACAAGAAGTGGCTGGGAGCCCTTTCTAAATCTGTCTTCATGTTAGGTGTCTTTACTGGTTCATTCACATTGGGTATTCTTGCAGACAAGTAAGTAACATGAGAAAGATTGTTCAAATGCAATCGGTACTAACTTTAAAAAAGGTCTAATCAGAAAAAATAGAAGATCTCCCCAGAAAATTTGATGTTCCAAGCGGAACTTTAAATAAGCTGGGGAAACTAAATAATTTATTGTTATTTTAGATATGGCCGAAAAAAGACACAATGTTGGACTCAAACCATACAGCTCATCATCAGTATTGGCATTGCGTTCATCAACAACTATAATCTATACCTAGCTGCCTCATTTATATACGGCATATTTGGATCAACTGGTGCATACATACCAGCCTTTGTGATTGGTAGGTACAGATATATATTTTATTAGTATCTTGGAACTAACTCAAAATAAAATGTACGATCAACAAACTTATGTTCATACTGAGTTAAACAAAAATAAATCCCATTTACTTCCTCAATATTACATACCATAGTCGAAAAAAATTCAAACACTGATATTTAGATGAAATATAAATAATTAATACTGTAAAGCCAAATATTTACCTACATAATAGCCACAGTTTCTCATTAGAAAAAAACCTAATATGTTCTATTATGTCATAATAACTTCTCTGTATGGAATTAATCCTCATACATAATATAGAGAAATAAAGGAATAGAATTTGCTCTGAATAATTGTTCCTGGTACACAAGCAGAAGAAGAATCATAAACAATAATTTAGCAATATCTTTTCACAAATTAATCTTACAAACATTAATCCATCATTCAAATGAATGGAATTTATTATGATTCAATTATCAAATGATTTTATCCTAGATTAATTTATCAGTAATTAATATCCAAAAACATGTTTGCTGGGATAACACTACACGATCATAATAATTATTTACTACTATTAATTAACTTATAATTATTTAATATTATTACTACATTTTTCATTAAAATGTAAAATTATAATTTTTTATTTTATTTATGTTCTTCAGTAATGGAATTAGTGGGACCATCAAAGAGAACAACATGTGGCCTGATGTTTTCAGCAATATTTGCTGCTGGTATAATGTTAGTTGCAGTATTGGGTTACTTCATCGCTGACTATTTCACGCTTCAGATTGTCATTGGATTACATGTAGTTGTAACCATTGGTCTCTGGTGGTAAGAATTATATCCATCAATTATCTTTAATAATTATTACATGCATATACCTCTAATCTAATTCTTGTGTTAAATTAATCATTTCAGTGGTTGAAAATTTTCTTTTAGAGTTATTTTACAGCATCAGCATCATTTTGATTGAAAGAATTTACAACTAGTACTGAGCTTTATGAAGATACCTCATGTTTACATGATTATTCAATAAAGTATTAGGATTAAAAATAATTCTAAAAATATTGCTTATTTAAATTACTTTTTCTTAATTATCAAATTTCTGTTCTGAGTAATGCATTTTCAAATTGGTGATTGATTCAAATATTGATTTATTAAGGACATAGAGAAGTAAAGATTCCTATTTCTTGACTTTACAGTACTTTTTTACACAATATGATCAGTGCATTACACCACCTGTTTGAGCAGATCCAGCAAATACCTCTTAAGTTATAGTTCTGACTAAAAAAAAATATAGTGTGCCGAACATAGATTAGTTCTTGGACTATACAGCCTAGGGTACGTTACCTGATCATGAATTAAAAAAAAAAAAATTCTGTATATTTGGAGGAACCAGTGAGGAACTCATTTACATGTCAATTTCAAGTCTGCAAACACTTTATACTTAGTGTTAACATTTTTAATTTTCATATTTTATTTGTAAAAAACTAATTTATTTATATTAATTATTACTATCGATGATTTTATGTCAATGAATAGGTTGGTTGATGAATCTCCTCGCTGGCTTTGGTCTAAAGGAAAGATAGCAGAAAGTGTCAACATAGTGTCTAAAGCAGTTAAATTCAACGGTGGTGACAAAATAGACAGAGCTTACTATGTATCAAAGGGCAAAGCAAATGAAGCTACCGCTGAAACAACTCCATCAGAAGGGTTCCTTGACTTATTTAGGACCCCAAGGCTTAGGATGAGGATGATTAACCTATCATATAATTGGTATGAATATCAACTAAAATTGTTCATTATTTTATTTCTAATTACTTCTATGGTAAGTAAAAGTGTTCAAATGGCTAAAAATATTTTTAAATAATTTTATAACACATAGAAACAGACATCAAAGCAACAATAAATTTATTTCTAGCTTTAAATGTATTTTCTCCAGAAATAATGTCATCAGGCTGAGAGGTGGGATTTCTAAAACTCATTTTATTGTTGTTTTGAGGATATTATATATTCACATTATTTTTTACTGTTTTGTTGTATTTTATATATATTCATGTAGAAGTTTCTACCCTCCTTGTTTTCTATATAGAACAATACCATAGAAGAGGGAATAAATAAAATTTAAAATTATGATCCCTATTATGATATTAATCGGTTTTTAAAAATTTGGATACCGCTGCACATTGATGTAGCTGTGGATGACTGTGCCCTAATGCATTTTCTTTTGTGCCCTTTCTCTTATGAAAAATATCTTTATCCCACCATGTTGTAAATATTTTGGATAACATTATTTTTCATTCTTTTTTAAATGTATTTAACAAAGCATAATCCATGATAAGTAAGAACAATTTTATTTACATTCGAATGAAACATTTTCCGACATATCCATTTTTGTACCGTGCCTTTCCACAGGCTTTGTATCGATAACGAATAAACAAAATTTTTTTAGAGAATGATGTGACACATCATCATTTACACCACTGGTTCAACTGTTCCTTCAAGTCTAGTCAGAAGATTGAAAATCAGCACATGAATTGAGCTGGTGTTAAAGAAGTCCCTTTTGGAGGTCTCTCGTTCCTTACTCTCCTCTTTCCTTTAAACTCCTCAAAATTGAATCATTTCTCTTTTGTCACAATGTTAATTTTAAAAAAAACCACTTATTTCTTGAATCCATGGGATTAAAGACTAACTATATTATATAATTATATCAAGATGTTAAACTAATAGGCATACATTTTAAACATATTAAATTTTGTCTTTTGAAATAAATATTTAATATTTTATTTTGGTTAAATTTAGGTTTGCAGAAAGTATCGCCTATTATGGACTATCTCTTGCCAGTGACAATATGGTTGGGAATCCCTTTTTTATTCTGTTCGTCTTAGGAATGGTAGAAATCCCATGCTGTGCTTTAGTAAGCTTATTATTGGATAAGACTGGTAGAAGGTCCCTCAGCAGCGTAATGCTGTTACTAGGAGCTGCATCTTGCACACTGCTTGCTCTGATTCCTAAAGGTAATCATTAAAATGTTTCTTTTTTATACTAGTAATATTATCAAGGAGAAGTAATTAAAATCATTAAAAATATAATCAGTTTAGATATTTATTTTAAATAATAAATACATTATTATATTCTTTTTTTTTTTTTTTTAAATGTGGTATGCGCAACACACAGACTTTCACTTACTTAATTTGTTAAAATCAATTTAAGAATTTTTAAATACAGTTAGAGATAAAAGAAGTTTAATGAATTAATTGGATCAAGTTTTGATAGAAACATGTGTTTTATTAAATATTCTATTATATTATTATCTACTACAAACAGTTATTTTTATCGGCTTTTCATCACTTTCCATTAACTTTTATAATTTTGTGTGTAGCCAACAGCATATTATTCATCTATATTACTGTTCTTATTTTCAATAACACAAACATCGCATTAAAAAAATATTTTGCTCCTTTCCAGTTGGATATAGAATCCCTTCATCTTATATGCTTACCTGTTTGCTATCAATGCTAAAAACATGATATGGTTAATTTTTTTTTTAAATCTACTAAATTAAAGGTACTTTAGAGAATGAATATCGGCATTTAAGCCACGTCAGACTATTTCAATCAATATGAAACCTATGCTATTAAATTCCATTAAATTTTACATTGATATAGGGAGTTTAATCAAAATCATTAGAGCTTACACAAGTTAATTAAAATAAAATTTAATATCAAGTGCATTGGTGGTTGGTAAGTGAATTGGACTCGACTGGAGAGGTGCCTCCATTTGGCCTCTGTAACAATGAAACAACACAATATTTGTGACGATAAAATATCCAATTATATTACAGTTACTTATACAATTCATAACTAATATGAAGGAAAGATTAGCGTTCTAAGATATAGAAGACTTTAACAATTCATATCCAGGATTAGGCTGGAGAAAATTGAGGTATTGAAGAGAGTGGCACAGACAGGATGATCTAAAAAATTGAATTTAAGCTTAGATAGTTCTGAAAATAGTCTGTAAGATGGCCTGAGGTAATCGGACTCATCAAAATTAAGTTGAATTATTCTGTAATACCTATATTACAGAAATTATTATTGTTTGTTATTTTAAAATACCCAGTCTTCAAAGAATAGGCTAAAGCTGATACATACTCTTTAGAGCTTTATGACAATGTTATTTAATTTTATCTCGACTGCCAGGCTACAAAACAGGCCCTTATCCACCAAATTTACCTATCTATGCACAAATAACAATGTTGTCATATGTATATTTAAAAAATATAATGTTGCATCCGACTTGTTTGGAATGTACATTGAGAATTGTAATTATCATTATTTTTTTTTTTTTTTTTGTAGACATGCCCAATGTCACTACAGCTGTTGCCTGTCTTGGAAAGTTTTGTGTTTCTGGAGGTTTTGCTATAATTTTCAACTACAGCGCAGAACTTCTTCCAACGGTGGTTAGAAATGTTGGGATTGGTTTTGGGTCAGCATGTGCAAGACTTGCTGCTATGCTCTGCCCCCTCATTTTACTTCTCGTAAGATCTTATCATTTTCCTTGTTTTGGTTTCAAAAATATTTTTCATTATTATTTTTAAAAATATCATTCTTGTAAACATTACCTTATCCTGACAAAATGCCTTTTATTTCTAAATAAATTCAGAAGTAGCATTCTGATGGGTTTTAGTGTTTGAAAACATTTTCAATGATAATGAAAATAAAAACATTAAGCATCCCTAACGATCTAAGATCTAATGTAAATCTTAACATAGCATTCAAAATTTGCTTAAATCTCTACAAGGTTTAAATTTATTCAGAACATTACTTTAATTCCCTTCTCAGCAATTACAATTCAACATTACCAAAATTCCTTGTGATGTCAAGTGCATTAAAGAATAAATCTTGTTAAAGGTGACAACCAAAGGACAGTTAAATTTCTAACTTTCTAAAAGTGGCCACTGATGGTCAATCAAAATTGAATAATGGGCTAGAAGTCATACTATCTTTGTATTTACATTTCAATATAGCATAACTCTTGAGAATTAATAAAATTTAAATATTGCTTCTACAATACCAAAAACAATAAATAAATTAATATTTACTAAAAGAAATAATAACTAAACATAGTGAAAACTTTAAACTGGAAGGAATTAGTCCGGGTGGCGGTCATTAAATGAAACAACTAAATAGTTTCAACTATTTTATTGTTTGCCAACGTTTCGACCCCCTTTGTGGGTCATCATCAGGGCGCATGGTGGGAGAATGGAAACTAGGTACCAAAATTGAAAATTGATTAAAAATTGATTAAATTGGTACCTAGTTTCCATTCTCCCACCATGCGCCCTGATGATGACCCACAAAGGGGTCGAAACGTTGGCAAACAATAAAATAGTTGAAACTATTTAGTTGTTTCATTTAATGACCGCCACCCGGACTAATTCCTTCCAGTAATTCTCAACGGTCAACTAATTACATCCACAATGAAAACTTTAAACGTATAAATCCTAAATCCTCTAAAAATGTTTATTTCTGTTTAATTACTATTTTTTATATTTTTAATACGATTAATTGTGAATTATTTATTACAGTATTTTGTAACAACCTATATCACTAAGTTTGCTATTAGAGGGTAGCCTAAAAATTACGTCTTGAAAAACTTCACTTTCCACCAGTTGGTATTCATTTATAATTTTCATGAATTTCTTTTAGGACTCCATAGACAAGAGTTTGCCTACTATGATATTTGCTTTGGCTGCATTTACCTCTGGTTTCTTCACACTGTTCCTTCCAGAAACTCTCAACAAGCCAATGCCACAGACAATAGAAGATGGAGAAAACTTTGGTGTTGGAGACACAGCATTTAATGCATGTTGCTCAAAGAAGAAAACAGATGACTATGAGCTCGCCAACCCTATATAATTAATTGAAATCATTGCTCAAGATTGGGGAAATATTTTTGGTCTTGTAAATGAACAATCAGACATAATCATATAAATACACATATTTACATATGCACACATAATGTTGTTATATATTATATATATATATGAAGACATTTATTTATGAAAGTTAATCCTTTTTAAAGAGTTTTGAAAATTTAGCAAACCAATCAGCATTTCCATTTTTTTTAAATATTTGTGTTGTTTATATTGTGAATAAATCTAAGCATTGTTCATCTAAAATGTGTCAGTGTATACTTTATAATATTGATTAATTAATTTATAAGTGTGGCTAGCATGATAGCCTACCATGCTAAAGGGTGTGAGTTTAAATCCCAGTCTGGAGGGACTTTTTCAAGCATATAATTAAATAGAGATTCACTCACTGCCTCTCTTCTGAGAATGTATGGCCCATCAGCCAACTGTTGGTCACTCACAAAAATAGGCATAGGGAGTGATGACCTTGCCCTATAACTTAATGGTGTGAAATCCACATCGTGCGGCCAAGGGCATGCCATTCGAAGAAGAAGAATCAGAAGAAGAATATACATAATATTCTGTAATTAAATTATGCTCGATTAATGACACAATTCTTAGCACTTTTAGAAAGTCAGGTATTTTTAAATGTAAGCATAGGAGCAGTATTTTTAAAAGATAGTTTTAACCTTGTACTCATGTTCTGTTACAGATCTGAAATAAAATTATGTTTACCCATATGTTTCTATATGAATAAGATGTTAAGTTTTCTGTTGCTGTTGAAATTTATTTATTATAAACCCTGTAAAACCTTTAAACATATTGTTATATTTTTTTTAACATTCACTGATAATGTTTTACATATATTACATATAAAATAAACATTTTTTTATAAAAAAAACTTTTATTATTTGTTAACATAACATAATTTATTGAAATTTACAACTGTAGTACATAATACAACAAATAAATATGATAAAGGAAAAATAGCATGAAAAAGACTTGTAGAAGAACTACCAAATGGTAGCACTCCTGACTTTTATTAGTAAAATAAAAATTACAAACAGTTAATTAATATTAAGAGTTTTTTTTGTAATTATTGATTTCCACTTAAATATATATAGCGATAGAAATTATTATCCACAACTATAAAAGTGTTAAGGAGTTTTTAAGCTATGTTTGATAACTATTTATGCTATATAATATTTTTTCAGGCATATTTTACTTTCCAACTATCTGTTATACATCTAAATTGCTGTTCTTATTAACATATAAAATTATTCCTTATTTGTATTTATTTCTAATGGTGGGTCATTGAGCAGTCTGACCATCTTCTTGGCCACTTGTCATCTATCATAAATCATTCCGATTTTTTAACAACAGTTACAAATAACACCGTTTTTAAAAAAAACAGGCTGAAAAAAGATTATAGAAATAAATAAACTTCTTGTACTGCAGGAGTTTATTTTCAGTCATTTACAGATATTTCCGTGTTTCACGTTCCGCGATTCTGTGAGAGATGTTAGAAGACAAAAACATTTCGTGTGAAAAGTCACTGGTGAAAACACGCTAAGCAACTTAGGGATGACGACTGGGCATTCGAAAATATGAATTAAGCACTGAGAGTTGAAGTTAGAGGATTTAAAGGAAAAAATATATTAGTTTAAAGGGAAATGACATTATTTATAGCTCGTCTTGGTTAAGTATTAGAACCTGTTTTTAGAAAATTGGAAGTTTGTTCAATAAATGCTGGAGTAGACCGTAACGATTAGCAGTTTCAAAGTCTTCAACGTTTGTCCAATGTGACCAGTAGAGCGATTAACCTGTTCAACAGGAAAATGTGGAATAATATGAAATGATATTGTAATAAATGAAAAATGAAAAGTAATTTTACTCATTAGTAATACAGGACATGATTTGTTATCATTTATTTTTATCTTAAAAAATAAAACTAAAAAACACATAAATTCTGTCTTACGAACTCGTAGCTGTGTAGTAGTAATAACTTGGCAGATGCTAGTGAACTTTCACAGTGCTGTCTTGGCTACAGCAACTCGTGCAATAAACTATTCTATCTGACAGATCAAACAGCTGAAGGTTATCCTATTTGGCTCTTGTAGTATGACTTAATTGTCTGTTTCCATTTTTCAAATTTGTCCCTTCATTTAGATCATTAAAAATAGATTTTAGCTTAAATTAATCGCGTATCAGTCTAAACGCCAGTTGAACAGACGCTAGTTCTGGCCAAGTTTACTAGATATAAGCTATAATTGGAAGAGAGAGGATATTTCATATCCTGAGGCCCGCCTCCAAGAGAATGTTGCCCTCCTTTTGGCACTAAGCCTCTGTTCGTAGTCGGCGAAATTCGCTCGGACTCGAAGGAACTCCTATCTATATTTTTTTTTACGCGAAACGGCCTTAAAGACCACCAAAAAAATATCATTTTCTTCCAACTTGGCCCACATTCCACTCTTTTTCTCTCTTCCCAACTCTTCTTCATTCTTTCAGACTGCACTCTTCTTTCTTCCTCGCTCGATACTCTCTCCTTTCTCACCTCTTTGGCACCCACAAGGACCTTTATCTTCCCTAATTTTTTCCTATATTCCTATTGACACAATCCTGATTTGAGATTCCCAACCTCACTGTTTCTTTCCTCATCCGCTGAATGTACCTATCTATTTTATTACTTTCCATTTCTCCATTGAGCTAGTGTGATTCTAAAATTAATAAGTAAAAACAGATTTTTTCTTTAATATTACGTATTTGTGACTATAGGGCTCTCAATTAGTTTCCGCTGGTTCTAAACCTGTGGCACAGCTGAGAGAGGCGCTGGGATCTCTCGGGCTCTGCTTTTCTGTCCATACGTGGAGGGACAAGCCCGACTCGGTGTCCCCGGCAAGTTGTAAATATTTCTTATAGGTATGCTTGAGTAAAATATGTTCATTTTCCCACTCTGTATAGGCCTTCTAAGGACCACATCAGTGCACTACTTCGTTTGGATTCTTTCCTCCTCTTCTACCTCTCCTTTATCAGTTGTCTCATAACCATCCTTCTCTATTTTGACCATGTTCCCTTCCTCTTTTCCTCCGACAAGATACCAACTCTCAATTTAGCCCTCAATATCGTCCTTTTTTTCCACATCCTGTGTTGTCATCTGTAATGTTTCCAAGCTTCTCTTGTAGAAACAAACCACCCTTACTTCATTTTCTTATCATTGATTTTGTTGAAGATTTGACGTTCATTTATTTATAACTTTTATTTTTCTCCCTTAACTGGTGTCTGAAGCGAACTATCCGTCCTTCTGAACGTTTGATTGCGGATGGAAAACATCAATGGGTCCAGCTCTTTTCAAGGTAGTAATGACTGGGCTGGATCGTGGTAGACCACCTTCAAGAGAAGAAGTAGATGAAGCGTGGAGTGAAGGAGTCTGAGGCAAGGCCAGATGAAAACTGACTTAATCATTTAAATACTACTATACTTAACATATGCATCTTTTCCATGCAATGCTACCACCTTCCGCGTTGGTTTAAGGCAAGGTAGGATGAAATAAAATAAACTTTTATTTTATTTTTTTGTTAATGTTGTTGTATTTTCTTTCTTTTCTCCATTTTATTTTTTTAAATATTGTGTGAATGAAGTATTTTATGACTATCACCATTGTCCCTTATGGGACAGGATGTAATACAGCCTCTATTACAAAACAAAAATCATTTCATAAAAAAATATTATGAAAACAAACAATCCTTGCTCCAAAAAAAAAAAAAAAAAAATTGATAAAAATAAAAGAACATTAAAAACTATACATAAGGTAATCCATTTTTTTTTCAGAGGGAAAATTTAACCTTTCATTGTTCTTTCAATACTATGATTATAAGTAAGTGAAATTATTAAACAAATATAACGCTACAAAATATTTTTATAAATTACTAATGACTAGGGATTCAAATTCCTTCAAAGGAAAGAAATAATTCTTACAATTACGTTCCTCTCCAATCCCATGTTGACAACTAGAAGCCATTAGCAATGCGTATCGCACGTAGTCTGCCACGTGTGAGACACGAATTCTTCTCCGAATAAATACAGTGTATGATCTTATTTTTAAATACCGACCTTGGAGACTGCTCATGCTGCCAAAAATATACAGTAATCATTTTGATTTGATCGGATTCACTTTTGTTTAGTGAGTGCATGGAATAGCATTGCGGAGTGCGCACTACGAATGGTTTAGAGTCGGATCCTGCCGAGTATTCGTGTTTTAAATGGTTTGCATAAAGAAATTGATTGATGATGATAAAAAACATATTTTTTTTTTTTCATTTTTACTTGAAGTGATTCTTCTGCAATGATATGATCCCACTTTGCAGGTTTATATAAGTATTGATGTTTATATAAATTGAGTATTTATAATTGTAACCACAATCTGGGCTTGGAATGAGATGGAACTATAACAAAAACGAATATGTAAAGATTATATTTTACATTATTGAAAGAACTTACATATCAAAGCACAGATCAAAAATCGTTAGGCATTGAAAATCGGGGTCATTCTGCTGGTTTAAGTTTAAAAAAAAATGTTTTCATTCACAAATGAATCTCGAATATTTTAGTTTTATCCGAGTAAATTATCCGTTGTTTTTTTTTTTCAATTCGTCTTTAATAGGACTATTAATATAGAATAAAAAAAAAAAAATACATTTAACAAAAAACATTATATATATATATATATAGCATTTCCAAGTCAAATTCAACCTTTTCCAAGTCAAATTCAACCTTTTCCAAGTCAAATTCAACCTTTTCCAAGTCAAATTCAACCTTTTCCATTTCAAATTCAACCTTTTTCGATTTCAATAAAATAATAAAAATCTAATTAACATAATTTTATGTTTTTATGGTTATTTTAATTACACATTATGTTTTTAGCCCTTGTGGCTTGTTAAATGTTCCCAGGGGCCTTTTTACATATAATTAGTCACGATTATAATAATAAGTATAACCGATACTTTAATTTATAGACATTTTCGATACAAGGTCTGGTAGGTCGGATTAGGGGGGGTCCGTTTTATTTTAGTTTTATAATCGCGGGCGAAAATATTATCAATAGAGGTTTATTTTAACTTTTTCGTATTTATTGGATAGTAGGCTCAGTAGCTCGGTTCCCAAAGGTTCGTTACCGATTACACTATTAATTTTAATCGCGCTCGCTCAAATATGGGTTTAATATAACTTTTTCGTATTTATTTGATACTAGGCTCAGTAACTGCGTTCCCAAATGTTCGTTACCGATTACACTATTAATTTTAATTACGCTCGCTCAAATATGGGTTTATTATAACTTTTTCGTATTTATTGGATACAAGGCTCAGTATCTCGGTTCCCAAAGGTTCGTTACCGATTAAACTATTAATTTTAATCGCGCTCGCTCAAATATGGGTTTATTATAACTTTTTCGTATTTATTGGATACAAGGCTCAGTAACTGCGTTCCCAAAGGTTCGTTACCGATTACACTATTAATTTTAATCGCGCTCGCTCAAATATGGCTTTATTATAACTTTTTCGTATTTATTGGATACAAGGCTCAGTAGCTCGGTTCCCAAAGGTTCGTTACCGATTACACTATTAATTTTAATAGCGTTCGCTCAAATATGGGTTTATTATAACTTTTTCGTATTTATTGGATACTAGGTTCTGTAGCTGCGTTACGGGGGGTTCTATCCCGACCATTCGATTAATTATTCGAGCGCTCTCTCAAATATGGATTTATTATAATTTTTACGTATTTATTCGCTATTTGGCTCAATTACTGTGTTGCGGGGGGTTCGTTACCGATAATAATATTAATTTAAATCTTGCTCGCTCAAGAAGTGGTTTATTTTAACTTGTTCGTATTTACTGCATACTAGGCTCTGTCGCTGCGTAACCAAGGACAAGTTATAATAAAACAAGGATAAGTTATACATTATACAATTAATTTTAATTGCGCTAACTCAAGTAGCGGTTTATCAAATAAAAACGGACGCATAAAATCGTTCTGTTTAGCTGATTATTAAACTCCAAAATATTAACCAAATAGATAACTTACTATCCTGATACAAAGGATTAGCGGTAACCCAATAGATGAAAAGTTACAAAAAGCACGTAATAGACATACATTAGACCAACTGACTAAATAAACATTAACACATTCACTAACAAAACACAAATACAGAAATTTGAGCGAGCGCGATAAAAATTAACAGTATAATCGGTAACGCGCCTTTGGGAACCGAGATACTGAGCCTAGTATCCAATAAATACGAAAAAGTTATAATAAACCCATATTTGAGCGAGCGCGATTAAAATTAATAGTGTAATCGGTAACGAACCTTTGGGAACGCAGCTACTGAGCCTAGCATCAAATAAATACGAAAAAGTTATAATAAACCCATATTTGAGAGAGCGCAATTAAAATTAATAGTGTAATCGGTAACGAACCTTTGGGAACCGAGCTACTGAGCCTTGTATCCAATAAATACGAAAAAGTTATAATAAAACCATATTTGAGCGAGCGCAATTAAAATTAATAGTGTAATCGGTAACGAACCTTTGGGAACCGAGCTACTGAACCTTGTATCCAATAAATACGAAAAAGTTATAATAAACCCATATTTGAGCGAGCGCAATTAAAATTAATAGTGTAATCGGTAACGAACCTTTGGGAACCGAGATACTGAGTCTTGTATCCAATAAATACGAAAAAGTTATAATAAACCCATATTTGAGCGAGCGCGATTAAAATTAATAGTTTAATCGGTAACGAACCTTTGGGAACCGAGATACTGAGCCTTGTATCCAATAAATACGAAAAAGTTATAATAAACCCATATTTGAGCGAGCGTAATTAAAATTAATAGTGTAATCGGTAACGAACATTTGGGAACGCAGTTACTGAGCCTAGTATCAAATAAATACGAAAAAGTTATATTAAACCCATATTTGAGCGAGCGCGATTAAAATTAATAGTGTAATCGGTAACGAACCTTTGGGAACGCAGCTACTGAGCCTAGTATCAAATAAATACGAAAAAGTTATAATAAACCAATATTTGAGAGAGCGCAATTAAAATTAATAGTGTAATAGGTAACGAACCTTTGGGAACCGAGCTACTGAGCCTTGTATCCAATAAATACGAACAAGTTATAATAAACCCATATTTGAGCGAGCGCAATTAAAATTAATAGTGTAATCGGTAACGAACCTTTGGGAACCGAGCTACTGAGCCTTGTATCCAATAAATACGAAAAAGTTATAATAAAACCATATTTGAGCGAGCGCAATTAAAATTAATAGTGTAATCGGTAACGAACCTTTGGGAACCGAGCTACTGAACCTTGTATCCAATAAATACGAAAAAGTTATAATAAACCCATATTTGAGCGAGCGCAATTAAAATTAATAGTGTAATCGGTAACGAACCTTTGGGAACCGAGATACTGAGTCTTGTATCCAATAAATACGAAAAAGTTATAATAAACCCATATTTGAGCGAGCGCGATTAAAATTAATAGTTTAATCGGTAACGAACCTTTGGGAACCGAGATACTGAGCCTTGTATCCAATAAATACGAAAAAGTTATAATAAACCCATATTTGAGCGAGCGTAATTAAAATTAATAGTGTAATCGGTAACGAACATTTGGGAACGCAGTTACTGAGCCTAGTATCAAATAAATACGAAAAAGTTATATTAAACCCATATTTGAGCGAGCGCGATTAAAATTAATAGTGTAATCGGTAACGAACCTTTGGGAACGCAGCTACTGAGCCTAGTATCAAATAAATACGAAAAAGTTATAATAAACCCATATTTGAGAGAGCGCAATTAAAATTAATAGTGTAATCGGTAACGAACCTTTGGGAACGCAGCTACTGAGCCTAGTATCAAATAAATACGAAAAAGTTATAATAAACCCATATTTGAGAGAGCGCAATTAAAATTAATAGTGTAATCGGTAACGAACCTTTGGGAACGCAGCTACTGAGCCTAGTATCAAATAAATACGAAAAAGTTATAATAAACCCATATTTGAGCGAGCGCAATTAAAATTAATAGTGTAATCGGTAACGAACCTTTGGGAACCGAGCTACTGAGCCTTGTATCCAATAAATACGAAAAAGTTAAAATAAACCTCTATTGATAATATTTACGCACGCGATTATAAAACTAAAATAAAACGGACCCCCGCTAATCCGACTACCAGACCTTGTATCGAAAATGTCTATAAATTAAAGTATTGGTTATACTTATTATTATAATCGTGACTAATTATATGTAAAAAGGCCCCTGGGAACATTTAACAAGCCACAAGGGCTAAAAACATAATGAGTAATTAAAATAACCATTAAAACATAAAATTATGTTAATTAGATTTTTATTATTTTATTGAAATCGAAAAAGGTTGAATTTGAAATGGAAAAGGTTGAATTTGACTTGGAAAAGGTTGAATTTGACTTGGAAAAGGTTGAATTTGACTTGGCAAAGGTTGAATATGACTTGGAAAAGGTTGAATTTGACTTGGAAAAGGTTGAATTTGACTTGGAAAAGGTTGAATTTGACTTGGAAATGCTATATATATATATATATATATATATATATATATATATATATATATATATATATATATATATATATATATATATATATATATATATATATATATATTAATTTTATTTTATTTTATTTTATTTGTTACACAGATGTATAAAAAATACTAGTATATAAAATGATGAATATTATCTTGTATATATTTTAATTTATTGTAGATAAAAAGTCATTGTTCTTTTTTTATTTTCATTTCTTTTTTTTCGTTTGTGTTTAAAAAAAAAGTTGTTTTTTTTTTTTAAAGATAATTTAACAAACTTCTACTCCATTTACCTTAATCTGAAGGTAAATGATTTTCATATAATAAAATATCCGTTTTTTCATGATCATTTATATTCTCGGTAATCATGAAATAAAAATTAAATTTTAGGTAAGTTAAAAAAAAAAATTAACATATACTAGTTGAAAGGCCCAAAGAGATGTTAATGAACTTTAAAATAAATCTTTTTATATAGCCTGAATTTCTTTTGAAATTAGCTCTATGGTATCTTCGTTTATTCAGTCTATCTCCATCGTAACCAGGCCTGACATTAAATAAAAGTCAGTAAGAACTTTTCCACCTTATCTTCAAGATGTTTGGGTTACATGGCGTAGTTCGGTCATTTTAAAAATTATTATGGTTTGTTTGAGATTTTTTGAAATGTCGGATCTCTTTACGGTGTCTACATCAAAGGATTTGACAAAGATTAGCCAATTTACCTAATGAAGTAGTAGTTTCTCTTTAACCTTCTTCTCATCTCAGTAATCTAGTTTCCTTTACGAAAAACAAGCGTTTTCTTCAAATCTGTAAAAATAAAATAATAATAATAAAAAAATTAAAAAAAGTAAATAAAAATAAAATAAACCTCGTATCACCTTACAAGTTTAAACAGGACTTAGATTATACTTAATTTAAGTTGAAATATAATGAGGTACAAATGTATGACTGCAGTATAATCAGTATGCGAACTCCAGGTAACGAAGCTACTGAGCCTAGATAAATAAAAAACTTAAACAAATAAATACGAAAAGTTAAATTAATCTGTCATTTTAAAATACAAATCAAACGGACCCCCGATAACACGTATTACCAGCCCTAGTATCGAAAATGTCTGAAAAAAATAAAATTAACCGATCCTTAATCTTAAAATGGTGAGTAATTGTATGTAAAGTGGTCCCTGGAAACAGTAGACAAGCCAAATCGATTAAAAACATTATCATAATTAAAATAATCATAAAAACGTAAAATTGTATTACCATAAATTTTATTAATTTTTTGCAATCGAAAAATATTGAATTTGAAATGGAAAAGGTTGAATTCGACTTAAAACTGGTTGAATTTGACTAGGAAAAGGTTGAATTTGGTATGGAAAAAGGTTGAATTTTTCTTGAAAATATTATATATATATATATATATATATATCATTGCGATTTACACACCAAATTTAAATTCTGTATAAAAATATATATTTCTTCACTTTAACTATGTAGTTGTGTTCCGCGAGAAATGATAGCTGATGTTTTATTAGTTATATCGATTAGATTTTGGATTTGATCCATGTCTAAATTCAGCCAGAATAAAACTGTTTTTAAAATGGTTCATTATCGATGTTTCGTCTAAACTAAAAATATAAAAGACGAGAAGAGAAGATGATATCATGCTCAAAATTATTGTACGAATTTATTTATCTTTTTAATAAAAATAGTTTCATATTTAATTAATATTCATATTTATACTAATATACATAAGTAGTACTCGAAGCGGTTAAAGAAATATGATATTGTGAAAACAATTAGAAAGATTGTTGTATATTATATATATTGGTGCAAAGTATATGGAAACTTTGAAATTGTTATATTAATAAAAACATATGATTTAAAAAAAAATTACAAAATATTTAATTATTTATTGATTTATATATAACTGTGATTAAACCTACAGATCCTTCCTGGTCGAAACTATTTCACAGATTTTTAATTGTTATGTAATAAAATGCATATTAATTACAGATCTACTTTGTTGTTTTTTGTCTGCGGTAACCACACACTTCGTTTCATATAGCATGTGACCAGGAAACTCAATGTTGTTTTATTTTTTTTTTTAATAGATAAAATATACGTTTGTATATTTTGATTAATACTACACTAAAATCATTAGTTTATTAATAGAGCATACAGTAAGACATAAATGAACTTTTCTGATACTTTTATATGATTATTTTTTTTAAATCATAATAATATTCATCTTCTTTTTTTTTTAATACAAAAACAGAATTAAACTTAGTTATTTTATCACACCAAGATAATTAAAAATAGACTTGGAATGACTTAGCACTTTATTTACTGTAATTAAATTATATTAGTGATTTTTTTTTAATAGCGTATAAATAAATTTAAAACATGAATTTCAAATCTTGTAAAAGTATTTAAATTTTGTATAAGATTATGGATTCATGGAAAAAGCACCTTCTAATTTTTATGTGCAAAGAAAAACAAGTAAAATAAGAATCATAAAATACATTGGTATGGCACAAGAAAACATTGACTAAAGTGACTTATTTTCCCTTTTTGCATAATCTCATTCTACAAATATTTCCCTTGATAATGTACAACGAGTGTCTTAAATATTATTTTTAAAATAAGTAATACATAAAATCAATATTACATCAAGTAATAAGTGTTAAAATAAACAATAATTAAAAAATATAAAGATGTTTTTATAAAAGTTCTAAAAAATATAAAATAAAACCTACGAGATTTTAAAATATAAAATAATATAATGGGGGTGTTCTGTTACAGTTTTCAGAATCAATAAATTTTTCAAGTGATTCTTTTTTACAACTTTTTAAGTCAATAGAATTTAGCTGTAACCAACAAACCAATAATTGTGTATGATACAAAAAAAAAAAAATATTGCTGATCTTTTATGTAAAAAAACAAATGTAATTAGGGCAAAACTACTACACAACTCTAAAAAATTGAATATTTTTCATTCTTTCGGATAAGATCAGTTACGATGGAACGTAGGTAGTGAGTTTAACATAATTTAAATACTTGGGGATTTCGAAGTGTTTTCAAATTATTCCAGGCTTGGGGAGTGTATAACATTAAAATTATTATTAATCTTAATGTTGTACGATATGGTTCAATATAAACAAAGATAATATGACCCAGGATTGATACAAAGAATTGTGGAGGGGGCTGTCTCAGCAGTCACAACCACGCGAGATGTCGGCCAAAGAGGATGACTTGGAAACTCTCATGTCTCACCTCGGTGAGTGAACAAATATATATATTTAAAATACACATACGTACATGCTATATATATATATATATATATATATATATATATATAGTCGTTTCGGTAAATGTTATTTTCTGTAACACTCTCATAATACTAATCCAAAACACTACAATTAATTTGATTAAAAAAATAATTAAATTAAAAAAAATTACTAAAATTCTAGTAAACTGCCTTATTTTTTAAAAGCTTCCATAAATTATTTAATAAGAATTTCCATGTTAAATTCTTAATGTTTGTTATGCTTCAATAACTAATATTCAGCAGATGTCATGTTCAGCCTACAATTAAATATATTGCTTTAAGGTACTTTAGCTTAGCTATACGTGAAATACATAGAAAGGAGGAAATCGTTGCGATTGTATAAAAAAAAAAAAAAAAAGTTTTCAATAGATATACACGTCCGTGTGAGCCCAAATAATCTAAATCACCTGTTTGTTTACGTCTGAGTGTGTATATCAACAAGCTAGTTCGTTAACTAAAACTTATACGAAACTGAAATTAGATATATAAGCTATTTATTATTATGATTAAATTGTTTCAATAATTTTCACCGCTAAAATAAGATAGTCGGAAATGTTATTTATAATATTTTTTATTTTACCATTAGTTTTTTTTTATTTGATTTTGTCGTCAACGGTTGGAGGTTTTGATTAACTCAATGTATATATTTTTTCTTTAATCAGTTCGATCTTATCACCACTGAAACATTCTGACATGTCACAACTGTCGAATTTTCAAAAAGTACTTTTAATTTGTAATAATTGTCTACCTCTCATTTTTTATGGCAATAAAAAATTCTATACCAAAATATAAACAATGAATGAAATAACTGTAGCAGGAGAAAGGAGAAATATTTATCAAGGCTGAAAACGTACTTCCGGAAATTGGCGTATAATTTATTGGTGTATGATATACCCTTGGAATACTAAAGATTTTAGTAAAATTAATACACAACTTATATAGTCATAGTATTTCTGAAGATTTTGATAGCGGGATTTTGGGTTAACTCTAATCCTTCTAAAACCCCTAGTTGGATTTTGATACGGTTTCACCATCATTTAGGGCATTGTTTCCTGAAGGTTTAAAAGTAAAATCCATTGCAATTAAACTTTTCTATAAAAGGGAAAAATAATTTTCTGTGACCAAGTCATAAAAAAAGTACTCCTGAAATGTCAGTAGTAACATTGACGTACAATATACCACTGGAAAGCGCAAGATATTAGAAAAAATAATATGCAATAAAATGAGTCGGGAAATTTAATAGAAAGATGTTATAAGTATATGTTATGCAAAAATGTAATTTGTAATGTTGTGGATTAGGTAGGTTATGGTGATTCATGGTGATCTTACAGGTTATATACTTCATACAGTAGTCAACATTTTAGAAAAATTATTATGTATCAAATGGTACATAAGTTGCTAAAATAAAGGAAACGTTGTCATAAACTTATACTGTTAATATTTATTTATACTTTTAGATCATTTCACAAAAAAATAGTAGTTCCATTATAAACCAAATGGGACTCACATGAAAACTAAATTAACTTTAATACATTAGAATGTATTTAGAAAAAGTTCTTATGATATTTAAAACTGTAATAAACAGAAAAAAATAGGGACCGTTAAACATGACAAACAAACAAGTTTTGATTTTCTGACCAATTTATATTTCTAATTTTTGCCGATGATTAAAAATAAGAATTAATAGACGTTGTATAAACATAATATTTTATTACTAAGTGTAATTTTCGTTACGATGAACTCATAATCCCAAAGTAATAAACTTTTAATTGTTTTTTTAAACATAAATTACACCAGATTTAAATTGCACCCGCGCAAAGCAAGGGCGAGTCACTAGTATTATATTTAATGAACAGAGGTTCAGACGCTTGAAATACTAACGAACAAAACAACTATATTTACACATGTGTTCGGATGTTTTTTTTTTTAATTATCATTCTTTTAATAAACATTTGAATTTGTAATGAATATATAAGCAAATATTTTCTTGATATTCCTAATTATACTAAACCAAATTAAATTTGTAAATACATCTGCAATTCTACTTAATACTTCTTACACGGAAGTGTACCAACATAAACCTTTCCTTTTTTTAATTTCTCTTAAATTGAACTTATTTTTAAATTATTTTCACAGCTCATTTTTAGAACCGTTAATATTTATTTAAAATAATTATTTAGTTTTCAATCAGGAATTGAATACCTCATAATTGATCATTTTTAGTTGTATTTGCCTATGTATGTTATATATAGCAAGGGAAAGTATTGCGATCGTGAAAATTTTCGAATTCGAGTTATAACCGGCAATACAAGTTTACCCAAATGACCAAATCTAGAAAAAAACGTATGTGTGGTCTGTCAAACTTGAAAACTAAAAGTTGTATATAAATGAAATTTCATATCTTAAATGTCAGCAAGATCGAACCAGAAGAGCCTCATTATACTATGCATTTCCTCAAAAATGGCTATAATGATTTGGAATAAACTAGCTTTATCGATATAACCTTTTATGGGTTTTAATATCATGTAGGTTTCATTCAGATTGAAATATTCTGATAGAGCTTAAATGCGGATTTTTTTTTTCTATCTTAAAAGTACCTTTAATTTTATAGATTCCAAAAAATTAACCTTGTGATTTTATTAGCATTGATAAAAAAATAGGTAAATATACAAATTGAACGAATTTGATAACCAACTAAAGGATGAAAGAGGAAAAATCTTTTTTGTATAATATAGAATAGAATATACATAAATTTTTGTTATGAGATAGGTTAGGTTCTCTTAAGAACAATTGGTATGTACAATTAAGTTATAAGATGTGTCTGGATGTGTCTACAAGACCAAAGGATTATAATTAATTTTTATTCACAATGATATCAGAAGCAAAGAAAGGATTTAAGTATAAAATAAAATAAAAGAGTAAACAAAAATAACTTCTGATAGATTAATGTGTTAAACAAAACTAAACATTGAAACTGATTCATAATAAATGATCCATTAAATAAGTTAAATATGAGCAATAAATAATAAATTTTGTTTTTGATTTAATGTGCTACCACTGGGTAGTTCTTTCTCAAGACATTTTCATGATTTTTTTTTTTTCATTCCTCATATTTACTTGTTGTGTTCTTTAATACAGTTGTAAATTACTATAAATAAATAATAAAAAAAAATCTTTTTGATTTGAAATATCAGGCTAATTGAGCGTCTGTTTGGTATGACAGAAGATACTGGAACAGCTGAGACTTGAATGATGGTAGGGAAGAAGCATAGCGATATGAGTTGGTATGAAATTCCAGAGAGCAGAAGAGCAGACAAGAACAGAATGATCAAAAGTTTTTGTTCTATGGGTAGGAATGTAAATGTCAGGATGGCGCGATTTTGTTTCGAAGGAGTGAATTGACGATTTAAATTGCCTGTCATGTCTGTGGACATACGGAGGTAGCTGGGAGTTGATGGTTTGGTAAAGATATAATCCTAGGAAATATTGTCTGCGGATAGAGGGAAGGAGCCTCATTAACGCGCTGTATAAATGGGTCACATGAGACCTCTTCGGTGTGCGGAGGACAAATCTTAAAAATATAATATATCGTTGGAAAACTAAAATTTAGAAAAAAAAAAATGTTACCTTATACACAAAGTTGTACAAGTTAATGGAGAATAACGAAAAGCGAATAAAACTAACTGTTTGTTGTAGATAATAATATAATATAATATAGATTATTAAATCTGAAACACACGTTTCCATCGAAACTCAATGTAATTCATTAATCTTTTTTCATCTTTAACGTTTTTTAAAAGTACTTAAATTGATTTTAACATAGCGTATTTAATAGTTAAGTTAAGAGTATCTCTAACTGTTGATTGAACAAAACTAATTGTAAAACTGACCAGGGAATATGAAAGTGGTGTTAAATCGTCAGTACCCAGGCTTCCTGGGGGTTGGATAACTGAGGAATAAAAAATAATTGTTCAACCTAAACGTTTTTGGAACGAATAATTGAAAGCTATTCGAATTATTAAAATCGAAAAAAAAAATTTCTGACTCAATCATTTAAGCTTTTGCAGGAAAATTATTGATTATAATTTTGTTTTAGATTAATAGTATTTCAATCTCGAATAATATTATGAATAGTTTACACAAGTAATTATTACTTTAAAATATAATTTGTATTTTGTATAAAACAATAAACTCGAACAAAAATAAAAACATTAAGTGGGAGGAGACCCTCCACTGTCTTGTTTTGGCACTGTCCCAGGCCCGTATAAAACAGAACTCATTCAATTTTAGAACGAATAAAATTCAATATTACAAATCCAAATTATTATGAAGTTGTTGACCTATTAAAAATATTTATTAAGCTTACATATAAGTGATGGTCATACTTAATACCTATATATGTATATATATATATATATATATATATATATATTTATACATACTTACTCAAAAAGTGTTCATACACCCATAAATAAATTCTTAGTTTTTCTGAAGTTGATTTCCTCCACACTTTTGACCTTCCATCTTACCCAAAAATATTGGATTCCTAAAATTTTTGGGTTTATTTACAAACTCCCTAGCAAAATACAGCCGCTTCTTCTGGTTTAACTTACTGAAGAAGGGATTTCTTCTTGCGACTCGACCACTGTATCCTTCCCTTCTTAGAATATTTTTGACTGTATCTGGCTGGACTTGAATCTCATAGTACCTATTTATTCTGATGGTCATTGAGGTGTTGGTAGTGTGAGGATTTTCATAGACTTCAGCAAGGATGGCTGAAGGATTCTCCAGTCTTCTATCTTCCAGCACGTGTTTTATCCTCCAAAAAATTTTAACTCCCTATATCTTTGTAGTCCATGTGACTTATTCTACAAATAGGATTAATATTGAAAGTGTATAGAAACTTTTTTGACCTACCATTAACAAATAACATTCTGCCTCGTTTTATATTAATGGTGAAATGAATATAAATAATTATATATTTTTATCTAATATTAGTATTAACAATTTGTACATTAGGAAATTGTTAAATTGAAAATAAATATCTTTGCAAAATAAAAGCATATATATATTCCATCGATTTAGTTCAGGTTATATCAATTTTATGTTGATTTGATTCAAATTTTATGACCTAATTGTATTGAGACCGGAAAAAAAACACCACATTTTTATTTTATTTTTTAATGTCTGTTCAAAGCATGTAAATGGTTGATGTCTGCGAGGTAGGCCGATGCGTCAATGGGAAGATTGAGTAGTCTCATCTCAGGGGCTTAGACTTGAACGGTGATCATTGGACGGATCTGTGTGGGCAACATTTGAGAGGTATAGTTCCAAAAGGTACTATATCCACTTTGGAAAATTTCACAAAAAAAAAAAATAATCTCTCATTTATTTATTACTGGACCAATTTACTTGATTCTTTTTTTTATTAAAATCTAAAGTTGATTTTTACTGTATTAACAATTTATTTTTCCAAATTATTGACCTTATCTGTTTAAATATATAATATGTATATAGAACGTTTTGGAATGAAACATTAATATATTACTTTTTCGAAAGAGTTAAAAGGGATAGAAATACTTTTTGGAAGAATATAACGCGAGATAATAGCCATCATAAACTTCCTCATTTAACATTACTCATAACTAACGTCTTTATTATGTTAATTACAAAGTTATATTTCCCTATTCTCACTCTGAGAAATATCTTTCCTTGTTGGTCAACCAAATTTTATTGCCTATTCTTCATAAAGAAAGCGAATATTCAAAGTACCTTTTATTTATTTTTGGCTCTATAAAAAGAAATTATGAAATTTTTACTAATTCTTTCTGTAAATTTAACAAATGTACCTATATTAATAACTACATATAAATAATATTTAACTATAAACATTGATAAATAAATAACTTTTATTTTGGTCTTTTACCTTTTACAAAAAAAAAAAATTCTATTAGGCTAGATGAGGCACGGTTTTTCTTCCCCTATTTAGCAAGGTCAGTGAATTTTAATTCAGCCATTTGCTGATAAAATACCATTATCCTATTAAAATGTGAGTCTCTGAAATTTTATATATCGAATTTATGTGGCTGCAAGAAGAAATACTATGAAAAAACTAAATTTAATTCAGAACTGAATCAACGCAAGTTGTTTTAAACAGCCTAAAAACTGATAATTAGGTTAAAACTACTGATCAAAATAATAGGAGTGATTCAATATGAGCTAAATGAACCAATATAAATGCAAAAAATGAAGAAAACAATAAATAAGTAAAGATATATTGCGGGATACTTCTGCCGTATAGTAGGAAATATAGTACCTTTTGGAAGGAAATGAAAGGAAAGGTTATCTGTTTACAGAGAATATAGCACGCTTTGGAGGGAAATATTTTTAGTACCTTTTGGAATGAAATGAAATGTGGATTCAGTACTTTTGGAATGAAATGCAATTTTCAAACACGTTTTTGAAGGATTACCATGTTTTTAGATAAAATCTGATGACGGATTTAGATAAAACAAAACCATTATAATAAATATATGCCAAAATATCAATTTCAATAAAAATGTCCTTTAGTACCTTGTAACCAGATAATTTGATATATTGGAAAATTTGGAAATCAACGTCTCATTTGGTATCGCCTATTATTATTATTTGTTATACGTTTCGATCTATATTGTAGGTTATCATCAGAGCTCCTTAAGCAAAGGAAGGTTGTCTAAGGAAATTTACAGTATCTTCCAAATTGGTGTTATTATTATATTGGCCAAAAAATAGTAGAAAACTATATATTATTTTTTATTTTATTTTTTTATTTATTTTATTTTATTTTTTAATTGCGTTGATAGAATCGCGGAGACTCAAATGGGTGCGTAAAGTTGTTGAGCACGGTGAGAACGGATTCCGAGAAAGTTGGTATTCGCTGAACCGATTGGTAGGCGTCCGAAAGGTAGGCCGAAGCGTCGATGAGAGGATTGCATTAAGGCTGATCTCGGGAGCTTGGGCATGACCTTCGGGTGCGATAAGCCTATTATTATTATTACTATTTTAGTTTTTTATTTCATCACCCACCATCCGGACTAATTTATTCCGAAAATAAATAACACCTAGACATTGATATCAACTGATTATTTTTAAAATGGCGGCCAATTAAAAGTTTTTTGATTCAATAACTCAGTTATTTTTGAAAATGGAAAAATGTATTTGTTTTTTTTTCACCAAAAAAAACGCGAAGAATTATAAAAATAAAAAAAAAGAAAAAGAAAGAAAAAAATTTAAATTTGAACTATAAATACCCTTCGTCGTAAACCTATGACATCCTGCCCTACAGTGTCCTTTAATAATATTCCGCTGGTCCCGGTTGAACAGATTCGCTATCTATGACTCCTACTTGACAAACGACTAACTTGGAATCCGCACACAAGACTGAAACGACAAGAAACTGCCCAACGCTTTCGCTTACTTCAACACTTACTGGACAGATCGCTCTAACCTTCCACTTGACTACAAAAGGCTCATCTATATTACCATCATAAGGCCTATCGGAGTACGGAGTTGAGCTTTGGGGCTCTACTAACTCAAATCTTCCGTATTAATCCTACAATCAAAATACTCATGCTTCTACTTGTCACACAACTCATCCATAAGACTTAATGTCCCATAGCTACTGATTTGCCCTACGAGAATCATTCATAACTCCACTCCACATAAACTATAGTTTCATCTTGTTCCCTTCCATCGACAACCTCGAGGCTCTGAAAAAGATGGCCTGAGACCTTTAGTAATAACTAGTGGAGTGTGCCTGGCATTTCTCTCATGTCTTTCATGCATATTATTATATATGAGCCAATTTACTTGTATTTACATCGTTGTAAATTCATAAATTAATAAATAAAACTATAAACGTCCTACTCAGTATTTGAAAAGAAGATAAATGAGTTTGCTCAGTAAGCGCGATAAACAACAAAAATTATTAAAAAAAAAAAACGAATACATTTAAATCTGCTATAATACTTGTAACCCGTCATTTTCGAAAATAAAGAAACATTATTAATGTTTTTAACCAATGAACCGCGAATAATTAGAAAATTGTTATAGAAAAAGATAAAAAAAATTGAAACTTTACCCATAAATATGCCCATAACGCAGTTTATTTTTGAAAATAAAATAACACTAAAAATCACTAAAGCAGATAAACAGGGAAACAAATTATATAAACAGTTATACCCTAATATAGTTATTTTGAAATAATAAACCACTGAGTAATAATTTGAAGTGGTTTTTTTTTTTTACTCATAAATATTAATCAATTTATTCTTTGGTTTACTTTTAAAATAAAATAAAATTATATTGCTTATGTCTTAAATTAAACTAATCCAAAATTATGTAAAACGTGTTGAACCGGTAAAGACTGCTTAGATTAAAACTGATAAGTGCAACGGTGTGCAGATCCAACATTCAAAATGATTTACAACTTCTTTGTTAATATGCTTTAAAAAAACAAGAAACATCAGCGTGTTTACACCACAGATAAGGATTTTGACGGCATTCGATGTCATAGAAAAACTTTTATGATTGAAATTTTTGAGATAAATACTTAATAATCCCGTGATCTTAATACTTAATGATGTTAATGACTTAGGTAAGTGGAACAAACATTTTGGTTTTCAATCAATTGAGCTTATCTTCGAATCTATTGGGTATAATTTTCTAGTTTTTTATAGTACCTTTAGCGAGATAAATATTTACATGAGTATCGTAAAAAAACATCTCGTGACACAGTTTAAACGTTTTTTTAACACAGTAGGCTGAGTATATTACTGAAGGTATAATAAATCTATGCAAGAAATCTTTCACAGTCTTATGGTAAACTGGTAAATTAGTCTTACAGACCAAATGCAGAAAGTAGCTACAGGCAAAACAATGTATTAGGTTTGACACTTCAATATAGATCGTGTTGGATTAATAATTGGAGGGAAAGAAATATAAAAAAACAAGCAAATTGTTTTTTTGCCTTTTTAGAATCTTTATATCCAATTTGTTAAAATGGTTCATATATACCTAACAACAAAACAATTTAAAAAAAATGTTTCTAAAAAAATCAATGTTTAATGTAATCAATGAATGAAAATATATTTTTTATCAACTTACTCATGCGTATATGTTGTCTGAAAGCCTCAAGTAATAAACAAAGTCAAAGAATTTTAAATTCATAATACATCTTAACACTCAGATGAATGGTTAAGTTTTGAAGGATAAAATTTATGGTTCTCACTCATGTGAGTAAACATACTCAAAACACCCTGAAATTACGGTGCTCAAGATCAATATTGTGATTGAGTATATTAACTAATAAAATATTTAGCATGCTCGATACATGCTGACGTCACATTCTAGACTGGCGCATGCGCATCGGTTGTGTATACCTGTCTAATAGGGATAAGATATCAATATCAATTTCGGTGAACATTATCGATTTCGGTGTAATATCGGAACAAAAATATCGATATTTATAATATGTGTATTTCAGTATTTAATTGAATTATAATCAGTGTAAAAGAAATGAGTTAAGATATGGTAGATAAAATATTACTTAGAACTTACCTATTACCGTAAATAAAGTTAATATATTGAATTTCTTAATTCTCTCAACACAAAAATATCGATATTTGGAAATATTATTAAAACATTACTTTGCATGAAAATATTTAAACACATGAAGCAAAATCATGATGATCTTATTGTAAATATTTAAATCGTAATAAACCGAAATTAAAAATAATAATATCTTGATTATATAGCAAAGAAATATAACATTTGAAAATTAAATTAATTTTAATAATATAGATTTCAATTAAGCCAATGTATATTTTATAACTAATTAAAACTGAGGTTAGTGTTACATGTTTATCAATGTTACACACCGACATAAATTTCAAGGGTGTTACATATTTGATTGGTGACTTTGATAATTGAACCTAAGAAAAATATCTTTATAATATTACCGAAGAAATAACTATATTTTGAAGTATCTCCCTTTTTTTTAAACTATATTTTTAAATATCTTAATTTTATTAAACTATATTTTTTAATAGCTTCATGTTTTGATTGTCGGTCCTTAGTTCAAATTCTGGATGTGGCAGATTATCATTATTCCGTTATTTCGACCAGGGGGGACCCTAGTGTATGAGGAGACCTTTCTGGGGCAGACCAGCCTCTATAAAGTGGGTACTCATAAAATGAGAAAAATCTGGCGTCTGAGTATAATTTCGGTCTAGTCCCCTTATTGCCAGTCGTTGGCCTAGAAACGAATCTATAGTACAAAAATCATATGTACTGAGCCCAAGACCCTTCATGGGTTGTAGAGGTACAATTTTTTTTTATTGAGCTATGAATTTTTTTTTTTTTATAAGCCGAGTAATAATGTAGAGGCTTTTATAAAATTCGAAAAAACTGGTATTGAATTTTGTTCATATAAAGATAAACAGAAGATAAGGCAGGCAAGACCTGATATAAAATCCTCTTCAGACTTAGCTAAACATCAAAATTTTAGATTGATCACACGAGCCTCAAGAGGACTCTTAAACCCAAAATCTTAAGTGTTATACTGTTAGGAACCTCTCAAACAGTTGTGGATTTTAACAATATCATTTACAACATTTTTTTTTATGCGATAAAGTTCTTTGGAAGAATATAACATGAAACGTTAGTATCTTGGACTGAAATAACAAAAATTAAAAATACATATGTATAATAATAAATTACTAATATTGATACATAATAATAAAATACTTAATATTTATACTTTAAAAAATAAAGAAAGCAATATTTACGAAACTAAAAATAATGTATGTATAACTAAGCAGGGAAGAACGGAGAAGTCATTAGCTACGTTTGATTTATACCCAGTAAACCATATTTTTTCTGCTTTTCATTGTTTTAATCTTAATACAATTTTAACAACTACTTTTTTATTGGTGTTTAACGTCGTTGAAACTTCATTTCAAGGTAAAAAATACAAAATAATTATAGGAGTAATATTGTTATAAAATAGTTAATTTGTATTTAAATACAGTAGAGGAAGGGGCAACAAAATTAAACACAGCTCCAACTATTTTTCTTGGAAAATCTTGAAAAAATCTTTAAATTATCTCCGTGATTTCGTGTTATACAACTTTGAAAGTTAACAAAATAAAGTATAATAATAATAATTATTATTATTATTATAAATGTATACTGTGGAAAACACAAACCAAACAAAGAACAAATAAAAACAGCAAATCTTGTACATAAAGATACATTAAATATTTTTGTTATGATAAAAAATCGGTACCTCAACATTGCTAGTCGAGCTAGGTGATTTTTTAATGAATTAATTCTTGTATGTCCATTTAATTGAGAACGAACCACAAGAGGGTCTCCATACAATACAGCTGAAATGACAGAATAAATAATTGTCCTGCCAAAACCGGGATATAATGCGGGACTCGTAGAACAGTAATGCCCTATCCATTCGAAAACACTTATTTTATTTTTTAATATGTCCATAAAACATTAATGGAAGTGAAAATATAAGTTATAAACAATTCAAGCTAGTGTAAATCAGGTCTAAGTAGTTATTAAAAGTTTTTTTTTTAATTAATTAAAATATTCAAATATTGTTTTATTATTATAAATGTATCATTCCACTATAAAGTCAAATAATGAAAAACACAAATTTTATGAGTCAATTTTTCAATATCCATTGATTTAAAAAAAAAAAAAAAGGTTATACACAAACGCGTGTTTCGTCTGAGCTCTATAAATACGTGAGATATATATAAACAGATCCTAATCCGTTTCTGGAATGTATATTATTCCAGAGCACTAACCTTGGGTTAGATTTTATAAAAATAAAACAAATTAATACTTTTCCTGGAAAGTTGAAACATCCTTGGAATTTGTATGCACCTTGCCAAGGTTATCGATATTTATTGTATTTTATATGAAAAGGAATTCGTACTAAAAAAAATACGTATAGTTGTATTTTTGAAAACTAGAGTTTAAGTTTCTAACTTATTTTTATTTTATTATTATTGTTTTTTTTATTGATATATACAACTATATTTAAAAAAAAATACATCAAGTAAATGTGATTGTTATATAGAAAACTGTCATGAAATACGTGTAGAGACACCAGTGGCAGCACTCTAGAAATATTCTAAACTAGAAGGTCTCGTGGCCAACATCTTTTCAGACGCCTCGGAGGATTATCAGGGATCGATGAGGAAGCAAGGATTGAAACTAATGGATTGTAGTGGGAATGGAGTTTGTCATGGAATGAACGGTACCTTGTTCGGGCTAAGTCAGCAACATATAGAATATTAAGGTCTTAATGGACGAGTTTATTTTAGACAAAATAAGGAGCATTGAGGATTTTACGAAGAATTTTGGTTTGTAAGGATTGGATATGAGAGGAATTCGAAGATTTAGTAGCGCCCAATAGCTCTACTACGTAAGTCCACATCAGTCTTATGATGGTCATATAAATAAGTCTTTTGTAACTAAGTGGAAGGTTGGAACGTTTGCCTAGTAAGTGTTGAAGTAGTCGAAAACGTCGGGCAGTTTCTCGTCGTTTCAGTCTTGTATGGGGATTCCAAGTTAAATGTTTATTAAGGTGGAGTCCTAGGTATCGAATCTGTTCAACATTGACTAGCGAAGTGTCATTAAAGGATACTGTTGGGCTCCTGCCTACTACTTCCTAGTCAATGGTTTACGACGAAGGGTAAAGGTTATCTGGTGGGATTTGTTAGAATTAATTTTAATCCTCCATTTCTCGCACCATATTTCAAGGTCTCGGGGGTGGGATTGAAGAGTGTGAGAGGCTGTAACAGAATCATTATCTGCTGATAGCACACACGTGTCATCAGCATAGGTAGAAAGGAAAGTGTTTGGATGGGTTGGGATATCAGCTGTATAGACTGTATAAAGAACGGGTCCTAGGATGCTGCCTTGAGAAACATTAGCAGATTGAGAAAAGGGGAGGAATAGGAACTATTGTGATTTATTTTGAAATATCTATCAGCGAGGTAGGACTGGATGATAAGAAAATTGGTAGGAGGTAGAAATAGACGGAGCTTGCAAAGCAAACCCGGGTGCCAGACAGTTTCTAACTTAAGATAATAATATGGCAAGTAATGAATCATTCATTGTGCACTCATGATATGTACACTCTATACTGCATTAATAATATCAGTATAAAACAACTCAATACTTCTTTAGCTAATGGAAAAATACCACGTTTATCACATGATAAGCATAGAAAATAATTTAATTCTGGGGCTGGTTCTCTTACAAACAGATATGTAGATTTGAAATACACAATTTGGTCAACAGACAAACGGGACATTATTATTTATTATTTACAATGATGAGAGAAGAAAATCAAAGAAATATTACATAACTCAAAATTAAAAAAACAAAACAATCATCTGAAGATAATCGTGTTTAAAATAACTATAATATATAATATAATATAATAATATACTACATAATAAAATAAATGAATTTATAAACAAAATAAAATTTGGCCAGTGAAGAATTATTTTTATTCATTCAAAATTTGATATTTAGAATTTAAATATCAGAATAGCTCGTTTACTTATTGTACTATGTACAATTGTAAATTTAAATAAAATCATCAGAATTGTTGAGCGTCTGTTTGGGATGACTGAAGGTAATGGAAAAGTTGCTATTAGAATGGGAATAGAGAGCAGCATGGTGGATACGGGTAGGTAGAGAATTCCACGGTAGAATAACGAACAATAAAGGATCGTAAAGGTCAGAATGGTGAGATCTTATTTCAAATTGAATGATCAATGGTTGTTTGTGAGATGATATGAAGGAAGAGATGGTTCGGGTGGCGTTAAAAAAAAAAAAAAAAAAAAAAGATAAAAAACATAGTGAAGAAACTATTTAATATCCAACGTTTCGACCCATGTTGTGGATCTTCATCAGGGAATCTCTCCACAAAGTTCGGAAGTTGAATAAAGAATGAATTCTGAATTGACTCAGCATCCATACTTTGTGGAGAGAAGCCCTGATGAAAACTAGCAATGTGGGTTGAAACGTGGATATTAAATAGTTTTTTACTATATTTTTATCTTTTTTTTTTTCCTCCACATGAACCATCACTTCCTTCAGATCTTGTTTTAACCATAATATAACACAGGTGACCATAGGATTTTTTAATGGGGATAAAAAATCCTTAATTATGCCTTCCTTCGGAGGTGACATAAAAGGTGTTTCCGAGCCTGTGCTATGCCAGGTTCTCGTTAAAGACCCCTATCCTAATTAAACCTGGATAGGCAAAATGCACCTCTTCTGCACGTCCAATCAGGGCTGGAGTTCCGCAGGGATCTATTCTCACACCCTTATTGTATATAGTCTATGAACATCACATGCCACACACATCCTGACACATTAATAGCGACTTACGGTGATGACACAGCTATTCTCACTAGACATGCTAACATACTTCAGGCTCACATACCCTTCAGCATTATTTACAACATTTAGAAGACTGGTTTAAAACCACCTTCACCCTAAGACACGACACTTGCCCTTCAGTCTACATAAACAACTTTCCGATCAAATAAACCAACACATTTCATTATTTAGGACTCACTTTCGACAGAAGAATGACATGGAGACCTCACATTAAACAGAAGCGGCTTACTCTTAACAATCGACTAAAAACTTCTATATTCTCTGCCGCACAAACGCTCCTCTTTAAAAATCAGACAAAAACTAAATACTTATACCTACTTACTAAAACCCATATGGACATACGCCTCACGAATTTATGGAATAGCGAAATGGACTAAAAAAAATGAAATCTCAAAAAATCCAGGATTTCCAATCAAAACCTTTAAGACTCATAACTCTTTCACCCTAGGTTGTCAGTAACAAAACTTTATATAATACTTACACATACCAATGGTACAAGGTCACATTCGGATTTCATACATCAATGTCAATTTTTTGACAAACTTTACGGACATACTAACAAACTCATATGGCCAATATGAATTATTTAAAATTTCGTATTTACTAAAATTTCATATATATCATTTGCCTTGGTCAATTCAAAACCAATAAATATATTGTTCATTATCATCTTTTATTCATGGGATATCGATTCAAAACAAAGGTGGCGAACCTGATTTTTTGTGTTTAATCCTTAATTTTCAGGAAAAAAAAATAAACATTAGATCATTACCATTAGTGTTTCACGGTCACCGGAGGTGTTGGTATATATGCCACACGTTTTCATTCATTAATCTCACTCTTAATCACATGTTTATCTCTTATTATTATGCATGTATTAATCTCAGTCTTAATCTCATTAAGACTAAATGGTGTCATGTAATTCTATTTCAAAAGCAAAAAAAAAAATAAAATACATTTGCATAAATATCACTGCAGAGGTTCTTATCTTAGGTGAAAGGTGCAAGTCGACGCAATGCTACTCAATTTCTGAAATACTGAATAATCACAAGGAGCGAGGAGATTCATTTCTTGTAAAATTTGAATTACTTTTCAAATAAAATACGCAATCCGTAACAATTTATACTTTTTTAGAATTATTAATTAATGAAGTGTATTGTTTGTTTATTTATTCGTTTAACATTATTTTATGCTGCTGTGGCTAATCGGACGGTGCTACAGTGGGAGTCCTAAACTTAGCTTATCCGGGCTTAATTAGGCTAGGGATCTTTAACGACTACCTGAAATCGCACTGGCTCGGGACCATCTTCTTACCTCCACTCCAAAGGAAGGCATAACTAAGGATTTTTTACTTCCATTAAAAAATGATAGGGACACCTGCCAGGATTGAACCCGCGACCTTGGACATTCAGGCTGTTATTCTAGGCACTACACCACAGGTGACCCCGATAATGGAGAGTGATGAAACGTCGATAATACTAAGTGATTGTTGTAGATAATAATTAAATAGATTATATATATATATATATATATATATATATATATATATATGTATATATATATATATATATATATTAATTAAACACATGTTCTATCGTAACTCAATGTATTTCTTTACTTTCGATCTCTAACTTATTTAAAGGTTAAATTGATTTTAACAACGGAGGAGACTGTAAATCATCCAATTTTTATCTTAGTGGTAATTTTGGTGTGTACAAGCCATTTTCCCTTCCGCGACATGCCGACTTGACACTGAATGTTACAGCATTGATAGACTTTGAAAAGAATAAACAAACAAAATACATAAGGAATAATTAACTAAATATCGGGAGTATATATTAAAGAGAGAGTATAGTTTTATAAATTTTCTCTATTTGTCTTCATTTTAAACACGTCAAAACATTTAAATGTAACGGAATCCAGCCGAAACTCGAACAGAAAATCAGTTCCGTGAAAAGTAACACAAGGAATAATAAACCAAACCTTAGAGAGGAATTGTAAAGATAAATAGATTGGTTATTATTAGTGACTGTCGCTTTTTCATTTCCTTTATGTAATCTTTTAACAATTGCTATTTCATCTCTGACTACACTTTTAATATTTAACGTCCCGTTTTGAGTTATTCGTTACCACACTTGGCCTTGAACGTTCACTAATTTTGTGCTGTGGCAGTAAGCGGATCTCATTGTTTAGTTTTTTCAAATGTTTACTCCAAATATTTAATAACATCCGTCATTCGCCGGATATGCCACATATAACGCTATATACGAACAAATAAATAAGCCAAAAATATTTTTTATACTTCTGCTTTGAGATTGATGGTAGCAAACTCACTTTTGATACCGAATTTGTTTAGCTTGTCAACTTGGGTTGTCAGAAAAGTTCGTAGAGAGTTTTAAAAGAAAATGTATGGATTTTTTTCTACTAAAAATTAATCACAAAGCTAATGTTTATTTATTTGCCTTCAATCCTCGTGGAATTCACTATGTTTACGCACTGAATTCGTTTTTATTAAGGCTCAGTAGTGTAGTTTATTGCAAACCAACGTAAGTGACGATTCAGTTCATTTTCGGTATATTATGCTGTTCTTTTAAAAAAAGGGAAAAACGCAACCCAAACTGCAAGAAAGATTCCTGCCGTGTATGCCAGCGATTCAATTGCTAATAGCACGGTTCAGAAGTGATTATCGCGGTTTAGATCTGGAGATTTCAATTTGGGAGACCAACCCCGGGCCGAAGTTGAACTCTTGACATCAAGGATATTCATGACGATCATCGCAAACAATCCACGAATTACTGTCCGTGAGATAGCTGCAGAGTTAAGAGCTTGCAAATCGACCGTTTTTGATCATCTAAAGAAGGCCGGGTACGTCTGTCGTTACGACGTTTGGGTTCCCCATAGTGAAAGGAATCTCATTGAAAGGATTTAAAAAAAAAAAAATGTGGATGATCCATTTTTGAAAGGAGTTGTTACTAGTGGACGAAAAATGGATTCTCTACGCTGCTAGCAACACCAAAGGCCGGTTTGCACCCAAGAAAGGTGATGCTCAGTATTTGGTGGGATTGGAAGGGACTCATAAATTTTGAGCTCCTTCCACAAAACCAAACTATCAATTTATTGCACGGCTTTTATGCACCCAGAAGAGAAACGGCCAGAGTTGGCAAATCGAAAAGGAGTGCTATTCCACCAAGATAACGCTAGGCCCCATTTGTCTTTAAGGACTCGGCAAAAGTTATTAAGCTTCAGATGGGAGGTTTTACTCTCCTGACATTGCTCCTTCGGACCACTTTCATCCTTTCATATTTATATTATTTAACGCAACATCAATAAATTACAATTAATTGTCGTCAATATATTACGTTTCTGGCCTTAAGACTGGCCGTTTTCTAATATCAATAATTATATTTGTCATGTACAAAAAACAAAAAAACAAACAAAGGAAAATGAAAATTTTGTGGTAACATTTTTTAAAATATATATAATATATAATCTTCCTTACATTACGACAGTAAATTGTAATTTATTGTTGTGCTATTTTTTATTAGTCAAAATAAAAAAATAACAACTAAAATTTAAATTGTAATTCCCATTTCGTAAAACATGCACAAAAATACTAAAGTGGTAGATAATATAATATATATTAGACAAATTAGGTATATATAAAACAAATTAAATTTAAAATACATCCAGGCACTCTTTATACTTTAAAAAATACCGTTTTTTTTCCCCGGAAAATACGATTAAAAACAAGAAAAAATGTCTAAAAACGCATGAGAGTGGATCACAAAACAGGAATTTACTAATACTGCTTCTATTAGAAATTTATTACTATTCATATTTGCTTGGGCTAGTAAATAGGTTCAAAGTAACCAATGTCAGATTGATTAAACTTATATCACATTTAGAAGACAATAGCTGATAAATAAATAAATACACAGGAATTTCTTGAGCATTTTTGTGATTGGAATTGAACGCATACTAGGATGTATCGCAAGTTTACACTTTTAAGTTTACACATAATTTCTCGAACCTGTAAACAATAGGAGTAAAAATACTAAAAAACTCAGGCCAATAACCCATGTTAAATGAATGGATATTAAAACAGAGGGTAAAAAAAAAGCATATTTTCTCAAGCGAACTTAACCTTGTAGCATTGGCATATCTTTTCAATGAAACGAATTTAGAAAGTTGATCAATTTTATAACCTTTGTTCATTAACGCTTTAAAAAGTGAAAGGTTTCATTAGGAATATTTGTAGGATATGATTGTTATTTCTTGTTTTTCAATCGAATGGTCATTGGATTTGAGGGTATAATTTAAAGGTCGTATTTTATTTTGTCGTTAGCCTGATAGACGGAAATTGAAGAAGGTGAAGTGCTAACAATATTGAATGGTTTACATATATACACTTTTTTTTTTTTTATTCGCTTATTTTCAACAAATATAGGGATTACCTGTAGCAGGGTGGCTCGCATAACGGCTTCTATGCCAAAGGTCACGGGTTCAAACCCGCAATTAGTAAAGAATCATTAGTTATGCCGACCTTCGGATGGGACGTAAAAAGGTGTTCCCGCGCCTTTGCGTTGTCAAGTCCTCGTTAAAGATCCCTGTCCTAATAACAGGTGAAAAAATTTTGCTTTCATTTTATTCGATTTCATCGTATTCATGTTTTTTTGTGTAGGTTACCCTGGAAACACTTGCAGTTGTAATCGGTGTTATACTATGAATTTATAAGACTCAAAAATATTTTGAACTTGGAAAAAAATATTTCTGAAACCTAAGTAACTCGGCTTTTTATGGTGGAAAACTTCACTTACGAATTCCTATTTATGTTGTTAACGAGTTGAAATGATATGAATCGATTATGTTTAAAAGCTAAAACGTATTAAGTAATTATGGGTATGCCTCCTTATACTGGTATGTTATTGTACACTTGACTGAATAAAAATTAATACCTAAATTCGATACCTAAATGTTGGAAGCAGATGTACCATATGTAATAGCTTTATTGCCAGTAGTTGTTTACAGCAAGGAATAAATAGATAACTGATTAAAATATTGAAGAACGGCATTTTAATTATATATATATATATATATTATTATATATATTTTATTATTTTTTATTTATTTTTTTTTTTTTTTTGTCTCTCTTGAAAGGTAGCAGAGGCCCTTGGCCTCGTGGTGTAATCTGCTGAAAGAATCCACTCACGTTTCTCGATGAAATTTTATAGGATATGTTCATCAATCCCTACGCCTATTTTTGTGAGTGGCCACCAGTTAGCTAACGGGTCTCACATACCCGGGGGAGAGGCTGTGAGTAAATCATCATTTAATTATAGGCTTGAAAAAGTCCCGCCGAGACTGGGATTCGAACTCACTACTTTTGGGGCCACTCAGAAACGGGATCCCCAATTTTTAAAACATCTTTCAACAAAAACGACGTTAATGCATTAAATTCAAGTAACTCTACACTACTATTAAACAAGAAATTTTCCAGTAGAAGTTTACCTTTGATCCTAGAAGTTTATGAACCAAAACCTTAATTTTTTTTTAATTAATTAATAAATTTATTTATTCGTATATCTTACAATTTGTCACATTGGACAATAATAATATTGCTACAGGATCACATTCATACAATATTTACAATAAAACCTTAAATAAAGTTATTTGAGAAAATATTTTACGAAATACCAAGTAGTTACGGAACGGAATGTCTTCTAGACATGGAACCATGGAACCATGGAACATAATGGAATTTACACCGCAAGCTAAAATATAAGATGTAAAAAAAAAAAAAATTAAGCCTTAAAAGCCTTTCTTTTATTTTTTTAATCTATAATTATGTATTATAGACCTGTTAAATCACAAAGAATAAAGTAAAAAAAAATCCTAACTCAAGAAGGATTATACCGATGACATTAATATTTTAAGAAATGTAAACACTTGACGAATGCTTGACAAGGACAGACTGATAGATTTGATAGTTCACATTCTCGAAAACAAGATGATTTGATGGATGGGGCAAATATATCGCATTTCGTAATCATCTCAAGTAGATTCAAAGTGAAGTAATACACTCCATATATTCTTTAGTCTAATATCCTTTAATTTTTCACATGTCTGTTTTAATTATTACTTTCACATACCTACATATGAGATATAAAGTAAAGGACTTGAATGAGGGTATTTTAAATTTGCTTCCTCCTAACATACATTTAATTTTATTGATTCGGAAAAATCGATCATGACATGTTAGCATTGATAAGAAACGGGTAAATACACGATGTTAAAGCATTTGATAACCAACTGACGGAGAAAAGAGTCATATTACTTTATATATATATATATATTATATATATATATATATTTTAAACATATTTATTGATATTTACAACCGTATTAAGATATACATCAAGTAAATGTGACGGAAATTAAGAAAATGCCATGAAATACATGTGGAGAATCTACCGATTGGCAGCACTCGAAGAGTCTAAACTAGGTCTTCTTTTCAGACACAAGGGAGGATTATCAGGAATCGAAGAGATAGGAAGGATTGAAACTAGAGGGTTAGAGAGGGAATGAAGTTTGTCATGGAAGGAATGGTATCTAGTTCGGGCCAAGTCGGCAACATATGGAAGATCAAGGTCATTATGGATGAGTTTATACGTGACAAAGTAGGGAGCATTGAGGATTTTCCCGTAAGATTTTGGACTGGAAGGATTGGATTTTTATCAAGGATCAAGAGGAATTTGATACTTTAGTATAGACCCACAGCTCTACTCCGTATGTCCATGTCGGTCTTATGATGGTCATACAAATGAGCCTTTTGTAGTTAAGTGGAAGGTTTGAACGTTTTTCCAGAAAGTGTTGAAGTAGTCGAAAACGTCGGGCAGTTTCTCGTCAGTTTCTTGTCGTTTTAGTCTTGTATGAGGATATCAGGTTAGACGTTTGTCAAGACACCATATTTCAAGGTCTCAGAGGTGGGGTTAAAGAGTGTGAAAGGCAATAACTGGATCATTATCTAATGATAGCAGACAAGTGTCATCTGCATAGGTAGAAAGGAAAGTGTTAGGATGGGTAGGTATATCAGCTGTATAGACTATGCATAGCATAGGTCCTAGGATGCTGCCTTGAGGAACACCAGTAGACTGAGAAAAAAGCTATTGACATGTCGTTAATCAGTCTATTGTCGTGTCCGTTAAGTTTACTGTGAAAACGAGTTAAGTGTTCGTATATGTCGGTCAACTGTTGGTTGTTGTAAGTCCGTATTTAAACTTTTTTAAACCTTAAAACATTTTAAAAAATTTAATTTGCGTTTAACAAGCGAGTTAAGTGAATGTCGTCTCAGATTTTTTAAATTAATATTTATCAACAAAAACAAGATTCCTAAGGTTAAACTGCTATAAATAATTAAAATTAATCGAATTTTAAATTATTAAAATAATTAGATCCAACGCTTGATGTTTCACGACACGCTTTCCTTAGAGGAAATACTTTAGATGGTTGTTGAGCAGTAAAACAGGCGACAGTTTGCTATAATTAAAAGAAATACCTTACTTACCTTATGGGTTTTATTTGTTTAGTTATTATAGAAAATTTAATTACTTTTCAAACGAACACCTTGAATGTTTCAGGAGCTGCATAATTTCCTGGTTGATTGTAAAACTATTTATGGATATTATGTTAAATACACTGTATCTTCGCTTATACTTTTTTATTATTATTTTTCTAAGATATATGTATAGATACACGCTAAGATATAAGTACAGACATAAAATTTATACAATGTTATTCTCTAATAAACGTTTCGGCATAACTTTATTCTGATTTTTCTAGGGGATGGATTGAAAGAAAAAAGTTTACTGATTTTAAAATGCTATTTATCACTTTACCTACTTCATGATATTATATTTAATTAAATTTTCTTGAATAGATCAGAGAAATCTAATTTTATTTTCTATCATATTAGATGTCAAAATATATTGTATTTTAAGACAAGTATAGGAATAGTTGATTGTTATTAATAGTTAATTATTGATAATTGAATGTCTACAACGATGAGCAATATTTAATTAAATTAAGATTAACATGTTTTTGTTTTTAATTAAAATTGTATTCGATTACAACATTGTTTTGAATTAAAACATTCGTAAAAAAAAAAGTGAAATAGCAAAGAATCTCGACAGCTCTTGTTAAAATGTTTATTGCAAAATTATTACGTCAATGTTAATAATATGATCTCGAGAATAATTGATTTATAATAAAAAATATTTGTTTTCAATTAAAACGAACTCTTAATCAGGTAAGAACAAATGTGACTTTACCACTCACAAGAGTTCGAAGTCTGTCCAATGCAATAATTGGTTTGCAATATCTTTAGTAATAGCACAATATATATTTTCTTAACCTATACTAACGACGAGAAAACGTTAATTATTCCAAGTCAAGAAAATTATACTTTTCTTTCTGGTTCTATCTCTTTTTTTTCACAGAATTAATTTTATAGGTGTATATTTGTGTATATAAATTTATGAATTATTGTTTAATGTTTCATTTTTACTCTCACTTACCTATATATGAAATATATAGTAAGGGGAAGTATTGTGAACATTTTCGAAAAAAAGGTGTGTGTGTGGTAAGTGTAGTTTGAAAACGATAAGATGAAATTTCATTTTTAAAAGCGTATATGATTGACATGTTACAGCAACCTTTTTACTAAAATCGGCTAACAGGAAGTGCTACTTTATACCATGCATTTTCCACTTTTTTATGAATTTCTCGAAAACGCCTATAACGATTTTGACTAAACTTGCTTTATCGGTGTGAAATTGAATAGGCTATAATGTCATCTAGGTTTCATTATTATTGAAATAGTCTGACAAGGCTTAAATGCCGATATTTTAAAATGCCTTCCTCTAATGTACCTTTAATTTTGTAGGTTCGAAAAAATTAACTGTCATCTTGTTAGTATAAATTAAAAAACGGGTAAAGATGCAAGTTGGAAGTATTCGACATCTAATGGAAGGAGGAAAATGCAAAAGTATTTTTGGATGTAATTTTTAGCATTTTGGACATTATAATAGTGATATGAACGTATAATATATCAATGGAAAGCTAATGATTTTAGAAAAAATATTATCTTATACACAAAGTAGTTAAAGATAATGGGGACTGATGAAAATGGAACAAAACTAACTGATTGTTATAGATATTAATATCATAGATTATTTAATAAAACATATTTTTATTGAAATCAAAGCAATTAATGCTTTTACCTTCTTCATTTCTAACAGTATTTAAAAATCCTTAATTTTTTTTTTAAAACGAGGTAAGTGAAATTCTTGTGTGGCGCGCAACATATTTTTTTCTATTTTACAGTACCTATTAGTTTAAATTTCTATTATTATTGTTATTTTAATTAGTATAATGTAATGAGATTTTCCATAGCTTGCCGTCAGTAATTGGGTCTTGGCCTATTGGTGGATGATGTAATATAAAAAAATAAAAACTTCAAACGACGAAGAATTCGTCATTTAAGCTTACACAAGAACTACATGGTATTAAAACCGATTTAATTTTAAATGAATAAAACGAGTTTAATTAAAATGAAGTTTTTGAAAAAATAGTAAAAACTTTTATCAGGACTAACAGTTATTTATTCTTATTTTCGTTTTGTTTTTTCTTGAGTAGATGTAAAATATACAATAAATATGAAATAACCAAAGAAAGTCGATTATGCATTAATTAATAAGTTTTAACGTTTAAAATTATTGCCAATGATAAAAATAATAATTGTGAATAATTATAATCTAAGGGAAAAACATTGTATTTAAAAATTATCTAATGTAGATAGATTAGTATGCAGTGTACAATGAAGCAACCCAATGAGTGTTTAATAAAGCATTTTTCTCTCTCCTAAAATATATATTTTCGTGGAAAATTCGATCATTTTTACAGCTTTAATAATTCTCCTTACTATGTACTTTATATATACTTGAAATAAAAAATATACAATCACAAACTAACTACGCTAAAAACATTTTGAATAAATATTTGTGAAAGACCAGATCAATGCCTTGCAGATAGTTAACGAATTATTTTTGAAGTGAAATCTTGTTTAGGCGGGTTATGCGATTTATGGCAGGGGTAAAAACTTTGAATTCGTAAACATCGTAACGCCACCAACATGCTCTAGACTGGCGCATGCGCTCTGTGTATACCTGTCTATTAGATATAGGATAACTATATCAATTTCCGTGAACGTCATCGATACCGGTGTAATATTGGCACAAAAATATCGATATTTATAATAATTTATTTCAGTATTTAATTGAATTAATATCAGTTGCAAATAAATGAGTTAAGACATGGTAGATAAACTATGTCTTAGAACTTACCTCTTGCTGCATATAAAGTTAATATAATGAATATCTTAATTCTCTTGACTCTAAAATATCAATATTTGTAAATATTATTAAAAGATTACTTTGCATGAAAACATTTAAACATACGAAGCAAAATCATGATGAACTTACTGTCAATATTTTAATCGTAGTAAAGCGAAATCGAAAAGAATATCTTGATCATATAAGCATAGAAATATGACATTTGAAAATTAAATTAATTTTAATAATATGGATTCCAACTGAGCACAATTTATATTTCCTTTCTAATTAAAACATGTGTTTTTTGTTTACTTGGGAGAGAAATTGAAGATTATCTCTGTGAAACAACTATAAAGCTTATTCTTAAATGTCTGAATTTCCTCGATACAAATGGTTGGTCCATAAAAAGAAATGTGCTATGTGTAACCAACTCATACAGTCTACAGTCACATTCAGATTACGATGACATACTTCAAGATGTTATATTTCTACAGGGTGATGATGTTTCACAATCAAATAAAACAATAATTTAAAAAAATACATGCATTCTCAACATAATCTACTTTAAAGAACGTACTTTTATTTCCTACAAAATTCCAGCGCAAATCGAGAATTTAAAAAAAAGTTTTCACTTTTATCGGTAAAAGCCTAGTAAAATAAGGATATTTGTAGAAAGTAATTCGGACAAAGCTGGAAATCTTTTATGTACCTCTTAATGGTCCTAAATAAAAGTAATCTGAGTTTGTACCATCACAAATGATGAGCTTAACTTTTTGGAGCCGAAAAACCTCGAATTATTCGCACTTTTCTCAATTTTTTACCTATAACTCGAAAACGGTGCATCCTATAGAAAATATCTCTCTTTTCAAAATGAAATAACGTTAAATTTCCTTCCTGAAAGCTATCTTAGTTATTGAATTTGGATCGGTAACATTGCCGTAATCGTTCGTCAGAAATAGGCAACTTTTTCCATTGTAGTTGAAAAACCCAATTTGCTCACTAAGAGACAACTGTAACTTGGAAACATCTATGACTGCCTGAATTGTAATTTTATTTTTTTTTTTTTTATTTGATTATTTTTTATTCTCCTTATTTTTGCTCGACATTTCCTGAATTGTCAAATACCTCCGTATCAAGCCCCAGGGTCAGCAACTTTCGATGATAACAGTTATTTACTCAATTCATATTACTTCTTCAATGTTCGTAATTGTCAGTCTACTTTACAAACGAGTCGCCTGTATTTTATTTTATTTGAATTCTAAATTATTTCAGATATCTTTATCAATCTCGTGAGTAACACAAGTCAACATATTATGAGAGTGATTGTAACATTCGGTTCGTATGTACTTTCATTTATTATTCCGCACATATGAATGACAATTGATAATAATTAGCAGGGTTGTTATGGCCTAAAATAATAATTAAGTCCGATAAAAAGGCAAAAAAAGCTGATGCGGGCAGGACACACACGACTTTCCACTTACCTCCGTTTTTAAAATCGATTAAAATTTTTTCAAATACAGTTAGAGATAAAAATGAAGGGCAATATTAAAGAACTAATAAAATTAATTTCAATAGAAACATGTGTTTTATTAAAAATCTATTATATTATTATCTAAAATAATCAGTCAGTTTCATTGGCTTTTCTTCACCCTTTATTAACCCTAACAAGCTTGTGTATAAGATATTATTTTTTCTAAAATCTGTAGCTTTCCAACGTTATATTATACTTGTACGTTATTGTTCTTAGGTTCTAAAACAAAAAATTGGAATTGAAAAATATGTTTTCAGTTTTCTCCTTTAGTTGTTCATCGAATTCGCGCAACTTGCATGTTTAGCTATTATTTATCAACCTAACAAGGTAATATAGTTATATTTATAGAATCTACAAAATTAAAGGTAATTTGGAGAAAGAAAATTTAAAATATCGGCATTTAAGCCCTGTCAGACTATTTCAATCTGAATGAAACCTACATGATATTAAATTTTACATCATCCTCACACAAGACTTAAACGACAAGAAACTGCTCGAAGATATCGATTACTACAACACTTACTAGACAAACGTTCAAAACTTCCAGTACATTACAAAAGACTCATCTACATCACAATAATCAGACCTATTTGGACATATGGAATCGAGCTTTAGGGCTCTACGAAACCATCTAATTCCTCCCGCATCCAGTCCTTACAATCCAAAATCCTACGCAAAATCCTGAATGCTCCTTATTTTGTCACAAATCAATTCCTCGATAATGACCTAAACACCCCATTTGTTACAGACATAGCCCGTGATAGATACTCCTCTTTCCATTCTAAGCTCCCTGCCCATACAAACCCACTTGTCCGTAATTTATCTTCCTCAGATATCCCTGATAACCCTCCAAGGCGACTGAAAAGAAGGTAAAATAGTTAGTGAAGTGCTACCACTGGGTGGTTCTTTCTCAAGACATTTTTATATTCATTCTACATATTTACTTATTGTATTCTTTAGTACAGTTGTAAATTACTATAAATAAATTTTAAAAAAAAATTTACATCAATGTATGGAGTTTAATCAAATTCATTAGAGCTGTTTTTGAGAAAATCTTAAAAAGATGCAAAATGCATGGTATAAAGTGGCTCTTCTGGTTAGCCGATTATAATGAAAAAGTTGCTGAAACATCTCGGGCGTATAGTTGTCTTAAATGTGAAATTTCAATTTCGTACGACTTTTCGTTTTCGCACTGGAGTGGTAAGTTACACACGGACACACAGACCTTTTTTCGGAACTTGGTTATTTTGACTCAGGGACCCTAAAACGAGTATTTCCGTTGAAAACTGGAATTCGAAAATTATCTCGATCGCAATACTTTATCGCAATTATGTACTATATAGACCGATTAACCAGAAAGTTGCATTCAGCTACTGGAGTTGTCTAATATGAAGGTTCTGTTCTTGTTCTTATTAATGGTCTGCAGTACCAGTAAATCTTGTGTAGTAGTTTGAAGAGCGTTCATTTGTATTCATTCACCGTCGGCATGTGTAGGTCAATGTGTAAAGTGCTGTTAATGAAGCTCGGGTAGTCGTAGTATCCTGGATTGAAAAGATTAAAACTGTTTCCTGAGTCTCAATTATAGAGCCGTTATTCTTGTTGTTTATTCATTTAACGTCACTTTATACTACTGTGGCTAATCGACAGATACTACATACGGAGCCTTAAATTTTGGTTTATTTAGGACAGGCATCCTTAACGATTACCTGACATCGCACAGGCTAGGTACCACCAGTTTACGTCCCCTCTGAAGGACCGCATATCCAAGAATTTTTTACTCCCTTTATAAAATCCCAGGGTCAATTGCCGGGTTTGAACCCGCGAGAAGGCTGTTATGCTACCCTCTACACCACTGTCATTCTTGTATCGTGAGAGTCCAAAAAGTTTTTAGTAATTGAATAATTATTTTAATCAGGCTTTACAAAACAAAATATATTCGTCCATTATTAACTTTTGTCTAAAAGTTATTCAAGGCTATAAAAATTTTGACTGACTTAATGTCGCGAAATGTGGTCTTAGTAAAATAACTTTTAAAGATAAAGGTGAAAAAAAAAATAGAGTTTCAAAAAAAATTATTCTAATCAAAACTTCCATTCGTATATACATTTTTGACTAATAGTTAAAATATATACCTGAGAAGTCAACTTTAATGGACTAACATCTATAAGACCACTACCAAACGTTGGGCTGAAACACAAAAAAAAAAAAAAAAAAAAAAAAAAAACACTTAAAAACATACGTATATGTTCCTAAAATTAATAGCTAAACCCTCACAACCTTCCAGTAATGCGGGCACTGTACAGTACTTTTTTGAATATTCAATATTCAATAATAACTTTCATGGATAACCTTACGTTTAAAAGAATCAAATAGGTAAAATAACATAACAAAAACTTCTTACACCATTGAGGTTATGTTGTGTATATAAAAAATATCTGGTGCGGGCAACACACGACTTTCACTTACCTCCATTTTTAAAATCAATGAAAGAATTTTCAAATACAGTTAGAGATAAAAATACGTGAAATTATTAAGGAATCAATCAAATTGAATTTATATAGAAACATGTGTTTTATTAAAAAATCTATTATATTATTATCTAAAACAATCAGTTAGTTTTATGTTCATTTCATCACTCTCTATTTACTTTTAAAAGCTTGTGTATGAGATGATATTTTTTCTAAAATCTTTAGCTTTCCAACGGTATATCATACATGTACATTACTGTTCTTATGTTCAAAAACAAAAAAATTGCATTAAAAAAATATTTTTTCTGTTTTCTCCTTTAGTCCTTGGTATCGAATTTATTCAATTTATATATTTACCTGTTTTTCATCAGCGTTAACAAGATAATCTAGTTATTATTATTGAATCTACAAAATTAAAGGTACTTACTTGAGGGGAAGAAAATTTAAAATATCGGCATTTAAGCCCTGTCACACCATTTTTATCCAAATAAATCTACATGATATTAAAGCCCATTAAATTTTACATCGATATAGCGAGTTTAATCAAAATCGTCGGAGCCGTTTTCGAGAAAATCGAAAAAAGTTGAAAAATGCATGGTATAAAGTGCCTCTTCTGGTAAGCTCATTTTGATGAAAAAAGTTTTGTCACGTCTCGGGCGTATAGTTGTCTTTAATATAAAATTTCAGTTTCATAGGACTTACCGTTTCCGCCCGGGAGTTACCACACACACACACACACACACCTTCTTGCGGGACTTGGTTATTTGGACTCAGGGGACTCTAAAACGTGTATTTCCGTTGAAAACTGGAATTCGAAAATTTTCACGATCGCAATACTTCCCCTTACTATATATAGTAAGTGTAAGGAAAAAACAACAAAAAAACAAAACAGGAATAACAACAGTTCCTATTTTATACGGTTTATTATAATTTTATTTTTCAAATAAACTACTCAAAATATGTATAAAAATTTTAATTAAGTTTCCATGAAGTTTTCGTTTAAAGTAAAACATTTGTTTTCATAAAATAATTTTTAAAGTAGAAATTATTAATAACAATGACCGTTTATGGATTTATAACAACATTCCATTTATTTTAACAATTCGGTACATAATATTGTTTCTAAAATCTTGCGTACTGAATGGATGAATATAAGTTGTACGATACTGTACGGTGGCAACACAACCTCCCTCGTTACAAACCTTACAACTAACACTTATTCATAAGATTATGGGCTTATAACGACATTTCGTTAACTTTTACAACTAATTTTATTTCATATTAACTTTTTAACAGTACTACTCATTTTTCATGAAAGATTCCTTGAAGCTTTGATTAGTTTTCCCATCTAAAGAGAAACTTGATTGTAATTATAAACCGTCAGAAAATAATTTCCTAAATTATTGTAAAAACCGATCAAAATCCGTGGTGAGGTTCAGTAGGTGTTTAGAAACCCAAAATCTTGTTATAATTTTATATATGTATAAAGAAGAGAAGAGATATAAAAAATATATATTTAGCAAATTGAATTTTATGCATGACAACTGTGATTTTTAAAAAATATTAAGATAAAAAAAATTACAAAATATCAACCATGAAATTTTGTTATAAATGGAAATAATTTTAAGGTATAACAACAATTTAATATTAAGGTAGATATTAGGGCTGAATAATTTCTTCCATAAAGACTAATTTTTTTTTATTACATCAACATGACGTTTCGGGATCTTCTCCCATCTTCAGAAGTCTTCTAAGTATAATTACCAATTTCCATTACATTAAAAAAATACTATAGTGAAGTGAATAGTTAAAAACGTTTTGTAAAAAAAAATTAGAAGTTATCTATCCATTAAAATTTAAAAATTACTATACAACAAATTTTAAATTCAATGGGAGGTATTAAAAACAATAATTAACAGTGTTACATAGTAATAAGTTAAAGCAATAAATAAATATTTTAAAATTACCTGGTTATATATTTTGAACTTTAATTGTTCCTGCCAGCATTTTCACTAATACACAAATTAACTAGGAAAATTAGTAAAAAGTAGTCTTCTTCTTCTTTATCTTCCTCTTGGAGCCATTATTGGCGTAGAGGGGCCTCGATCCAGCGCTCCCAGTTATCCCGGTTTTCGCTGAGTCGTTTCATTTCTACAAGGGTCTTGCCCCTGTTACTCCCAATCCTCTGGACCATATCCTGATAGGAAATTCTAGGTCGGCCACGTGGTCTTCTTCCTGTAGGTCTTGCTTCCAGTGTCCTTCTGGGTTCCCTTATTTCGTTCATGCGGCAGACATGACCAAACCATTTTAATTACCTATTTTCCATTATCGTCTTCAATGGTGGTACCTCGAGTTGCTCTCTGATTCTATTGTTCCGGACACAATCTCGCCTTGTCTTTCCCGCTGCTCTACGTAAAAATTTCATTTCAGCAGCAGTGATTCGGTTGATAAGTTTGTCGAGCATCATCTAACTCTCGCCTCCATATGTAAGTACTGGTTGGTAAATGGCTTTATAGATGTGCATCTTAACATCTCGCCCTACTTCACGGTGTCCTATAATACTACTGTTGATCTGGTAGTACACCTGGTTCGCTTTATTGATCCTATTTTCTATCTCTTGGTCAATTCTGCCAGACCTGTCAATAATGGTTCCCAGGTAGTTAAATTCATTTACCACTTCTAGGATCTTCCCATTTCAACATTTTCTTCTTCATTCCGTGAGAGAACCAGAATCTTACTTTTGGAGTCGTTGATGTACATTCCCTTACGCAATAGTTCTGCCTCCCATTCCACCAGAGCTTGTTGTAGCTTTTCTTTTGTGTTCGCTATTAGAACAATATTAATTATCGGCATATAGGAGGCATTTCACCAGAACTGTCTGCATCTTCCATTTTCCTATTTCAGTCCATGCCGTTCTTCGCTTTAAGACTTTATGGATCTCGTCCATCGGAATCAAGAATAGGAGAGGGCTAAGACTGTCCCCCTGTCTGACTCCTCTATCAAGAGGAAATGATTTGGATTCTCTACCATTGATTCTGACTACTCCCTTTGCATTCCTGTATGTTGATTGGATTGCCTGCATCAAATCTGATGGTACATTCTTTGCAGCAAGAGCATTCCATATTTCATATCTAGGCACAGAATCGAACGCAGCTTTGAGATCCAGGAAAGCCACATAGATACTTTTATTTCTGTCCCAAACCTTTTCAGAAATGTTTCTAAGCACAAAAATATGGTCCTGGGTCTGTCTTCCCGGGCGGAAGCCCGCCTGCTCCTCTTCGAGTTGATTTTCCACAATACTTCTCAATCTTCTCTCAAGGATAGAGGTGTACATTTTATAGGCTACGGCAAGCTAATTGGTCTATAATTCTCGCATACGTAAAAAGTAGTCAATAGGTAAAAACATTAGATCTGAGCATGGATTGCCAGTCCCTCAACTGGATTAACATTAGACCAATTTATAACTTATGTATGGCTATTGTTATTACATATTGTGAAGTTCTTGAAAACATTTTATTATTAAATTATTTATATTATATTTTTAATTTTTTTTATTAAATCAGAGTAATGGTAACTTAACTGTCTTGAAATTCGATTTGAAATTCACAGTGTTATCATATTTTTATTGATGTATATAGCCTCTATGTTTTTTCTATTTTGTTTATTCTTGACTATCTCCAAAATTTGTGGTCTATTGAGATCAAACTTATGTTTCAATTTTATGCTATGTTGTGATAATGCAGTTGTATTTATATTTTATTTATGCAGATCTTCCGGTGTTTTTATAATATATTGATATAAACAATTTAATATTTTTTCTGCGGCTTTAATATCGTTGTTTTATTAGTTTCAAGTCATTTTTTTTTCGTCAAGTACTTTAGCCATGTGTTGCGTTAGTCGTTTAATCTGTCAAAACATAACATTAAAGTAGATTCAGTGTGCGGAGTTGTGTTTAGTAAGACCGTATAGAGTTATCTGTAATAGCCAAGTATAGATCGTGGTTTAAAATGTTCTTCAACGTATTCTAAAATGCTACTTGTTTTCAAAATCGCTCTTCATTTTCAGTGTTCATAATGCATTCGTGTTTAACTCTAGCAGTTCCGCATTACGAAGCTGATTCTATACCTTTTTACTCCTGTAAATGAAGTATTACATATTAGCATAGAATGAATTCAAAATATCACAAAGTAACATGGCTCATATGATAATTAAATTTTAAAAATCTGGTGGGCACAACCACAACATTCACTTACCTCCGTTGAAGGAATCAATTTAACAACTTTTAAATGAAGTAAGAGATGTAAAAGGTGAAAGAATTGTATTGAATCTTATTAGAAATATGTTTTTCGTTAAATAATCTACACTAATATAATAAGTTGGAGATTTGTTTGTTTGTTGTTGAACGCGCTAATCTCAGAAACTACTGGTTCAAATTGAAAAATTCAAATTTTTATATTGGATAGTCCATTTATCGAGGAAGGTTATAGGCTATATAACATCACGCTGCGAACAATAGGACCGAAGAATCAGTGAAAAATCTGTTAAAAAAGCGGGGAAAATTGACCTCGCATCCCAACGATTCCAAATGATTTACCTTAATTTAATATATTTAAAATAATTCGATGTTCCGTTAAGTTAACTTTTGTCGTAACAATTAATAAATCACATGGGCAAACATTCAAACACGTAGGAATCGATTTTATCCATCCTCATGGATTTAACTATGTTTACACACTGAATTCTCTTTATTGAGGATCAGTATTGTAGTTTATTGCAAACGAACATGAGTGACGGTTCGGTTCATTTTCGGCATATTATGCTGTTCTTTTTTTAAAAAGGGAAAAAAGCTATCCCAAACTGCAAGAAAGATTGCGTTATGGTAGCGATACAATTGCTGATAGCACCGTTCAAAGTGGTTTTCGCGGTCTAGATGAGGAGATTTCAATTTGGAAGACCAACCCCGGGCTGGCCAGAGTTCAACTCTTGACATCGAAAATATTATGAGGTCATCAAAAACAATCCACGAATTACTGTTCGTGAGATAGCTGCGGAGTTAAGACCTACAAATCGACCATTTTTGATCATCTAAAGAAGGCCGGGTACGTCTGTCGTTACGACGTTTGGGTTCCCCATGAGCTTATTGAAAGGATTTCATGTTGTGATTTACTACTGAAAACAAATGTGGAGGATCCATTTTTGAAACGATTTGTTACTGGTGACGAAAAATGGATTCTATACACCAAACGAAACAAATCTTGGGGGTTGCCTGGAACGACCCCGCAACACCAAAGGCCGCCTTGCATCCAAGAAAGGTGATCCTCAGTATTTGGCGGGATCGGAAGGGATCCATACATTTTGAGCTCCTTTCACAAAACTAAACTATAAATAAATTTCTATCTTTTCTGTTCCCTCGAAAATTTTCTACAAGGGAAATCCTGCTCTTCAGAAGATGACGTCAAAACGGAGCTTTTATTTTTCTTTAGGAGTAAGGATAGTGATTTTTGAAAAAAGGGGTAATGGACCTTTCAAGCCTTTGGGAATGGTGGTAACTATTTTGTAGATTAAATATATAAATTTTAAGCTGTTCATCAGTTTTAATTGTGGTCCACTTTTCTCTTTCGAACTTTCCGGACAGCCCAATATATTTTTTTAAAAACGTCTGAATAGCGATGACAGAAATTGACGCGACAAAGTCGCGAGCAACAGCTAGTCTATTATATAATTATTTTACATACTGCTTTATCTACTCATTGTTTTTTTCCGCTCATCACATTTTACGATTTTTTATATACGATAATATATTTATGAACGCTAACAAGATGATATGATTCATTTTTTTTAATCTACAAAAATAAAGGTACTTTATTAGAAGTAAAATAATATATCTGGATTTAAGCCCTGTGAGACTATTTCATTCCGAATCAAACATGCACCATATTAAATTTTACATCGTTATATAGAATTTAATCATAATCGTTAGAGCCGTTTTTTAGGAAATCGTAAAAAGGTGCAAAATGCATGGTATAAACTATATAAAAGCACTATATACTATATAGTGGCTTTTCTGATTTGCCAACTTTGTTTAAAAAGTTGGTGTAACATGTCAGGTATATACGCTCCTAAAATATGTTTCAGTTTTATAGTTAAACTTTAAACTTACCGTGTTCGAGATATTATTGGGACTCATGGGGCCCTGAAATGTGTATTTCCGTTGAAAACTGGAATAAGAAAATATTCACCATAGCAATAATTTCTCTTACAATATATTTCATGTAAAGGTGAGTGAAAGTGAAAAATATACAATAGTTTCGTAATTATGAATACACTTTATATTTTGAGTTTAAAAGTTAAACAAATACAATTTTTTTTTTTTTTTTTTTTTTTTTTTTTTTTTTTTTTTTTTTTAATACATAGTACTGTTTATTATATTTTCTAATAATTATTTTGTTTTAATGTTCTTAAAATTATTTTTGTTCTCAAACTTTATAATCCGAGATATAAGTGTTACAAAAATAAGATTTAAGGAGTGCATCATGGAAAGATGGAGGGAATATTTTAAAGACCTGCTAGAGAGGAGAGAAGTTGAGGCGTGCCTAACCCGGAACGATGCAGAGGAAGTTTGGGATGAGGAAGACTACATCAGTGAAGAAGAACTCCAAGATGCAATCGAAAAGACAAGACTAGGCAAGGCAGCTGGACTCGATGAAATTATTCCAGAAATGATTAAGTACATGGGCAACAAGGGCCAAGAGATGTTCCTCCATCTTTTAAACATGGTTTGGAAAAAGAAGAAAATTCCTAGAGACTGGGAAGTAGCGGTGATTGTGCCCATCTACAAAAAGGGAGACAATAGAGAATGCAGTAACCCTAGGGGAATATCCCTTCTCAGTGTGCCTGCGGTGATGAGCCTCTATAAAAAGATGAGGAATGTGGTCAGAACCAGAAACCACATTTCAAAAGAATTTGAGACGGCATTGGGAATAAGGCAGGGCTGTAGCCTGAGTCCGTTACTTTTCATTATTGTTCTGGACTTGGCACTAAGGAGAGCCAAGCCTATAATGAGGAAATTCCAGCTAGGGCACAGAAACCTCCACCCCACCAGATATTCCCTATTAGCCTTCGCTGACGACCTCATCCTGCTAGCTGACAATGATCGAGACCTCCAACATAACATAAATGTCCTACAAGAGGAATTATCTAAAATAAATATGAAGATTAATCCGGGGAAGACTAAATGCATGAGAATTGGAAAGAAACCCCGAAGGATAATGAGGATATTAAGAGCTGGAGGACAGAGTAGAGCAAGTCGAAAATTTCAAATATCTGGGAGCTCATCTCAATGAGAATGGCTTCATAGAAGAAGAAGTGGCCCAGAGAATTGGAGCGGCAGGGAGGATGTTTTGTATGGTAAGGCGAGGTTTTCTGGGGAGAAGAGAGGTATCAAAGCAGACCAAATTAGCCGTATATAAATCGACATTTCTTCCTATCATATCGTACTCCTCAGAATCTTGGACTCTTACCTCAAAACATAGGAGCCAAATCCAGGCCATAGAAATGAGGTATCTCCGAAAAATAGAGAGAAAGACACGGAGAGATAGGATACGGAACGCCGGCGGAGACCATTCTAGAGGAACACAAACTGAGGTGGTTTGGACATCTTCTTAGGATGGATCCGGAGAGAAGTGCCAGGAAGACGTATGAGACTCGCACAGAGGGAAAAAGGCCCAGAGGAAGACCTCGCATCTCCTGGGAGGACGGTGTAAAGGAAGCATGCAGGAGGCGTGGGATAGACTGAAGTAGGAGAATGGAGTTGGCACAGGAAAGAGACATATGGTCCAGACTCTACAGGCAGGATCCTCACACCGAACAGAAGAGGAAACGATTATGATGATGAAAAATAAGATTAAATCTGGAAATGACGTACTGGTTCTAGACTAACTGTTTTAAAAGAAGAATGGTCAAGATCACGTTCAAACCTCAAGGATTTCCCCAAATTAAAAGTATCCGGTGCCCACTTTTTAGAGCTGGATTTGACCCAGCGGGAATTTTAAGAGGACTACTACAGGACTATATTAGCTCTCCAGAATATACTGTTTTTAAATATGTATTTATTGAGATACTTAGATTTTCTACACCAAACTATTTCTTTGACCATCCTTACTGGTAAATTGAAGTTGGAAATGAAGTAGATCTATTTCCTCTTGAATTTTTTCAAGTATATTTGTATATATATGTGTATATATATATATATATATATATATATATATATATATATATATATATATATATATATATATATTATATATATATATATATGACAACGTTTCTCATTTTAATAAAAGAAATATTAACAATGTGCCATTTTAAAAGCATCTTTCATTCTTAAATAATAGTATTTTTAAGAGGAAAAAAGACATATTTGTCTTCACTCTCAGGTAAAAACCTCAATATACCTCAAGTAGGACCTCTTAATTAAATGTTTATTTTGCCCGTGTTCTCAACAACTGTTTGTCATTAATTACTGTATCGCATTTTAAATTAGCTCGTGCAAACGGTCGTACTTTTTGTTGGAAGTAGATTAAAATCTGTAAAAAAATATCTCAAAAATTCCGATTATTTCCAAGTAGTCTCGTTGTTGCGAATAGCGTATGTGTATCATTGTTGCGTGTGTACGCAAGTGTATGATGGAATGTAATGACAACTATTAGCAATTGTGTAACAGAGAATGGCGGGATGCAAGAGAGGAAATACTGGTTTAGCAGCATCGCCTACGGTCGTGCATCCACCAAGAATGCAAGTGAATGCACCGAGAGGATGTCCCTTGTTGTTTTGTTTTTATTTATTCATAATTAATACTTTAATTGAACTTTTAATCGAATGGAACTTTAAGAAGGTTTAAATGGATATTTATTTCATTAAAAATAATAAAAAGAGTATGCCAAGATTATTATAGTATCGCCATTTTCATTGTGTGTAAAGGGGAAAAAAAAAACTTTTAATAAGAAAATTATTAATTATTACAAATATTATCTTGACATTCTAGTCAAATAAGAGTTAAATATTTACATTTCACTGGTGTTTGGAAAATAAGGGCTTAAGTATCATTTTTATGAATATAAGATTTCTATGTTTTCAATTACACAAATTATATTTTGTTTTAGTTTGTATTTTATTATAAAGAATAGCCTCTTATGAGATAATACAGTGATTCATAACAAATATACTAAGACAGGATTCAAAATGATTTTTCACAACGTCGGAAAATCATTCTGCAAACTTCACATTCGAAGACTTAACCTCGTTTGCCCCAAACATCAGTGATTTAGTTTCCATTGAAATTCTGTTTAGTTTCCTTAGAAACATCTGTTATCATTAAAAGTATAAATTGTCAATCTATATGTATAATGATAACGGATTCCGCTAACTCAACCGCTGGACGGATTTCGGTACGGTTTTCACCATCAATTAGGGAATTGTTTCCTCAAGGTTTGTAAGTAATCCATTGCAATTTAGCTTTTTTTTAAAAGGGAAAAATAAATTGTCTCTACATAACAGTTAATGAAAAGCTGTACATAATAGTTAATGAAAAGCTGTGCATAATAGTTAATTAAACTAATATTAATAAAGGTATATAATAATAAAATTTATAAATTAAATAAATACTACGTTAACTTTTATTTTTTTTTTTATCTCCTCTACCTCGCCTTTGAAGGCTATACGGGGTTTCTCAGGCATGGGAGTGAGGGCGGGGGATAAACGCAGAAATAAAAGCCCCCCATAGCACCGAGTCTTGAACTCGTAATTGTTTGGTTTTCAAATTATTTGGTCCTCTCTGTTGCTAGGCAACGCGCATTTAAAGCAACGCGATCTAACCCGCTCAGCTACTCCCGCCCTAACTAGGTTAACAAACAAATAAACAAAACATGAACACACTCATACTTATATACAATATTTACAATTTACTGGGGAACCCCGGACGGAGTCCGCCCCCCCTCCCTCTCCACTTGTGGAGGACAAGCAGAATCCGAGGGATCCCAGCGCCTCGCTTTCTGCCGCATCATTGATCAGAGCCAGCGGAAGCTCGTCGCCATAGCCACAAACACATCGCACATGAGAGGAGATTCTGTCCAGTGTCAGAACTCCAGAATAGATGTTTACAAAATGTCTAGGGGCCACTGCCGTTTCAACCTTCTAGGAGGGTTTTATGGATGAGTGGAGCTGGATAGGGATTGTGCTAGAGGATTAGGATGATGAATGAGGTTTTGATGGAATTAGTGACTTCTACTTGCACTGTAATATGTCTGTGTTTTGATTCGAATAAAGAAGTTTATAAAAAAAAACAAAAAAACTTTTAATAAGAAAATTCACATTATTCGTCTCCAAATATTATCTTGACATTCTAGTCAAATAAGGGTTAAATATTTACATTTACTGGTGTTTGGAAAATAAGGGCTTAAGTATCATTTTTATTAATATAAGATTTATATGTTTTCAATTACATAAATTATATTTTGTTTTAGTTTGTATTTTATTATAAAGAATAGCCTCTTATGAGATAATACAGTGATTCGTAACAAATATACTAAGACAGGATTCAAAATGATTTTTCACGTCGGAAAATCGTTCTGCAAACTTCATATTCGAAGACTTAAGCTCTTTTGCCCAAACATCAGTAATTTAGTTTCCATTAAAAAAAAAAATTTGGAAAATTTGGAAGGAATGAGGTCTAAAATAAATGGAACATTAAGGTCGAGGTGCAAGGTATAGTTTCATAACAAAATTATTCCTGAAATATAAGTAGTAACATTGTCGTATAATATACCGTTGGAAAGCGCAAGATTTTAGAAAAGATAATAACGATCAATTTAATAGAAAGATTTTATACAGGCATAAACTTTTGCATACATGTTATTAGAAGTGTTGTGGACTAGAGAGGTTATGGTGATTCATGGTGATCGTACAGTTATATACTTCATACAGTAGTCAAGATTTTAGAAAAAATATTATGTACCAAATCGTACGTAAGTTGTTAAAATAATGGAAAAGTTGTTATAAACTAATACTGGTATTGTATTTAATTTATAATATATTTTCTATAGACGAACGTAAAATGAAATGAATTTTAATGACAAATATATGAGCATATACAAATTACATGGTATTATAATATCATTATTATAGAGCTGTGATAGGCAAATATTATGTATATTCGTAAGCAATGAATAAAATTTGGGAATAAGAAACCATCGAGATGCCATTTACAGAAAAGTCCATCAAAATCTAATTTGCAGTTTTATACCCATGGCATGGATTAGGCTGGAAGAAGATACGAAACCAATCTGTTCTTTGACGTCTAACATGTAAAATTCAAGAGCAAATTTTCTTTTTGAGCCCCCTAAAAAATTCATTCCCTCATGTATTCGAAGCTTTCCCACCGTCGGTAATGAGGAAGCAAAAGAAATATTTTCTCGATTCTTTGTGTATATAATCTTCTTTCAACATGCAATACCCGAAGAATTCTGGAAAATGTTACATATCAAGATTAAATAATAGTTATATTTTGTTCTAGATTGAAAAAAAGGAGTTCAAACGGTTTTTAAGACGATCTATAACTGATTTCTATTATCACAATAGAATTATCATTATTTTCATAACTATATTTTTGATAACCCTAGGTTTTTTTTTTTTTTGTTAATATAATATTATTACATCACCATGAGCATGTAATCTTTGACGTAAAATTTTAACAAAGGAGTTGATCTCTGAAGTTCATCGGTTGTAAATAAATATTTAACTGCTCTAAGAAATTTTTTTTTTTAATTTATATTTTATTGAATTTTACAACTGTGTAATAACTTAAATACAATAAGTAAAAGTGTTGAATCAGAATAAAGGGCATAAAGGCTTGTGAAGAAACTACCCAGCGGTAGAACATCGATGTTTATTTAAGTAAGTAGATCCCGAGGCCATCTGCTTTTTAATCGCCTCGGAGGGTTGTCAGGAATATGTGAGGTTGATAGGTTGCGGACAAGAGGGTTTATATGGGCTGGGAGTTTGGAATTAAAAGTGGTATATCTGGTACGAGAAAGGTCTGTAACAAATGGAATATTAAGGTCGTTATGGATGATTTTATTTGTGACGAAATAAGGAGCATTTAGGATTTTGCGAAGGATTTTGGATTGTCTCATTTCACCCTCAAAAAAGTAACATCTTCAACGACAAGAAACTGCCCGACGTTGTCGACTTCAACACTTACTAGACAAACGCTCAAACCTTCCACTTTAATACTAAAGGCTCATCTACATTACCATCATAATGTACGGACTTGCGGAGTAGAACTATGGGGCTCTACTAAACCATAGAATTCTTCTCGTATCCAATCCTTACCATCCAAAATCCTTCGGAAAATCCTCAATGCTCCATATTTTATCACAAACAAACTCAATCATAAAGATCTTAATATTCCATATGCTGCTGACTTAGCATGAACCAGGTACCATTCCTTCCATGACAAACTCCATTCCCACTCCAATCCATTAGTTTCAATCCTTGCTTCCTCTTCTATTCCTGACAATCCTCCAAGACGAGGAGAAGATGGAAATGAGAGCTTCTAGTTTAGAATATTTTTAGAGAGCTGCCACGGAGTAGTGTCTCTACATACAATTCATGACATTTTTCTTTATTACTATCACATTTACTTGATGTATTTTTTTTGTAATACAGTTGTAGATATCAATAAATATTTAAACAAAAAAAAAGTAACATGTTTGACTACTGGTGTTGCTTGGATCGAAAATTTTATGAATTTTTTTCTAGTTAGAAATTTAATTTAGAACGTGTTTGTTATATAAGATTTGTAGCTCGGAGCTATATTGGTATAAATAAAAAACAAACTACCTAAACGACCTCACAAATTTGAACTTTCCTCATTTGTGAAGGAAATTAGCCCATCCTCTTGTAAAAAATGAACTCTAGTTGTCTAATAACAATGGCACTAAAATGTCTCATTCAAATCACAATTGGTCCAGTTTTAACTGACTGCCGGGTTTTTTCTCAAAAACTTTCTAATTTTTCTTCATTCCTATTTATGTTTTTTGTTTGTTTTTTTTTCATTCAGAAGCACTTTCAGTACAACCTTGACATCACTATTAACCAACATCTATCTTAATTAATCAATAATATCTTCATTAATTATTTAACCAAAATCGCAATGCTCTAAAAAAACAATGAAAGTTGGACGTATATGATGGATGTCACTGGTAAATCCTTAATTAATCATTGATATTATCTTGATAAATGAACATTTTCATCACAAAGACAATAATTTTAAAATATAACATATTTTATTATATCGTCATATTTATCATTCGACAATAAAATGGCAAATAACAGATAAATTGGATTGATTTAATGAATTAATTAAATTATAGATCATTCTGATAGGTCTGCAGAATGGAAAACATATTTTTAAGGAATTAAAAAATACTAAGAACAATCAGATTTATTATTTTTTGCAAAAGTTTATGTAAAATATTTGAAACATCAATTTTCAGAAACATGCACTTGTATCGAATAAAGAATTTTCATATTCACAAGAGCCCTGCCTTTTTTTATAAAGGTTTTTATATTTTTGGAAAAGTTTTAAAATAGGATTTATGGTCTGTTAAGAGCATAAATTAACACTAGACAATATTATCCTTTAAGATGTGCAAGAATGTCGAAAACAGACAAATTGAAAGCAATATAAAAAAATATATATATATTGGGAAAGCTTTTTGAACCCAGAACATTTTGATTACCTTTATGAATCGGGAAAAAAAAGAACATCATTTTGTTTCGTAAAAATGTTGGACATAATTTTTTTTTTTTTTTTTTTTTTTTTTGGTTGGCAAATCAAAATCCAGCAATATTTTGTTTATGAAATAATCTTTAGCACTATTTACTTGATAATTTTAAAATATTTTTTTATTATGCAAAAAAATGAAAACAAAAAAAAGTTCTTTAAGGCAAAAATCATGTCGATACTATTCTTCAAACAAGGGATAAACAATAAGGCTGATTCAGCATGTTTTATTAATAAGTTTTACTAGCTGTAAAACCTAGGCTTCACTTGCTACTATTTTATTTTGTTTGTTTGTTTATTTAACGTCACTTTATGCTACTGTGGCTAATCGGACGAAGTGGCAGTCCTAAATTTTGTCTATCCAGGTTTTATTAGGATATGGATCTTTAACAAGTACCTGACATCGCACAGACTCGGGGCCACCTTTTTCGTCCCCTCCGAACTAAGGATTTTTAACTCCCATTAAAAAATCCTAGGACCACCTGGGGTTCGAATCCGTGACCTTTGGCATAGGAGGCTGTTATGCTAGCCACCATGCTACAGGTGGTTCTTTATTTTATCTCGTGTTAATTATAAAACATATAACTTCGTTATTAATCCATCGGTTACTACTTCTACTATTTTTATGTACTATAAATAAAATGTTATTATCTGATGGCACATATTAATTTATTCTGCCAAATTCACAAAAAATATACCAGTATATATACCTAATTATAATTACTCAAAATATGTTAGCTTCTATGTAAACTTAATCTTTGTTGATAGTCTCAAATCGTTGCAATATAAATGTGAATTAACACCATTTGTGTGTAATGTTTTCCACTTAAGAATAACCGAGTTTTCAGACTTCAGAAATAAGTTCTATCATGTTCTAAAATCCAAACATTGTTTATCTGCATAAAATCATTTTAAAAAACAATAACTATTGAACGTGTTTCCATGGTAACCTTCTCACAGAACTTGGATACGAAGTCTATTTTACTATTATGCTTATTTTTGTAGTATATTTAGTAACTATCTTAATACCGGTCAGGTTAAGACGATTTTGTTTTTATGCAGTTAGAAATGCGATTATCTTTCAAATGAATACTCATAATGTTTCTGGAGATATATAGTTTTTGATTTATCCGAAAACCAATTTTGTTTTAGGTTTTAATTTTTTTTTTTTTTTTTTTAAACAACTTAGAGGACGAATTTTTCCAAACCCAGCTTATTGCAAATCTAGGCGGTAAAACGGACCTCAGAGAAACATTCCAGCTTCTAAACTATAGTCATTTCTGAGATACTGCGATGGTTCCTTAGTTATGCCGTCCTTCGGAGGGGACGTTAAAAGGTGGTCCTGAGCCTGTGCGATGTCAGGTGCTCGTTAAAGATCCCTATCCTAATAAAACCTGGATAGACAAAATTTAGGACTCCCACTGTAGCATCGTCCGATTAGCCTTAGTAGCATAAAGTGAGGTTAAATTAATAATAAAAAAACTGCGATGCCCAGAACAGTGAGTGAATCGGTACTTTCATTTATTAATATAGATTAGATGAAACGGAAGAATACTTGTCGGTCATTTTCAATGTAGAACCAAACATAAAAAAAAATTAAAAACCGATGGTGGGCACACTTTTCAAAAACTAATATCTCAAATTAATTATTTAGCTAATTACTGAAAATTCTCTTTAAAGGTATAATATCTTAAAAATGATATTCCATGAAATACGAACTAGTGGTCACAATAAACATAATAAAACAATAAGAATAAAACAATGGATAATAACAAAGTCTTTGAAGCAACTGCAGTGAAGGTAAGATATCCCTACTTCTTTGGTTTCGAAACTGTTACTATTTCCAATTTTCCTTCTTGTCAAGGCTGCGATTTCGCTGAGCTTCAATGCTAGATAAAATTAATTCTAAAAATAGGGGTCTTACTTTTCAAATTAATTTCTTTTATCGATAATAAATTGTATCATAATATAAAAAGTGTAATATAAAACGCGGAAGCTTAGTTGTCTGAATATGCATGTGATTAAAAGATATATTGAAATAAATAATCTCTTGTTCGTCTTAAAAAATCTGGTGCGGGTAACGAACGACTTTCACTAACGTCGGTTCTTAAAACCAACTTAAGACTATTAAATAAACTAACGAAGTTGAATTTGTAAAGAAATATAATTAGTTTCGTTGAAAACATATGATTTAGATTAAATAATACCTATATATATATATATATATATATATAATGAAAACCCGATTTTGGTTTCCGATAACTCCTTCTAAACCACAAGACGGATTTTGATACGGTCTTTACCATCATTTAGAGCATTCTTTCCTGCAGGATATTGCAGGTTTATAAGTAAAATACATTGCAATTTAGCTTTTCTTAAAACGGAAAAAATAAAGTTTCTGTAACCAAGACATCAAAAAATTATTCCTGAAGTATAAGTGGTTACATAAGTAATATAATATACCGTTGGAAAGGGCAAGAATTTAGAAAAGTTAATATGCAATAAAAGAAATCATACGAGTTAATAAAGTTGTGGTAAGGCCATAAACTTTTGAACTCTTTATCTCTCTCTCTATATATATATATATATATAGACCTCCTCCTGATAATAAACCCTGAAAAAATCCCAGATATCCTTAAATCCTTTAATTCCTACGATCCACGCCTCCGTTTTACAGTAGAAAAAGAAAACAACTCAACAATTCCCTTTCTAGACTTACTGATAATAAGAAATACGGACGGTTCTATTTCCACTGATTGGTACACAAAATCCACCTATTCCGGTAGACTCCTCAATTTCTTCTCCCAGCACCCATACCATCAAAAAATTAATGTTGCCCAAAATCTCGTCCACCGTTGCCTCTCCTTGTCTGATCCACAGTACCATCCTACCAATATCCAGCGCATTAAAAAGATCCTTACCCAAAACAGCTTCCCACTTAATATCATTAAAAAACTCATAAACTCATACAACAACGTAAAAACGACCATTACTCCCCCTACAATACAAGACCAAAATTCACCCACAATGTTTCAATATAGATCCCTACCGTATATTCCACACCTGTCTGAAAATATTAAAAAATCCTTTAAATCTTCCTTACCCTCCCTAAAGCTAGGATTAAAGACCCAGAACAAACTTTCCCACCTTTTCACTAATACTAAAGACCCGATAAATCCTCTCTACCGCTCAAATATTGTGTATAAAATACCTTGTTTAGATTGCGACGTGTCCTATGTGGGTGAAACAAAAAACTACTTAAAAACCCGCATATCTCAACATAAATCCTCCATATCCTCTCGAAACCTTCTAGCCTCAAAACTCTCCGAACACTCCATAACTTTTAATCATTCATTTAACTTTCAAGATTGTTCCATTTTAGATTCTGTTCCCAACCATAAAAAAAGACTCATCGCTGAATCCGTCCACATCCATCTCCAATCTAATCCTGTCAATCATAAAACTGATAAACAGTGCATCTCCTCCACCTACAGCCATATATTAAACTCTCTTAAGTAATACAGCTTCCCATGTCCATCCCACTGTATACCTTTTGTTTATTTATTGGTTTATTTTTTACTTATTTATGTATACATTTATTTTATATATGTATCTATTTCATTTGTTTCTGCACTTAATAAATTCTTAATGGTTTTACAATTCAATTTATTCCTATTTGTAATTATTTTACTATTTTGTATCAACTATATGATCTGTCAATGATTGTTACTTATTATTATTTTTTTTGTCATAATATTTTCACTTGGTTAATTTTAATGTCTTAATATACGTACAATAATTATTAAAACGTTGGTTGGGAGGTAGTCAGTTTTACTATATATATATAGTTTATACATTATTATTCTTATTGTGGATGTAATTAGTTGACCGTTGAGAATTACTGGAAGGAATTAGTCCGGGTGGCGGTCATTAAATGAAACAACTAAATAGTTTCAACTATTTTATTGTTTGCCAACGTTTCGACCCCCTTTGTGGGTCATCATCAGGGCTAAAAAGATACAAAAGAATATAATTTCAATGACATTACATACAATATTATATAACCTATTTAGCTAGAGAACGTCGGTATTGAAAAAATAACAGAAGAACTGTATATGTAAAAAAAAAATACAATGACCATATTACAATAATGAAAGTGTTATACAGAAAAAATAAAAATGTTCACTAAACAAAATTTACACAGGTATCAATAATTTACATGAAATATGAAATATAAAAATATGAAGTAGAGTGGAGATACGTACCGCATGGTGGGAGAATGGAAACTAGGTACTGTTTTGGTAGATGGGGGGTAGGTAGGATGGAAAATACGTAGGAAAAGGTGGAATGGAAAATACGTACTGATTTATGGACAGGGCCTGACAACAATGACTAAAATTCTTAATACTACCATACAAAGAATCAATGAAATTTAACTTATGATTATAATAATGATACAGGATAAAAAATTATGATTTAATTCTTGAAATATCATCTATATAATAGTAAGAGCAGTGATGGAAGATGTATATGGAGAAAAACTGACTGTACCTCCCAACTTAATCATCCCTAATTCTGTTTTAGGTATCCAAAGATAACAGGGTGGAAAAAATAATAATGGAACATTGTAAAATACATTAATTGACAAATCTTACAGGTTGATAAAAAAAATTAAATAAACATAAATACAAGTTGGAATAAATTGAATAGTGAAGACATTTAGAAAATTTTAAATACATAAACAAAACAAAATAAATACATATATAGAATTATATGGATACCTAAAAAAGATTTAAAAATATTAATAAAAACCAACAAACAATAATAATGAAAAACAAAACAATATATATGGTGGGATAGACAGAGAAAATATGCTACTTAATAGAGTTTAATATGTGGCTATATGTGGAGGAAATGCATTGTTTATCGGTTTTGTGGTTAACAGGATTGGATTGGAGGTGGATGTGGACGATTAGTCTTTTCTTATGGTTTGGAACATAATCTAAAATGGAGCAGTCGTCAAAGTTAAAGGAATGATTGAAATGTATGGAGTGTTCAGAAAGTTTTGAGGCTAGAGGGTTTCGAGAGGATACGGATAGTTTATGTTGCGATATTCTGGTTTTTAAGTAATTTTTGGTTTCTCCTACATAGGATACATCACAATCTGTACATGAAATTTTATAAACAATATTGGAACGATATATAGGAGTGATCGGGTCTTTTGTATTGGTAAAAAGGTGAGAAAGCTTGTTCTGGGTCTTTAGTCCTAGTTTTAAGGAAGGTAAGGAAAATTTAAGGATTTTTTTTATATTTTCAGAAAGGTGCGGAATGTAAGGTAGGGATCTATATAAAAATATCATGGGTGAATCATGGTCGGGAATTGTAGGGGAAGTAACGGTGGTTTTTGTGTTATAAGAATCTATAAGGTTTTTAATTACTTTTTTTGGGAAGCTGTTTAAGGTTAGTATTTTTTTAATACGTTCGATATTACTAGGATGGTACTTTGGATCAGACAAGGATAGGCAACGGTGGACGAGATTCTTGGCAACATTTAATTTCTGATGATATGGGTGTTGGGAGAAGAAGTTGAGCAGTCTACCGGAATAGGTGGATTTGGTGTACCAGTCAGTTGAAATAGAACCGTCGGTATTTCTAGTGATAAGTAAGTCTAAAAAGGGAATTGTCAAGTTGTTTTCTCTTTCTACGGTAAAACGGAGGCGTGGATCATAAGAATTAAATGATTTTAGGATATCGGGGATTTTGTCTGGGTTTATTATAAGGAAGAGGTCGTCCACGTACTTTTTAATAAATATAATTTCATTTTTATAGGTTGCGGTTATAGAGTCGAGTAAGTCATTTAGTACGATATTAGAGAGGTCAGGAGCGAGACAGTTACCCATTGCAAGTCCCGAGATCTGATTGTAAAATTTGTTTTGAAAAGTGAGATATCCGGTTTTACAACAAAGTTTTAGTGATTCTAAATATGAAAGAAGATTGAGTGTGGTGTGGGGTTCAATGATGTTCCTGTGTTCAAAACAAATTTTACAATCAGATCTCGGGACTTGCAATGGGTAACTGTCTCGCTCCTGACCTCTCTAATATCGTACTAAATGACTTACTCGACTCTATAACCGCAACCTATAAAAATGAAATTATATTTATTAAAAAGTACGTGGACGACCTCTTCCTTATAATAAACCCAGACAAAATCCCCGATATCCTAAAATCATTTAATTCTTATGATCCACGCCTCCGTTTTACCGTAGAAAGAGAAAACAACTTGACAATTCCCTTTTTAGACTTACTTATCACTAGAAATACCGACGGTTCTATTTCAACTGACTGGTACACCAAATCCACCTATTCCGGTAGACTGCTCAACTTCTTCTCCCAACACCCATATCATCAGAAATTAAATGTTGCCAAGAATCTCGTCCACCGTTGCCTATCCTTGTCTGATCCAAAGTACCATCCTAGTAATATCGAACGTATTAAAAAAATACTAACCTTAAACAGCTTCCCAAAAAAAGTAATTAAAAACCTTATAGATTCTTATAACACAAAAACCACCGTTACTTCCCCTACAATTCCCGACCATGATTCACCCATGATATTTTTATATAGATCCCTACCTTACATTCCGCACCTTTCTGAAAATATAAAAAAAATCCTTAAATTTTCCTTACCTTCCTTAAAACTAGGACTAAAGACCCAGAACAAGCTTTCTCACCTTTTTACCAATACAAAAGACCCGATCACTCCTATATATCGTTCCAATATTGTTTATAAAATTTCATGTACAGATTGTGATGTATCCTATGTAGGAGAAACCAAAAATTACTTAAAAACCAGAATATCGCAACATAAACTATCCGTATCCTCTCGAAACCCTCTAGCCTCAAAACTTTCTGAACACTCCATACATTTCAATCATTCCTTTAACTTTGACGACTGCTCCATTTTAGATTATGTTCCAAACCATAAGAAAAGACTAATCGCTGAATCCGTCCACATCCACCTCCAATCCAATCCTGTTAACCACAAAACCGATAAACAATGCATTTCCTCCACATATAGCCACATATTAAACTCTATTAAGTAGCATATTTTCTCTGTCTATCCCACCATATATATTGTTTTGTTTTTCATTATTATTGTTTGTTGGTTTTTATTAATATTTTTAAATCTTTTTTAGGTATCCATATAATTCTATATATGTATTTATTTTGTTTTGTTTATGTATTTAAAATTTTCTAAATGTCTTCACTATTCAATTTATTCCAACTTGTATTTATGTTTATTTAATTTTTTTTATCAACCTGTAAGATTTGTCAATTAATGTATTTTACAATGTTCCATTATTATTTTTTCCACCCTGTTATCTTTGGATACCTAAAACAGAATTAGGGATGATTAAGTTGGGAGGTACAGTCAGTTTTTCTCCATATACATCTTCCATCACTGCTCTTACTATTATATAGATGATATTTCAAGAATTAAATCATAATTTTTTATCCTGTATCATTATTATAATCATAAGTTAAATTTCATTGATTCTTTGTATGGTAGTATTAAGAATTTTAGTCATTGTTGTCAGGCCCTGTCCATAAATCAGTACGTATTTTCCATTCCACCTTTTCCTACGTATTTTCCATCCTACCTACCCCCCATCTACCAAAACAGTACCTAGTTTCCATTCTCCCACCATGCGGTACGTATCTCCACTCTACTTCATATTTTTATATTTCATATTTCATGTAAATTATTGATACCTGTGTAAATTTTGTTTAGTGAACATTTTTATTTTTTCTGTATAACACTTTCATTATTGTAATATGGTCATTGTATTTTTTTTTTACATATACAGTTCTTCTGTTATTTTTTCAATACCGACGTTCTCTAGCTAAATAGGTTATATAATATTGTATGTAATGTCATTGAAATTATATTCTTTTGTATCTTTTTAGCCCTGATGATGACCCACAAAGGGGGTCGAAACGTTGGCAAACAATAAAATAGTTGAAACTATTTAGTTGTTTCATTTAATGACCGCCACCCGGACTAATTCCTTCCAGTAATTATTATTCTTACTATTGTATTATATTGTTTTTACTTCAACAATCTTGTTAAAACATCTTCTAATACCGTTGTGATGTTATTAATATTGTAGGTTTAATCTGAACACTTCCTTTTATGTTAATATTACAATTTTACTCATTGTTGTCAGATCCCGTCTAGAAATATGGTACGTATTTTCCATTTTACCCAACCTTTTGTACGTACTTTCCTATCTACCTGCCTATATTCCTTATAACCAAATTGAACCTAGTTTCCACTCACCTACCAGACGGTACGTATCTCCACTGTACTCCATTTTGTTAATGGTTTTTATTTCATGTAATTTTTTCATATATATTTGTACATTATCTTTAGTCATTATCTGGTCTGTATAGCTCTCATTAGTATACCTTTATCATTGTAATTTAATTAATTGATTTCTTTACACATCTATTTTCTTTTATGTTATAATATTGACATTCTCTAGTGAAATTGTTAATTTTTTTAAAAATAGTATTTGTAATCTTATTTTAAATGTATCCTTTTTGTATCTTTTTAGCCCTGATGATGACCCACAATGGGGGTCGAAACGTTGGCAAACAATAAAATAGTTGAAACTATTCAGTTGTTTCATTTAATGACCGCCAACCGGACTAATTCCTTCAGTATATATATATATATATATATATATATATATATATATATATAGATGTTAACGGGATTTTGGTTTCTGCTAAATCTTTCTAAACTACAAGAAGAATTTCGATGAGGTTTCACCATCATTTAGGGCATTCTTTCCTGCAGGTTTATAAGTAAAATAGATTGCAATTTAGCTTTTCTTCAAACGGGAAATATAATGTCAAGCCTAATTTTGTTTTTTTGTACTTTACATTACTACAGTGTATAATATGCCTATTTGTGTATAAAATAGGACTAATTTACTATTTTAAAGGATACGCCCGAAAAGGACTAATTAAATAAATTATAAACTAATTAATTAAATAATATGCAATCGGTCTCGAATGGGTTAAACAAATATGTTTGCTATTTTCTCCTTTAGTTGGTTATCAAATTCGTTAAAATTTTATATTTAGCCGCTTTGTTTCAATCCTAATAAAACGATATGGTTAATTGTTTGAATCTACCAAATTAAAGATACTTAAGAGGGATAAAATTGAAACTATCAGCATTTAAACCCTTCCACGTTATTTCAATTAAAATAAAACCTACATCAAATCAAATCCCATTAACATTAATTTAGCTAGTTTAATCAAAATCGGCACTTAAGTTTTTGAGAAAATTTTAGAAAGGTGCAAAATGCGTGGTATAAAGTATCATAGAACGTAGATTTTGTTTAATAAAAGTGGCTTAGAAGCATATGTAAGCTTCTAAAATATGAAATTTGATTTTTTTTTAATTTCTCGTTTTTTACTTTTTACATACACACAGACCATTTTGATCCTAAATCTGTATTCGAATATTTTCACCCTTACTATACATTTTAATTTATATATAGGTAAGTGAAAGTAAAAATAGAACCCTTAATTTTTAAATCTTTTTTTTTTTTTTCACATGCTCCTTATTTCGTTGAGAATAAAATCATCCATAACGACCTAAATATCCCATTTGCCACAGAACTATCCCAAAAAAAGATAAGCCTCTTTTGATTCCAAACTCCTGACTCAAAAGATTCCTCTTGTACGCAACTTATTCCCATCTATTCCTGACAACTTTCCGAGGTGATCGAAAAGACAATGCCATCTAAATTAAATTGACATTAATGCGCTGCCTGCCACTGGGTGGTTCTTCACAAGACATTTTCAAGCCCATGAGTGTAAATTAGTTCATTTACTTATTGTATTTATTATAAGTACAGTTATAAATATCAATAAAATGTTTTTTTCTATTTTTCGATCTTAAATCGTAATGTATAAAACATAAGGAAGCTTAGCTGTTTGACTACGCTATGTGATTGAAAGAAATATAGAAATAAATTATCACTTGTTCCTCTTTAAAATATTATTTATCTAAATTCTATCAAAAATATTTCTTCGCAACATCATTTATTATTTTTACAAAGTTCATTAACTAATCTATTACATTTATTAATAAGCTCCTTAAGTGTGTAATTTCATAGTGTCTGACAAGTGTCAAAGCCCGCAAATGAGGAATTCATTCTCTGTCGTAAAACATCTTTCGCCATTAAAACAAAAAAAAAAAAACTTTTAATCATATTTAATAATATACAGCTGGGAATATTTTCATCTTAAAAAAAAAAAACATTTTTTCTTCAAGGAACGAGCAATAACGTCACTTTTATACGGGCTGAAGTATAAAAAATCGATTATCGTCCGTGAAACATTATTTTTAAATGCGTTTTTATGGTTATCACTGATTGCAGAATATTCTCCGTCACAGAATGATAATAAAAATATTCTTTTTAAAATATCTTCGCCAAAGTTGAATTAATTGGGATTATATTGCAGAATACATTAATATCAAATATTCATTAATAACAGACTTCTTAATTGATTTATTGATTATTCCTATATTTTTTATTTTATAAGTAAGAACATTAAATCCTTTCTCTTTCCCCGCCCTTAAAAAAATAATAGCAAATACGTATATATCAAATATATACCTCTTAAAATGGGTGTTACGTATATTTCAAGACTCTGAATGTATGATTAATGATTATTTATTGAAAATATCTTTGAAACTTCTATATATTCAATAGATAATTATTAAACTTATTATTGTCTAATCGGGAAAATCCATATTTATGTATATGTAGGTATATACGTATATCTATTATATTTTAATTACTTTATAAGAGCAAGCAATGAACTGTACCTTCTGTAATATTTAATAAAAATCTAGTGCTCGCAGCACACGACTTTCACATAATTCGGTTGTTAAAATCAATTCAAGGATTTTTTAATACAATTAGAGATGAAATATAAAGTTAAGTAAAAGTATAAAGGTTAAAAAATAAATTAAGTTTAGTTTGGATTGAAGCATGTGTTTTATTAAATAACCTATTAGGTTATTATTTGCAACATTCAGTTTTATAGGCTTTTCATACCTCTCCATTAAATTTTACAATTGTGTGTATGAGATAATATTTTTACTAATTTTTTTAGCTTTCCAACGTTATATTATACATCTGTATTAAAACTCTTATGTTAAAAAATCTGGTGCGGGCAACACACGACATTCACTTACCTCCATTTTTAAAATCAATGAAAGAATTTTCAAATACAGTTAGAGATAAAAATACGTGAAATTATTAAGGAATTAATCAAATTTAATTTATATAGAAACATGTGTTTTATTAAAAAATCAATTATATTATTATCTTAAATAATCAGTAAGTTTTATCTTCTTTTCATCACTCTCCAATAACTTTTAAAATCTTGTGTATGAGATGATAATTTTTCTAAAATCTTTAGCTTTCCAACGGTATATCATACATGTATATTACTGCTCTGATGTTCAAAAACGAAAAATTACATTTAAAAAATATTTTTTCTGTTTTTCTCCTTTAGTTGGGTATCGAATTTATTCAATCTATATATTTACCAGTTTTTCATCAGCATTAACAAGATAATCTAGTTATTATTATTGAATCTACAAAATTAAAGGTACTTTAGGGGAAGAAAATTTAAAATATCGGCATTTAAGCCCTGTCAGACCATTTTTATCTAAATAAAACCTACATGATATTAAAGCCCATTAAATTTTACATCGATATAGCGAGTTTAATCAAAATCTTCGGAACCCTTTTTGAGAAAATCGAAAAAAGGTGCAAAATGCATGGTATAAAGTGCCTCTTCTGGTAGGCTCATTTTGATGAAAAAAGTTTTGTCACGTCTCGGGCGTATAGTTGTCTTAAATATGAAATTTCAGTTTCATAGTACTTACCGTTTCCGCCCGGGAGTTACCACACACACACACACACAAAACACACACACACACAGACCTTTTTGCGGGACTTGGTTATTTGGACTCAGGGGACCCTAAAACGTGTATTTCCGTTGAAAACTGGAATTCGAAAATTTTCACGATCGCAATACTTCCCCTTACTATATATAGTAAGTGAAAGTAAAAACACAAGCATCACATAAAAAAACACATTTGTTTGGCCTTTTCTCTCCGAGTTAGATTCAACTTACATATTTACCTGTTTTTTATCAATGCTTATTACAAGATATGTTTAACATTATCAAATCTACAAACTTAAAGGCACTTTAGAGGAAGAAACTTTTAAATATTGGCATTTAAGTTTTGTCAGACTATTTCAATCAGAATGAAACTTTCATTATGTTAAAGCCCATTAAATTGTACATTGATATAGTTAGTTCGATCAAAATCGATTTTGAGAAAATCGTAAAAAGGTGCAAAATGCACAGTATAAAGTAGCACTTCCGTTCAGCCGATTTTATTGAAAAAGTTGCTGTAATACCTCGGGTTTGTAGTTGTTTTAAATATAAAATTTCAGTCTCGTGAAATTTTTTGTTTCCGTCCTAGACTTACCACACACACAAAGACCTTGATTATTTGGACTCAGAGTACTTTAAAACGTGTATTTTCGTAGAAACCTGAAATTTGAAAATTTTCACGATTGCAATACTTATTTCATATATAAAAAAAGAGAAAATAAAAATAATAACGTGCAATGAATGTTTTGGTTTGCATCAACAATGTATGTGCATCTGGACAACATTCTATATGACACATTACCACATGGCCAGCTAATATGAACAACTGTCAAAGATCTGAATTCCGTTTATTCTGAGCAAACTTCGTTGTGATAATCGATTCATTACTTGAGGAATCAGCTACCTATTTTTCGTTTGACTCTATTTCATAAAATATAGATAAAATAATATAATAATCCCTTAAACAAATAATTATCTTAAATAAATTATATTATTTGCTCAACAAAGTTTAATTACATTTCTAGGCTAAATCAAACCTCTCCGATATTTAAAAAAAAAAGTCAATCTTCTGAGGAGACGGGACTTAAAAATAACCAGAAGACTTATATAAGTTATATAAAGAAAAATAGATATGTAAGAACATTTATGTTCAAAATTAAAATAGAAAGTGGATTAAACTTTGATATAATTTAATGGGATTCTTAAACAACAGCCTTAAAATAACATATTTTAAAATAGAATAGCAGCCACCTTCTGGGCTATATGCCACAATATTTATCTGGGCAATGAGACCTAAATTATTTTTTTAAATATTAAATACGATTTTTTTTTTTTTTAATGTACGAAAAATTCTTATTTGAGTCCAAATAACCAACCGATTCTTGTAAAATGCTTTGTGTGAGTGTGTTTTTTTTTTGTGTCTGATTGTAAGTCAGTCTGGCACGAAAACCTAAGTTTGTACAAAACTGCGATTAAATACTTAAAATAGGTATATGACTGGGTTTTTTTAAGAATGTACACATTTTTAAGAATTTTAATTAAACTCGTTATATCAATATCTAACTAAATGTTCTTCAAATTTAGTTAGGTATTTTTCTTACCTATATAGTCTTAACAAAAAAAATATTTCGAAATTTTTCTAGTTTTTAACAAGCTAACCTAATAACAGAGATAGTCAAACGCTTTATTATTAATTTTATGTTATGTTAATTTTATTAAAAAAACAATATCATCATATTAAATTTAGGAGAGCAGCGTGTTCTGGTGGATAAAACACAAGTCTACTGTTCTCTGCGTTCTGGGTTCAAATCCCGGCTGTGTCAAAATAACATTTATTCTGTTATTTCAGCTGTGAGTCAATCCTGAGGTATGAAGACACTCTTGGGGCACACTCAGCTTCTGTAAAGGGGGTATCTAAAAATGGGGTAATCTTGGCGGCTGAGCGTGATGAAGACCTAATCACCTCATTGCACGGCCGTTGGTCTAGAAACAGTACGAATCTTTACATGTACCAAGACCCCCATGAGTTGTAGAGGTACAGGCTTATATTAAATTTAAAGTAACACTTTTATTATTTCTCACAATCAGTGGGGACACTTTTAACTTGTAGTAGAAATTTTCATATTTGAAGAAAAAATATTAGAAGCAATACAGTTCAAAGGCGAAGCCGTTACATAACATAAACTTAAGATAAACAATATCATCTTGATAAATAATTATTACTGACTGATAACAATTTTTTAGCTAATTAAATTTAAATCCAGTGAAACGTGCATTTGACATAATCAATCGTCTATTCAATGATAATTTCACCTCTTTCGAAATCTTGACACTTTAGAAGAGTTGTATCAGACAATGATTACTTAATTGGTATAAAAAAATAATTAATTAGTTTTTATTGAAAAAAAAAATACAATCTACTACACTCAAGGGCGAAGTATATACAGATTTTATGATTATGCTCCTAAACTCATTTATTATTACTGAGTGGGGACACTTTTAGTATAAATTGAAGACGCTATGGCATTGAATTAATTTTTTTCGTCAGGGTCGCAGGATTTTAGTTCCACTCTTCGGTAATTATGGAAATTAGAAACGTTTTTTTACGACCTGAACCTTTTTAGATATTTCTACAGATGCTTTATAGGACATCAGGTAACTGAAGGGGATTCACCATATGTAAATCTCAGTTTGTAGCAGAGAATCCACGCGTCATTTCACCAAAGTTCATTATACTTTTTCCATCTGTTCCTCTGCATCCCAAACTCCCGAATTCCGAGATTTGTTTTTAAATGACGAAATATTTGTTATGACGCTTATACAATTTATGAATTCAATAAATCCCATTCTAGCAGCATTCATCCGAGTCCCGGCCATAAGTTACTTTAACTATGTTATACTTCTTCTTCTTCTATTGGCTCAACAGGCGCATGAAGGTGCCCTTGGCCTGCTCAAGTCGCCAACCATTTTTCTTGATCTGTAGCTCTTCTCAGAGAGTTGCCTTAGATCCTTGCATACACCATCCATCTATTGGCCCTTCGGCCTACCACGCTGGCGCTGGCCGTCCGGAACATTCTAGTACACCCTATTTCCCACTCTGTCATTGTTCGTCCTCAACATATGTCCAAACCATTTTAGTCTCTGTATCTTGATGTGCGAGGAGATACTAATATCTAGGTAGAGCTGAAACAATTCGCTACTTCTGCTTCCCCCGCCACTGATCATCCTCAAACACAGCTCCCAGGATTCTCCTAAGGAATGTTCTTACAAACCTATCTAGTAGATCCATATTTCTATTGCTGAGGATCCAAGTTTCTCCACCGTATTTGACCACTGGTCTTACAAGGGTCTTGTATAGCGTAAACTTGGTGGAACGGCTCACAAGCTTGCTCCTGATCAGTATGTTATACTTCGTGACCTAATATTCTCATATAAAAAATATTTTTAGGTTCTTTAAAAACAAAACAAATGATCAACATTTTTCGCTCGAAATCATTTTATTTATTATATTTCTCCAACGTTTCAGCCCTTGGCCATTTTCAAGGATCCTAATAACTTCTTTTCTTTTTTTTAATTAAAAGATAATAAACATTTTGTTTTCACACTGTTATAAAATAGTTTTACATACATTTAATCTGTCCTGCATCTATTGCATACATATAATTATATATATAGTCATATTTTCATAATATTTACTATAGGCTGAAACCAGTCTTGTCAGCTTGATTAAGGAAATATATTTCTTTCACTTTTAACAACATTTGATATTAAAAAAAAAAAAATAAAAAAATAAAAAGAGGTTGCAAAGCTAAGAAATGGATCTCGCACATCGTCCACGAACAGATGGTTACTTCCCCTCAGAGACCGATATTAATCATATTCAAGATCAGCGGAAACTTTTTTTTTTTTTTGCTTACCCCTGCCTCGCCTTTGAAGGCTATACGGGGGTGAGGACGGGGCATAAATGCTGAGATAAAAGGCGAGACGCGAACTTGTAATTATTTGGTTTCAAGTTTTTTGGTTCTCTGTTATTTTATCTCGGCATTAATCCCTCTGCTTTCACCCCCTGGTCCGAGAAACCCCCGTATAGCCTTCAAAGGCGAGGTAGATGTGGAATAGTGAAAAAAAAAAAAAAAAAAAAAAAAAAAAAAAAAAAAAAAAAAAAAAAAAAAGTTCTCTGTTGCCTACGCGCGTTGCCTAGCAGCATAGAGGACCAAATAATTTGAAAACCAAATAATTACGAGTTCGAGACTCGCTGCTGTGGGGGCCTTTTTATTTATCATTGATCACCCACCCTCGACACCCCATATAGCCTTTATAGGGGAAAAGAAAAAAAAATGTTCTCTATTACTCTCTGCGCTAACCCACTCAGCCACCCCGCCCCCAGAGTGAAAACGTCGAATAATAAAATCAGAAAGCAATCGTAGTAATTTCTATAATTTGAAGAGTTTTAACAAGGCACGAAACAAAATTCCTACCTCCTTGGTACAGAAATAGTTTTCTTATTTAATTAAATTTATAGTTTCATCCTTGTTTCACACTTAGGAAATCTGGTACATGCCCCACATTACTTTCACTTACTTTCGTTATTATATTATCAATAAGAGACATCACCAATAGTCATTTCTATTCTATTCATTTTTAATTATACATGTTAGAATATTTAATATATGCCCTTTTAATCAAAACAAATATAACAAAATACGTAATCCGCTTTTTGAAATATAAAAACCACAATATGTTAGATTGCATAGTTTGTCAATCATTGTATTACACAATTATATTATAAAATGCTCGGCAACGATGCTCTCATAATAAGTTGATTAGCAATGCATTGGTATACTCAATGTCGAAGGTTTAATAGCGTTGATTGAAAGTAACTAACCTTCGCAAAGGCTAGCTGACATCTTACTCAATTATTTAATGAATAACAACAAAGGATCAATCCCCTTGCGAAATCAGTTACCCATTTCTTCACCCCATCTTCAATCTATTGTCATCTTCATATTATGCAAAAATCTCTTGAAGTTCATCATCTCGCTTGAGCGTTATGTAATTATTATTATTACATTATTATTACAATTGATAAGAAAAGACGCAGAGGCCGACAACGCAAACGCTGGGCCGACGAATTGAGGAAAAACGATGGTTCTCTATGGATGAGATATGCACAAGATAGGAAGTTGTGGAAAACTAAGTGCCAGCAGCAACACAAATTTTAGGTTTTAGGTTCGGCTAGTCTCCGCCCAAAAGACTCTAATCTCCCATTGGGAAGGTCTATATGTAAATATATCTCATGTAAATATTATGTTTTGATTTTGTATACATAACGCAGAGAAATTAACTTTATATTTTCATATAAATAAAGACTTTTATTATTATTATTATTATTATTATATACGAAGGAGTTAAAAAACTTTTTCAAAGTAATTGTTCTGTAATTTGTTTCTAATCTCTAATTCTTTAAGACAAAGGGAGTGCTAGAAATTTTGAAGAGCGTTTTACTAATTTAAGCATGGCGGCATGGTTGAAGCTACAATCCAAGTAGTTAGTTGAATTATACATTCAGAAACTACACAGCTAATGTTATCCTATCTTATCTCTCTATATTTAATGGCAACTTTATTAAAACCTATCAGTTATCAAAACGTTTTTTTTGAGGAAAATGAAATTTAAGATTACTGTGCAATGAACTCATATCCATGTCGACATCAAAATAAAAACAATGGTATAAGTGCTGTTCATGAAACTATTCAAATAAATTTATAAAACACATAACATAGTAATTATTCAATAAAAAAAAATCATCCTCTCGAATGTTTCACACATTTTAAGGAAAGGCAGAAAGAGAAGTGACCAACCAGATATAATTACGTTTTTTCTTGTTGATTTTTTATACGGTACTGCTAATAATTATTTTCTATTATGTATAACCAATTGAAAAAGCCCTTTCATATCCCAACGCTAAATAAATACTAAGCGATTTCTTGGGGTATAGAGAGTAAACATTCCTGGGGCATACCCAGCCTCTGTAAAGTGGGTACCCACAAATTGGGAGAGGGGAGGGGGGCGACAGCATGATCTAGGCCTAATCACCTCGTTGTATGTTTTGAGTACTGAACCCATCACCCTTCATGTACTTTTTTTTAATGTTACTACATTCCTTTTGCACTAATTAATGTTATTGTAGTTTAATTATAAATTTTTCATTTTACAGGTGAGTTTGGGAAATACCAGTTATATCAATGTATATTGTTGATGCTAACAGCACTCACTGCTGGGATGCATACTTTGTCCATTGTTCCTATCAATGGAATACCGACTCATAGGTAGCTGAATTCACTTTATTAAATCAATATCTATCTATTTTTTGTTAAAACATTGAAATTACGTTTTATGATTATAGATGCCAAGTACCATGGCTTGAAAATGGTACTGAACTTGCTTGGGATTCAGAGATAGCACTTGCAGCGATTCCATTAAATCCTGATGGCTCACACAGTTCCTGCCTCCTCATCAACCCAACTAATAATCTTACTGAGGCTTGTGACAAATGGGTCTATGATAGAACACATTTTAAGGATACTCGAACTGTAGAGGTACTATTATATTAAATTTATCTGCATTTTGGTCTACCATATTATGTCATTACTTCATAGATATATATGAAACAGTTAAAGAAATATTCTTTAGCTAACAAGATACATTTTAATCATAAATATTCCATTAACTTATAATGCTTAGCTTATCATTATGTATTGTGATATAAGGATGATGTTGAAATTATGCAAAAAGCACCTTATTATTCTCTATCCTAAAAGAATAATTAAGTATATTAAGGATTAATAATTATTATAAACCATAAATTAAAAATAATGTAGTATTGTTCTGAATCTAGTATGGGTAGCACTGCCACAAGATCCTTAAGATGAAATTTGGAATACTGGAAATCATCAATTATTCAGAAAAAGTAAATAAGTACATATGTAGATAAACGAAGGACATTTCACAAATTATTTTAAAATAAATAAAATCCTGAGGTAGTTAAAATTTTAAAACATTAACTGCAAGTTTATTATGTGTTTAAATATTTTTTTATTTATTTGGGGTAGAGGTGATCGCGTGCTTGGAGAAGATCATACTGCTAATCAAACCTTAAGTGTCCCCTGAATAGCCAAAAGGCAAACTGAATTATCACTGCTGTAGCCAACATAGCAGCTCAACATCAAAGCAAAACAACATGGAGATCTCTACTGACAGAATTGCAATGGTGGATAGACCTTCATGTCCTACATGAAGTAATATAAAGGAGATGACTGCTAATCAATTTAAAATATGCTCTGCCTTGTAGGACAGAAGAAAGACTGCACAAACCAACATTAATTTCTCAAGACAGTCGAGTAGGAATTGGGCTGTAAGAAAAGGAATGACTATCTTGCAAAAATAACCATACCACAATGGAAAATATGCTATTTTATTCATAATTTATAATGTTTAATATTAATATAATATAATTTATTCTATTTTATATAATTCAAATTGATAAAGGATTCTATGCTCCCATGTATTTTACTGCTTTTATAACTTATTTTCAAGGGGAAGATTGTAAAACTATAGCTGTAATGCAAATGACAATGAGATCATGCTGTCTTATATATCTCTTATAAAAATGAAAAAAAAAATTCATTGGTAAATTCATTGAATGTTATCCAGAAATATCCAGCATATATAGCTACAAACACATAGATAAGGAAAATTTAAATACATAAATATGCTCTGCTGGTAGATGTTATGGGGAATACAGGAGATTTGTATTGCAAGATGAAGTATTATTTGGAGTTGTTGGTAATTTTTTGATGAGAGAAGGAGGAGATAAAAAATACGCTTGCAATGGAGTCCTTTCCCTCTTTTACTCTAATGGATCAGTGCATTTTCCAAATCTTTCTGAGCTTTATTGCTAACTTTTTTTTTAATTAACAAAATTAGATATATTACTTTATTATTATTATGAGATTATACATTACCTTTGTTTTTAATTGAAAAAAAAAAATTCCCTACTAACCCATGAGTCAAATACAACGGTGATGGGGTTTAGATTTTTATGTTAAAGATATTTGCTATTGCATATGAAATGTAAATTTTAAATTTTTATTTTGAAACAAGTATATTTTTGCACAAATGTAAAGTATAATAGAAAAAAAAAGTTTCTACTACTCATCTGTTACTAGTGGGACCTGGTCTGTGATAAGAAGTGGCTTGGAGCCCTGTCTAAATCTATCTTCATGTTAGGTGTCTTTACTGGTTCATTCACATTGGGTTTTCTTGCAGACAAGTAAGTAACATGAGAAAGATTGTTCAAATGCAATAGGTACTAAATTACAAAAAAAGATGCAATAACAAAAAATAGATGACCCCCAGACAAATTTATGTTCCAGGTGGAACTTTGAATAAGCTGGGGAAACTAAATTGATTTATTGACATTTCAGATATGGCCGAAAGAAAGCACAATGTTGGACTCAAACCATACAGCTCATCATTAGTATTGGCATTGCATTCATCAACAACTACTATGTTTACCTGGCAGCCTCATTTTTTTATGGCATGTTTGGCTCAGCTGGTTCATACATACCAGCCTTTGTAATTGGTAGGTACTTAAATATATTTTAAAACCTAACAAAGATTTAAAACTAACTTAAGTTATCACAAACTGCCGACAAATTCTTTATCATACTGTCAAAAACAAAACACAAATCTCAAGGACTCACAAAAAAAAAATCACTTACATTAAACCCTATCATAGACTAACCGTGTTTCCTATATTATTCACAATTCAATCGCTACTCTTAAACTCTTTTCAAGATTGCGTGATGCACTGCCTTTCAAAGTTCGCCAGCTCCTTGTTTCTTCCCTCGTCTTCCCTCACTTTGACTATGGCTGCCTAGTGTTCAGTGGATTGTCTGATGGACTTGAGATGAGATTGGAAAGACTTATAAAATTTTTCATTTGATTCATCTTCGGAGTCCCCAAGCACTCCAGTGTCTCCGACAGGTATACCGAGATAAAGTGGCTCAATCCAGTTTCTCACTGACAGTATTTCCTGGAAGTATTCCTATTCCGTACTTTCAATACCCAAAATCCATCCTACATTCTTGACCTACTCATCCCGTGTTCATCAGTACATTCCTTTAACACAAGATCCCAACCCACTAACCTCCATTTTCCCTCTAATCGAACGTCATCCTTTAAAAATCCTTTACTTTACGTGCCACCTCACTTTGGAATTCCATATCTACCTCTTTACGCAAAGCATCTTCATTAACCTCATTTAAAAACAAATTCTTCCTTCAGCTCATCAGTAATCAATCTTCCAAACAATTAAATACAAAAGTAAGAAAAATAGTCATATTTCACTCAAAAATGAGGACCACTACAAATATGTAAACAAAAACTTTTTTTTTTCTTTCTATTATTTTATCATAGTACTAAGAATTACAATTATCATATCTCTACACACACGTGTGTTAAATATTGTATAAACACACACATATATATGTTTGTGTGTATTTTGTGTGTGTGGTGGTTGTGTGTGTGTGTGTGTGTGTGTTGTTGTGTGTTTAGTGTTACATACTATCATATTCACTACTTTATAAATAATATAAGTAATAGTTGTATGTTGTACAAGTAATCGTATATACTACTTTTACAAAAACATATAAGTATAACCTGAAGTTTGTGTTTGTAATGTTTCTATTTTTATGTGAGGCACAAAGTTCAGTTTTTGTTCTTTACTGTTATTCTGAGGGGACAGAAGGTCCCAGAATAATATTTACTTTTCTTTCTTTCTTTCATTCATCAGTTGAGAGTAGCCAAAGTACTGATATTTATATAATTTATAAAGGACAAATACTGAAAAGCCAAAATTTATAAGCACAGTGGTCCCAAATTCCAATAATAGAAGAAAATCTAATCAAAATATTATCTGTTCTTGAATATGTATGTACCATACATTATGTGATATGTTTTGTGAATTTTATTTGTTTAATTATAAAGATCTGTGATACTAGATTAATTTTAATTTTAAATAAGATATTGTTATTATCAAATTATATTTTAATTATTATTTATTTTTTCAGTCATGGAGTTAGTGGGAAAAACAAAGAGAACAACATGGGGTCTGGTGTTTCAAGCCATGTTCGCTGTTGGTATTATGTTTGTTGCAGTATGGGCATATTTAATCCCTAACTATGTGACACTTCAGATTGTCATTGGATTACATGTAGTTCCAACGATTGGTCTCTGGTGGTAAGGATCATTGTATAGAATTAATGCTAACCCTCAATCTATTTATCTTTTCATAACCAACTTTGCATTACTTTCCTACCACTACTTAATAAGAAAATCATTTGTAGTTTGGTCAACATTTTTTTCTATAAACTGTAATATCAAAGCAATTTTATGAACCCTCTCAAAAATCTTTTCCTTGAAGCCCTTTTTCTATCCACATATAGTGTATCCCTCAAATGGAAAAAGCTGTACATTTAAAAAGATTTTATTACTATATACATCAAAAAGTATCTATTGTATAGAATTGAGAATTGTTCCTTCTTTCATAGGAAAAGCCCACTAAGAGAAAAATAAATTCATAAAATCAGATCATTATTAGCAAAAGTATAGAGCAAGCATATTTTTATTCTTACACATATTTTTAACGTATTCTTCTTGGGTTCCAATAGGAATTTGTTTAACGTGTTTAGGTTTGTATTATTCAAAACCTTTACTTTTTGGGCATATTAAATAAATTTATTTGAAAGATAATTTATTGTCTGAAAAGCCAAATATAAAATATTAAAAAAAATAATTGGACTTTTACTCAAAGTAGTCATTGGAGTGGAAATACCCTAAGCACAGTTTCATTTTGGTTCAAAGTTTTTTATTATAAATTATTAACTATTACTGATGTCTCAAAAATAAAACTTTTCAAGTTTACATAATTAATCATTCTGGGAAAGGTCTGTATTTCATTTGAGGAGTATCTTTCCTTTCTACTGAATTGGTCTATCAAAATAAACCCATTTTTAATATTACAAGAATAAATTTAATATTATTATCCATAATAATTAAATTAGTAAGTTGTAATAATAAGCAATTCTTATAGATTAATTTATGTATAATAATAGGTTGATTGATGAATCTCCTCGCTGGCTTTGGTCTCAAGGAAAGATAGCAGAAAGTGTCAACATAGTGTCTAAAGCAGTTAAATTCAATGGTGGTGACAAAGTAGACAGAGCATACTTTGTATCAAAGGGCAAAATAAATACAGAAACCTCTGAGCCTTCATCGGCAGGCTTCCTTGAATTATTTAAGACCCCTAGGCTTAGGATGAGGATGATTAACCTATCATATATGTGGTGTGTGTTTTATTATTATTTTATTTTTTATTTTCAATTACTTGTAATTTTATGGAAGGTATTTATATATGTCATATACCAGTAACTGTCCAGAAAATCCACACTGCATCGAATTCAGGTGAACAAATTCAGGATAAATTAAATTTTAATTTTCACAAAAGAAGGAAATCGCATTTATAAAAGAACTGACGAAAACTGGAGTTACAAATATTAGTGAAGTTTTTAATAAACTAAACTCCATTCTGTAATTGAGAATATATAATAATCAAAATATATGTAGTATATAGTTATATTTGATATTATATAGGATTTGGGAACAAATCTTGGAACCATTGAACAAAAAAAAATAGTTATATAAATATCACTAAATTTATTGGGAGCTAATTGTCACTTGGGTATCTCAGGAGAATGGATAATTTTAGTAGTATCATAAATCACCACGCTATCCAAAGTTTTGGAAGGTAGTAAGAATGAATGAGTTCTCTTTGTTTCACTACTTAGCTCCTACCATACCCATCATTTGGATAAAACATGTTATTATGGAGAATCGTTTTCCAAGATGAACTTTACAAATCCATTGATATGTTGCTGGATAAAGATAATGGCTGCTGCTTCAATGGTTATTTTAATTTTGTGGACTTTCAAGTATAAGTGAAAACTTATACCTGAATGTAGGCCTCAAAGTATAAGCTAATTTCAGTAAAAAAACATTTATTTATTAATTAAAAGAAAAGTTTTCTTCTTTATAAACTTTTAACAAATTATTTTTCTTATTTATTTATATCAGATTATTTCAAATATATTAGTATATTTAAGATATCGGATACCATTTCCATTTTTAGGACTGTTACCATTTGATTTGAAATTGTTTTGCTTTGTCCTGGGATATAAATAATTTCCCAGCAGTGAAGGATTAGTTCATATTATATCAGCTCTTAAATTAATAAAAATACATGGTGAACATACTTAGTTTTTTTTATAAAACAATTTATTTATTTATTTTTTTTTTTTGTTTAATTTAGGTTTGCTGACAGTATTTCCTATTATGGTCTATCTCTTGCCAGTGACAATATGGTTGGAAATCCCTTTTTTATTCTTTTTGTGTTAGGACTGGTTGAAATTCCAAGTTATACATTGGTAATTTTAATGCTGGATAGGATTGGTAGAAGATCTCTCACCATTATAATGATGTTACTCGGAGGAATTTCGTGTACAATGGTAGCTTTTATTCCAAAAGGTAATTATTAAAATATTGGTAAAAAATATTATACAACCTTATTGGATTTACCGTAATTAGTCGACCACTGGCTTTCTATGCAACATTTTCCCTCCAAATCCTGTTTAAGATCTTATTTAGTGTTAAAATCAGATACAAATTTTCAGAAATCTATTCTATAAAATAAGTATCTAATAATCAAAAAATAAGTCAGAGAATATTTAATCTACTGTCATAATGGAAATGACTCTAATTTAAATTTTTAGATTATATACATTTATTACTAAAATGGATTAGTTTTTGTTTAATTAATTATTTGTAGTTAGATGAGATAATAATGAGATATAAGACTTAGATGATGTATCTCAAAAAGTAATACACCATCTCAGTCTTATATCTCATTACTATCTCATCTAACCAAAAATACTTAATTAAACAAAAATTAAATCATTGTAGTAGTAAATATATATAACCTTAAAATTTAGATGAAGAAAGAAATATATTTATTCAAATTAAAATTTATTGTAAATAAAAAAATTTACTATATCCGATCTTTATCATGCAATTCTATTAAAATTACAGTAACAGTGAAAAAGGGTCTGCAAAATGGTGTGCTAAAAGTTGACTCATTAACTCAACGTTGAATATTCCTGAAGAAGAGTTTCTCAATACCAAGTCCTGCGAGAATTAAATAATGCTGAGACTTAAAGTACAGTACTTAACAGTTATGGAATATAATACCATCTTTAGATTGTCAGGCCAAAACAGATTCTACCTCACTCAATCTGTAAATTAAAAGTGATATTTATTGGGATTAAAAAAAAAAAAATTATGCCATTTATTGCATACCATTATATGCCAGGATTCTTATTTTAGCTATAATCTATTCTTATTGGAGTGATTATCATTAAGTTCTCCAAAATACATTAAAACTTTACAAAAGTGACCCTTAATCAAATAAATAAAAAAGAATGTATATTTTTTGGAAATGTTATATGTATACTTTAAAATTATAATGTAATGTACGGAATGTCTATTTATTGTGAATTCCAATTATTTCTTTATTTTTTAGACATGTCCAATGTTACTACAGCTGTTGCCTGTCTTGGAAAGTTTTGTGTTTCTGGAGGTTTTGCTATAATTTTCAACTACAGCGCAGAACTTCTTCCAACAGTGGTTAGAAATGTTGGGATTGGTTTTGGATCAGCGTGTGCACGACTCGCTGCTATGCTCTGCCCGCTCATTTTGCTTTTAGTAAGATTTTATCATTTTCACCGTGTTCCAGTAACTATAAGAAATGTTATCAGTATTATTATAAATTATTTTTCTTATAAATATTACCTTATCCATAGAAAATTACTTTTTTTTACAAATTAATGTAGAAAAAAAATTTTCATAATTTAAAATATTTTTAAAAATAATTAAACAGTAATTATACTTAGAAGATAAAAAAATTATCTTGAGTAACAGTCAAACTCTATAAAACCTGTACTATATTGCTTTCACAGGATTATTTATAAGGATTATAAAATTAGTTTAAGTTTAATTCAACTATTAAAATTAAGCCTTTACATTACACTATTGGCTCGACAGACCCATAAAGTAGTTCTTGGACCACATCAACCACTCTATTCCAATCTTCCTGATTGCAAGCTTGAGTCATTGAGATGTCACTCATTTTCGGAATCCTTATATATCAAATTATTACAAACAACTTTACTTTCACTCAATATATATTTTATACATATGTAAGTGAAAGTATTGGGATTGTGAAAATTTCCAAATTTGAGTTTTTAAGGGAAATAGAAATTTTAGGGTTTCTTGAGTCCAAATAATAAGATTCCCCCAAAATGGTCTGTGTTGGTGTGTATGAGTATGTAGTTAGTCTAGCTCAAAAACAAACAAGTATTTGCCTAAGATATAGCAGCAACTTTTTTACTAAAATTCACCAACTAGATGGACCACTTTAAACTTTGCATTAAACTCATTTTTACAATTTTCTCAAAAACGGCTCAAACAATTTTGATAAACTCACTACAACAATGTAAAAGTTAATGGGCTTTAATTTTATGTTTATTTTTTTATGTTTTGTTCTGATTGAAGTAGTCTAACAGGGCTTCCATTTCTTTTGTTTACTTCTAAAGTACCTTTAATTTTGAGAACAACAATTAACCATTTCATTTTGTTGACATTGAGTAAAAATAGGTAAATACACAATATGTAAGACATTTATTACCAACTTCATTTAAAAGTTCTTAAATAAATTTTTATAACTGAGGTAACTAAAAGTTGCGTGTTGTGCATATCAGAATTCAATCTAAAATATTTCTTTTAAGGAATATTCTTTTATCAATTTTATGTTTATTTAAATCTTGATTTCAAGAATAGATGTAAGCAAATGTTGTGTTGTACGCACCCGATTTTTTTTTCAATTTACCGGTTTATCAAAATAAAATTGAATAAAGCTGCCTACGATAGCGTAAATAGAGAAGTGTTGTACAAAGCTCTAAAGCATTTTAAGATCCCTAACAAGCTCATAAGCCTTGAGAGACTTACAATAAATAACATTAGCTGTATGGTTCAAATCGATGGAGAGCGGTTGGAAGAGTTCCTCTCAGGAAAGGGATTCAAGGGAGAGCCTGCCTTGAGAAAGTAGTGAGAGATGCTGGCATACAAACCAAAGGAAACGTCTTTAATAGATTTTTGTTTATTCGTTTAACGTCACTTTTATGCTACTATGGCTAATCGGACGATGGTACAGTGGGAGTCCTAAATTTTGCCTATCCATGTTTTATTAGGATAGGGATCTTTAACTGTACCTGACATTGCACAGGCTCAAGACCACCTTTTTACGTCCCCTTCGAAGAACAGCATAACTAAGGATTTTACTAGGAACTACTACCATTGAAAAATTCTAGGGCCACCCGCAGTTTTGAACCTGAGACCTTTGGTATAGAAAGCTGTTATGCTAGCCACAACGCTATGGGTGAACCTATCTGTGCAGCTCCTTGCATATGCGGAAAATATAGACATAGTGGGACCCTCCTTCCAGGCTGTGTCTGATGCTTTCCTTGCTCTGGTAGATCCTGCGAGAAGACTTGGGTTGGAAGTCAATGCTGCCAAATAAATATATGATTGCAGAAGAGGAGCCAAGACCCGCAGAGGAGGTGCGCTTTGGCGAGTATCAATTTGAGAAGACCAATGCTTTTGTATATCTCTGCTCATTGGTAACTCAAGACAATGCCCCTGAACAAGAAGTCCAGCATAGAATAGTAGTAGCAAATCGATGCTATTTCTGTATGGCTGAACTATTCCGGAGTAAGGCTCTCTCCATAAGAACTAAAATAAGTCTCTATAAGACGATAGTGCGTCCAGTCTTGTTGTATGGTTGTGAGACTTAGACAATTTTCCAGGCTTTGAACAAGAACTCCTGGTTTTTTAAAGAAGAATCCTCAGATGTATTTATGGCGGTGTTCTCGTTGGAGAGGATTGGAAAATAAGGAAAAACCAGGAACTCTTAAGGAGCCCAAAATAGTTTGATTCATAAAGATAGTAAGATCAAGATGGGCAGGACAAGTCGTCAGGATAGAACCACCCATGGTAACCAGGAGAAAGAGGAAGGCCTAGGCTAAGATGGGCCGGTGGTGTTGCTGCTGATACAACAAATATAATGAGGCTTCGGAGTTGGATTGCAGCTGCAAGGGACTGAGAGAATTGGCAGAAGTTTCTGGAGGAAGCCAAGTTTTGACACCACACTGTAGAGATAGATTGATAGTGATATGGTACAGAAGATAATAAAATATTAGAATTAGAGCATTCAAAACGTAATATCTTATATACTTATTTTAAGTTCAATAATTTTTTTTTTACAACATATATATCTATCTCTGTGAAAATAGTTTAGCAATCCTTCTTTGAATTTCCAAATGAGTGATATACCAACATATAAATTAAAACATTTTCAAAGTTATTCAGAATATTTTTATATTAGTTTAAAAATGAGAATATTATTCTCAAAGCCATCCCCTGAAACCACTAATAGCAGAATATTCTTTGGGTACTTAGGATACAACAAAATCAATTTCAAAATTTCCTACAGCTTTTTTTCTACCATCCATGAATTTAAGCTCATTTAACCTAAATAAAATGATAGTTTTCTTTAGACATTTACATCAGCGATATTTTGCTTTTTTCACTATTTGTTTATAAGAAAAGTTAAGAAATTTTTAATTATTAGTTTATTTGAAGATTTGTTCTGTAGCCTAATATCAGAAAAAAATATATTAAGTTAAAATTATTGTCATTATGTGATAATTTCAAATGCAAAATAATGTTAATTCTCTACTATTATGATAATTTTAATTGGTTTGTAATATTTTCAGCTGTACAAGTATTCCTCATTCCTTATAATCATTTCTAATTCGCTCTATAAGAAAATTTGTAGCTTGCCAACTAACACTGGTTTTAGAGCAATCTTATTTGGTTCTTCTGCCTATTGTATGAAATTAGTTTTAGCCATTCATGATTTTATTGTACGGCCACATTAAAACTGCATCGTTTAGGATTAATTTTACTGAATTCAGCTCACATCAATTAGCCATGGTTATTAGCTACTAATATTTATATAATGTTCAGAGAAAGTTTACAAAACCTCTTTGGAAAGTTCATCATTATATTACAATCCAAAACTTCAATATTCCTAACTTTCCAATACTCATTCATAAATATTTTAATATTTAATCAAACAGTTACCTTATTCATGAACAGTAGTTACATAATAGCCGGCAAATGATAATGCAAATAGTGCTGAAATGTAATAATAAATTGGATGTATTACAAAAATTTTCATCAGAAAGCTTCCGAGTATTATACCAAGTACAAATAAAGCAATTATGCATAAACTTGGTTTGACTCTTTGAGTATCCATGCTCGCATCATTTGTGAATGCTGAATAAAAAGTAAAACCTCATCATTAAAACTCAATTTGAATCGTGTAATTTAGAGTTCAAAATGACATTGTCAATACCTAGTAATTATTAATTTTCTTTAAAGCCACATGATTGAATATTATAACCAATATAACCTCCTAGCTTATAAGTAATGGACTATAAATTAATTATTAATTTTAGTGATTAGTGAGGAAAAATGCTAAAAACTAAAAAATAATAATAATAAATAAATAACAAAAACAAATATATACATTCTCTGGTATTAAATTACCTTGATATTTAATATATTTTTCACTGTATAGAATTTACCTAAATTATCTTCAAAAGTGCACTTAACAAACAAATTGTATCCAGCGAACACGACAGGGTACCAGATGAGAAACAAGTAAGTTGCTTTAAGAAAGGAAATAAAACAGAAAAACCAAACTAATTTTAAAAAATTAATCACTGGTAAACTACTGATAATTTTAGAATAGTATTTGTTAAACCTTATTAATTTTCTATGATTTGGCATTTTTAAACATTAACTGAATTTATTAAATATAAATGCTTCGTTAACACATGTGTTTAATTTAAGAATTTAAATATATTAAAATTTTGCTATAATATATCTAATACAAATATTATCAATAAATGTTTAATTAATATTTGTTTAGGTGTAAGATGAAATGATTTATTTTCCATAGATTTTAGATTTTATTTTCCAAATTGGTAGTTAACTATCATCATTAGGCTGACTACGTCTGTCCATTATTCAGATTTATCCATACTTGATACGTAAACCCTTAAATTTTGAGAGGGAGTAATTTTTTTTTTCTATTACAAAGGTTTATTATTGAAAATAATAAACCAATATACATATTTATTGCTAAGCCAATTATTTTGATGAGATTGTTGTGTTGAAACTACATTGTTATGTTTAAAATGTAATCACTCATAATAAAATTCTTATTACTGTTTTTTTTTACCAATTAGCCCATATATGATTAACTGCTGGACTCTGAGCTTTCTTCTTATACTTAATGTTCTCCTCTTCTACCATTGATCAGTGTAGAGCTTTATACAATTAAGATAATCTATTTTAGATATAAGTACCATGTTTAATAATCTAAAAAATCTTATCTTATTGATAAACTAAATATTTTAATAATCATAAAAATTAATTAGTAGATATGTGAAAATATTAAAAAGAAACATATTTGATATAATCTTCCTGCCAAAAACCAAGTCATGCTGTATCAATAAGATAAAAAAAAATAAAATAATATTCCTGTATTGAAATTTTTAAACCCTGACTACATCTAATTATTTATTGTCAAAATTATTTCTATAGGTCTTTCACATTTTTTAATGTAATCATACCAAAGTCAATTTTAATATTTTAAAAATAATTCAACATTTTACTTAATGAATTAAAATTAATTATCAAACATATTTATAATTATTAGGTAAGCCATTCTCAACTGTTCAAGAAATCCATTATATTTTATCATAATAACTATAACTAATACTATTTTTACTTATCTGAAAAGTAGCTTTATTTTTTTCTTAATTTGTTTTAGGATTCCGTTGACAAGAGTTTGCCTACAATAACTTTTGCTTTGGCTGCATTCACCTCTGGTTTCTTCACATTTTTTCTTCCAGAAACCCTCAATAAACCAATGCCGCAATCAATGGAAGATGGAGAAAACTTTGGTGTTGGAGATACAGCATTTAACGCATGTTGCTCAAAGAAGAAAACAGACGATTATCAGCCAGCTAATCCTATATAAAATACTGTGTAAAGTATTCAATATATAGAAAAGTCTAGGGTTCTTGAGGATGAACAAGGTCACTGAAATTATGTGCCTAAAATTATTACTTATGCATATTGTGAATATGTGCATATAGTTATTATTTATAAAGAATTTTATATGAGATTGTTAACTCCTTTTAGAAAAATTTAGGAAATTATTTATTTATTCCCCGTTGTTGAAATTATTTATTTTGGGAATACCTGTTTAATAACTTCAAAATGTGCAATATCTAATACATTGTTAATTTATTTATACATAAATACGGTGTTAATTTATTTATACATGAATACAGTGTTAATTTATTTATACATGAATACGGTGTTAATTTATTTATATATGAATACAGTGTTAATTTATTTATACATAAATACAGTGTTAATTTATTTATACATGAATACAGTGCTAATTTATTAAAATAATGCTAATTGTAATAAGAAAGGAAAGAACAATTCCCAATAAATTTTCATGTGTGCATTATCGAAAATTGTGTTCCATTGTATGTAATGATAATTTAATCAGATTTTACTCTTTATTTAGTAACTGAGGGTTAAAATAATTAAAAAAACTAGTCTAAAAAATTACTCATTACCAAAATAATTTGGTAATAATTTTATGCATATTATCAACCAACAATTTTTCAAATTAATTGTTTGAAATGCATTTACTTTAAGATAAGATAGATTTTATGACTAATTATTTTATATTTACATAATTTTATAATGCAGTATGAGCATTACAGTACTCTTTAGCATTTTAAGTGTGTTATTTTGACACATGATATATAATTTACTTTCTACTAGTTTAATCAACTAAAACTGTAACTTATACCAAATCCTTTCCATATGTCATATACTGTGTCTGGTGTTATATGAAATGGCATTATTGTTCCTAGTCTGAGTTGTTATAAGAGTTTTTTTTTTTTTTTTTTTATTATGTTTCTTTTGTAATTTATGTGATACAAAATAACAAATTAATTTTTATTAATCTAAAATTGATTGATATTGTTATAGATGTAGTTGAAATTGAATCTATGCGAATGAGTATGATTTACTTTAGAATAAATTATAGTATATAGAACATATTATTCTTATATGATAAATACATAAACATGATAATGTTTTAAACTATTTTAATAATTCATTAAACACATTTTTATTTTAAAAACTTGCCGAGTTCAATGAAAATAATTTGTTAACTTTGTGAAGTCTTAAATTTAAAAATACCTTAAAAGTATTATAGAATCTTCGAATGACTCCCTATTTTATTTTATTCTTGAATATTTGGTTAGTTATTATTAGTTAAAGAATCAATAAATGTTACTGTTTGTTAAATTTTATTGTGTTTTATTAAGGAATTGTTTAGAAAATTGCTACAATATTCTTGGACAGAAAAAAGAGTTATACTCTCCTTGGTGAATGAGGTAGTACCACCGACTCTTTATACCACTAGAGGAGAGAGGTATCGATTCAAGAATTTTCTTAAAAAAATTGATCAGCATAAAGAAAAATTTAATCATCACATTTCGTATAAAATCTCCTGGCATTTTATATGAAATGTGATGATGAGCATACTGAGGCTGAGTAGTCAATCATAACATAGCTGTTAGATATGAGTTAAATCAAAGCTACAAAAAATAATAATAATAATAATTTTTTTAAATGTTTAATTTTATATAATTTTGTTTAAATGAAGGTTAATAGCATCAACAACAAAAAATTATGAGACTGAAATTATAAGAACTTGAAGTTGAAAAAAAAGGATCTTCCAAAACTGTAAAATAAATATGATGAATTTTGATAAAATGACGATTCAATCATATAATGGCAATTATATTATTATATTAACCAAACCATTTTTTAAACAGAACTTATCTACTTAAGGAAGGTTTTTCACATCATGAAAAGGAATTGTTTAACTTGATTATAATCATGGAAAAATACGGATTCAACAGATAAAACAATTATTTTGTACATTATTTATCTTAACTTAATCATAGAGGCAAAAAAGTTAAATAGACATTAAAAGAAGGTTGGAAAAAGAGCCCAACAAACGATAAATTATCAGATGTAGTTTAAATATATAAACATTTCACACATCAGTTCGTCTTAGATAACTAATACCAATATAAAATTATTTATAAAAATGCTAATGTCAATGAATCATATACACAGAAGGTATTTTTCTATCCTTTCATGATATTTAAAAATTGATCTTCATTGATTATTCTATATATATTTCTTAAAAATGAATTTGGTGACTAATGATTTCTCAGGATCGAACTCTTCAGTAGTACACGATCATAACACGTTTGTGATGTTCAAATATTTAAACTCCTATATTGTTTGCTTTTGACACAAAAACGATTAAGATTTCAAGTGGACTTTGTGCCAATCATCTTCTTTTTTTTTTTTTTTCTTTTGCACACTAATTGAAATGGATAAAATTCATTGGATTAATATTGATAACTGAAAATCTACGAGTATATTAGTCCATTGAGCTTCATGAAAATATAAACAAACCAATGCTGCCAAAGAAAGGATTAGATTATATCGTGTTTCCTTAAACAGCGAATTAATGAAATATAAATTTCAATAATGATATGTTTTGAGTGGCGGTCGAAAAAGATTAGGAAATATTGAAACACTATTTACTAACCAAAGTTTCGTTAATGAGCGTTTGCAGTTGCTTCTTGGCACTGGCCTGGAAACCATGATGAAGACCCATAACATGGTTCGAAACGTTGGTTAATAAATAGTTTTTCAGTTTTCTGTTATTTATTTATCCGAACCATCTCATCCTTCATATTCATTATACTGTCAAAAAGTTAATATTAAATATAAATTTAGTCTTAAAATACCTATAAAAGGGTAGAAACATCGCTTATGGTTTCACTTCCATAAATTTAAACAATTTATGACTTAAAGGAAAAATTAAAAGTTTTGAAGTTAATCCATATTTATTATTTTACTGCAATGTCATTAGCTGAAGTGCGGAGTCCATATTACAAATATTGGTAATTATTCCGAAGTGTCACTTCTGTTGACAAGTGGGCGTGGCCCTACTTATCCCTTGTGCACAGCTATGGTTACCTTACACTGCCCGCCTTTTTACGGAGGGGTATCGTTACCCCCACCACACTACCCATTTCCCCTACTTTTTGAATTTCCCGCAATTATACGTTCACCCCGAGCCTCCTATTGTTTGAATTACCCGCGTCTCCCCACCTCTCAACTTATTCCACTTCCTTGCGTAATTTACTTTTTGAATTTCCCGCGATTATACGGCCACACCAAACATCCTATTTTTTGAATTACCCGCGTCTCCCCACCACTGAACTTACTGGACTTCATTTCCCAATTTCCTTTTTGAATTTCCCGCTAATAGATCATCTCCCACTGCACAATTTTTTAAATAACCCGCGTCTACCCACTATTCAACTAATACTTCCTTTCATCTTCCTTCCCTAATTTAACTTCTGTAAACTCTTAATATACCTTGCTATAAATATTACTAAAAAAAATATTGCTATAATTTTAATTAAAAATACTGGTGCTACATTACTGACATTAGTGGCTTTTTACATAAATTGATCTATATAAGTAATAAATCAATGCATATTTAACAATCAATTAATTAATTGACCATATAAAGATTTAATTATTCATTAAATGGTTGGTAAATAAATATGAAGAATCAGATGGTCGGGTGGCAGTCATAAAATACTATAAATAGAGAAAAAAAAAATTTATTATTCTGGATAGGTGTGAATAGTTTTAAACAAAATATTTTCTTATGTTCTACGACCGCCATTTCAACCATCTTATACTTCATACATGTAATTACTCCATATAAACTTAATATTTATTACCTAATATTTTCACCAAAAACCATTATTTATAATTGGCTAAGCTGTAACCAGAAAATTTCCATGCGCAATAAAATATGTGAAAGTCCATAGTGGGTCGGAATGACAATTAGACTATTACATTTTAAAAGGTACTCGCCAGGGATTAAAGAATGTGTGTGTTGACATAATATAAAGGTAATAAATGTTAAATTTCGGTAAGAGTAATTTCCTAAGCCTATGAAAAAATGTATAAAACCTATGAAATGGAATATGGAAAATGCCATATAACTGCAAGTTGAAATATCTGTTTGGTGAGCCAAATATAGTGGCCATCCTAAGGGAAAGAAGACTGGATTAACTTGGGCCCAACCCAAGTAGGGGTGCAAGATGAGAGGCAATCAAAGTGAACCTGAAAGAAGGATAAACAGAACAACGTGTAACAGGTGAAAACAAAAACATCCATCAACCAGTTTGGGGCGTAATTAATTAGAACTGACGAATAATTTAGCTGTTTATTGCAATAAACAATAAGAAATGTTTTGTTTAACGTTAAAAGGTGGTCCCGAGCCTCTGCAATGTCAGGTACTCGTTAAAGATCCCTATCCTAATAAAACCTGGATAGGCAAAATTTAGGACTCCCACTGTAGCATCGTCCGATTAGCCATAGCAGCATAAAGTGACGTTAAATAAATAAACAATAAACAATGTTTTGTTCAATTATTTTCAAAAATGAATCTCTGCAATAGACGAAAAATTGAGGGCTTACGTTTCAACATACGTAGAAACCGAATAACAAAAAAATAATAATTAAGTTATCCAAATTAATCAATAACGAAAATGAGTTAATTGTCTCTAACCAGCTAACTCAGCTATAATCATATTCAATAGTCTCGAAGTTTTATTCGCTTTTCATCACTCTCTGTTATATTATGTACATCTTTGTAAATTAGATTTTATTTAATTCTTAAAATCTTTAACTTTGCAACAGTATATTATACATTATACTACTGCTCTTCTTGGTGTTCCTCTTCTATGGAGGGTTGGAAATGAGCATGTCAATAGGATGTATGTTCCTGGCTGCTCTCAATAGCTCCTTGCTACTGTAGTCCAACCAATCATTTATTGATTTCGAATCCGGTTCAGCCATGACCTTCCTCTGTCTTTCTTTCCTTGTAAGATGCGCTATACCATTCCATGTTTCTCTCCTCTTAAAAGTTGTTCAAAATACTGCAACTTCCTTGATTTGGTGGTTTTGATGATCCAATAAACTTTTCCCATTCTTCTTAATACTTCAATCTTGGACACTTTACCATCAAAGGATATGTTTAGTGCCCTGCGGTTAACCACATCTCAAATGCACTGATGTTGATGATATGAGCTTCCCTCATCATCCAGGTTTCCATGTTATACAACAAATTAGAAAATACGTTAAAATTAACATTCTGGTTTGAAGTTTCAATGATTGATTTCTGTTGCAGAAATGTATCTTCATTTTGAAATAGTCCGACCTTGCGATTCTAAATTGGATTTCCTTTAAAGTATACTCCATTTCTATTAATCTACATTCCTAGGCATTTATACTTATGGACTCGTTCTACAGTAGTATTATTGATTGGCAGTTTTTGTTTTAAAAATGGTCAGATTTATCAATGATCAATCATGAATTTGGTCTTTTTTTCTTCAAATCGTATAACTTGCATCCTTGGCAGACCTTTCTCATGGTTCTTTGTAGACACTGCAATGTACTAGACCAGTGGTTTCCAACTAGTGGTCAGAGGGCTCTTAGGGGTCCGCGAGATGTCATTCGATAATTATTTTAAATTACTTCAACATAAAATATTTGTGAAGCCCCGGCTTTCCATATGGATATCACGCTCTGCGCTGACAAATTTAACATTCTAAGAGATATAATTGCTTGTGTTTATTGACATGTGCCTGCTATCATACAATCACAACCTTTATATTATCACAAAATCTTCTTCTCATTGACTCTAGCGTTAACCTCCAATAAGCCCTGATAGAATGGGAAGCAGTATTGGAACGTTATATTAGTGCCAGAAAAAGCGAAATTCAACATGTGGGGCGACAGCCCAAACAAATCCACATTATGTGCAAATAGGAGGAGCTTGAAGTGGTAAATGAGTTCTCCTACCTTGGAACTGTGATCAGCGGAAATGGAAAAGTACAACCTGAAATACCCCACAGGATAGGAAAAGCGAATAATATATACTATTCCACCAGCTAAACAATAGCAGGAAAGAGAGAGAGGTCAAGCTCCATATATTTAAATCCGAATATATGCCTGCTCTACTGTATGGAGCAGAGAGCTGGGTACTGTCGGATAAAGATGTAGTCATATAACAGCAGCAGAAATGAAACAATAAGTAATCTTATATAATATAATAAAGTAATATAAATCTATCATTGAAACTTCAAGCCAGAATGTTGATTTTAACTTATTGATGAGGGAAGCTCATATTATTTGTCATTTTTATATCATATCAGTGCATTTGAGATGTGGTTAACCAGAGGATACTAAACATGCCCTTGGGTGATGGGTGTCCACCATTGAAGTATCAAGAAAAATCACTTTCCTTCTGTGACCTAATTAAAAAGGCCTGCCATTATACTTACCTTGCCTCTTATCTTTCACCCCCTATCATTAATTCAATGGTAACATAAAAATGAAGTTCAAGAAGCCGGATAAATCTTTCACATGATATGGTTTCAACAAAGGCAGGATACAAAAGTATCATCATACCATCAGCCATATAACACTGAAATGGGGAAATGAAAAAATAAGTTTAAAACCTATAAATCAACCTAATATACTGGAAGCCAGAGGCAGGCAGGCAGGCACTGAAATATAACAAAAGGTGCAGAAACATCCAGAGAATAACTTGCAAAACAAGAAGGGATAGTATAAGGAATCAGATAATACCAGGAAGAATTTACTTTAAGGAAAATCACTGAATAGAAACAGTTTATGTCATATACAGACTGTAAATAATAAAAATATGTTTAAATACAGGAACATTACAGAATAAATTACAAAGAAAATTCAATGTGATATATATACAATAAATTAACCAATTATACATGAATTTGTTATAAAGAATAACAATACAAATCAAAGCATATTGAACAAAACTACTTATAGTTATTATAGAGTAGCATATTACAAATGACGTGATATATATATATAAAGAAGTTCTCCCTAAAATATTACACATTTTATCAAGAAAAAAATAAATATCTCTCTTGAACAATAATCCAATAATGCCTGAGTATAAAAATAAAAAATGAAATTCCAGACCTCACAGTGAAAATGATACACTTCAATAAAATTCAATTTCAAAGTAATTTTATATAACTTTAATATCTTGTTGGAAGTCCTTTGTTGTTGATTACTTCTCTTAAGCGGTTTGGCATGGATTCCACAAGTTTTTGGGTAAAATCCGGGGTAATTTTCTCCCATTCTTCCAAGAGTGCCTTTTTTAGATTTTCTTTGTTTGTAATATTATGTTTTCAAATTTGTCTCCAATTTTGCCCACAAATGTTCAATGATATTTAAATAGGGTGACCGCAGGTGTCCCAGTCTTTCACTATCAACGAAGAATGCTTGGGGTCATTATCTTGGTAAAAGTAAAAATACCTTTTAATCCAAGTTTTTCAGCACTTACCTTCAGATTTTGCCTTGATATGTCCACATATAAATGTTCATCCATTATACCTTCTATGAAATGCAGATTTCCCACACCAGAGGCTGCCATGCATCCCCACATCACACTTCCACCTCCATGTTTCACAGTCGGTAAGAGATTTTGCTTGGAAAATGCTTCTCCAGGTTTTCTCCTAATGTATCCACATCCATCCGACCCAAAAATGTTAAATTTGCTTTCATAAGCAAAAATAAACTTTTTCCAAAACTCAAATTCTTTGGAAATGTGCTCATTTGCAAATTTTAGCCGGTCTTTTTTTATTTTTTTTTACTAATGAACAGCTTTTACCTAGCAACTCTACCATGAAAATTGTGTTTCCTTAGGACGCGACACACACAGTTTCCGCACTAGCAATGTTCTTTAAATAATTTTCCACTTCACTTGCAATTTTTGGTGCACTCATTCTTGGGTTTATTTTTTCCATATTTCAGAATCCACCTTTCGTCAGCATCGGAAAGTATCTTTTTCTACTGTTGCATGACTTTTCTGAAAAAGTTTGCCAATTTCTCTATACGATTTTCTTTTGTTGAACTGTTGTATAATGAGTTCTCTTTCTCTTACCGTTGTGTACCGACTCCAATGAAAATTCAACCCCCCTTCAACTACTTATTTCTATTGTTTATTCAATAAAATATTCTATATATTTAATAGGATGCTCCTAAATTTTTATTTTAAGGGAAGAATTTAAATTAATAAACCATTGGTAAGATTCTCAATACTTGTGTTACTTTAAGGATCAAGGATACCATTGAAAAATGCTAATCAATTTTTTCAAAACTAGAATCTTTTCTCATGAAAATAATTAGAAAAGTCTTTATAAAACTTTTATTTTAAAATTCTGATAAATCAGTCCATTTAAACAAAAAATCAAACCCTGCCTACAAGTAATATCTCATGGACGATGAGGCATTATTCCTTGCATAGGTAGCTCCTCAATTTACATGTCATGTTAGGAAGAAATGTTATTTATGGATGGAATTAAAAATGCTAATCAATAAAAATGTTTGGAATAGACAATCTTTTATTTCACAAATAATACATTCAAGTCTTCTTCTTGGAGCCTCCTGGCAGCCTCCACATCCAGCAATCATTCCAGTGGGTTGTTCTGAGAAATAAAATAAATTAATATGCATAATATAAACTATACACATAATCATAATAATAGTTTTATAGTTAATGCAAAAATATATGGGATATAAAATACAAAAAAAAATAAAACAATAAAATGGATATATACATAATATAAAATAATGAAACGGCTAATTAGTTATAATAAAAAGCATGTTTCATGAAAAATATATTAACTATTATTAAAGAAATGGAAACTTCTTAATTGCCTCTAAACAAGGTAATTTTGTTGTTGAACTGCCTTACACTCACCCCTTGGGCCACTTCAGATATACTTTTGTAAGAGTAGTACATTCATATAATATTTAATAATTACTTTAATAAGGTGGTACATATGACTATAATCAACGCTCTGATTTAATATGTGCGGTGAACGACAGCTGAAAGCTTGCTGGTCAAGGCTTTTTTGGAAAATTGATATCGTTAAAGCCTTCTCTGAATAGGTGCTCCAATGATGCAAGCCTCTTACTTTTGTAAATCCACACAGAGCTTACTCTGTGTTTCTACAAACTATGAACACTTCCTGGTTTGTATAAAGTAAACCACCCTTATCTTTAATATGTATCAAACCAGATGAAAGGGCACATTGCTCCATAAAGGTGGATAAACACACCGTACAATGAATGCTTTTCTCAATTTTTTTAACTACAAAGCCATATATATATTTTATAACTTGCTAACTATAGTGGCTGAGGTCAAATGATATGTAATCATGATCAGATGGTAATTGGTTCTCGAGGTTTTCTACCCTCAACATACTTGAACTGGAACATGTCAAAATAGTCATGTTCTCAATGGGCTGACAACTGCCACCTACTGGTGCATGCAGCTCCTTTTGCACTAGTATTTTTTTCATTAATTTAGTCAATTGAAAGGCTGCTGGGTTATTGTTATACCCAAACTTTGAACTTATATGTCCGAAAAAAATCTCGAGGTGGTCTTGGCTTGACTTATAAAATGGAATGTACTTTACAAGTTTCTCTTAAATGACTAATTTGTCACATAAATATTGAGCATTTTCAATGACAACTATAAAGCCTGTAAAACCAATTCTCCTTTTTTCATCAATGACATGGAGATGTTTGTTGTTGCTTTTATAAGTTAAAATTTTATTATATACACCTGCTGGAGTAAAGAAGATGGAGCTACCTCGTGCACAGCTGTATCAGCAGGTATTGCGTCCTTTTCATTATTATTACAATCAAGCTTCTTCCTAGTTGTCCGTTTTGCAGGAGACTTTCTTTTCTAAAATTAATTTTTAACACTTGACTTACTAAAAATTTGAGTTTTCAATCTTTCATATGAATATTTATTTCATAATTGCCACTCACCACTACAATCATTAGTTTCAAATGGTCAGGATAGGCCTCAAACACATTTGGTATTGATCCGGGTTTAAGCCGTGGTCTACTAATGTAAGTTGTCTCAACTTGATCAGCAATGAAATGTTAACTATTACTATCATATTTTGCAGGAACCCAATTGACTCTTTTTACAGCATTTATCCAGGCTTATCTTCTTTCTGGTTCCTTTAGACCAGGAAACCTACAAAATATATCATTAAAATACAACAACATTACTTAAATGTACAAGTCAAGTACCAGAAAAAATCAACATTCTTTATTTTAGATAGTTTATATTTAACCAATCATGTTATATAAAATTACATACTCTACCTAATCTAGAATAAAAAACATCAAAAGTATTCAAGGTAAATGCAAAACAGTAAACAGACACCTGGGAAAAAAATTAGATAATTTGATACCTTTCAACAGTATTAGACCTGTTTACATATTATTCTTTACATTCGAAACCAATTATTAATTTATTTCACTTTGTCAGTACATATAAACTTGTATTTCACGATTTGCCAGCAAAAATTATAGGTTTCAGGATCAATCAAAAAGTTATGCTCAAAAAATTGTATAAACATACGTATATCTAATTAAAGATGAAACACTTACCTAAAAAAGCTCAGTTTCTTTATAAGATTATCCTTGCCAGAATTATTACGTAGTTGGAAATTATGTATATAGATAGAAGACGAATAAAGTAAGTGACAACTGACAGCAATAGCAATACGCAAACAATGGCGGCTATGCAGGTATTAGTTACTTAAATTGCCCTCCATACTATAACAAACTCCTTGGGTTTTAATAAGTATTTTGAATTTGGCGCCATAAGTCGGGTGGAAGACACCTAGGATAAATATACTAACCTTTATTTCTAAAGACGTGGGTAGTATGGTGGGGGTGATAGAATTTAGCGCCCAAAGCCGGGTGGAAGACAACTAAGCTCAACAATATCACTCTGGATAATCATAAAAAGGGCTACTGATAAGAGAAGTGACACTTCGGAACAGTTACCATTGATAATTAACAGCTAAAATATGCACGTTGAGCGAATTTGATAAACAACAAAAGATAAAACTGAACAAATTATTTTTTTATCGCATTTTTTTGTGTTTTTGAACACAACATAGTAATATGATATATTAATATACCGTTGAATCTCAAGAATATTGTTTGAAATAAAAAAAATTCAACACCAAACCACGGAAAAGAAAAAGGTAATGGAGCGAGAACAGCACAGCAGTACCCCCCACCCAGAAATATTAGGGTTCCCTCTAACTGCACCTTACCAGTTTGACCAGTTGCATCACCAGGCGTCATGTCACCAGCAAGCTGAGCGCGCCATAAGTTTGGAAAAAAATTTACATAAGAACAGTCAATATAGACTTAAAATATACCCGATACTCCCAGCCCAGCGCAAACTCCCCCCAGCAACACTTCTAGCCCTACAAACCACATACACCCCCCAACAAACCTCGAATTATACACCCGTTCCTACCGAGTGAAAGTCGAGGTAGAAGCCCCGCACCCTCTTCTATATATATAAACATGTGATAAATATAATTTCATTAAGAACTCCCTGCACCCCCACTCTAAACCCACAACACAACCAGCCAATCAAGACGCCCCCCCCCAACACGCCGAGAAACCGTGCCCAACAATAGCCGGCCTCCCCACGGCTCCGGCTACAACTCCTGTCTCTAACCACCCCAATAATAACCATATAAACCCCACTAAACCCAGCAACCCCCCCCCACCGACTGCCAACCAAAGATCGCCCAACATAGGTGCACAGATAACCACAAACCGATACGAAACACCTCACAGTCGTTACAAAATATTAGAAACAGTGCCAAATTCATTTATTCCAGGTTACCAAGTCGCCGCACCCATTTTATGTCCAAAATATTACCCAAAAACTCCCAGTTATAAAACATGGTTTTCCTCATAATACTGTTTTCCTTGAATCCAAGCTTAATTCCCCTGGGAACTTGTATTGTCATATTTGCCTGGGAGCAATATTTAAATGAAAATAAAACACCATCATTTCAAACATGACCACATTCAACGAGAAAGCTACACAGCCCGGGACTTCTAGCGTGGATTTAACCTACTTTCCTCCTGGTTTTTTAGACCTTTTATGGAGTTTTTGGCTAAACTCTGGATACCTTATTTACGAATCACTTTGTGGTTTTTTGAAAATGTCAGGTTATGTCTACGAAAAAACAGTTTTTGCTTCGAGGAAAGAACTCCACTAAATTGCATTTTTCTCATTCTACTCTGGCTTACTTTCTGAATGGTCCTTCGTTTTTTTAAAAATATATAATCCTAAGTCTAATTATTTTGTTAATCTCTAACTGATAATGTAAAATACACCACCCTTGTCCTAACTGAGTGGCATTAGTAATCTTATATAATATAATAAAGTAATATAAATCTATCATTGAAACTTCAAGCCAGAATGTTGATTTTAACTTATTGATGAGGGAAGCTCATATTATTTGTCATTTTTATATCATATCAGTGCATTTGAGATGTGGTTAACCAGAGGATACTAAACATGCCCTTGGGTGATGGGTGTCCACCATTGAAGTATCAAGAAAAATCACTTTCCTTCTGTGACCTAATTAAAAAGGCCTGCCATTATACTTACCTTGCCTCTTATCTTTCACCCCCTATCATTAATTCAATGGTAACATAAAAATGAAGTTCAAGAAGCCGGATAAATCTTTCACATGATATGGTTTCAACAAAGGCAGGATACAAAAGTATCATCATACCATCAGCCATATAACACTGAAATGGGGAAATGAAAAAATAAGTTTAAAACCTATAAATCAACCTAATATACTGGAAGCCAGAGGCAGGCAGGCAGGCACTGAAATATAACAAAAGGTGCAGAAACATCCAGAGAATAACTTGCAAAACAAGAAGGGATAGTATAAGGAATCAGATAATACCAGGAAGAATTTACTTTAAGGAAAATCACTGAATAGAAACAGTTTATGTCATATACAGACTGTAAATAATAAAAATATGTTTAAATACAGGAACATTACAGAATAAATTACAAAGAAAATTCAATGTGATATATATACAATAAATTAACCAATTATACATGAATTTGTTATAAAGAATAACAATACAAATCAAAGCATATTGAACAAAACTACTTATAGTTATTATAGAGTAGCATATTACAAATGACGTGATATATATATATAAAGAAAGTTCTCCCTAAAATATTACACATTTTATCAAGAAAAAAATAAATATCTCTCTTGAACAATAACCAATTATGCCTGAGTATAAAAATAAAAAATGAAATTCCAGACCTCACAGTGAAAATGATACACTTCAATAAAATTCAATTTCAAAGTAATTTTATATAACTTTAATATCTTGTTGGAAGTCCTTTGTTGTTGATTACTTCTCTTAAGCGGTTTGGCATGGATTCCACAAGTTTTTGGGTAAAATCCGGGTAATTTTCTCCCATTCTTCCAAGAGTGCCTTTTTTAGATTTTTTTTGTTTGTAATATTATGTTTTCAAATTTGTCTCCAATTTTGCCCACAAATGTTCAATGATATTTAAATAGGGTGACCGCAGGTGTCCCAGTCTTTCACTATCAACGAAGAATGCTTGGGGTCATTATCTTGGTAAAAGTAAAAATACCTTTTAATCCAAGTTTTTCAGCACTTACCTTCAGATTTTGCCTTGATATGTCCACATATAAATGTTCATCCATTATACCTTCTATGAAATGCAGATTTCCCACACCAGAGGCTGCCATGCATCCCCACATCACACTTCCACCTCCATGTTTCACAGTCGGGAAGAGATTTTGCTTGGAAAATGCTTCTCCAGGTTTTCTCCTAATGTATCCACATCCATCCGACCCAAAAATGTTAAATTTGCTTTCATAAGCAAAAATAAACTTTTTCCAAAACTCAAATTCTTTGGAAATGTGCTCATTTGCAAATTTTAGCCGGTCTTTTTTTATTTTTTTTTACTAATGAACAGCTTTTACCTAGCAACTCTACCATGAAAATTGTGTTTCCTTAGGACGCGACACACACAGTTTCCGCACTAGCAATGTTCTTTAAATAATTTTCCACTTCACTTGCAATTTTTGGTGCACTCATTCTTGGGTTTATTTTTTCCATATTTCAGAATCCACCTTTCGTCAGCATCGGAAAGTATCTTTTTCTACTGTTGCATGACTTTTCTGAAAAAGTTTGCCAATTTCTCTATACGATTTTCTTTTGTTGAACTGTTGTATAATGAGTTCTCTTTCTCTTACCGTTGTGTACCGACTCCAATGAAAATTCAACCCCCCTTCAACTACTTATTTCTATTGTTTATTCAATAAAATATTCTATATATTTAATAGGATGCTCCTAAATTTTTATTTTAAGGGAAGAATTTAAATTAATAAACCATTGGTAAGATTCTCAATACTTGTGTTACTTTAAGGATCAAGGATACCATTGAAAAATGCTAATCAATTTTTTCAAAACTAGAATCTTTTCTCATGAAAATAATTAGAAAAGTCTTTATAAAACTTTTATTTTAAAATTCTGATAAATCAGTCCATTTAAACAAAAAATCAAACCCTGCCTACAAGTAATATCTCATGGACGATGAGGCATTATTCCTTGCATAGGTAGCTCCTCAATTTACATGTCATGTTAGGAAGAAATGTTATTTATGGATGGAATTAAAAATGCTAATCAATAAAAATGTTTGGAATAGACAATCTTTTATTTCACAAATAATACATTCAAGTCTTCTTCTTGGAGCCTCCTGGCAGCCTCCACATCCAGCAATCATTCCAGTGGGTTGTTCTGAGAAATAAAATAAATTAATATGCATAATATAAACTATACACATAATCATAATAATAGTTTTATAGTTAATGCAAAAATATATGGGATATAAAATACAAAAAAAATAAAACAATAAAATGGATATATACATAATATAAAATAATGAAACGGCTAATTAGTTATAATAAAAAGCATGTTTCATGAAAAATATATTAACTATTATTAAAGAAATGGAAACTTCTTAATTGCCTCTAAACAAGGTAATTTTGTTGTTGAACTGCCTTACACTCACCCCTTGGGCCACTTCAGATATACTTTTGTAAGAGTAGTACATTCATATAATATTTAATAATTACTTTAATAAGGTGGTACATATGACTATAATCAACGCTCTGATTTAATATGTGCGGTGAACGACAGCTGAAAGCTTGCTGGTCAAGGCTTTTTTGGAAAATTGATATCGTTAAAGCCTTCTCTGAATAGGTGCTCCAATGATGCAAGCCTCTTACTTTTGTAAATCCACACAGAGCTTACTCTGTGTTTCTACAAACTATGAACACTTCCTGGTTTGTATAAAGTAAACCACCCTTATCTTTAATATGTATCAAACCAGATGAAAGGGGCACATTGCTCCATAAAGGTGGATAAACACACCGTACAATGAATGCTTTTCTCAATTTTTTTAACTACAAAGCCATATATATATTTTATAACTTGCTAACTATAGTGGCTGAGGTCAAATGATATGTAATCATGATCAGATGGTAATTGGTTCTCGAGGTTTTCTACCCTCAACATACTTGAACTGGAACATGTCAAAATAGTCATGTTCTCAATGGGCTGACAACTGCCACCTACTGGTGCATGCAGCTCCTTTTGCACTAGTATTTTTTTCATTAATTTAGTCAATTGAAAGGCTGCTGGGTTATTGTTATACCCAAACTTTGAACTTATATGTCCGAAAAAAATCTCGAGGTGGTCTTGGCTTGACTTATAAAATGGAATGTACTTTACAAGTTTCTCTTAAATGACTAATTTGTCACATAAATATTGAGCATTTTCAATGACAACTATAAAGCCTGTAAAACCAATTCTCCTTTTTTCATCAATGACATGGAGATGTTTGTTGTTGCTTTTATTAAGTTAAAATTTTATTATATACACCTGCTGGAGTAAAGAAGATGGAGCTACCTCGTGCACAGCTGTATCAGCAGGTATTGCGTCCTTTTCATTATTATTACAATCAAGCTTCTTCCTAGTTGTCCGTTTTGCAGGAGACTTTCTTTTCTAAAATTAATTTTTAACACTTGACTTACTAAAAATTTGAGTTTTCAATCTTTCATATAAATTTTTATTTCATAATTGCCACTCACCACTACAATCATTAGTTTCAAATGGTCAGGATAGGCCTCAAACACATTTGGTATTGATCCGGGTTTAAGCCGTGGTCTACTAATGTAAGTTGTCTCAACTTGATCAGCAATGAAATGTTAACTATTACTATCATATTTTGCAGGAACCCAATTGACTCTTTTTACAGCATTTATCCAGGCTTATCTTCTTTCTGGTTCCTTTAGACCAGGAAACCTACAAAATATATCATTAAAATACAACAACATTACTTAAATGTACAAATCAAGTACCAGAAAAAATCAACATTCTTTATTTTAGATAGTTTATATTTAACCAATCATGTTATATAAAATTACATACTCTACCTAATCTAGAATAAAAAACATCAAAAGTATTCAAGGTAAATGCAAAACAGTAAACAGACACCTGGGAAAAAAATTAGATAATTTGATACCTTTCAACAGTATTAGACCTGTTTACATATTATTCTTTACATTCGAAACCAATTATTAATTTATTTCACTTTGTCAGTACATATAAACTTGTATTTCACGATTTGCCAGCAAAAATTATAGGTTTCAGGATCAATCAAAAAGTTATGCTCAAAAAATTGTATAAACATACGTATATCTAATTAAAGATGAAACACTTACCTAAAAAAGCTCAGTTTCTTTATAAGATTATCCTTGCCAGAATTATTACGTAGTTGGAAATTATGTATATAGATAGAAGACGAATAAAGTAAGTGACAACTGACAGCAATAGCAATACGCAAACAATGGCGGCTATGCAGGTATTAGTTACTTAAATTGCCCTCCATACTATAACAAACTCCTTGGGTTTTAATAAGTATTTTGAATTTGGCGCCATAAGTCGGGTGGAAGACACCTAGGATAAATATACTAACCTTTATTTCTAAAGACGTGGGTAGTATGGTGGGGGTGATAGAATTTAGCGCCCAAAGCCGGGTGGAAGACAACTAAGCTCAACAATATCACTCTGGATAATCATAAAAAGGGCTACTGATAAGAGAAGTGACACTTCGGAACAGTTACCCAAATATTGTCTCTTTTCAATATCTCGAATTCTTTGATAACGCCATCAATAGATCAGAGAAGCATTGGTGTCTCTGATATTTCGCAAAGTATTGAAAAAATCACTTTATTCTTTTATTTTATAATTAATAAATAAAATAATAGAAGTAAATTACTCCAAAATAATAAAAAAAGAAATTTCACTGCAAGATTATTCCATGATTTAAAAATCAATATTACTTTCACTTACTATATATAGTAAGGGAAAGTATTGCGATCGTGAAAATTTTCGAATTTCAGTTTTCAACGGAAATAAGGAAGTTTTAGGATCCCCTGAGTCCAAATGACCAAGTCCCACAAAAAGTTCTGTGTGTGTGTCCGTGTCCGTGTCCGTGTGTGGTAACTCTCGAGCGAAAACGAAATATCCTGTAAAACTGAAATTTTTAATAAATTCAGCTGACCGGAAGTGCTACTTTATACCATGCATTTTGCACCTTTTTATTATTTTCTCAAAAACGACTCTAACGATTTTGATCAAACTCGCTGTATGGATGTAAAATTAAAAGGGCTTTAATATAATGTAGGTTTCATTCTGATTGAAATAATATGACAGGGCTTAAATACCGATATTTTCTTCATATAAAGTACCTTTAATTCTATAGATTCTATAAAAATAAATATATTATCTTGTTACCATTGATAATTAACAGCTAAATATGCACGTTGAGCGAATTTGATAAACAACTAAAGGATAAAACTGAACAAATATTTTTTTATGCATTTTTTGTGTTTTTGAACACAACAATAGTAATATAGATATATAATATACCGTTGGATAACTAAATAGTTTATAAAAAATATTATCTGATACACGGAATTGTAAAGGGTAATGGAGAGTGATGAAAAGCAGGTAAAACTAACTGTTTTTTGGGTTCCCGAAAAGGAAATTCATGTTGACCGTGCTGCAGCCTGGCGGCTTGTCAATGAAGCAGAGCGCGCCAGTTTTGGTTTTTTTTAACATAAGAACAGTAATATAGACGTATAATATACCGTTAGAAAGATAAAGACTTTAGAAAATATATTATCTTATGCACTTCTTTAATATTATACAAATTCTTTAATCGATTTTAAAAACGGAAGTAAGTGAAAGTCGTGTGTTGCCCGCACCATATTATTTTTTTACTGTTATTTTTTTCATTTTTGTCTAAATGAAGAAAACTATATTTTCCCTCTTCTATTCATGCATATATAGAAAACAAAATTATAGAGTGTTTCCGAAAATTATTCCGGACTACAAATCGGCAAGGATTATTAGAATGATCTTTAATCCACTTTTGTTCAAGTATACAATTTCAATGAAAAAAAAAACTAAGCGAATTCATTTTGAGAGCATTATTAATGTTTTAATCTTTAAGTCGAAAACTCAAAGTAGTTAATTAATTTTTGAATCTGTGCAAAATTTGATGCCAGTATCAAAGTAAAAACCAATTTTTGTCCTAAATAATCACAAAAAATACCAGTTAAAATTGTTTTCTATATTACTGTTTTCTTGAATCCAAGCTTAATTTCCCTGGGAACTTGTTTGTATATTTGCCTGGGAGCAATATTTAAATGAAAATATAACACCTATATTTCAAACATGACCACATTCAACAGAAAGCTACACAGCCCGGGACTTTCTAGGTGATTATCCTACTTCCTCCTGGTTTTTTAGACCTTTTATGGAGTTTGTGCTAAACTCTGTACCTTATTTACGAATCACATTGTGGTTTTTGAAAATGTCAGGTTTTGTCTACGAACAGTTTGCTTCGAGGAAAGAACTCCTCTTTGCATTTTTCTCATTCTACTCTGGCTTCTTTCTGAATGGGTCACTTCGTTTTAATGATATAATCCTAAGTCTTAATTATTTTTTAATCTCTATCTGATAATGTAAAATTCACCACCCTTGTCTAACTGAGTGGCATTAGATAAATTTGATCAAACAGGATGTTGTTGATCAAATTCATATTTACTAAGAGGTCTTTTCTCTCACCATTTTATTAGAAATCATGCGCAGTATATTTTTCTGTTCCAACAGGTCTCGATCAAAACGAAAAAAATCTGTTGCGCGCAACACACGACTTTCACTTACCTCTGTTGTTAATATAAATTTAAGAATTTGTAAACAAATTTAGGAACAAAAATAAATTGTTAAAGAATTATTTACATTTGATTTTTTTTTTTCTCTTCATTCTGATTGGAATCGTCTACATGATATTAAAGCCCATTAAATTTTACATCGATATAGGGAGTTTAATCAAAATCGTTAGAGCCGTTTTTGAGAAAATCATAAAAAGGTGCAAAATGCATGGGATAAAGTAGGACTTCCGGTCAGCCGATTTTAGTGAAAAAGTTGCTGTAACATCTCGGACGTATAGTAGTCTTAAATATGAAATTTCAGTTCCGTACGTCTTTTCGTTTTTGCGCTAGAGTTACCACACACAGAAACACAGACCATTTTGCGGGATTTGGTTATTTGGACTCAGGAGACCCTAAACGTGTATTTCCGTCGAAAACTGGAATTCGAAAATTTTCACGATCACAATACTTTCCCTTGCTATATATTTGATACATAGGTAAGTGAAAGTAAAAATGGTTTGCGTATGATCTGCCAAATCTTTTTTTTTTTTTTTTTTTTTTTTTCGAGGCGACAACCACCAGGGTCATGTTCGCCTTTACACCGTTAGACACAGGTTACATGATTATAGGAGTAGAGTGAGAGTATAGTTTAGATCTGAGAGTAAAGATGGTGTGACTTTAGGAAGCGAATGATGTTAGTTATATGAGGAGAGGAATCAGAGAGAAGAAGCGACAGATCGGTGGGGAGGTTGAAAAGAATACGTGAAGCGGTATATTGTCGGCATTCTGTGAGGATGTGGAGTATTGAGAGAGGAACCTGACATGATCGACAGAGAGGCGGATGTCCACGGGCCATGAGATAACCGTGGGTCAACCGAGAGTGTCCTATTGTTAGCCAAATCTTTAAAAAAAGTTAATGATGAGGACTTATGGCCTCTTTATTTTATCTATTGGGTTTAATGTATTTATGCATTCAATGTAAGGAAAGGTGGGATGAGGAAAGGAGACTAAAAAAAATGTTTCGGTAGCAGTTAAGTGTTTTAATCATTGGCAACAGTGGCAACACTGACTTTGTACCTTCCTAGTTAGGTTACATATTAGTTTAAACAATTATTACTTGTGATTACAGTAGTGTAAAAGAATATATCTTGTTTAACCATATAGTTTTATTTATTCAATAGTTCTAATAAAAGTTACAACAGAAATGGCGACGAGGATGGATTTTTATATGATTATATGATAACTTTTTATTTCAGGATAATCATAAATAATGTTTTTTTTTTTAAAATAAATCACACAGTAAGTAAAGCCACCACGTCAGGAAAGCGCTTTTAACGTGCAGTTGTGATTTTTTTTACAGAATTAACAACTATGGAATTTTCGGAATGCGGATTCAGAAACTATGCTGGATTATAAATAGATATTGCATCAAGATGGGTACACCGTGACAAGAGATAAGAAAACATTTGATAAAATTTTTATCAACCCTACATTAGCAAATACAATTTCGTATGAGACATCTAATGATAAAAAAATGTCAAGTTTCTTTTCATATGAACATTGAGCTTTCAAGATTATATTCTATCTAAAAAGCATTAATGAAATATATCAAGAAATTTTCTTTGATAAGAACATTATCAAGAACTATTTCGAAATATCTTTCTTGCCAAAGGCTGGTTGTATCATGGTTGTAGTATTGAATATTGAAGTATTCACTGTCTGGGGGACATCCAGGAAAAAATTAAACAGTCTTGACCATGTAAATCGCAGAATATTAAAAGAGTAATAATCCACTAGACCTTATAGTATAATCCATATTATTTTATAGTGTCCAATGTAGATATTTTATCAATTGATAAAAGTATTTTACAGATATATTATTAATATATAACTAATATATATATAAATAGACGTTTGTTTGTTTATTTGACGTCACTTTATGCTACTGTTGCTAATCGGACGATACTCCAGTGGGAGTCCTAAATTTTGCCAATCCAGGTTTAACTAGGATAGGGGTCCTTAAGGAGTACCTGACATCGCACAGGCTCGGAACCACCTTTTTTACGTCCCCTCCGAAGGATGGTATAACTAGGAATTTTTTACTCCCATTAAAAACTCCTTGTACCACATGCGTGTTTGAACCCGTGAGCTTTGGAATGGAAGCACAGTATTTTATAGATTTTTTAAAAATAAATAAAAGTATCTTATTAACATATTTCTGCAGATCGTATAAAAACAAATGTGGTGCGGGCAACACACGACTTTCACTTACCTCCATTTTTAAAATCAATGAAAGAATTTTCAAATACAGTTAGAGATAAAGAGAAAGTAATACGTAAAACTATTAAAGAATTAATTAAATTGAATTTATATAGAAATATGTGTTTTATTAAACCATCTATTATATTATTATCTAAAATAATCAGTTATTTTTTTCTTCTTTTCATCACTCTCTATTACCTTTTAAAAGCTTGTGTGTGAGATAATATTTTTCTAAAATCTTTAGCTTTCCAACGGTATATCATACATGTATATTACTGCTCTTGTGTTCAAAACCAAAAAATTGCATTTAAAAAATATTTTTTCTGTTTTCTCCTTTAGTTGGGTATCGAATTTATTCAATTTATATATTTACCTGTTTTTCATCAGTGGTAACAAGATAATATAGTTATTTTTCTAGAATAAACAAAATTAAAGGTACTTTAGAGAAAGAAAATTTAAAATATCGGCATTTAAACCCTGTCAGACCATTTTTATCCGAATGAAACCTAAATGATATAAAAGCCCATTAAATTTTACATCAATATAGCGAGTTTAATCAAAATCATCGGAACCGTTTTCGAGAAAATCGAAAAAAGGTGCAAAATGCATGGTTAAAGTGGCTGTTCTGTTGAGCTCATTTTGATGAAAAAGGTTTTGTAACATCTCGGGCGTATATTTGTCTTAAATATAAAATTTCAGTTTCATAGGACTTTTCGTTTCCGCCCGGGAGTTACCACACACACACACACACAGACCTTTTTGCGGGACTTGGTTATTTGGACTCAGGGGACCCTAAAACGTGTATTTCCGTTGAAAACTGGAATTCGAAAATGTTCACGATCGCAATACTTTCCCTTACTATATATAGTAAGTGAATGTAAAATCGATAATTAAAATATATTTATATTAAAATTAATTAAATTGAATTTATAAAGAAACATGTGTTTTATTAAAAAATCTGTTTTATTATTATCTAAAATAATCAGTTAGTTTTAAGTTCATTTCATCACTCTCTATTAACTTTTAAAAGCTTGTGTATGAGATAATATTTTTTTTTAATCTTTAGCTTTCCAACGGTGTATCATACATGTATATTACTGCTCTTATGTTCAAAAACGAAAAATTGCATTAAAAAAATATTTTTTCTGTTTTCTCCTTTAGTTGGGTATCGAATTTATTCAATTTATATATTTACCTGTTTTTTATCAGCGTTAACAAGATAATATAGTTGTTTTTATTGAATCTACAAAATTAAAGGTACTTTAGGGGAAGAAACCTCACAGACCTTGCGGGACTTGGTGGTTATTTGGACTCAGGGGACCCTAAAACGTGTATTTCCGTTGAAAACTGGAATTCGAAAATTTTCACGATCGCAATACGTCCCCTTACTATATATAGTAAGTGAAAGTAAAATCGAAAATTAAAATATATTTCTAACAGATGTAAATTTCTCCAATGTTTTATATTTAAAACTTGTATCTCTTACTCCATAACATTGTTTCCTTCATGGATTTTCAAATGTTATTTATACCTCCACACTTGTTTACGACTTGCCCATATAAGACAATAAGCGTTTCAATTTCAAACCTACCGTACCAATCAAGGGAGTTATCATCTTTATGATCTCAAATAACCCATTTATATACAATATCTTTCAACCATACTTCAATTTTAAAAATCCACCTCTATATCCTGTCATCATATATCGCTTTGTTCTGTACAACAAATATCAAAAAAAAGAATTCATCTGGGAGATTGTTTATTTTATTCATTTAATGTCATTTTATGCTATTGGGCTTAATCGATCCTAAATTTCGCCTATTAGGATTTAATTAGGATACCGTTTTTTTAACGAGTACCCGACATGACACATGGTCGGAACCAGCATCTTACATTCTTCTGGAAGGTTCAATTTGCATAGAATCTTGTAACAGATATTATTTGAACAAATTTTGCTGCATTTATAAAATAACTTAACCTATCAAATTCCCTGCCCTTACAAATTACTTTCTATATTTATACACTTAATATAACAGCAAAAAAAAAAATCCATAAATTAAATATTTATGTTTATTTTTTTTTTTTTTTTAGATATTAAAATCTTGCGTAATATCATACATGTTTCTCTGCAGCTCCATTTTTACTTTCACTTACCTATATATGAAATATATAGTAAGGGAAAGTATTGCGATATTGAAAATTTTTGAACTCCAGTTTTCGACGGAAATACACGTTTTAGGGTCTTCTGAGTCCAAACAACCAAGTCCCGAAAAAAGGTCTGTCTGTGTGTGTGGTAAGTCTAGCGCGAAAACGAAAAGTCGTTTCTAACAAAATTTCATATTTAAGACAACTATAACGCCCTAGATGTTACAGCAACCTTTTTTTATCAGATTGGCTAACCAGAAGAGCCTTACCTCCTTACGATATTCTCAAAAACGACTATAACGATTTTGATTATACTCACTATATCGATGTAAAATTTAATGGGCTTTAATATCATGTAGGTTTCATTCTTATTTAATTAGTCTGATAGGGTTCAAATGCCGATATTTTAAATTTTGTTAGATTATATTAAAAAATAACCATATTATCTTTTACCACTGATGAAAAACAGGAAAATATTTAATTTAAACGAATTCGTTATCCAACTAAAGGAGAAAACTGAAAAAATATATTTTCTAATGCTATTTTTTTACTTAAGAACAGTAATATACATGCAGAATATACCGTTGGAAACTAAAAGATTTTAGAAAAAATATTTATCTTATACGCAACCTTATAAAAGTTAATAAAGAATGATGAAAAGCCGATAAAACTAACTGATTATTTTAGATAACAATATAATCAATTCTTTGATAAAACACATGTTTATACAAAAATTCAATTTAATTAATTGTTTAATAGTTTCAATCATTTTTATCTATAACTATATTTGGAATTCTCTGATCGATTTTAAAAACGGAGATTAGTGAAAGTCGTGTGTTGTCCGCACCAGATTTATTAACAATTTATTTGTATCTTTAAATGTATTTAAAAATTCTTAAATTGATTTTAACAACGGAGGTAAGTGGAAGTCGTGTGTTGCCCGAACCAGATTTTTTATTATAGAATAAGACTAAAATACAATCAGTTTTTAATTAAAAAGGTATTCGGGTATAGACCTTTCCTAAATTTAAGGGTGTATTGTATACAGATGAGAATTATGGGATATACTATTTCTTAAAGATGGTTGTTATAAATAATGACTCACTGATATGATTCCTTGCCATTCCACAGTATCGAATACTTAACCCCGTTTCTTCCGCTGATTTATTATGTAATATATCATACACGAGCCCATAATCCTTAACTCTAACCCCCTGCTACTTATTCAATTCAAACCATTCTTATGCTTTTTAGGAGAAGAATGTTGAGAAAGTCATCAAGAAGTAACACACCAATAAGAGACAATGTATTGTATTTGTGTGTCGACGTCTCGGCCTACACTGTGAGCCCTAGTCAGAGCTAAGAGAAACAATATAACAATTAAAATAGAAGTAACAATAAGTTTGCTACAATAATATGATGAAAGTAATAAAATATGGAAACAAACCTAAAATTAAATTAAAATGACAATAACATGACAGTAATAAAATTTTAAAGCAAACATAAAATTAAATTAAATATTGGAATTTATTGTAATTTTAATTAGTTAGACGACAAAAAATTTGATTTTTTTTTATTTTGTTTGTTTCCATGTTTTATTACTGTCATCTTATTATCATTTTATTACTTTCACATACCTCTAGATATAAAATATAGTAAGGGAAAGTATTGGGATCGTGAACATTTTCGAATTCCAGTTTTCAACGGAAATACACATTTTAGGATTCCCTAGTCCAAATGACCAAGTCCCGTAAAAAAGGTCTGTGTGATTTCTAAAAAAATAACCGTATCATCTTGTTGTCATTAACTAGAAACAGGTAAATACATAAGTGGAACTAATGCGATATTCAAATAAAAGAGAAAAGAGCAAAAATATATTTTTAATGCAATATTTCGGTTTTGAACATAAGAATAGTAACATAGATGTTTTATATAACGTTGGAAAGCTAAAGATTTTAGAAAAAACATTATCTTATACACAAAGTTATAAAAGGTAATATGAAGTGACGAATAGGGAATAAACTTATTACTCTTTAACAATTTAATATACTTTTATTATTTTATCTAAATCATATGTTTCCAACGAAAATTAATTCACGTTTTATTGAAATCAACTTAAAATATTTTTCAAATTGAAGTTTATTTAATAGTTTTAGAAGTGATTTTAACAATCGATGTAAATGAAAAGTTGTGTGTTGCCCGCACCAGATTTTTTATATTACATTCTTTGGTGTTTGGGGTAAAAATGTTATCAGTCAAATAATGCTTTGTAGTAAACTGTAATAATAATTCTCCGAGTTCTGGATTTGAACCCAGTTGTGGCAGCATAATTATTTATTCTGCTATATCAACCGTCTGATGGTCATGGAGTATGGGCCATTCTGGGTTCTTCAAATTACATGGGACTAATCCAGCCTCTATAATATGGGTACCTAATATTTTTAAAAATCCTAGAACCAGTATGTATCCCTACATATATTCTTTTAAAGATTTTGTAAACCCCTACACTAGATAGCAGGCAAATAAATAAACCGTTTAGTTTTAATACAATTGCAAAAATTAATACATCGAAAATATAAAATTATTAAAATCAAAACCTTGAATTCCACATCTTAAAAATATCTTTAAGGGCAAAAAACAATGTTACAACTTTCTCCCAACATAGTGTATCACATAATTATAATTTTGATTCTAAAATACAGGAAAGAGTTAAAGGAACAAGATATAGGAATTTAATTGAAGTACACTGCTTGGGTTCAAATTCATAAAATTTAGATTTAATAATAGCTAATCCATACTTCTGCAGTCAGTAACAACACCTTTTTATAACAGTAACAACCCTACTATTATATCGTAGAATAACTAGACAATATAGAATCCATAAATAAAAATAGTTATAATTAAAAATTTTCATCATATAAAATATTTTCTTGTAACTAATCAAAATAGCATTTATTTATTTTTTTAGTTTTTTCACTTGACCTTTTAGCCTTGCCAAGATTACACCACCACCTTTAAAGATCAAACCGATATAGCAGCTTTGATTTCCGCAATTTCAGATGTCATCACAACCATTCTTAAAACTGTAATGCATCCAAACATTTGTATTGATCTTGATATTGGATTGTTGATAAGTTGGTAGCGTTTTTGAATATTTCAATTTAATCATCCCTGTGTTTATAAAATCGTGTTTACTTGGTCAATAATGTTTACATATTCTAAAACAAGGAGTAGTTAAGGTGCTTTTATGCATCAGTTTCAACCGAAATTCCTTATCTTAAGTTATATTTCGCTTACTCGAAATCGAAGAGAAAAAAAATCATTTTCGTCAATTAATGATTTTTTATTTCCGAAAAGGATACCCGCTGCACAGACGGTTAACAAAAATGGCAGAGTGTACAGCGATGGTGCCTTAGGAAAAAGCATTGTCCGTAAGCGGTTTCCTCGGTCCAGAACCGGACATTTCGACTTAAAAGACGCAAAACGCCCGTGTCGTCCTTCAACTGTTTTTTTTAGGACGGAATAAAATAAATTACATATAAGATAATAATATGTAATGGATCAAAAGGGGTCATATATAATTGTTTAAAAATATTTACTAGAATCTGAAATTTTTATTTAAATCACCTCTGAAAGACACCATGAACATACAATTGCTCGAAAAAGTTTCTAATAATTTGACTAAGTAAATTTGTTACATGGGTTTGCTAGTTTTTTTCTTTATTATTTTTCTTGCAGAAATATCTTATCCTAATCACAGGTAATAATGTACCAAGGTTTTAACGGTTTGTTATTAATATTAAAGGAGAGAGCGTTTTATTTGTAAATCAAAGGTCAAAAAAGTTTCCATACATTTAGAGTTTAATCCTAATTGTTTTATTATTATTATTATATTCAATTGCTATCTTTCTAGATCTTATTCCCTGGGAATCCCCTGGATCTTATTTCCAGGGGATATTATATCCTCTATCGATGTTCTATTGGATTGAGGTCTGGGGACTATGAAGGTGTTTTGAGTTGTTGTTGGACATTATAGATCTGCCATTCTTTGACTTTCCGAGCAGTGTGCTTAGGATCATTGTCCTGTTAAAAAAAAAAAAACAACGTCACCCAAGTCCGAGCTTTTCAGTCGATTTTTTTTAATTAGTCCTTAAAATATTAATATGGACTTTGGTCCATAATACCATCAATAATGCACAAATTCCCTACACCGGATGGACTCATGTCCCACCACACCATGACACTTGTAAACGTTGGACGCATATTCTTTGTGTTGAAGGCTTCCTTTGGTTTCCTCCACACCTTGCATCGTCCAAGTTTTGAAGATAACGTTCTCCCAGAAACTGTGCGATTTGTTTAAATACTCTTTCGATTTGTTTAAATACATAAAATGTAGGCGCTTCTTTTTATTAACTTTACTTACGAAAGGCTTTATCCTGGCTGTTCGACCTCTGAAGTCATCCCTCTTTAGCACATTTCAGACGGTATCAGGATGAATTTGTATCCCGTAGTCCCTATTTAAACCACTGGCCAATGACACGGTACTACAATGAGGTTCTTCATTTATTTTTGCTAGAATGCACCTCTTGTGGTGTCTATCTCATTTCCTCGGCCTGCCAGTCCTTGGTCTGTCCTCCAGGGAATTCAATTCTCGGTGTCGTTTGAGAACATATTGTACCGTTGAAAGTGATTTATGTAACATTTGGGCAATTTTTCGGAGGGGTAAGCCCTGGTTATAGTAACGAACCATTAATTCACGCGATACTTGCATTTTACAAAAATATCAGACACTTACAGATTCAAGCAAATTTAAAACTGAACTGGAGGCAAGGATAGAGATAAGATCCAGAACGATAGTAATTGAATATAATAATAATAAAACAAATAGGATTACACTCTAGATGTATAGAAACATTTTTGGCCTTTGATTTACAAATAAAACGCTCTCTCCTTTAATATTAATAACAAACCGTTAAAACCTTGGTACATTATTACCTCTGATTAGGATAAGATATTTCTACAAGAAAAATAATAAAGAAAAAAGCAAGCACAGCCATGTAACAAATTTACTTGGTGTACGGAAACTTTTTTGAGCATGTGTTTTTATAATCCAAACCCTTATTCGCATAACAATTTGTGTTTTGATCAACAAAAAGTTCACTAAGAAATGCACCTTAATCTATTAATTTACAAAGACTCAAGCAATAAGCTTTTATTTATATATTTTTTAATATTAAGCGCTCAAAAACATCTTATTCCAAATTATTTTTTATTTAAAACCGATGAGATGACACTTGTCCTTTTAGAAACGTCGAGATGTGAAGAAATATATTCTTTACAATCCTTCATATTGGAGTAAAAATTGTATTTGATATGTATATTTTTTAAAGAAATAATGGAGAAAATCATCTCAAAATAAAATATGGCCTGACGTCTAGATGAAAGCAGCTGAAATGCATCAGCTGTAACCAAATAACCTAATTCTATATCAATTATAAACATCATTGCCCTCAATGTCATTCTAGTCGGTAGACAATGGATAGATTCTTGTTGACCTCAAACAATTTAAAACTTTTTTTTTTTTTAAATTCAACTCAATCTGATGAATCACAAAAAATAAAATACAAACATTACTTCATACGTGGTTTTTAAAGTGGTATATCAGTGAAATGTCTTTTCATTATACTTTATCTATTTTTGATTAGTTTCCGAACTTTACTACATACGTATGATGAGTAAACACTTACATTTAACGAAACTTTTCAGCTAGTTTAAATAAACGAAATCATGATAAAAGGCGATTGTACCATCTGGAAATAGTGCTTCACTAAGACCTAAACACTCTGTGTGGCACTTTAAACAAGCCCTTATCTCATAATTTTCCTCCGGTTGTCATTTTTGGTTTCTATCCTATTCGGTTGAGGACTATTTTAAAGTTTAAATGAAGTATTTAAAATACATGCAATATATAAAAGTACAGTGTTTACTTTCACTTACTGTATATAGTAAGGGAAAGTATTGCGATCGTGAAAATTTTCGAATTCCAGTTTTCAACGGAAATGCACATTTTAGGGTCCCCTAAGTCCAAATAACCAAATCCCGCAAAAAGGTGTGTGTGTGTGTGTCTGTGTGGTAACTCCCGGGCGGAAACGGTAAGTCCTATGAAACTGAAATTTTATATTTGAGACAACTATACGCCCGAGACGTTACAAAACTTTTTTCATCAGAATGAGCTTAAGAGAAGAGGCACTTTATACCATGCATTTTGCACCTTTTTTTCGATATTCTCGAAAACAGTTCGGACAATTTTGATTAAACTCGCTATATCGATGTAAAATTTAATGGGCTTTAATATCATGTAGGTTTTATTCTGATTAAAATGGTCTGACAGGGCTTAAATGCCGATATTTTAAATTTTCTTTCTCTAAAGTACCTTTATTTTGTTGATTCTATAAAAATAACTACATTATCTTGTTACCACTGATAAAAAACAGCTAAATATGCAAGTTGAGCGAATTTGAAAAGCAACTAAAGGCGAAAACTGGAAAAATATTTTTTAATGCATATTTTCGTTTTTGAACATAAGAACAGTAATATACATGTATGATATACCGTTGGAAAGCTAAAGATTTTAGAAAAAAATATTATCTTATACTCAAGCTGTTAAAAGTTAATAGAGAGTGATGAAAATAAAATAAAACTAACTGATTATTTTAGGGGTCACCCATAGCGTAGTTGCTAGCATAACAGCTTTCTATGCCAAAGGTCGCGGGTTCAAACCTGCGGTTGGCCCTAGGATTTTTTAATGGGAGTAAAAAATCCTTAGTTATGCCGTCCTTCGGAGGGAACGTTAAAAGGTGGTCCCGAGCCTGTGCGATGTCAGGTACTCGTTAAAGATCCTTATCCTAATAAAAGCTGGATAGGCAAAATTTAGGACTCCCACTGTAGCATCGTCCGATTAGCCATAGTAGCATAAAGTGACGTTAAACAAATAAACAAACAAACTGATTATTTTAGACAATAATATAATATATTTTTTAATAAAACACATGTTTCTATATAAATTCAATTTAATCAATTCTTTAAAAGTTTCACGTATTTTTATCTCTAACTGTATTTAAAAATTCTTTTATTAATTTTAAAAATGGTGGTAAGTGAAAGTCGTGTGTTGCCCGCACCAGATTTTTTAATTCATAACAACTGTTCATTTATTTTAGCAATTTACGTAAGATTTTTTCTTAAATATTGCGCTCTGTATGGAAGAATATAACTTGTACGATACTCGACTGGTGTGCAACTGTATCCTTCCTCTTTTCCTTCATAACAACATTACAAATAACATATGCTCGTAGGGATCACTTGTAGCTGGGTGGCTAGCGTAACAGCCTCCCATGCTAAAGGTCACGGGTTCAAACACGCAGGTGGTCCTAGGATTTTTTAATGGGAGTAAAAAATCCTTAGTTACGCCGTCCTTCGGAGGGGACGTTAAAAGGTGGTCCCGAGCCTGTGCGATGTCAGGTACTCGTTAAAGATCCCTATCCTAATAAAACCTGGATAGGCAAAATTTAGGACTCCCACTGTAGCATCGTCCGATTAGCCATAGTAGCATAAAGTGTGACGTTAAATAAATAAACAAACAAACAAACATATGCTCGTTAAGTTTATGCGGTTATAACGACTTCCTATTAACTTGTACGTCTTATTTGATCTAATATTTTCTTTTCTAAAGTCTTACACATTACTTTTTCTAAAACCTTTCGTTTTCGAATGGTATATTATACGTCAATATTACTACTCATATTTCAGGAATAATTGTTTGATGACTTAATTGCAGAAAAATAAATGTTCCCTTCGAAAGAAAAGCTTAATTACAATCTATTTTGCATATAAACCTTCAGGAAAGAATGCCCTAAATGATGGCGAAACCTGTATCAAAATCCGTCTTGTGGTTTAAAAGGAGTTTGCGGAAAACAAAAGCGCATTATCATTTTATATATAGAGATTCAAATTATTTTTTAAGTCGCAGGGTGACGCGAAAACTGTTCACAGGCGTCTACTCGCTCAGCCACCTCGCTCCCTAATGCTTTTACTTCCAAGCTCGTGCGTACTTTTTTCCCTCTGATATTTTCTGAATAATAATAATACTAATAATAGGCTTACCGAACCCGAAGGTTCGAAGCCGATACCACCAAACTTCGCCTGCATAGACTCGTCCAATGTTCACCGGTCAAGCCCGAGCCCCCGAGATCAGCCTTAATGCAATCCTCCCATCGACGCTTCGGCCTACCTTTCGGACGCCTACCAGTCGGTTCAGCGAATACCAACTTTCTCGGAATCCGTTCCTCACTAAGCCCAACAACTTTACGCGCCCATTTGAGTCTCCGCGATGCTATCAACTCAATTATATTCACAGGGTACAAACTCCGCAATTCCGCGTTGTGCAACCTTCTAAACTCCCCAGTGGCCTCATCTCTCTTTGGACCAAATATTTTACGCAGTACCTTATTCTCGAAAACCTTAAGCCGTTGTTCATCCTTCAAAGTAAGCGGCCACGTTTCGCATCCATAAAGAACCGTTGGAAGAATAATAGTTTTATAAATTCTAACCTTTAAGTTTTTAGACAGAAGCCGTGAGCTAAGTAATTTAGCAACTGAATAATAACACGCATTTCCCACCTTTAACCGGGACTTTATTTCTTCCTGGATTTCATTTTTTCTTGTTATCATTGAACCTAAATACTTGAATTTCTCTACGTGTTCAAAAGTATGACCAGAAATATTAATATCATCAAGATCGCCACCATTTCTGCAACCAATCATATATTTCGTCTTATCGGTATTTGATTCGAGACCTATTTGTTTACCGGTTTTTATTAACACACTTGTATTTAGTTGTATGGTTTCCGTGTCTTCACCTAGTAGAACCAAATCATCGGCATACCCCAAAACCGGAATCTTGTCACCCATATTTAAGCCTTTCTCGGTACACATCACCTTTTCTATAACATATTCTAAGGCTATATTAAACAAAACAGGTGAAAGGGAGTCAACCTGTTTCAAACCTGATCGTACCTCAAATCTCTCGGAGTAATTATGACCGATTCTAACTTTATGAAATGTTTCCGACAAACACATCTCTACTAGGTTTACTAACTTTTTAGGTATCCCCTGTTCAATCATGATGTTACTTAGCTTCTGATGGTCTATGGAATCATAAGCCTTTTTAAAATCTATATAAAGTTGATGGACTACACCGTTGTATTCCAGCTTCTTCTCTAATATTTGACGTAAGGAAAATATTTGATCAATAGTTGAGCGATTCCGCCTAAAACCACATTGGTAGTCTCCGATAATTTCCTCAGCGTATTCCGTGATTCGGCTAGACGAGAATATTTTATATCAATATTTTCTATACGCATATTAATTTGAAAATTAACTTCCAAGCATTTAATGCATACATACAGTCATAGGGAAAAAATACCATATATTTTTGACAAAATTGCGCACCTCCCTCGATTATCAACTTGTTTGGCTCCACCTTATGAAGTTTCTGGTTAAGAACTTGGGTGTTTGGTAGCCAAAATCTTTCTCACTGTTACTATGATTTCAGGGATTGCTGTATTTATATGTAGAATTGTTTTATTTATTTTTTTTTTTTTTAGTGGAAGAAGAAATTGTGATCACTTTTAGTATTTCTGTTACTACTTTCAACCTACCACTTGGAGTGATAGTCACTGGCCGCCTTTATAACAGATGTACTGATACGATAAAAAGATGTACTCAGAACAAAGGCATGCGTCCTCTTAAGTTTAAGATAACCTAATTAAGATTATCACTTGATTTTTAATTTATAAAATACGGTTTTATTGTATTTTACCATTAATAGGAAACCGCTGTATTTTTTTTATTTCATTCAAGAATTTTCTCTCTCATATTAGCATCTGAATACTACGCTCTTTAATTTTTAGTTTGTATAAATGATATTTGAGCTCGGAAAATCATTTCGTTAAAAACTATATTGATATCAAAGACATGTGTATGCTGTTTCCTTATAAATCGTGATGGATAAATAAGGAGGAATGACATTGATAAATGACGACTTCAGGAAATGGTTTGACAGAGAAAAATAATGACGTACGTGTTTTACTGAGTTAGTGGTGGCAGATTTATCACATCTCGAGATAACATATTCAATCAACATAGAAATGTTTTATAGAACTTTGTAAAATCATATAATGAAGAACGCTTTCGTTAAGTATACTATAGCAATATTTTCAAACAAAGCCTTAAGCCTCTCTAATGACAGTAAATAACGAACCAGTCTATATTCCTCTAATTTCATCTTTAAGATAATATCACATACATACTGATACTAGACTAACATGAATATAAATGAATAAGAATATATTACTCGTCGTACTTCTACAACCTTAAAGCGATCGTATTCCCTCCGTCAGCTATTCTCGCATGAAACCCGAAAACTCCTCGTCACCTCTCTAATATTTCCCTACTTCGACTATTGCTGTACGGTATATGGTGGTATGTCTGGGGATCTCGAGGTAAAAATAAAACGCTTAGTAATTGCTTTGTTCGATTCATCTTCGGGGTCCCTATGTCCTCCTGTATTCCAATTTTATGGCGAGTTGAAGAGGCTTTACCTTTCCAATCGTTGCATGTATTTCCTTACGTCGTTCCTTTACCAAGTTATCCAATCCCGCCGTCCATCATACATTTTTGACCTTCTACAATTCAAATCCTCTGTCCATCCCCGTTGTAAACGCTCCAGGCCTTCATATGTATACAGTACGGCCCACCGAACTGCACATTTCGACAGATCCTTTCTCATTCGATCCTCAATCCTATGGAATTCTATCCCTCCTTCCATCCGTCACTCCAAATCTCTTTCTACCTTAAAATCCCGCGTATTTAATCACTTAATGAATATCCAGGCTCAATAGATTTGTAAATAAGCTTCTTTTTTTCTTCACAGTTAAATATGTATATTTTATATAAGTAATTATTAACATGTTTATATGTATTTAATTTACTATAAGACTCCAACGCACATTTTTTACATTCTGTACATTTTATTTTAAAGAGACATGTCCCAGGATAATAATAAAGAATTTATTCATTATTATTTATGTTAACCACACAGCGATTTTTTTGTAGAAATGGTAAAAAATCACTTCAAATTATTATTTTAAAAGAAATCCGTTTGTTTTGTCGGAAACATTATGATTTCAAGATCTACTTCACCTTTACACAGATTAAATCATCTGTCTTGTTATAAACATATTAACTCGTTCCAAAAGCTGGTGGTTGTCTCTTCGACTCACAAGAGCTAGTGTTCAACATGTAAGAGGATGCGGGCTCACAATAAAATAGGAAACTAAAATAGTATTAAAACTCTAGTCAAACTATAAATTTCTAAGGCTTATAAGAATGTATTTGTAGGGATTCACTATGATTGGTAAAAACAAGATGTATTTCTGTGTATGTATACAATTTATTTACAATGGTGCGGTTTTATAATTAAGTATATAAGAAAATAATTGAAGTATAAAAGAAGCTACAGAGGTGGATATTGTGATAGAAATAGTTGAGAAATTTCAGAAGCAGGTAACGCCATGTATGAATGATTAGTAAGGTAGAGAAGCAATTCTATAAAAGGGAGTATGACGTTGATAGCCAGGAACATGGTAACCAAGGAGTTGATACAAACACAGGGTGTGTAAATCAAGAAGGCATTATGGTTCTACAGGGTTGGAAAAGAAAGACAAAAATATTTCCATGCATAACGGATTAAATAACATCTATACTAATATTATAAAATTGAAGAGTTCGTTGTTTGTTTGAACGCGCTAATCTCAGAAACTATTGGTTCGAATTGAAAAATTATTTTTGTGTTGGATAGTCCATTTATCTAGAAAGGCTTTAGACTATATAACATCACGCTGCTACGAAGTAGAGTGAAGAATCAGTGGAAAATGTGAAAAAAACGGGGAATATTAACCTCGCATCCCAATGATTCCAAATCATTTACCTTTTATAACGTCTCACTATTTTATAATATTTCATCAATTTTTTTTTTTTAACTTTCATCACTATTTTTTCAACTATTTCATCACTATTTTTTAACTTCCATCACTATTTATAACTTTATAAATAATCCCATATAACCCCATATATATATCGGATATAACCCCAACTAGTTCAGTGATTTAATAAGTTTTACTCAAGAAATTAGTGTTTAATCCTGTTATAAACTATGAATCCTAAGAATCTTAGTTCCCCTGTCAACACTGAATCTATCACAGACCAGAATGCGACGAAACCAGGTACCGAAGGTAAGACCTTTGCCTCCATAACCTCTAAGAAAGTAGAATCATTCCCGAAGCGAGACCAAGCTATTGTTTTAAACAGTATTGACGGGATTAAATTAATAGAATATCTAGAGAAACTCTCAGAATTCGTTGCTCCAAGGGACATTAGGTTTGCCTCAAGAATTTCCAACAACCGCATCTGTATTCACCTTAGTTCTAAAGATCACGTGGATAAATTAATAGAGACAAATACTTCTTTGAAACTAGGGGATAATATAATACCAATTAGAAGGCTGATTAACCCTGCTAAAAGAATATTAATATCCAATGTAGAACCAGGCATACCCCACAGTGCGATAGAAGAGGCATTGAAACAATTTAAGGTTACGCCTGTGTCACCAGTTCAATTCCTGTCTGTAGGTGTCCAAAACTCTGTTTTTTCCCACATTTTAAGCTGGAGGAGACAAGTTTATATCACTCCTGAAAGTCGCGAAAGTCTCCCAGAATCTTTAGTGATTAAAACCGAAGAAGGGTCGTTTCGTGTTTTCTTTAATGAGGATACAGGGGCGTGTTATAGGTGCAAAAAAGAGGGGCATTTCACCTCACAGTGTCCCACACTCCGTTCCGATAACAAACCCAGTGAACCGCCAGCACTCAACGAATTTCCGGCATTAAATGAAAATACAGGCAAAGATAAACATTCGATTGCCCATAGTATGGTTAACTTAAATTCCATTGTTTCAACACCCGCAATTGATAACTCATTTCCAGTTACAGATAACGGTTCGAAAATAAATTCAGTCGATCCCACTGACGTTTCACCCTCTATCGAGGAACAGGTTAACCAACGGGTACCAGATGATGGCTTAAATCAAAATAAAAATAAAAATCACAATTTAATACCAATAGAGCACCAAACCACCGTAGACAGCTCTAGTATCGGTCTGAATCAAACACCGGTGGTAGGTAATAGTAATACAATTGCTACAACTAACCAGACTAGTTCCGACAAAAATACCCTAGCTGACACTTTACTCCCTATAAAACAACTCCTTGATGCCCCGGACAAAAACTATCATCTTTCGTTTAATCAGTTACTCACGCTGCTAGAAAATTCCATCATTACTAAAGATCCAGTATCAGCAACCATGGAAATAACAAACGATCTGGATTCTACAATTAAAATGTTTTCCGACCTATACCCTTCTCTTCCTTCAAAAAGTTTAAAAACCAGGTTTACTAAAGTCATAAAAGCACTTCAAAATCATATTAAAAACACATCAGTTATAGATAAAAATGATGATACGCTGATATAACCGTACATGTTAAATATAACCTACCGCTTTTTTTATCTTTATTATCTTTTTTTCTAATAAAACACATGTTAATTCTTAATTGGAACTGTGATAGTGTATTTCACCATTATAATGCCACGTAGGAATTACGGGGAATGAACTGGCTGACACAGGCGCAAAAGAAGCATGTTCCATCTTTCCTATTCCCAACGTCAAGACGATAAGGACTGACTTCAACTCAGCCATACTTAAGCAATTCAAAGAAGCATGGTGCACCTATTGGTCTAAGGTTCCGGAGAACAACAAGTCAAAGCAAAACTTCGGAGTTTTGCGACCACTACCCCAGATAGTTGGACAACGCAGGAAGCAATCAATTGATTGACGATTGGACACACCAGACTGACACATGGGCACCTGCTTGAAGGGAAACCTCCGCCGAGATGCCTGCGCTGTGACTTAGAGCTAACTGTGGAACACATCCTGATGGAATGCCCACTGTATAGTTCAGGCAGAACATGGCCTCTTCTACAAAGTTATAAGGAAACAATGGACCAAAAAAATCAAGAAAGTTTGTTCATTTTTCTGAAAAAAATTAATTGTACCCATCTCTGTAAATAGTTTATGACCACGGTGCCTCTAACCTTTGTTGTTGTACACGGCACCTAAAACTGTAATCAAATAAATAAATAAAATATAACTTTATAATGTCTCACTATTATAACTATTTAATCACTATTTGTTTTCATACTTTAAAAAATTAACTACAATTAATTAATTAAAAACTGTAAAAAATAACATACCTTTTTTAAAATTTCTTTCCCCCCTTTTGTTTTTAGAAATTATTATATTTATCAATTGTCATTACTACTACTTCACTTTGTTTGTAATCTTCAGTATAATGTATTTTTCTATCATCTTTATTTAATGTATTCCACTGCTGGTTGTTATCTTTGTTTTTTGTTTTTTCTTAAGAAGGCCTATAATTTAGGCCGAAACGTCGACACCAATAAATTAAGTTTACGCTTAATTGTGTGTTATATTGACTGCACCCTGAACCAACTTCTCTCACATTTACCTTTTAATTTAAAAAAAAAAATCCCGCTAATTTATCTTTTGCTGTAACAATTAATAAATCACAGGTGCAAACATTTAAACACGTAGGAATCGATTTACGTCAAGATCGGGTTGCGGCGAATATTAGTATGTTCTTTTGCCACAAGAAAATAAAACTAAAAATGTTATTCACGCAGAAGTACTTTAAAATATATTATTTTAAAAAATTCTTAACAGCGATCATAATAACAGAAATTGACGCAGAAGAAGTCGCGGGCAACAGCTAGTAGAAAAATAAAACTATTAATTTAAAAAAAAATTATGTATGGTCTCTCTAGACAGTCCAATGACTCTCACTGGCATTATGGTCACAGGTGGCTCTCTCCCGAGTCCCGATGACCATCCGTGCTACCATACTTTGGAACTCTTTACACATCTTCCTCCATATAGTGTCATCCCTAACCACTTTCAAATACCAATTATTTAACCACATCTTCAAAGATCAATCTTCCGCACATATGCGATAAATTTAGACTTTGATAATACTTAACTGAACTCATTCGATGTTATCTGCTTTGTTTATTTGATTTTTTATCTTTTATTCCTATGAACCTTATGTAATTTAATTGACTAAATAATTATATATTAAATGAAGCCAGACAAATCGGACTTTTTCTGTTCACTGTATATTATTTTAGGGGATGAAATGTCCCAGAATAAAAATTATTTTTCATTAAAAAACACAAAACAAATTGTGAAATTTTTTAGCAACTACTACCGTTTGAAGTGTAAAATTATATTGAGGCCAGTGGTCAATCTTCCCATTTCCCCATATTTTTTTTTTAAAGAAAACACTAATTGAATTTTTTGTTCTGCTCCAGTTCTGGTGCAAGAGGGTTTAACTACTTAATAATTTTTTAGTGAACAGCTCTACAGAATTTCAAGTATGATGGCTTATATTATTTTATGACTTTCCGTAAACAGTTTAGAACAATATGAGCTTAAACTACTTAGTAAAAGTTTTCTTTTTTAAAAAGTGTTTGGTGATGTGAGCGAACGTTTCACCGATTTTGATTTTTATTTCTTCTGTGAATTCCTGTGATTGTTTTTATAAAATTTGAGCTTAAAATACTTATCAAAACAGTTTTTTTTTAATTTTAAGCATTATCTCTGATCAGAAGAAGGTTATGTTCTGTTGGGTTACGTAGGACATCCAACAACAGCAACTAATATTAACATTCTTCCAGTTTCAATATTCTGTTATACAGTTCTAGTATATACGATATTCAGTTCGTCCCTTAGGACAAGAGTTATATCAGTGGTATAACTTTTAATTTTTTTTACTCTCGAAGATAATTTTTAATGAATGACTCGATTATGCTAGAATTTTTGACAATTGGAGAAGATACGTTGATTGCTTCAAATTGATGTAATTTGTGAACATGAGTCTTCCCAGAAATCGGATTCATACAACGGTTGTGCAATCACCATTCTTCAACTCACAACCATTATCTGTTTAATGGAAAAATGTTATCGCGTCATTTATGTGTATACAAATGATTTATATTCTATTAAGGAAAAATTAAGAGAGCAGAATAATCAAGTGGATACTGTATATGATTGCTGAGCCCTGGGTACTCGGTTCGAACCCAGCTGTGGCAGAAAATTATTTATTCTGTTATTTCTGCCGTAGAGTGGCCCTGGGGTAGGGAGACCCTCCTAGAACCCACCTAGCTCCTTGAAGTGGGTATCCGAAAATTGGGGAAAACCTGACGGTTTCTTCTTATATACACCAAAGAAAACCGTTGGTCATTTTAACATTGCGAGAATATTAATAGGTTTCCCGCCCAGATTAGGAAACACTTTGTAATCTTTCAACAGGAAACCCTTATCGCACTTCAACAGATACAAGCCTACTTAGAAGCAGATTTTTAGACCTTAGACAACTACCATGAAAAAAATCTGGTACGGTGTATGGAAATCACAGCTTTCATTAAGTCATTTGTGGTTTCTGGACTTGAAAATAAAGTTAGTTTCCATTAAATAAGACAATGGTAGAAAATCGTTTTTACAAAAATCACTTTAATTTGAACTTTTTCACGTCAGTGTGTATTTGTTTTGTCCCTTTAAATGTTACATATTATTTTTTTAAATTTATATAGCTTTGCAATGATATACTTATACATCTTCCTTACTACTCTTATTTAAGATTATTTCAATGAGGATATGACCTACTTAATATTTATATAAAGACATAATTAATTAAAAAGTATATATAATTAAAAATTTTGGTGCGCGCAACAACACACGTTGTTAAAATCAATTTAAGAATTTTTACTTTCACTTACTATATGTAAGTAAGGGGAAGTATTGCGATCGTGAAAATTTTCGAATTCCAGTTTTCAACGGAAATACACGTTTTAGGGTCCCCTGAGTCAAAATAACCAAGTCCCGCAAAAAGGTCTGTGTGTGTGTGTGTGTGTGTGTGTGTGTGTGTGTGTGTGTGTGTGTGTGTGTGTGTGTGTGGTAACCCCCGGACGGAAACGGTAAGTCCTATGAAACTGAAATTTCATATTTAAGACAAATATACGTCCGAGACGTGACGAAACTTTTTTCATCAAAATGAGCTTACCAGAAGAGGCACTTTATACCATGCATTTTGCACCTTTTTTCGATTTTCTCAAAAACGGTTCCGACGATTTTGATTAAACTCGCTATATCGATGTAAAATTTAATGGGCTTTAATATCATGTAGGTTTTATTCTGATTAAAATGGTCTGACAGGGCTTAAATGCCGATATTTTAAATTTCCTTCCCCTAAAGTGCCTTTAATTTTGTAGATTCAATAAAAATAACTATATTATCTTGTTAACGCTGATGAAAAACAGGCAAATATATAAATTGAATAAATTCGATACCCAACTAAAGGAGAAAACAGAAAATAATTTTTCGTTTTGGAACATATGAGCAGTAATATACATGTATGATATACCGTTAGAAAGCTAAAGATTTTAGAAAAAATAATATCTCATACACAAGCTTTTAAAAGTTAATAGAGAGTGATGAAATGAACAGAAAACTAACTGATTATTTTAGATAATAATATAATAGATTTTTTAATAGTTTCTATAGAAATTCAATTTAATTAATTCCTTAATAGGTTCACGTATTTGTATCTCTAACTGTTTTTGAAAATTCTTTCATTGATTTTAAAAATGGAGGTAAGTGAAAGTCGTGTGTTGCCGCACCAGATTTTTAAAATACATTTAGAGAGGAAAACGTAAATAGGTACAAAACACATGATATAAACTAGCGCTTTCGATCTGCCGATTTCAGTGAAAAGGTTGCTATTTACTATATTTGTATTAAATATGAAACTTCAGCTTTGTATGACTTTTCGTTTTCGTGCTAGACTAGGCACACACAGACCTTTCTTCCGGACTTGGTTATTTAGACTCAGGAGACTAAAACGTGTTTTTCCGTCGAAAACCAGAATTCGAAAATTTCCACGATCGCAATACTTACCCTTACCTATACATATATATATTTCATATATAGGTAAGTGAAAGAAAAATCACTTAAATTCAAAGAGTTTTCGTCATTCAGAATTATTCTAGCTTCTGTACATTTGAATGTTACATAGTATTTTTTTAATATCTTAAATTTTTCAATGATATATTTATACATTACTACTCTTATTTCAGATTATTTCAATGTGGGCACGGCCTACCTAATATTTATATATAATGCATAACTAAGGATTTTTTTCCTCCCATTAAAAAATCCTAGAGCCACCTGTGGGTTTGAACCCGGGACCTTGGACATATGGGGCTGTTTTGCTAGCCACCATGCTACACGTAACCCCACATTCAAGTAAAAGGGCTAAATCGCAATTATAGACGTAAAATAGTCTTGTGAAGAAGTAACCCACTAGTACCACTTCAATGCTTGTTTAAGGTAACACTTTAATGTTTATTTTATCAGGTTTATTTTAACAAGGCCACCGTCTTTTCAGGCGCCACGGAGGTTTGTCAGGAACAGATGTAGATGAGACTTTACGGGCATCGGGGAGGTGTAGGCTGATAGCTTGTAATTAAAGGAGGTGTTTCGATTTAAGGAATATTGAGGTCTCTATGGACGATTTTATTAGTAACAAAGTAAGGCGCAGAATTTTTCGCGATTTTGGATTGGATACGGAAGGTATATAATGGTTTAGTAGACCCCCATAGCTCATATATAAAGAAGTATTTTTGTAGTAAATAGGGAGTTTTGATCGTTTGTCGATTAAGTATTGTATTAAATAGTATTTACGAGCAGTTAGTTGCAGTTTGTATGAGGATTCCAAGTAAGACGTTTGTCATAGCCATACTTTACCTAGCAATGTTTTCAAATTCATTCTTGAGAATACTTAGGAAAGCGTATATACGATTACCTTAAATAAATTAGATAATTCTTTTAAATATTTTTGGTTGAACTTGGTGGTTGAAAATATTTGGTTGAACAACTTGGTTGAAATATTTCCGTTTACGGATCATAGAATGCGCCGTATATACTGCACCGGTATTATTTACCCGACTGGAAGTCCTAGGACGTAAAAGTGAAATGCGAGAGAATAATTTTTAAATCAAGAAGTCCCCTTCCTCCTACATTGATCAAAGGACGAGTCAGCTGGGACGTATTTCGACTGGACTTGGAAAGCAAATTGGACTTGAACACTCCACTCAAGACAAATAATGATATTGATACAGCTGTAAAAAAACTGACTGACTCCATAACTTGCAGTATAACTGACAACACAAAGACCACCAAGATTAATGACACTCAACTTACTGATCTGCCACAGCATATTCGATTATTATTAAAAGAAAAACGCAAAGCGAGATCGAAGTGGCATAAAACACGATACCCAGCTGACAAAACTTACTATACCAAACTAACTAACAAACTCAAATCAGAAATAAAGACATACAAAATTCAAAATTTACTCAACTTTACTGAAAATCTTACTACAACAGACAAATCGTTATGGACAACCACAAAAAAAACTTCTTAAGTTCAAAGACTTTAACCATCCACTCCTGACTGAAAAGAAAACCTGGACAAGATCTGACGAAGAGAAAGCCCAGATATTCGGACAACATCTTTACAATACTTATACTCCCCATCCAGATATCCTTAATCCCGAACACCTTGAAAGGACAGAAGAAGACCTTACTATTCCCCTCCAAATGACCCTTCCACCTAAAGCTTTCCATCCTTCAGAAATATCCAATATCATTCATAGATTACCCGCTCGAAAAGCTCCTGGCCATGACAAAATCACTTCCCATATCTTGAAGCATCTCCCTCAAAAAGCCATCCTATTCCTCACCTACATCTATAATGCCGTACTACGTACTACTTATTTTCCTGCCTCCTGGAAATTATCCATAGTAAAAATGATCCCTAAGCCCAAAAAGTCACCTGAAAATCCATCTTCCTACCGTCCCATATCCCTTTTATGTATTATGGGAAAAATTCTGGAAAAACTCCTTCTGAAACGAATCTACCCAATCCTTGATTCCCATCATATTATTCCAGATCATCAATTCGGTTTTCGTACATCTCACTCCACTATCCAGCAATGTCATCGTGTGGTGGACGTTGTCTCCTCTGCGTTGGAGCGCGGATTGTACTGCATGGGAGCCTTTCTCGACGTAGAACAGGCCTTTGACCGAGTCTGGCACCCGGGATTGCTTTACAAGCTCCGTCTATTTCTCCCTCCTACTTATTTTCTTATTATAAAGTCCTACCTTGCTGATAGATCTTTCCAAATAAATCACCACAGCTCCTATTCCTCCCTTTTTTCTCAATCTGCTGGTGTTCCCCAAGGCAGCATCCTAGGGCCTGTCCTTTATACAGTCTATACAGCTGATATCCCAACCCATCCTAACACTTTCCTTTCTACTTATGCTGATGACACGTGTGTGTTATCGGTAGATAGTGATCCATTTACTGCCTCCCACACTCTTCAATCCCACATCCGAGACCTTGAAGTATGGTGTCAGAAATGGAGGATTAAAATTAATTCTAACAAATCCCACCAAATAACCTTTACCCTACGCCGTAAACCAATGACTTCCTGACCCACAGTATTCTTTAATGACATTCCACTAGCCCCTGTTGAACAGATTCGATACCTCGGACTCCACCTTGACAAACGTCTGACTTGGAACCCCCATACAAGACTGAAAAGACAAGAAACAGCCCGACGTTTTCGACTACTCCAACACTTACTGGACAAACGCTCCAATCTTCCACTTACTTACAAAAGACTTATTTATATGACCATCATAAGACCGATATGGACTTACGGAGTAGAGCTATGGGGCTCTACCAAACCATCAAATTCTTCTCGTATCCAATCCTTACAATCCAAAATCCTTCGTAAAATCCTTAACGCTCCTTACTTTGTCACGAATAAGCTCATCCATAAAGACCTCAATATCCCATATGTTACTGAATTAGCCCGAACCAGATATCAATCATTCCATGAAAAACTCCATTTCCACTCTAATCCACTAGTTTCTATCCTATCATCCTCTTCGATTCCTGATAATCCTCCGAGGCGTCTGAAAAGAAGATGGCCCCGAGACCTTCTAGTTTAATATTTTCAGAGTGCTGCCGATGGGTGGCATCTCTTCATGTATTTCATGTTAGATTACTATATCCATCACATTTACTTGTATATAATTATACAGTTGTAAATATCAATAAATATGTTAGAAAAAAAAAGAAAAAAAAAAAAATCAAGAAGTCAGACATTTGGTCCAGCACAGCTCCGGCATCATAAGAGGTTTCATTGGAAAAAAACTCAAAATCCTTTTCAGCCAACGTTTGGGCATGCCCATAAAAGTAAATATACATCGACCCTAAGAAGAAAGATAGAAATGATCCTAATACTTTTCCTACCAATAATTTTGTTAAAACTTATAAATTTCAAAAACTTTACAACTGATTATTCGTCTAGCTGACGCAGTGGAAGTAATCATAAATATATTTTTTTTTTTTTTTTATATATTTATTTATTGGAATTTACAACTGTATAACAAGTAATCATAAATATTATAAATAAAAAGCGAAATTGCTATGTACATACACTTGAAATAATTTGGGAAAATATTAAAAATTAATGAAATTCAATTAGAATTAAAAATTAAAATGTAAATTTAAAATTCGTTATTTGTAAAAAAAAAAAAGATAGATGTACTTAAACATGGATGCTCCGTATTTTTCAATCTTCTGTAATGATTTGGAAATAACTACCTGTATTTTATTATCATTTCTAATTTGAAACTGAAAACTGAGTTAATGATTAAGTTATATATTTATTAACAGTCAGTAATAGTTTTACTTATTTAAATTTGAATTGAAAACCGCCATTTTGTAAAGGTTAGCTAAGCTGGATATATTCCTTATACTTTTTTCCTCGCTAAAATTACTGAAGCAATAGGAAATAAAAACGAAATCTTAAATAACTTCAATTTTTTTTTCCTTCTTAATATATAACGATTTATGCCATACATGCACCTGATGCTTCTTTCAACATGGAACACTTCACGCCCATCTAGGGAAGGTATTTGTCATTCAGTATTTGCCAGCTGGTGTGGAAGGATGTGTTAAGTTCAATTTAGTTGTTTTCTCCCATGAATGTTAACGAGATTTATTAAGCTGACCGACGGGATCTCGTCTCGCTGTCGGGTGTGAAAAAAAATATTGTACAATTAGCAAGTGTTCTTTTCTTTACTGTGTTGTGATATTAAATAGAAAACATGTTCAGCTGGCTAACTCGAGATGAAAGCAAGCATACAGATATTTACGACAGTGTCGTTGAAGGCCTTAAAAGAATTTACAAACAAAAGCTTCTACCATTGGAATTGGCCTATCAATTCCATGACTTTCATTCCCCTCAATTAGATGAACCTGATTTCGATGCGAAGCCCATGATATTGCTAGTTGGACAGTATTCCACTGGTAAAACAACTTTTATTAAATACTTGCTGGAAAGAGATTTTCCTGGAATAAGGATAGGCCCAGAACCAACAACTGACAGGTTCATAGCTGTTATGTATGATGAAAAAGAAGGTGTCATTCCTGGTAATGCCTTAGTAGTAGACCCAAAGAAACAATTTAGACCTTTGACGAAATTCGGAAATGCATTTCTAAACAGGTTTCAATGTTCTACTGTCAATTCAAGTGTGCTTAAAGGCATCTCAATTGTTGATACCCCTGGAATCCTTTCAGGAGAGAAGCAGAGGGTTGATAGGGGTTATGATTTTACTGGTGTTTTAGAATGGTTTGCTGAAAGAGTGGACCGAATTATTCTTCTGTTTGATGCTCATAAACTTGATATCTCTGATGAGTTTCGAAGATCTATTGAAGCATTAAGAGGTCACGATGATAAAATAAGGATTGTTCTGAATAAGGCAGATATGGTCGATCATCAACAGCTAATGCGTGTTTATGGTGCATTAATGTGGTCTTTAGGTAAAGTGCTACAAACTCCTGAAGTTGCAAGAGTATATATTGGCTCTTTTTGGGATCAACCGCTGAGGTTCGACACTAATAGAAGGCAAGTTATTCTAATTTAATTTGTGATGTATATTTTCTTAACTTTTCTGATTTTTGAAATATTAATTTTTAAATGATTTTTCAATTAAATTGTTTTTTTATACTTTCTAAAAGTTAAATTTATGAATATGTTTTACCAATTATATCTTACAGAAAAAAAGTCATTCTTCAATAAAAATAGGAAAAAACAAATCTGCAAACCATGGTAAAATGGATTAGTTTCATTTTACGTAATCTCTATTTAGGCAACTATCTCAAGAGTAATGTTCAGAGAAAGTTTTCTGTTAAATTTATTGATTTGTAGAATGTTCTTGCTCTTTATATTAATTATTTTTTCAGTATCAATTGATTTATCTTCATTGATACATGATTAATAAATTATTCTGAACAGAACTTGGATTCTTATTTTATTATCTTTATTTTACCCTGTTTTGATTTGGTTAAACATTTTGAAATCCTTTTCTTATTTTGCCTTATTTTTTAATATATTTTCCCCTTAAGATTACATTACCCATGTAGACAAGTCTGTATCAACACTGCTCTTTATATTTATTTATTTCCTTGATTTTTTATTGTATTAATTATAATAGAGAGAAGGATATATTTCAGATTTCATTCTGTCGTAAAGTAATTAATTTAGTGAATGTCCGTTATATACAGGGATTATATTTGGTCCCTTCTAGTTGGATCTAGTTTTGCTTTAACTACTTATAAATTATTAAAATTTGCTATGATAAATATTATAATTATTAGTCAAATGGCTTCACATTTCATTAAATAAATTCTTATTTTCTTTTACTTACAAATGAATGTTGTAATTGTTAATTGCAAATACTTTTGGTTTTTTATGTTTGTATATTAATGTTTATCATTATCTTGGACAGATGGTACCAAATCTGACAGTGCCATGGTTTAAACTGTATTAATAAAAAATTATTCTTTGTTAATAGAGAGATTATTTCAAAGATAGTTTTTTGTTTTACTAAATTCTAAGTTTTTTTTCAACAACAACAACAATTTTTATTGAGTAAAATTACAATCTGTCCCAATTTGGACATCAATAGTAGTGCTGAAAGATATCATCCATATTACATTCATACAATATTTACATGGCATAAAATTACAATAAAATATATACACAATAATGAATCAATACAATAAAGACTAAATTCTAAGTGAGGTATAAAAATAGTTATTGAGAAAAAAAAAAATTGTAAATTCTATCATGGCATCAAAAATATATTATTCAAAATTTATAGTTATTTATCAACCTATCCAGTTTTTACTTTTTTTTTTTTTTTTTAAACTACAAAGTTTTAACTCGATAGATCAATATCAAATATGTATGATGGGTGTACTTGATTTAGAAGAAAAATGCATTGGGTTTAACGGGAAAAATCAGTTAAGAGTAATCATAAGTACTGTTTCGTGTCTTGTAATCGAAATAAGAATTGAGGAAAACTTTGAAGGGCATTCAATTACTTAAAAATTAGTTACTTCCATTTATTATATTTGATCCATTAACTTTGACATGAGCAGAATCAATCACTTTGACACTAAGCATGACAAATTAAACTTATGAATTTTTTTCAGTGCAAAATAAATTTACTAGGTTTACTTTCATACTCACCTTAATATCTAATCATTAATTAAAAGTAATTAGTTTCATAATTTGATTTATTTTTTTTTTTTTTAATTTTAACGAATCTATAATTATTGTGCTAAGATCAAACCAAAATAATATGTAAGTGTAGCTTTTTTAAATTATCAGGTAGTTAAAAGGATTAACCATATTTTATCAAAAAATCCTGAACCATTCATGTCTTCTAAAAATTAAATAATTCATTTATTCTTAGACCCACTACTTTTTCATTTGTCCAATAATTTTGAATATTCCATCATAAAAAGAAAAAAGTGTAAAAAAGTAAGTGTAATGTACCTTACTTATTAAAAAAGGCAATTGAAATAAACTTTTAAGAATTAACGAAGGTAGCACAAATAGAATAGAAGATAAAACACATTAATTTGAAGAATAACTTAACTTAGATTATTAATATTTATTTTCTAATACTGTTCATATCCTGATTATTACTTCATAGATAATATTTTATAATATGATAATTTTTGTGTTATATAAATTTGTATTACATTATTTTCAATATAATGTATAGAAAAAAGAAATATTGAAATAAACATATTCTTGTTATTTATTTAAATTTTATGTTGCATTAATTGTGCAGATTGTTTGAGGATGAAGAACAGGATTTGTTTAGAGATTTACAATCTTTACCACGTAACGCTACTCTTCGGAAACTTAATGATCTGATCAAAAGAGCTCGTCTTGCAAAGGTAATCATTTAAACATTATTGTACTATAAAATATATTTTTCAACAGCAGTTTTACAAAAGATCATTTTTTAAACAATATTTGAAGATACTTAAGTAGAGATTTTACCAAAGTAAAATGCCTTTTTAGTTAAATTAGTAACTTTATAAGATATTAGGGTATAACATAGTAATTATGAATTACAATTTTTATAAAAAATTTATTTCTCTATCTAAAATTAAATGTGTATATTACAACTTTTTAAAAACTATTTAATATGTTGTTTGGTATATCTAGATACCTAATTTTCCTCTTGGTCTCATTAAATCAGGTTACAGCTACCACATTAGAACCCATTCTTATAATTAATTCATTTAATATTTATATAATCAAATTAAATATAAGGTCATAGTGATAAAGACATTGTCCAGTTAAATTTTCATCGGTAAAATAATATTGCCAGTGTTGCGATTTTTTTTACTATTGAAAAATAAATTTTAATTCAATCTATTTTGTGCAATAATTTGTAACAAGTTATTAATCATTAAAATTTTCTTTTTGTGTAATGATCTAAAGTAATTTTTTTTTTGTTTTAACTAAGTTGATTAATTTTCATTACACAAAGAAGGTAATTTAAGCTTTTTGATAAAATATTTATTGTACTTTATTTTTAGAGAATACATATTAAAATAATCTTGTAAGATTCTCATTGAGAAAATTTTTTTATTTACATTTTAAAAAAAGTTTCTGATTCATACAATGTTTTTATTTTTTCATTTTAAATCTGCATAAAATATTCCTGCTTTTTGATAATTCTGATCATTAATTAATATTGAAGTTACATTTTAATTTTCATTTGAGTCATGGATAAATGTTACTGTCATTTAAACAACTTTTTACTTATTAATAAAAAATATATTAAATAATAATAATATTAGTCAATTTTAAAAGTTACTAATACATGACTGTATTAAACACGTGTCCCTTATTCTGTTGAATTTAATCCAATGTAGGGCATGCTTTATCTAGAAGAGACTCAATTTCCTCTGAGCTATTTCTTTTCAGCTATTGAAGGGTGTGTTTTACAGCAAATCCATTCAATACTTTACTTTTCCTATTTTAACATTGGAACAGACAACAATTATAAATTCTGTTTTATAATTTAGTTGTTTGGTTTTGAGTTCAAAAACCATTTTTATATTATAAAAATTTAGGGTTTAATATGCCTTAAAACTTTGTAATATTAGTGTACAGTCAATAAGCTGTGTTTTATTAATATCCAATTTGAGTAAAAATTTAGAACATTATACAATCCTTATTATCGATAAGATATTTTTAAATTAATTTAGTTTAGTTTATTATTTATTGCTTCATTATTTTGAGGTATTGGACAAAAAATATTATTCGATCAAGTAATCTGAATTCTAAAAAGAGCTAATTTTATTAGTGTTATTTTAACAGTAACATTATAGGGAAACTTGCAGTCCTTACTGGTCGATATTATCATTTTAATATTATGCTATCAGAGAGGCCATGAGAGAGAGAAAAAAATGCCTCTCTTGTTAAAATCCAAGATAAACTTTTGATATTAACAATAAACTTTATCTATAATAAGGGTCAAAAAAGGAAATTAAAAGTGCCTTAAGTCAATTTTTTCCTTAATTTCACTACAGATTTTATTTTTATCATTTATCATGTATTTGTTCATAAAGTTGCATAATTAAGTTTTTCTGATACTGAAAATTATTATGATTTTATGTTAAACAAAATTATTGTTTATAAGATGATAGAATGACATGTTGAGTTATATATCTGAATTCCTTAATTATGTGAATCATGGTTTTTATTACTTCGCTATTACATTTTTATCTGAACTATAAATTACAGTTTTCATGATTAATTGTTTTTTGAATGTGTTAAGTAAAAACTCACATTAGAGCACATCTTAACTCTTAATTCTTTGTAGATAAAATTTTTATCTTTATCCTTAAACTTTGTTTACTAGCTTCGTTAATATTAGCTCAGAATGTTGAAATTGAGATCTTTTTTGTGTGCAGGTATAAGCATACATTCATCAAAAACCATAGAAACTGCTGGTTGCATTGTTCATTTTTTTTTTTTTTTATTTATTTATTTGTTTTTGTTTTGTTTCGTGCCATAATGGAGCAACTGATAATGTGTTAATTTATGAAGAAAAACTGAATATATTTTATTAATATATATTCAGTTAGTGATAACAGGATCAAATTCATTTAACTATTTCTTCAACTGGTAGCCTTGACATGTAAAGATAAGTTTGTCGAAACTATCAACTTTTTCTTTTTTTTTTTAATGCAAAATTATTTGTTTTCTTATTAAAAATTAGTATTTAATTTTAAGTGCAACAAGTCAGTAATTTGAACAATATACTAAAATTACTTTCCAAAGAGACTGTTAATAGTTTCTTATTCATTCTATGTAATTATTAAATTTCAATAGTATTCATATGTAATAGCTAACAATTTTTAATTATATAACTTTCATCATGATCTGCATCGAAGTTAGATATGTTTGATTAGATACCAGGTGGAATTAATTATCATCTAATATATAATTCAATAATTGATATAATAAAATTATGTTTGTTTATTAGTAAATTGTTTTATAACTCAATTTTTATTCATTATTAATGTTTCATGGAAAAACAAAATTATCTTTTCTTATTTATAAATTTGATTCATATGTTATAAAATATATTCACTTAAATAGTATTGCAATTAATTTTTTTTTTTTAATCAATTATCATTTATTTGGATTATTTATGGTTTCAACTAACTGAAACGTGATCTAAAATATACTTCTTTTTAGGTTCATGCCTATATCATTAGCTCTTTGAGGAAAGACATGCCCTCGATGTTTGGAAAAGATGGCAAGAAGAAGGAATTGATCAAAGGTCTAAACAGCATTTACGAGAGTATTCAGAGGGAACACCAAATATCCCGGTGATTTTCCTGACATCAGGAAGATGCAGGTTGGTTTCAATAGCTAATTTTATTTTTTCTGAAGAACTTAACTAAATATTTATTGGATGTGCAATTAGAACAGAAATTGTGTTATAGAGTCCAATGGAATATTACTTCTCATATTCTGGAAATTCATTTTTAGTGTGAAAAAATAGTTCATTAGTTTTGTGTTATGAGAAAATAAAGTCCTTTTTTTCTCTATTAAAAAACCCATATCAAATGGAACAGCAAATTTAACAGAATTAGAATAGTAAATTCTGCCTTATTTTTATCATGATTAAGGTTTATTACATACAGCGACATATTTACTTATTACAAGCATTCAGTATACCATTACTAAAAGGCATCTACAAGAATTTTTTATTGAAATTAGTAATAGCGAACTTCTGGATTATTAATGGTTGAAATTGGATTATGTGATACAACTTAATTTTTTTAATAATTTTATTATATATATATAATTAAATATTTTTATTTATATATATATATATTTTTTTATTGGGGAAAAGTTAATATCGGGTGAGCAGTCATAAAACACTTAATTAATTATTTAATTTAATTATTAATTATACACTTAATTAATTATTTTGATGACTGCATCCGGAATTAACTTCTCCCCAATATATACACACAGTCAACCATTCTGACATCAGTATATTTTTAGAATGCATTTAAATTTTTGAAGAGTTTCAAATCGTGTATAATTAATATTTCAGGAAGTATTACAAAATCATGATTTCACTAAGTTTCAAACCCTTAAACCACGCCTTCTGGAAGTTGTGGATAAAATGTTGGCCGAAGACATATCCAAATTAATGGCCCAAATACCCCATGAGGATATTGTTTCTGCCCCAACGAATTTGTCTGGTAAGTTACTTTTATTAAATTTCTTGTTTTATCCTATTTTTTGTCAATGCTATTTAATTTATCGTTGCTATGAAATATTTCTTATATATTAAATTTAAATGATGAAACTTTGTCTAAATCAAATGTGTAAATTTCCCCTCTGAATAAACTATTGCTTTTGCTTGAAAACAATTTCTCTTGCTAGTGATATTCTGATCTATGTCTGAGATAACTTTTAATTTTTTAATCCTAATTAAAAATGAAATGTTTTATTTTCTTTTTATTCAAACCTGGGTTGTATTTGTATGAAAACTAAATTGATTAGTGATTCAATTTCAATGCACATCTAAATTCACTATTTTAATTTAGCTGGAAAATAGTGTTAGATTATCAGTAATATTTAAAAGAAAAACATATCTAATGTAATGCAAATGTAGGAAGGCGAAGAAGTATTGACCTGAACGCCTGGAATTCCCGTTTTGTTGATTACCAAGGTACAGTAAATATGATTTTTAGTTTATGAACTAACGAGGATACTGTTGGTTTGTTCATTAGTTGGGGAATCAGCTTATGTTTTGTTTTGCAGTGAATGTTAGGTGATGATTATTGGCATTTGTCTGAATGTCTGTTAAAGAAATACAAAGATATGTTTGTGTTATAATAATTGTTTATCTTATGGATGAATACATAAAGAAATACGAGCTTATGTCACAGCATTTTAACTCTTAACCGCTTTGATTTTGAAGTATGCCATATTTTTAAGTGAACTGTGATAGTTAATACGTTAGAATACAAATATTTATTTAGCTGCAACTTTACTAACATTATGAAGTGGAATATAGTTGAGCATTATCACAACCATAATTTATTAATGGATATGCTTGATTGATGTGTTCAATCAAAGGCTGTTATCGTTGTTGGTATAAAGTGATTTCTTCTCCCATTTCAATTCTATATACCATTAAGTTTTAGGTAAGACTTTATTCTGAATATTCATTAAGTTTAGTGTTTATTTCTTAGCCACTTTTTAAGTTAAATACCATCATTATGTTAATTTATTGATATTAAATAATAAATTAGTTGAGAAGAAGTTACATATTAAATAGTGAAGGCAGTGAAATGTGAATATATTTACATATTTATACATTTACGAAAATATCTATCCTACCTTTTGTTTTTAGGAACCTTATTATTGTATTAGAAATTAATTTGCATACAAAATCCAATTTTAGAAGCTAACTAGCTCTGAAACTACATTTTAAATTATTAATCATTTAATACTTTATGTTACACATTCTGTGTGGTATGGGGTCAATTGGCATCTTTTCTAACTTTCCACTAGTGCTGAGCGTGTAAGAGGTAAACTTTCAAAAATGCTCGAACCTTTTTCAGCTTTGGACCTTTCCAAGAGTTAAAACCAATAAGTTTCAACCTTCAATAATATCGCATATTCCGATAACAAATAAAACGGGATTAAATGATCCTATGCCACACAGATGTTTAAATTTCGACCTCTACTGCGGGATGGGCTCAAAATACAGGGTTATCCTTCTGAAAAAATTATGATTCACTCAATGATAAAGAGAAGGTAGCCACTTTTAATTTTTTTTTTTAATTTTCCTGAAGTATGAAAGGGAGGGGAGGGTGATAGGGAGACCGAACCTCACAAAAAAATCAAAGTCATTTTCTGTTTCTAAAATATCATAAAATTTAATTTTAGAAAAAGTGTTTTGATTAAAAAAGAAAAAAAAATGTATTCATGAGTATAACTTCCGTGAGTTTAATGAACTTTTAAATGAATCAATTAACATCCTGCTGCCATGGTATAGTCTCCTAAACGTATGGAGTGGGGAAACAAATGATTTTGCCTAAATTTATCAATTTTCAGGAGGTTGAATACATTTAAACTAAGGAAAGAATACGGTGCTGATTAACCAACCCTATGATGCACTTGTGGATTATAACGGATTTATCCTTCCTCACTGAACGTGTTAATAGTCACTAAAAATACAACACATAAATGGGGTTTCAAGCCAGAGTTTTTAATCGTAGAATTTTTAATCTTCAATGTATGTTTTTATTTGATATGTAGAAACTTTTTCTAGAAATGAATTCTTCAGAAAATTTCATGCATAATTTATACTTTTTTTTTTTTTTTCTCGAATCATATATAAGTGAGTGACCTATTGCAAGTGTTTTCATATATTCCTATAGAGGTACTACCTGGATATGAAATGGCACAATAAATTAATAATCTCATGGTTATTAAATCTATTTATTTTCTTCTTTTTTTTTTTTTTTTTTTCTTTTTTTTTTTTTTTTTTTTGTCTCGGCCTTTAAGACCACGCGAATATCATTATTTTTTTTGCTTCTTCGTTTTCACCTTTCTCTTCTCCCAGTTCCTTCTCATCATTGTTTGTTATTTTATTTATCAATGGTTATTATATAGAATTTAATTATATTCAAATAAGTTAGAGAAACAAAAAAAAAAAAACATATCTTAAGCAACTGACAATATGGCATCCTATAAAAAAATAGGATCATGTATAACACAATCGGGTTTGTTGTACTGGGGCTGTTATTGGATGATTTTCTTCTTCGTATTATTATAGATACTTGAATAATAACACGGTTCAAAAAATTGTGAGCACCTATTCAATTTGTGCTTTCCATTCCTCTGCAGGGATTCACCATACAAATTTTACTCGAATCTTATATTTGTTCTAAATTCTTTCTATTCTTAAATGAATATTGCTTGTTTTATTATAAATCATAAAGTCACAAAACTTTCGTCTTGATAATTAAAATCTCCTAATAAACCTTGTTTATTCAGACTGAGTTACAAAAGGAAGTTGATAGGCATGTACAAACTAAATATACCATTTATATAACCTGCATGTTATTATTAGTAAAGTTTAGTCTAGATCTAGAAATAGAAACGATTTTAGCAATGCATAATTTTTCAACAATGATATTAAAAAAGTAAGCTTATACATCATAGCCCTTAAGTTTTTATAAATGCTTTGTTCAATCCATTTAAAAATTAATTTATTAATATTAAAAATATTAGTTTGGTAGTTTTAATATTAGTAACTTATTGCATAGTAATGTAGAATTTATAACTCTGATCTTGATAAAGTGTATTCTTTCTTTTGTAACTCAAAATTTTTCTCTTTAATTTTTTCAGTCCTGCTTAATTACTAGCCAAATTATGTAGTCCAAATTGGCTTAACTGAGCTACCAGTTAAGTTGTCTCACATTTTTAATCAACTTCAAACTGTAAGAGAAACAAAAATGTACCGTTGTCCTTCAAAATTAGTATTAAATAAATTTCTAGTAATTTGCATCTGTTAGTTTAAGTTTACCTCTAATACTTAAATGGCCATACCTTACATCCTTTAATGAATATATTATACCTCTGCATCTATATTTAGAATTTTTTCAAATTCTTTAACTCAATTATATTTCTAAGGTCATTACTCTTTAAATGGTTTTAAGAGCATATTGAAGGATAATATCTGTGCTCACATAGCAAAATGTTATATGTAACTTTTTCTATAAATGAGAGTTTTTCATATTCTGGAGGGTCCATTCGCTTATATTTAATTCCATTCATTTCTATCTAGGTCCATTTGTTTATTTATAAAAGTTAGAGTTGTTTACTGATTAACTTAAGGAGAAACACTTAACGATATTTTTCTACCTTCTTAACATAAACAAATGGACACTCTAGAATTTTATGTCATCTGCAAATCACATTGCAGGTATCACTACGTAATGTGTATAGGAAAAAAAAGAGGACTATATTCAAATATTAAGAATTTATTTGCATTTTTATGTATAAAATCTATCAACGTCATTTAGGCATCAATCGATCATCAATGCCTATGATTCTTTTATTAATCTTGAAGGATTATGTTGAAAAGGCTTTTTGTGTTTGCTTTTTTCTTCAATGACAATATTTATTTTACTAATGCTCTTGTTAAATTTATAACATTGATGTCCATTTAGTTAAATATGAAGTTTTCCGTTCTTAAGATACATACACTCGGTATTGAATTTTGGGATACCGAAATGATAATGCTCATTTTATAATGAGATAATGTGGAATTTTAGATGTTCATAACTGAATGTATTATGGTTCCAAACTTTATTGGATTGTATAACCAGATCCATACATTAATATTCATAAAAGCCTTTTTTATTGATCAGTATGCATAATTGTGTCTGTATAACAAATTTTATAGTAACATAATTTTTATAAAGTGCTTTAGAATTTAATGAATAAGTATCAATATTTATAATTTTCTTTGTGCTTTACTTGTTTTTCATGTTGCTTAAATATTTAAGTATTTGCATTTTCTCGATTACAGTTAGAATATAATTATCATCAATCATGTAAACCATTAACCAGGTGTCCATTGTGCTTTTTGTTTATATCATGCTTTTCACAACCAATTTAGAATAATGAATAAATTTTAAATGAACGTAATTTTGTTAATTAAAAGGAAACTAATGATGTTTGAATGAAAATTCATAAATATTTACTTTGTATAAACAAACATAAAGTAATGTATTGAAATTCATTCCTCTTTTCTTCGTAATTTACATTCTATTTTGCCAGGTTAACTATTCGTGACCTTATGAGGGTCACTATGGTAGTTCATTATAAATTGGTATTATATATATATTCTCCTTTGTTTTGTTCTACAGTCAGTCAGCTATACTTCAATTATTACAATTTTTCTATTTAACAAAATAGAAACTAAATATAACAAACTGTATAACTAAAATATACCTAATTTTATTTAGGAGGAGCATTTGATGGAGTGGAAGATGGTAGCACTCCATTTGGCTACAAGAGAGGAGAAGGTATTGATGCCGGCCATGGAGAACCAGAATGGATCGTTAATAAACTTCGTTATAAATATGACACAATATTCGAAACTTTGGGTCCTGTCAATGGAAAAATTTCTGGAGAAGGTATTATATTTTTTACAAATAGAACTTATGTTATTATATAATTTATTCTTGAATTATTTATTATTTTTTGTCCAGAAAAATTAAGTGATCTCTATTTAAAGAATATATTTTTAACTTCTTGACTTTTTAATCCTTAAAAACCTGGTGGTGGTTTGGTGATTTGAGTTTTCTATGTATAGCAAAGTGTTTATTTTTACTTAATTATTCATTTATATGAATGTCAACACTTATTAATCTCTTCCAAATGAAGTTTGTTTACCTCTATCACGTTTTACTGCTTAGAAATAAATTTGTTTTAAAAGTTTAAACTTGGCCATAGTGGTCCCAGACGGCCTGAAACATTAATCAAGTCTGGGGCAAAGGCAGCATTAATGAGTGCACTGTTCAAAAATTTTCGGGAGTAAGACTTCAGTCTTGAAGAAAAGCCCATAACAACTTTTAAAGAACTTTCAGGGAAACTTGACTTCAGCAGATTGACTGTCGATTAGAAAGATAAAAAAGCTTGAAAGTTGGATTCCACATACATTAAATGACCGCTAAAAAAAAACAAGCTTTATGAAGTTTGTACTATGCTTCTTTGCGAAATAATAAGGACCCTTTTCTGTCCAGAATAGTTACTTGTGATAAAAAATGGATACTTTAGGATAACGGTTGATGTTCTGGACAGTAGCTCGACAATGAAGAAGTAGCACATTTTCCAAAGCCCAATTCATCAAAAAAAAGGGTGGATGCATTGAGCCTTATTTGTTTTGATACACTGCAGCTTTTTAAATCCTGAATAAACCATCAATGTTGAATTGTATTATAACCAAATTAAGACAATACATTAGAAATTGGCAGTAATGAAGCCTTCTTTAGTCAATGTCGCATGACAATGCCTGGCCACATGTCTCACGTGTGACATCACAAAAACTGTTGGAGCTTTGATATAAAACTCTGCCCTACTCCCTGGACCTCTCTCTTATGGTTTATATTTTTTTTATACACCTGGGCCACTCCTTACGTGACAAAAAAATTAATGGACAAAGGCAATTATAAATCGCATTTTGGTGTTCATCAATTCTAAAGATAGGAACTTTCATTCCGAGGGAATGAAGAGATCCTACACTTTGGCAGGAATTTATTGATAGTAGTGGCGACTATTTTGATTAAATAAAACAGTTGCAAATCTTTTTTTAAAACCAAAATCCTGCATTATTTTCCGGACAAACCAATACAAAAAATAATATCACCTATTCCAATCTCTGTTTAAAATCTGTAATATGATATGCATCGCAATATTGGGCTATAAGGTATGCCTCAGTGGATGACCATCATCTACAAGTACTTATTAGCCTTAACATTGCGTTATTTTGATTGGCTATTGTAAATGTCTTGGCCATCCCTCACACATTTAATTTTTTTCAACTAATTATTTTATCATACCTAGTTCACCTAGTGTTATAAAAAAAAAAAAAAAAAAAAAAATAAAAAAAAAAAATAAAAAAAAAAAAAAAACCTGTACTACTACAACCCATGAAGGGTCTTGGGCTTATTACATATAGAGATTCGTACTGTTTCAAGGCCAACAGCAGTGCAATGCGGTGATTAGGCCTTAATTGCTCTCAGCCGCCAGGTTTTTCCCCAATTAATTTCGGTACCCACTTTACAGAGACTGGGTCTGCCCCAGGAGGGTCTCATACCCTAGAGTCGCCCTCCGAATGAAATAACAGAATAAATAATATTCCACCACAGCCGGGATTTGAACCCAAATTATTCGATTAGGATTCGAACCTAGTGTTATATCTAACTTTTATTTAATCTGATTTGATAATAATTTTCATATATAATTAAAAATACTGGAAATAGGTATTATAGGTTGTCAGTGTGAATATTAATTGTATTACTGGCTATGTCAAAAGAAAAAAAAATGCCAACAAATTAGACAGAGGAAGTATTTAATTCACCAATATTATATCTTATAAATATACAAAATAGTATAACAAAATATTGTTATACATCACATTAATCATCTGTTCCTGCTTACCACATTTATATTCTTTCTTTCTTACACAGTTTATATCTAATTATTTGTCTAAGATGAATGTAGCTTATTTGTCCCAGCCTTCCACAACGCAGGTGGGAGTGATTCATTGAGAACTAATACCATATTATCTACATTAGGATGTTTCTTAACCTGCTTCCACTCCACTCTACGGTTAACTGTAATAATTTATTCGATCCTCAGAGCTTCCAGAAGTATTTGGAAAACCATTTGTAAAATTATTGATTGCCAAGACTTAAAAAACTGAAATAACTATTATATGTTGTTACTGTCTCCATTATGAGGGTCAGAATGTGCTTGCATATCTACTTAAATTGTTTTTTTTTATTGTTAGTAAAGCTGACATGTGAACTTAATACATCAGTTGGATGCCTTCTTCTATTATACTATCATATCAATATTTACTTTTGTTTATAATAGTAATAATTCTATAGACTCTTTAACTCTCTGCTTTTAAACATTGTATAGGAAAAAAAAACTTTTTTTTTTTTTTTAAAGCTGCTAAAATTGAGATGGTCAAATCGAAGCTGCCTAAGCCAGTTCTTGGAAAGATATGGAAACTGTCGGATATCGACCGAGATGGCTTTTTAGATGCTGATGAATTTGCTCTAGCTATGCATTTAATACAAGTTAAATTGGATGGACACGATTTGCCCACAACTCTACCAGATCATCTCATCCCCCATCAAAAAGGGACTAGTGCTACGCTTCATTTACAGATAATCGGTATATACAGCATAAATATTTTGCTATCCTAGATCAATTATATCAACACAATCTTTGACTTTCACAAAAAAAAAAAAAAAAAAGAAAAGAAAAAAAAAGTTAACTTATTATTACCAACTAAATTCCATTTTAGTCCTATGTTGTACAAAGACGTAAGTTAATTTATGGAAATTCTAGGTTAAAGTGATATATATTTATTATGCAAGTGCCTATTTAGATTCTTGAGGTGCATTTTAATTAAATCAGAGTAAGGAGACTGCTTTATTGATCTTACACAGTAAATTATTTCTTTTCTAAAAAGAAAATTTTTAATTTAATTATACATTTTGCTCTTGCCACTGAAAAAGACATTTTTTAAGAAAAAAATGGAGTTTATATAATTGAATCAATTTATTTCGATATTTGCATCCATCTATATTTTTTATTTCATTGATTAACTTTTTTTTTTTTATTTGAAATAGGAGTGTTTTATTTTAAAATCGTCATGCTTATTGAAAATTTATGAAAAATTGTTTTACTTACATCACTAAGTTATAATCTCTGACAGGTTTCTGTAAAGAACCAAACTAAGACTGATTGCCTGGCTTCCCCTTTCCGTCTTATTTTGAGTTCTTTGTAACTGCAGGGATCAGAAGCAGGCAAAATCAATTTTAAAATGTATAATGCTTCAGGAAGAGCTTATTTCTATTTATTTATAACTGGGCTGTTAAAAAGTATCAATTTCTTTTTTTTAATCTTAGTCATCTTCAGTTGCTTAGCTTCTGTTATTGCCCATGTTAATTATTATTTGCACAAAAGCAATATATCCTTTATAGAAAATGTGAAATATTACAAAAATAAAAATGTTATATAAAAATTATTTAAATTTTGATATAAGGGTGTCAATTATGTCTTAGAGCCAAAGATATGTGATGTTTTTTTATCATATTAGTATTGATATGACAAAAAAGCAATCAGGATCGTAAAAACTATTAATTATAGACATTTGATAGCATTTAATTAATTGTGTATATAATTATATTATATCGCTTAAGGGAATTAAGTGTGTGTGATTTGTATGATATGAGTAAAAATGAAAAATTATATGTTTGTGCAATCAATATCTAAATTGAAAATAGATGACAAAAATTGAAGTAGTCATAATAAAAATATTTTGTATATTGCTTTAGAACAATCTAAATTGAATTCTCGAATAAGTAAAATAATTAGTATCTAATTAATGAATAATATAATGTGCTGATATATCCTAAATTTTATTTGTATATTTTTGTGATTATGACTTCTTCAATTTCATATTATAATTAATTACATATATATTTAAAAAAGTTAAAATATAAATCTATATATTTGTCAAAGTTGTTTTATTACAAATTTTACCTATTTTTCTTCAAAGATTATTATTATAAATTAATAAATTATGTAATTATTAATTATAAAGTAAATACAGTTGATTAAGATTTATAATAGGTCTATATCTGGTCTGATTAGTATAAATAACTAAAATAATATATTTGTTTTAATTTTTACACATTATGGAACAAATGGAAGAGATAAAGAAAAACGAGTACCTAAGGAAGTTGTAAAAATGCAACTATTGATTGATTAAAACCAAATGTGGAGGTATTGAATGATGAAATATCATTTCTCTTAACCATAAATACTATACTTATACTATTTTAATAATAATAATAATAATAAATTCTTTATTTATTCTGAGACAAGTCCCTTCGGAATAATGTTACAGACAAATTAAATTAGAGCTTCAATGTCTTAGAGTAAAAAAAAAAAAAAAAAAAATAATATATATATATATATATATAATAAGTAAATAAAAAGCAACAGAAATGACAAAGAAAATGAATAATAGTTATAAATTCATAGGTAGCTTCTTATAATTATTTAGAAAAACAAACAAAACAAATTAGACAAGAATAAAAAAATAAAAATATCTTCATATATACATTTAAATAAAATTCATAAATCTTTAATATATAAAATAAAATGTGATAAATAATCGTTTCTCTCTGCCGATTTTTATTGAAATTTGCAAATCACTTGAGGTCATTTGAAAATTGGATAGCCAGGAAGTGTTTGAATAAACGGGATTTGAAGGTAGGGAGAGTATTGAAATGACGGATATAAGAAGGAATAGAATTCCGTATGGACGAGGATCGGATAAGGAAAGATCTGTCGAAAGCTGTGGTTCGATGAGGCGTTATATACAGGTCTGAAGACCGTGAACGAGTGTTGCGGGAGTGGATGGAGGATTTAAATGAAAGTATATCAGAGATGTACGATTATATCTAATAGTATTTTACTTATTATAATTACTAGATGAAAGTATATATTTGACTTTTAATTTAATTATAGCAAGAATAGAAGAAATTCAGTCAAAAAGTTTTATATGTGCCAAGATTTCAACCCAAACTTGTTCGCATTATCAGAGCAAGTAAGCTCATACTGTTTGACAGCCTATTCCACTTCATGCTGGCAGTTCTAGTGTTTATTTCTAACAACTCCCTTGCCTTGATGATGGCTCACAGGTTTGAGCCAAAACATTGGCTAATTTAATAAAACTTTTTGGCTGATTCCCGACTAATCTCTCTATGTTTAATTACTATACTTAGCTCTAGTTAAGTAAAATACGTGAAAAACAGATTTTTTTTTTACTTTAATTTCCTGTTGCTTTAAGTACTAGCTTGTATTTAATGAAAAGTTTCAGAATATGTGATGTGAGACTTTGAGAGTTATGAAAAAGCTATGAAACTAAATATTTATGTTCTATAATATTGCATTTTCATCAAGAAAAATAACTGAAGTGAACTAAATACATTCATCAGTATTGGTCATCATTTAAGCTAATTCAATATAATTGTTTCCTTTTTAAATTGTTTTCTATTATTAAATTATTTTATTACCAATAATATGAACAGTTCCTTTTCAGAGGTGTTATTGATAAAAAATTATCGATTAGGGTCTTGTACATAACCAAGTCAGAATCTCTGCGATAGGTTCCTAAATAGTTCAACCGTTTTTTAAATAAACATGGAATTTCAAGAGCAGAGTGGAGCAGAGCCTTGGGACAGAAGAGTAAGTAATTTATGAAGGTGCTGTACTTATTAAGATGCTTTATGCTATACATTTTAGCATCCAGCTGAGCAATGAAAGAAAACTCAAATGAAATTTCAAAGGTTAGATATAATTTAAATGTTTAAGGGCTACCGTCCACTATCCAATATAAATGAACATACCTCCTTACTTATAAAATGAATCCTACAGACCTTACACTTGAAATAATCCTGGGCTGCGAGTTTCGGTTGCATTCACCTACCAAGCTATAAGGTAGAACACAAATTACTACTGAAAACACTCAGCTGTTCGTTATCGTTTGACTGAGCAAAATAAATGTAATTTACAACTGGACTCGACAGTTCTTGAAGGACCAAGCTGTATTTTTCTACTTGTCCCTTGTAAAAAAAAATATGGTGATCCTAGTTAATTGCTTCAACCTTCAATATTCCTCATTTAAAAAAAAAATACCAATCGCGCCTCACATTACTTGCTGAGAAAGCATAATACTGGAATTCCACCAAAGTAAATCTAAAAGAATAAATACCTGGAATTATGAACAAAATAAAGGATTAGATTTGATAATATAATCTAAGAAAAATAATTAAACTGATTAATTTAACTAAAATGTGAAAAACAAAACTGAATTTAACTTGTCTTAAGAAAATAATTTAAAAAAAATAAGAATAGTTGTAGGGTTCGAATACTAGAATTCTAATCTAAGTCCAAAGAAATAACTGGTCCCATTTTCATTAGTTATTTGAACTTAACCAACCAGTACAGATTGGTAAGACATCTGGAACTCAGTTATTATTAAAAATTCAGATTGATTGATGGTTGCCGAAATAGTGCTTTGACATCTGGTCTCATAAGCAGATGTTACATGCTTTTGCTCAAATCTCTACAGTCTAAATCAAGCTCATTCCAGGACTCACACTAGTAATGTTATTTATGTAGTAAGGTCCAAATGTTTCTTGCCTGTTATTCAATACATTCTCCTCTAAGTTCAACACACTTAATACAACACTTTGACAACATTTTATGCCATGAAAAAATAATTCGTCAGAATTAAATCGTCTCCCACGAAGGTCGGATTTTTTTAATTTAAGAAAAGGTTAGAAGCCATTAGAGGCCAAGTCTGATGAGAGATTTCTTGAAATCCACAGTCCTTCACAGCGGCCTTGGAAATCAATGCTGTGTGAAGAGGGACATTGTCTTGAAGAAAGCGGACACCTCTGCTTAACTTCCTCCGCCTCTTCTCTTTAATGGCGTCTCATAACTGGTGACGTGTACTGCATAATACTCGCTATTTATTGTGGTATTCCTTTCTTTAAAATCTATCAGTAGTATTCTTTAACTGTCCCAAAAAATGTGGCCATTACCTTGACTGCGTGACAATTGCCTTTGAAGGAGACACTTCTCCATTCCATGGGCTCCCTTTTGCTGAGTGGGTCAAAATATTGGACCATTGTCTCATTCTCAGTTACTACTGAGTCCAAAAAATTCTTTGGGTTGGCATTATACTCGCATAAAAATTCATTGCTACAGTGAACTTGTTCCTCTTTTTGAGCAGCTGAAAAAATTTTGGAACCCATCTTGCATTAACCTTGCTCCTATGCAAATATTCTTTGATGATCCTGAGAACACTTCTTTTTGAAAGCCCCAATCTTGCTGCTATTTCCTAGGTTTTCAGTCGCCAGTCAGACAGCAATTCATATTCCACAAGTTGAGATTGTTTGTTTAGAAGTGACAACTTCCAATAGGTGACCACGGGTCTAGACGTTCTCTCCCTAATTTAAATAATTTTGCCTAATCTTTGACTGTAGATACAAGGGGAAGGACTGCCCGTTCACACAATCCAAGCACATTTTCGTAGGAGTTAGACCCTCCTTACAAAAGTATTTAATAAGTACCCAGTACTCGAGTTTGAACATGGCAAAAATGGAAGGTTTCCTTCATTCAAGGCTGAACACGACTGAGGAAGTGCGGGCGATGGGTATGGAGTGATCAGGTGTGGACCTGCATGGGCATGCAGGTCCTAGCAAGTTTGAAGGAGAAGAAGCAGAACAGGCTGGAAACTTGAGGACCTTACTACGTATCTCCTACATGTAATAGCTCTTCACAGATTACTTTTGAGTTATTCCTAAATCATACAAAACTCTTGTAGCAGCTGCTGATGATATCTCTTTGTTAGATAGTGTCCATAGCTGAGGGTGTGTATCTACTTATTAACTTAAATTATATGTCCAGCATAATCTATTTTGATTACAGGAATTTCAAGGAATATAATGACAATTGTAAAAAATACTTTATTTCTGAATGAAAAAAGATTTACAATCCAATGTGGATAATAGGAAGAAATAATGCCCACTAATTTATTAGTGTCTATGCATTAATAATGTACTTTTTTTTCTTATCTAAAAGCCATTTTATAACAAAATCTTAATTGATATTACATATAAATTTCAGTTGAAACAATATCATGTAGCCTTTCGCTACACTGTGAAATTAAAAGTATGAAACAATGAAAAAATAAAAATAAAATATATAAGTTCTTAATAAAATTTAAATTAATTAATTATTATGAGTATAAACACATTAACTTATTTATTCCTCCAATTTATGCCTTGCTATTTGTTTTTAAAAAAGTTTTTTTTTTTTTAAACATGGCCTATTCAAGTATATTTACTTTTAAATAAACATTCATAATTTTTAGAACACATCACATATATAAAGTTAATTTTCTGAGTTTAGTCCTTATTTGACACATTTTAGGGATGATCTATCTTTCCCTTTCTTATTTTTGAATAGTTAGTTTAAAGAATTCAAGCAGATTCAAATTAGGTTCAATAGGGGTACTCACTACGTTTGCTATAGCATGCTAGTTGTGCTATTGTGCTAAACCCATCAATTTTATACAGGAAATAACTGTAGAAACTCGACGGGTTTAACACAATAGCACAAATAGCTTGCTATAGCAAACGTAGTGAGTACCCCTATTGTAAATAAACATGAAAAAACTTTACGTTCTCATACAATTTATAGAAGACCAAATTTATGTTCTTCAGTAATTTAATACATAAATATGCACAATTGAAATCCATTCATTTTTCTGACTGAGCGAAGACACAAGCTCAATAATGTTTTGATACAAAAAAACGAAGGATATTCTTGAGAATTACTGACATTACAACCCTATTATAAGTAAATAATTTAAAATAACAATAATACTAATAAAAACTTATTGGACTGTGAATTATATTCTAAATGATTGAAAACTGGAGTATCTCTTATGCAACTATATGCATTATCTTCAACTGCCATTCCTTTTTTTGAGATATTTAATATACTATACATACAAAATATGCATAAGATGATGTATTTAATATACCAATAATGCCTACTTAAATTTTTCAGCAACACAAGCATATAGGTCCAACTTGTTTACTATTTATCTCTGTTTAAATATAAAAGTACCCAAAAAGTTTGATCAGATTCAGTTCATTATTAATTTTTTTTTTAAATGAAAAGTCCATATAATGCAAAAGAAGAAGAAGAGTTTATTTTTCTTATATATATATTTAGGATTTGTAAAAAAAAATATAACTTTGATTTGACTGAGTTCATTTTCTTTTTCTGAAAACTTTTTCCTATTGATAATAAGGTAGTTGAAGATAACTTTTTTTATTTAATAAGGAAAAAAAAGAGAATAAATTGAAAAAATCTATTAAATTAAAAAAATACTGAACATCATTCTAATTTATATTTATTCAAAAACAACTAATATAATTAGATAATCTTTAGTTAAAAATGCATCTAAAGTCAAGCACTAAATTTGAACTTTCCTTTCAGAAACATTCCTAATTAATCTCCTAAGACATGATTAGATGAAAAATTATATATTTTTAAATTACTGTGAATTCCTAGCTTTAATTGTAACAGGGAGGGTAAAAAATAATACCACAACCCATTGGTCTCGTGTTTAATGCTTGATAAATACTTGTACCTTTACCAACCGTAGTAAAGTAATGTATTCTTATTAGTACTCACACTGATTAATTACAAAAGCATAGAAGAAGGAAGATTTAAATTTTGGTGGATTTTCTAATTCTCTCTAAGAAAGATAAAACCTCTTGAATCAATTAATCTATGGTTCTGTTTAAAGAAATGAATAAAAAATCAAGCAAGTCTAATCAGAATAGTTTGAGCCGTTTTTGAAAGAAAATTGTAAAAAGATGCAAAATGCATGGTGTAAAGTTACTCTCAAGTTGGTGAAAAACTTGCTGTATCATTTCAGACACATTATTTGTCTCAAATATGAAATTTATGTTTTGTATGAATTATTTTGTTACTGAGATAGACTTACCACAGACCTTTTTGCGAGATTTGGTCATTCGGACTATTAAATCATCATTTAAAAACTCAAATTTGAAAATTTTCAAGGTTGCAGTAGTTTTCCTATGTGATAAATAGGTAAGAGATTGTAAAACAGCATGGTGGCCCATACAAAATAATAAATTGGATTTTAAGAAAAAAGAAATTTTGAAACGTTTCATCCTTCATTAAAAAAAAAAAAGTATTTTAAATCTAAAACTACATCCATGAGTCCAGGTAACTGTTAAATTTTATAAATCTAATTATTCTAAATATTAAGATTTATTAAGTTAAATAAAAAACTAATTTGAAGCATTTCTCTATTATCTACTGCTATATTTAATATGATTTAATGTATGCAGTGATTAAAAATCCAAAACTATTTAACACTACAGTGGTTCTTTTCAGAATTATATGAGCATTTGATTTGAGCCTTTTCATTTCTAGCTTTGAATTTTATTTTTATATTTAGAGAGGCAGCTAATATTGTACTTAAATCCCAGTTACATTACAGTAAAAATTAATGTAATATTTTGATGGAGGCAGGTAGAGCTCGTATGCTCTTAACATTTTAATCACAACTATTTTCTGAGTCACGAAATAAATTAAAACAAATAGAACATATTCTATTTTAGTCGACTAAATCACAAATAAAATAACAATATCATATCTATAATTACCAATTGAGCACGACTCATATTAACACTTTGGAAAACAATTTAGATTTTCCAAAGTATTTAAAATATTTTGAGCATAAAATTTAATTTATTCTAAAAGTAGGAGATAAAAGAGGAATTTTTATCCAAAAGTATAAAATTTGGAAAGCTAAATGACATTGAAGATAAAAACGGTTTTCCAAGTAAAATTAATTATTCAGAAGAAAAATAAGTTGAAAATTTAAATGGATGGTTCTTTAATTGTCCTTATAAGTTAATTTTTTACATTAGAAATAAATAGGATTCAACGTTTCAGAGGCCTTCCCCACCTTCAGGACTGACTACAATACATTAACAAATTCATTCATTCATTCATCCAGTGGCGGGCACGCCGATGCAGGCCCTGGGCCTCGCGGTGTGATCTGGGAGATTACACTCGCTTTTCTCGATGATATTTTTAGTGTAGGGTCATCACTCCCTACGACTAATTTTGTGAGTGGCCACCCTTTGGCTGATGGGTCTCACATACCCGGGGGAGAGGTTGTGAGTGTATCCCCCCCATTTTTTTACATCCTTATAAAAGCCCCGCCGGGACTGAGATTCGAACTCAGAACCTGTAGCATGAGAGACCAGCGCGCTAGCCACTCAGCCACGGGCTCCCCCATTAACAAATTATCATTAATTATTACAAAAATTAATTTTCTTTATACTAATTAAAATTCAATATTAAAACAAATAACAATGTTACAAAAAATTATATTTACCTGACAGCAATATGTGAGTTAAGAATTTATCTATTTTTAATTTTTGTAATAATAAATGATAATTTGTTAATGTATCATAGTGAGTTCTGAAGATGGGGTAGGTCCCCAAATCGTTAACTCTTAATTATTGCTAATGTAAAAAAAAAGTTTATAGCACCAAAATGGATTTAAAAACAAAAATACTTGTTAACAGGCAAAATAAAAAAAAAAGAAGAAGAAGAATAACTGTCAGGAAGATTTTAATATAAGTGGTACCCAATGCAATAAGATCATACTTTTTATATCCAGGAACTATTTTGTATACCACACTTTTTCTTAATAAAACCACTATCCTTGTGGAATTCATTCAATTTAAAATAATTTGATCTCAGCACTTAACAAAAATCGAGTTAAGTGCTTAATGTCTTCTTAAATACAAACTCTAAACCAAGAGAGCCACTCATTATGGAGTATAAATTTTGAACACTGATTGATCACAATATTACAAGAAGTATAAGGAGTTGTAAAGATTAAGTTGTTGATTAAGTTGAATTTTTCTGTAACAATCTTTTCTTCTTTTTATTTTAGGGTAAGTAGAACGTTCAGAAGCTCTTCTTTAAAATGCTTCATGATAAAATATATTTTTTTTTTTTTTAGAGTTTCTTTAGCATTAGTAGGAATTGTCGAAAAAAAACATGGTAGTTGATGCAAGTGCAGATCTTAGTTATTAGAAAACATGTTGCAAACTTAACCTTACTGACATGTTTTGCCTTGGCAACTGGAAACTGGTGCATTGAAGTTTTGTGTAGACATTTTTTTTCTATTATCCAGAAATGAACTATTTTTCACTGCACTGGCCTCATTGACATTTGCTGGAATAATGATTCTTACACAATTCCATGTTTGCATTTCTTTAAAGTCAGAGGATGAGTATGTATTAGGTACAACTGAATTGATTTCTTTTAAAAAAGTGGAAAATTAGCTTCAAAAATAAAGATTTAAAAACCAAAATCTGCGAAAACTAAATTACATAACCCACATTATCTAATATAAAATTACTATATAGATTAAACAGCTAATATGGTGTTAAATAAATTGTAAAATCCCAAGTTTTACTTTTTAGTATAGGCTGGCTCAATGAAAAATGAATGATAGTCCACTCATAATACTCCAATTTTTCTGTTCTAAGATTTTGATATTTCAGATCGAAAATACAATATTAAGTGTATTTGAACGTGTTTTTATACATCAGCAAAGATGAGTACCTTTCAAAATTAAGGTTAAGTTCTCTGTTCCATCCTACCATAAAACATTATGTTTTTACCAGAATTGAGTTATCTGATTATGCTTCCTGAATATATGCCAATGTTTTATTTTATTATAGGTTTTACAGTCCCTTTATAACTTTTTTTACCTTAACCAGTCTATTCCACCTCAGTTCATCTTGTGCCATTCGTTAATTATATTTTTCTAAACTGATTTAAACAGTTGATTCGGTGTATGAACCTAGGGTAGTAAAAATTAGTGAAAAATTTGCTAAAATAGTTTTTAGCAATATATTTTAAGCGAAAATCCCTTCAACATTCTTCCTAAATTTCAAATTGAAATTCAACCAATTAATGAATCTAGTATTCATTATAAAGCAATTTAATTATCTGACCAGCTGAGAGTTTGATGTTAAGATTCATTATTTACAAAAAATAAAATAAATATGCAAGATTTAGTAATTAATCCTAACCATAGGTCGTTACTTTATACTAATAAAGTTTATACCAAAAAATTTTCCCAACTTGATCCTGGCAATGATCAAATTAAAGATATTTTAGTTATCCATCCAGCATAACATATGAGAACATTATTTGTTTTAAAGATGGTAAAACTTAAGATTCATTTATTAAAAATCGAGACCTTGAAAGATAATCTCCCAAGTTCTTTTAATTTTATGATTTTCAAATTTAAAAAATAGTACTATGATAATGAAAAGGAACTTAGTCTAATTAACTCATTTTTTTGGGTTTCCTCTTTTTGAATGCAGAAACTTGTTTCAATAATTCAGCATTCTCATCTTCAGCAACAGTTGGAGCATTTAAGAACTTTTTAGGAACCAATACTAATCCAAACAATGTCAAGCCTAGAAAAAAATATATATTAAAAAGGATTTTGAAGAAAATAATAAGGGCAAAGACACATATTCAATATACTCACAGTTAAGAACACAAGGAAATATAATGTAGAAATTCAAGGTAGCTGACTTGAAATACAGAGCTTCGGTCAGATACATGATAATACTCAATACAATAGCACATATTCCCATACTGATAATTCTAAAATCAAGAGGATTTTAATAAATTCATTTTTAAAAAAATATATTAACAGCTAAGCTTAAAGAGTTTAATGGCTCATTTTTTGTAATCAGGTTTGATTAACCAATAAACAGATCAATTAGTATAAATTAAAATGAATATAACTTGTTTATACTTGAAATAGTTATTGTGAAATTATTTTTAGCAGTATGGGTATTATTTAACTTATGATAAACAAAGAAATTTAATAATAAATGTAGTCGTTTTTACATAATTTAACTTCAAATTTATGTTCATTTTCTACATTGATTAAATATGTAAAACACAAGAATCTAATAATAATCGGTCATATTTTAAACCATATGAGGTCTGAGGGAAAAAATGTTTTTACTTACAGGGTGAGGAATTTATAGTGATTTAAGGTATAAAAAATTATTTCATTTGGCTAATTTTTCAGATTCCCAACTTCATTATTTACTGATTTATTAAGATATTCAAAAAGTGAAACCAACTCAAATTATACTACATTATTAGGACAAGCTGACTTTTCCCTCATGTCAAATACTTTGTAACCACTAAAATTTATTTATATTGATTTCATTCATCCTTAATGCTGAAATTTCATTTTTCCTGCAATTTATTTCTTAAAGTAAACTGAAGATATTCGGAGAACAGCAGTTGAGTGATTCAACAATAACATATACTCATTTATTTTTTAAATAACTTCAGATTATTTCATTACTGTTAGCCCTTCTTGTCAACAACCACAAAGGGATTAAACAGAAATACACTATTTTTAAAAAACAAAAATATTGTTATGGATTAATGAGAAAATTTTATTTGTGACATGGATTTAAATTTAAACTTCAAACTGAAAGTACTGCACAGCCTATATCAGTGACATACAGCTGGCATAACTTCGATAATTACGTACTTTATAAAACTTACGGTATGTAATGAATAAAAACGGTACAGTGTATAAGGCAATTGCTTTAAGAATAGAGTACATCCCCAAAACCCTCGGAAGCGTTGGATCATCTGAAACATTAAAATAAATAACCTTTGATTGAAGTAGAAATTTGAATTAAGAACAGCTGAATGGCTCCTGTCAATATTGACCAATCACAATTGATCAAATGGCTTCTGCCGTCACTTACTCTGTTCTAAAAGACCGTCTGTTTTCTTGAATGAATATTCACCAAATATGCATTTGTTTTCGATAAAAGATCTAATTGCAACACTTATGTCCATAAAGGCTACGAAAGCTATCCATCCTCTGAAAGCGTACATAATTTTTTGATCCATTATGAAAGATCGGCTCCGTATTCGGGTACATACTATTTTAAGGGAGGGTTGACTATATTTCTGAATAAAGCTGCATTCACATCAATCTGTTAAGAGAATCTATTTTCAATGTAACCTTCGTTGTGGGCATGCTCAGTTTCAGTTGCCATCGATGTTATTTAATTACTGAATTTGAAACTCTTAATCCCTGAAACCCTTAGCTGGAACTTATTCATACAAAAATATGGTTTATATGAAATTTGGATTCTATAAAACGTGATTCAAGTCACAAATGACTCCGAGATAAAATATAATAAAGAAAAACATCGGTGACAAATACATTCAAAATAGTGTTATTTGTATGAAACTAAAGGTGAATTAGGAAATGTATAAAGAAGTATTTAAGTTAAAACCGTTCGTTTAGTACAATGTCAGTATTTTTTTTATGCTGGGCAAATGTTTTTTATTTATATTTCCTTACAACATCCCCAGAAACAAATTAAACAACAACAAAATATCATAATACAAAATTAAGACTACCCCATAAAAATAATGACTGATCAGACTAGTTATGTAGCTAGAGCATTATCAAAAAATAAATATTTGTCAGTTTAACTAATTAAGGACTAAAAATTTAATTAGTAAAATGAATCAGCATAGCTTATTTGAACTCCTTGATTCGTAAAAAGGGTGCTATGAGAGGTATAGCATTCCAAGAGTTAAACCTAAGGTTGAAAAAGATAAGGACAAGGCTATAATTTCATCTAGCAGGTCGATTAAAAATCAAAATAGTAACTTTCAAAGATAATTGAGGTAACTTCATATCTCAGAGTACAATGATAAAATTGCTATGATTCTTGGAAGAGGGCAAAATATGTTTGAAAAGGCAAACAATTTTTATCAATTTCTTAAAAACGATTTCCTTTAATATTAAAAAATAAATTGATGTTTTTGTTGACCATAGAGTATAAATAATGAAGTAGGTCGAGGAGGTGGTCATCAAGAAATCACACACAAATAAGTAAAACTATTAATGAATAAGTTAAGCACACAAACATAAGTTTTCCTAATTAGAGCTGTTGGTTATATGTTGGTATTAATTATTTAATTTTAGTGAGTCAAGTACAATGTCCACATCCTGAAGCATGCTCTCAAACCAAAATTTCCAATCTTTTAGATTTATAAATCATGGAAGGGTTAGTCTTCTCTTCTTATCTTAAATATTATAATTATATTATCAGGTATGAACCTATCCTCTCAACTCAAACAGTTGGGTAATCAACTTTTTATTATATTAAATATTTAGCTAAAAGACTAAAAATATAGTTTAAAAAGTTCATAAGTTTGGTGTCTAAATACTTATACCATGGGATGATATGATTTTGAAGTGTTCGCAAAGCAAGTTTATAAGAATATGTTAAAAAAAGATTAAATCTTGATTATCAATTTAATCCCTTAAATGTACTTACCTCAGATCTTTATAACACTAAACATCATACTTTGAATTTATTAGGGTTTGAGAAGGAATAATAAACAAATTAAGAAAATTTAAAAACAAATTAACAACTACATTTATTAACAATATAAAAAATTAATAGTAAAATTGGAACTGACATTTAAAGGAAACATATTTGGGTCATTTGTAAAGTGGTGATTTGTAAAAATTTCTAAAATTTTTTTCTTGCGTTCATAAATACAAAAAATAAATTGAGGGTGTATAGTCGACTGTAGAAACTATTATAGGTGAAATAGTCAGGAATCAGTCATTTTTGAAAAGTTTTTAATTTTGCCAACGTTTCGGCTCAAGCTTGTGAGCCATCATCAGGGCATTACTGAGCCATGTCCAAGCATAAACTCATGCTTATGCTTGGACATGGCTCAGTAATGCCCTGATGATGGCTCACAAGCTTGAGCCGAAACGTTGGCAAAATTAAAAACTTTTCAAAAATGACTGATTCCTGACTATTTCACCTATAACAAAAAATAAATATCAGTATGGGTATATTTGTACAAACTTTATTAAATGATTTACTAAATATAAATATCAAATTTAACTGACAGACCTTCAAGTGTATCTACACTGATTATAAACAAGTTTATCCTAACCATTAAACAATTTCTTAAAGTGATATAAATTTGTTTAAGTTAAGATAATAAAAGTAATGGATAACATAACAAAACTAATTTACTTATAATTCAAATGATGGATAATATTAAACATTGATTTTATGTACACAATACAAGTATAAAAATAAAACATTCAGTATATACAATCACTAAATTCAGGAATCAGGGTCAAAAATTGTTAAAAGTGTCACTACATTAATAATAAAGAGAATTCTTGATAATACTTTAGGTACAATTGTTTCATATTTAAAAGAAAACTTAAGGTCATGTTACTATTCTTCCATTTCTGCAACTGGAATCCTCTGAATAATGATTTTCTTCTTTGGGTCATATTCAAAGTGATTCATTTCAAATACTTTGCTTTCATAAAATGGACGCACATCATATATTTTGATCTGTTTAGCCTGAAACAAATATACAATAAATACATTAAACAATACTTATTGAAATCTACATTTAGAGCTATTTAATCAACATAAAAATAAGAAACACAATTCAGTCAAATGGGTCAATAACATAAATAAAAATAATTATTGATCTAATATAAGAAACAAAACACCAGCTATATGGCTCAATTAATCACAACACTCAAACTTATGTCAATTTATTCTGGGTCTGATTCATTCTGATAATTGTTTAGCAAAAGTCCATTTTAATTCATGAAACTTTTAAAATTGTAGAAATATACTGATTGCATATATAATATAAAAATGTATACATCAATAAACTCACCTTGTCAATAAAATCTTTTTCATGAATTTCTATGACATTAACTGCAACTCCATGTATACCACGAATATACATCATCTGATCTGATGCCATCTGCTTCAAAATATAATATAATAATTCTGTTGTATCTTTCTTGTATAATAAATACTTCTGAAATGTCTATAACAAAAACAAAAAAAAATAAATAAATATGATGAAAACGTAGAAAGAACTAAAAACAACATAAAGTTTCTTACAGTAGTCTATTCAGATTTTAAAATTAAGATTAATAATAATAAAAGGGAAAAATTCCTGACACAATTAAGGAAACGGAGGATTGACTTCTATGATTACATCCTAAGAGTGGATCCAAGAAGGATAACTAAAAGCAATAAGAAAACCAAACCGAACTGGGTTAAAGAGACGCAAAATGATCTATGAGAGTTAAAATATATAGAAGAGATGTTAAGGAACAGATTTGCAAAGAACAAAATGAAGAGGTTTGAGGACAGGGTTTAGACCAAATAGCTCTACCCTATTTCTGACAAAGAGAGGAAGATAAGATCTGAAAGGATGAAAATCACATAGCCACAAACAATAACTGATCCAACAAAGTGGGTGAAACGAAAAAAAATAAAAGGCTTAGCGAACCCAAAGGTTAGACGCAGATAGTACCCATTGCTTTTATTTAATTCTGTAACTACCATCCAAAAGCACTTATTATTTTTTTTTTTTTTTTTTTTTTTTTTTATAATACCCAAAATGTTTTTGTTATTGAGAAAGTTTCTGTTCACAGTAGACATTTTTCCTGCAGCATTCATTGCCTCTCCTTTATCTCATTGCCAACGACTCCCCTTTCTTCAAAATGTGCTTCCAGATATTTGAAACATTTAACCTGTTTGATAGCCTTACTATAATTCCTATATTCCTTATCTCTCATTGATGCATCCTGCTGATTCTCATTACTTTATTCTTCAGGGTTTAACACCATATTGATTTTATTCAACACTGCTTACTTCTGTATTCAGTAAAATTCTTTTTACTGTTGTGAATTAAGTCCATGTTGTTAACAACTACATATGTCTTTAAGTAACTGGTTAACTTGGCAAATAAGTAAATAGTTACAAAAATCTATATCCCAAGAGAAAATTTCTCATTGGATCAATATCAAGTTTCATCAATATCAATATCAAGTTTATGTTCATGTCTTAAGAGTTAAGATTATAGACCATTTCAAGCTAATATTTTCAATTTTAACAAGAACTGAGAATCAAAGTTATTATTTCAAAACAAAGATAAGAAAAATATAAATAAAAATGGCCCATAAACAATTTTGAAATTAAAGTTGAAAATGGATCATTACAAAAACTAATATAAAGTATTATACCTTCCTCATGGTGCTCATTATACTGTACTTTTGAGTTTCTACAAATGATTCCAACATCATTCGCATGGCCATATTAACATCATCTTCTTGAACATGGGCCCTTAAATGCATTCTGGCATGTGCTTCTGCCATACGTATCATAGATTCGATATGTCTCACAGTAATAGGAAGACTTCCTGTGGCCTACAATCAAATGTTAAAAAAGACTAATTTAATATAGAGCATAACAATACAGCAAGAGACAAACATTTATAAATGTGCATATCATTTATATTAATTAAAATGTTGAACCCAATAAATACAAAAACTCACTCATCAAGATTTTTAAATCGGAACCAATTAACTCTAATATTAATTATTATAATAATGAAACTAACCAAGGATTCTTGTCGCAGATGAGAATAAAGGGTAGCCACTTTGTCCTGGTCCATAGAATTAAGCTTTGGGTGGACATTGAGCTTTGAATAAACAATATACTTCTGCAGAAGATCCTGCGGGATGGTATCTTTTTGTAATTCTGCTTCAAATGGTGGCGGTGGATAGTTTGAGGCAGCAGGATGGTGTTTCATATGGGAGGAAACAACAAATTTTGCCAACTGCTCATCTGCTCCAGGATCAGCTTCATCTCTGACCACACACAAAACATCGAAACGAGACATGATAGGTTCAGATAGGTTAACCTGGAAAAAGAAATAATAAAATTCATTACACATAGTATTAAATACCCTATTAAAATCCTTAATATCAAAGCTTCAACTTTAGTAAGTCATGCTAGTAGCTGATCTAAAAAATAGATTAAATTTGTTTTCTCTAATTTATCTTTATTTAAAACAAATAACATAAAAATGTTATTGCTTATAAATAAAAATAAAAATGTGTTTATTATAACAATGATCAGAAGTCTATGACGTATTACTTATACCAATTACTCACAAAGGTTAACCATAGAGCTATTGTAATAATTGAAATGAAGATAATTTATTCTTATTTTAATTGTAAATAACTTCATACTTCTATATGCACCTAACGATAAGATAATATAAAACCTTAAAGACTCACATTTTCAGAAAATGTCATTGATGTATCATATCTGCCACCGATAGGATTAGCAGCAGCAATTACAGAGCAGCGAGCTTGAAGTGATGTGACTATACCTGCTTTTGATATTGAAATGCTCTGCTGCTCCATCGCTTCGTGAATTGATGTTCTATCATGATCGTTCATCTATAAAAAGTTATTACAAATATAAAATAAGGTTAAACAATATATTATTTTGGCACAAACTAAGGAGTTTGATTTAAAATTTTGGATTATTATTGAATTAAGGGCAGCTCATATAAATTCGCTTAAGTTTCTAAGGGTTTTGATTTGATAGAAATATTACTATTCTTTGTTTGTGATTATTTGAAAAAAAGTAGTTAAAATGACTAAGGCCACTTCTTTCATAGAACTAACCAAAAGTGCTTTGACTATAAGAAATCCTATGACACCATCTTATTCTTTTGAATCTTTTTTTTAAATAACAATAAGCTAACAAGTTGAAAGTTAAACCACTTAATTTTTAATAAAATAATTAAAATTTTTTCATTTAATCTTTTCATAATTTTGAGTCCAATATCTGTTCATTTCAATACACCCAAACTCATACATGTACAAAAGCAACATATATTAAATGCTAGTTTTAATAAATAAATTTTACATAGATCATTAATAACATTTATGAAACAATTATAAATTCAACAATTATAAATAGTTTAAAATTAGTTATTCGTTAAATTATTATACAATTGATCTATTATTGTTACCCTTCCTTACTGCCCAAGATAGCATCAAATTCTGAGAATGAAGGTTCAAGTAGTGGTCAAAAAGGATTTAAAAATTATGTACAAAAATCAATAAATAAAAATGTTTAACAAACCACAACCACAACACCACCCCAACTATCTCATCCTTGATATTTATCACACAATCAACTATTTAATATTTATTTATATAGTGGTTGTTCAAGCCCATCTTTTAAAATTTTATATTTTTTATGTAAGAGAATTATTTTAAACCATGTCGTGTTGCTGTATACAGGTATAATACCATAAATGTAAATAAGCGGTAGAATTAGCGTCCCCTCCACCCTCGCCTTAGCCGCTTATCTCTCTTCTCGCCCAGTCTTTGCCCCAGCAAGACCTCATTATAGTGCACTGTGCATTTTTTTTGTTACTGCAACCATTGACATTGAAGCCAACCCAGCTGGGCCCGGCCTACAATATATTGGCACGCCGACCTTTTCTTACGTAGCAGCGAGGGAGCCACCAGGTGTACAAATTGTAGTGTATTGAAATTTTTTTATTATATATTAATGTTTTAGTGTTTAAGTTTTTTCTATAATTTTATTACAGCCAGTTTTTAAAAGATTTATTTTCTTTTTCTTTGTTTATAATTAGGAGTTTTAATTTATGTTATCTTTATTATATTAAAAGTGTATAACAATAATTTTTGCCTTTTTTTTTTCTCTTTTAATCACTTTAATTATAAGTAAAATTAGTAAACTTATAACCAATTTCTGAACCAGCATCTATTATAGGGAAGAAGGATAGTGGTAAATATTTCAACAACGCCCCTTCCCCAATAGTGGTGATCTCACTTAATGAAATTCCATCAACCCACTCTTAAGTTGGTTTCCTAAATGATAACCCATCCTGTTTGCCATTAAAGCATAGGAAAGGCTATAAAACTGTAAGAAAATAGTTATTAGATAGTAGCTGAATATTTTTGATATAAATAACAAAAATTAAATAATTACTTTATCAAACTCGTCGATAAGGCATACACCTTGATCAGCTAAAACTAAAGCACCAGCTTCCAAGGTCCATTCATGAGTTACAGGACTCCTTTTAACATACGCAGTCAAACCAACAGCAGAAGCACCCTGACCTGTAGCGAAAACGGCCCGTGGTGCAAGTTTCTCAACAAACTTAAGAAACTGTGATTTGGCTGTACCAGGGTCACCACACATTAATAAGTTTATGTCACCTCTTACTTTATGTTTACCACCTGTAAAACAAAATTTCAACATTTGAAACCTAATAATAATCTCTTGAATATTATAATGTACAGCTTTACCAAATTTGAATATGTTAAAAAAATTAATGATTTTCTTGAACATATTCTGATTATAATGCTTAAATTACGAAAAGTACCTGGATTTTTAGGCTGTCCTCCAAAAAGAGCTAATGCTATTCCTCGCTTTATAAAATCGTGTCCATAGATTGAAGGAGCAATACTAGATACAATTCTTTCACCTATACGATGATCCTTGCTCAGTTTCATAATGGCAGAAATATCTTCATCCGTCAAAGACTCAACTATGTGTTTTGAATCTTTGACAATCAAGTGATTAACAATTATCACCTAAAATAACATTTTAAGAAAAATATTAACAATCCTTTGAATTTATTAAATAAAGTATATCCTGGTAATTTGTACAAAGCCACTGGTCCTTGAAAATCTCCCTTTAATTGATATAAAACTTCTATACAATTCTTTCTAATGTATACATCCTGTACTTTGAATTTGGAAATATAAAACTACATTAATCTAATATCATTTTGTTAACATTAATCTTAAATTTTTCCCATCGGAGGCTCGTATCTAATCTATACTGAAAGTGATTAGCATGAGGTTATAAGATTTTTTCGAAGTATTTTTTTCCTTTGGCATTAACAAGTACCCATACATTATATACATTATAAATAATATAAATATATATATATATATATATATATATATATATATATATATATTATTTCTTTTGTATTTTCCACTCCTTATAATAAGAAGTCTTAATTATTCATATATAACTATGGAACCCTTGGCATTACAAATGATCAGGATTCTACACTATTAAACAGAGACAGATCCTAATCATACTTCTTGATACTGTAAACATAATAAAATGTCATTCTTTTTCATTTAAAAAAAAACAAAACTATTATCAATTAAAGAATATAATCAAAACTTAATTACGGTAGCAAATACTGGAAATCCTTGTTCAGTATTAAGAGATCCATCATAACTGTTTGTATAAACACCAGTTATATCCACCTCATCCCCGGGTTTACACCTAGAACAAATAATCAAATAAAATATTCCAGCAAATAGCGTAGATTTAAAAAAAAAAAAGGATATACAATGATTCCAACCTATCAGTAAGATCAGCAAGAAGAATGCACTCCTTAGATCTCGGCATTCGTCCAGCAGGAATTTTTCCTGGTGATTCTTGGATGGTAATCTTTTGATAATTGCGATAAATAGTTTCTTCCATATTAATCTGTGATTACAATAAAGTATTAAAATCAAAACTTTGATTTTTACATTGATAAAGTCAAATGCATTCTATAACTAACCGTAAAGGGACCACTGCTTTGGCATTCAGGACAAGAACCAGGCTTGACCTCAGATTCTTGAGACTGAGCAAATGGTCCTATGACATAACCACATTTAGAACAATCATATTTGACAAGCGATAATTGGGGAAGAACTCCAGTCCCGCCAGTGACAACTCCACTTGTCCTCACCAATTGGTTCAAATGAATCTTTCTAAAATAAATTAACATAAATCATTACAGTAATTTTATGAAACCATATGTTAATTAGTATAACATGGTAGATTGAAAATGCAGTTCTTATTAGAATAATTATGATTAATGAACCACTCATCTCAGGAAAAATGACTAAACTAACATACCTGAAAGTTCTAAGCTCTTCAATTAATGGTAGTTCAGATATTCTCACATGAATTTCTCTGGTGACTCTTTCATAACTGGGATAAATAGTAAGGACAAAAGCTTTGGCAACCTAAAATAAAAAATAACAAATTATATAATGACATCACACAGGTTCAATCCTGCAGGAATCCCTAGGATTTTTTTAGTGGGAGAAAAAAAATCGTTAGTTATACCATCCTTTGGAGGGGACGTAAAAAAGTGGTCCCCAGTCTGTGTGATGAGAGGTACTCGTTAAACCTAATTAAACTTGGAAAGGTAAAATTCAGGACTCCCACTGTAGGGTCGTCCGATTAGCAACAATAGCATAAAGTGAGATTAAAGGAATAAACAAACAATGAAAATAATCACAATCAGTAATAATGGCCAATATTAATATCCAGTGAACAATAGATCATAAAGAAGGTTGACTGATAGATTCTATTTCTGATTCCACAAATGTAAGACTAGTTCATAAGATTTTTAAATAACAACAGATTGTCAAAAAAAAATTATAAAAGAGACAACAAATAAAAACCTGGATAAAAATACATTACTCCATTACTTCGAAGATGTTTGGAAGCTAGAAACTTGATACGAATGTTCAAAAGATATTTGATTTTGTAAATTCAAATATAACATCTGATACAAAAGATCTGCAGATCCCTTCTTTGATCAAAGGAACTCCTTAGAAAAATGAAAAAAAAAAAAAAAAAAAAAAAAAATTTTGTAAAAGGGAAAATATGTCTTTTCTACTCAACAAACATACATGATATTTAATTAATAGTCAATCTTCTTTATGGTCCTATAGGAAGTATTAAGCAGACAACATGCCTGATAAGCATTTATTAATCATTTTTTTTGTTTCCCCTGGGGGTTCTGCAATCGTGTCACATCCCGGTCCTCAGTATTCCGTCCCTCCAACAATCTCTATCAGTGCAGTCATCCTCAGTCAGACTTCTGGCTGCCATATCCTCTCATGGCACATGATGCCACATCATCTATCCATCTTTTTCTAGACCTTCCCTGTTTTCTCTTCTAGTGTGAACAGTATTTAACTAATCCAAGAGGCCAACTTGCTTCCTCCATTCTCATGACATGCCATACCACATCAACCTTCTACTATTTTCTTCGAGAATGGTTAGCTTGGTCCCCACTCTTTCTTTTACTTCATTATTTGGATTTTTTCCAACCGAGACACGGCACAGCTTCTTCCCCAAAAATCCATCTCTCGGAATAATAATTTTTTTTTGCTGGCATTTTTTCATACAGTGTGGTGACAGTCAGAAAGGAGTGGAATATCTTTTTTTTTTATTTGGAGGGATAAGTTCTTATTCCATAAAACTCTATTTAGTATACCAATAATCCTTTTTCCATTTATAACCTTGTTAGATACGTCTTATTAGATATTTAAGCATGCTTATCTATAGTAATGCCTAGATATTTAAACACATCGCATTGCAGAATTGTCCAGTTCTCTGGGCCAAGAGCAGGGACAGATGAGAGGACAGGCATGTATTCAGTTTTTTAAAAAATTTATTCCCAGAGATATTTATACGAGCTTTCCCTTTTCATATACACCATGTCCAATTCATCCAATTCTATGACAACCTGGTCATCCACAAATTGTAGGGTGAATAGGACTTCTTTAACTTTATTGCTTTATTTTAAAGACCATCTCATATGAGCCACAAATAGGAAAATTGTTCCGAGTAAATCTAATCTTCTAGGATAGGACTAAGGTTGATAACTGATTTATTTATAAAAACATTATACCAAAATTATTAAAGACTAATAATACCTCATCAAAAATTTCCAACATTTGAACTGGTGCCTCTGGAAGAAAAAAAGCTAGTACATTCTCTTTTGCAGCCAGCACAGGAAATTCAACTTCAAAACTTGAATAATTTGACTCACACATATGCCTTATTTTGTCCTTGTACACAAATGATCCTTTTGAATTTACAGTATTCCTCAAGAAATTCCTGTAAAAAAAACAACAAATTTATAAAGAAATCAGTAAAGTAATGGCTATTATCTTAAGTAACAATTGTTATACTTAATATTAATTTAGACTTGATTTTAAATAGATTTCTGGAAAAAAACAAAGTTATAACTTTTAAGTTTCAAATAAAATTATGAAATGTCTTACCTAAATCTGTTAGCGATTTCTGTACGAGGACCAAGCATAGTAACCCATTCCTTTATCGAATGTCCTTTTGTATCTTCCAGATTTTCAATAGATTCAATCATCTAAATTAAAAGAAAAATTTGTCTTAGGACTACAAATTAATTTGGTACTCACTACTCAAAATCAATGATTAAATCCTATCAAAATACAAGATTAAGGACATTTTAATTACTAACTTGTTCATCTTCAACAGTGCCAACAGCTGCTTTTTCAGCACGCCTTCTCTTTCTACTTGGAGCTTCTTCGTCATCACTCTCATCTAGAGAAGAATCATATTAATTATAATATAAAACTTTCTACATGTCATAACAAAGGCAATTATATGAAAAATTTGCCATCCAACAGTAAAGTGCAAAAATAGTACCATAAAGCAAATCTTCATCCCCTCTAATTCTTCCCTCTGCTATGTCTCGTTGTTCTAGAAATCTTTCAGCTGCCACTCGATCAGATTGGGAAATCGGATCATAGTCAGATTCATCAAGATCTGCTGCATCATACCGATCTAATAAGGGATTAGGACGATAATCACTGCAAAATAGTGGAAAGCAATGATTACAAATTTCGGACTTTTCAATTGTTATAATAACATTACAACAGGCAATATCAGAGCATCATTAGACCTGAATATCCAGTAAGGAATCATCCAATAATGTTTTAAAAGTTATATTAAGAATTTCCAATACATTCTAAAAATAAAATAACTGGCGTACTTCAATAAAATAATCTCAATTGCGATGATTTTAATAAAAATGACTCTCTGATTTAATGTTGATGATACAGTAAATAGGTATACCCTTCTTATTAATAAAAGCTTGTTATTAAAAATTAAAATAAAGGCTTATAAAGTAAATCCTAGCATAAATTAAAAACTTCGAAATAATTGAAAACAATCTCCAGTTGTCCCAGAAGTATAGGAAAGAAGTATCAAATGAACATTTAGATTAAAATACATTAATGAAGGTCATCGAGCACCTATATGTACTCACTTTTCCATATTATCTCCAAATAACTCTTCCCCGTCTTCTTCTTCTTCAGCCATTCGGTCTGCATCCTCGATAGCTGCTTCACCACCAAACATTTCAGTCTCATCTTCAAACATATCTCCACCTTCATCATCATTTATTGGAACCCCTCGTCTAGTTTCATTAGTTTCTGAATCACCAGTTTCCTTAAAATTTTGAAATTTATACATTTATTGAAATTTACAACCTTAATAAACAATACACGTAGTAAATGTGAACATATAAGAATATGGGACTTCATTAAAAATTGTGAAGGAACTACCCATTGGGAGCACTTCATTAAAGGTTTACATTATAATAAAACAACATTAAAAAGTTGAAGTACAGTTCTTTGACATGCAAATAATAATTTAAGGATTAAATTAACAAAAAGAAATACAACTTACAGACATTCTGAAATAATTTAAGTTACTACTACAAAACCCCTAAACACTTGTTGATACACACCAGACTGAGTAATTTTGCGCGGGTAAATGTAAGTGCTACCAACTGCACACTAAATAAAAAAATATATTTAATATTAATTAAATATACTTCGATAATTTTTCTACTGTATTTAACTAAAAACGAAGTCGAACTTCTTACACTCTGAAAGAGTAACTTTTCACATTTCATAAAATGTACATAATAAACTTTATAATTTATAACCTTTCAAAGGTGACCGGTTAAGGTTGCATATCCTTAGAATTGTTTAGTGTTTATGTGTGTTAACAGTCATGTGGAGCTTCGAAGTTAAAGAACTTATGGTTTTCTTTGAAGCTTTTCAGATGCTGGTGGTGTCTTAGTTACGCATATTTTGCTTGGTTTTGCTTAAAACTAAAAATGTCTCCTACTGTTCCAACTACCACAAATGTGTTGACAAGAGACCAACCCTTGTCAAACCACACTCTGCTGAAAGAAGGTGAAGACAAGTTTTTCTACAAAAAAAAATTGAATAAAGTCTTTTTATTTGTTATTATTTTTCTGTCTGTTATGATTCCCATTATTTATTTAAGGACACTTTATCATCTCTAGATTTCATTGGTAGTTACATTGTACTGTTCATTGCTTCTTTTAATTATGAATTTTTATTTTTTAGATCAGAATTAGTTTGCCGTGTAAAGTACTGCAACACTTTGCCTGATATTCCATTTGATCCAAAGTTTATTCAATATCCATTTGAATCTACTCGGTAATACCCTTTAAAGTAATTAAACCTCATTTGTTATTCTCCTAATTATAAAATTGAGTGTATGCATTTTTGTTCAGATTCATTCAATATAATCCCACTTCACTGGAACGAAATTATAAATATGAAGTTCTTACTGAACATGATCTTGGGGTTACTATTGATCTCATTAACAAAGACATGTATGCTGCTGATCACAATGCAGTTCTTGATCCTGCTGATGAGAAACTACTTGAAGAAGATATCCTTACACCTCACGATTCTAAAAGGTAGGTGAAATTTATTGTTTCCATTATTAAAATAATTTAACAAATTTGACTGATATAAACCACTATTGTATTGTTATTCATATAAAATAATTGAAATTGTATTGTGGTTGCTAATCTTAATTTAATCTATCTATATTACTAATATCTTAAAATCCTGTATGCAGGTCTAGACATCATTCTCGATCAGTTTCATGGCTTCGTAGAACTGAATATATTTCCACTGAACAAACACGTTTCCAGCCACAAGTTATGGATAAAGTTGAGGCTAAAGTTGGATTTAGTATTAAGAAAAGTCTCAAGGTATTAACAAAATACTTTTTATTTATCTATTAATTAACATAGTACTATTTATAAATGTATTTGACTTTTTTTAAAAATTATATATTAAGTATGTAGGAGTGGGTATGATTGAATGATCAGACTTCATTGATTTAAATAATCGAATGATTCCATAATCGAATGATTGTAAAAAAAACAACAATTACGTTAAACAATTCACTTCGATCATTCGTTTCTCAAAACCTATTAATTCGAATGATTGAATCGAAAGATCTGATAATAGCCATTCGATTATGCCCACCCCTATAGTATGAAGTAATTATGTTACTTCCTAATTATTTAAATCTTCTAGTATTTTGTATTGTAATGAATTTGATAAGGAATATCATATTCAGAGAAACATTGAAATATATATAATTTTTGCATTTTAGCTGAACAGATTTTGTTGTTCATGGGATGAAAAACTAAATAAATATATTTAATAAACTATTTTATTATCATGTTAGTTATAAATGTATTAACTTTGTTATATTTTTCTTTTAGGAAGAAACCCTTTACATGGATAGAGAAAGCCAAATTAAAGCAATTGAAAAGACATATGATGATGCTAAACTACCTATAGAGAAACATCATAGTAAACCTAATGTTGTTCCAATTGAAATTCTTCCTGTCTTTCCAGATTTCCAGGTACCTATTTTATGTTTTAATTTTTAAACTTAAGAAAAATCTAGTTGAGAAAAAAATTTGTGTTTTACAGTTCTTAATTCAATCATAACAGTAAAATGTCTATAACGGATTGGTTGTACTGTCACATTCATTATCTCCAATAATTTCATCAGTTTATTCCATACTAGATGTTGCGTGGGACTTCGTCTGCGTCAATTTCAGTTATTATGATCGCTTTTAAGACGTTTTTAAAAGATTATGTTGGGTTGTCCGAAAAGTTCGTAGAGAAATTTGGACAACAATTTAAATTGAACAGCTTAAAATTTATTTATTTAATATACAAAATAGTTACCACCGTCAGCGATTACTCTATCCCAACGCCTTGAAAGGTCCATTCCTTTTTTCCAAAAATCACTGTCCTTCCTCCTTAAGAACAATAAAAGGTCTGTTATGACGTCATCTTTTGAAGAGTAAGATTTCCTTTGTAGAAAATTTTCGAGGGAACAGAAAAGACAGAAATCCGAAGGAGCAATGCCAGAAAAGTATGGCGGGTAAAACTTCCCATCTGAAGCTTAATAACTTTTGCCGAGTTGTTAGACATGGGGCCTAGTGTTGTCTTGTTGGAATAGCACTCCTTTCCGACTCGCCAACTATGGCTGTTTTCACTTCAATTGCTACCATCAATCGGTCCGTATTTATAGTTTGTTTTTTTAGAAGTAGCTCAACATGTATGGGTCCCTTCCAATCCCACCAAATACTGAGCATCACCATCCTTGGATGCAAGCTGGTCTTTAGTGTAGCAAGCGGCGTCGTTCCAGGCAACCCCCAAGATTTTTTTCGGCTAGTGTTGATATAGAGAATCCATGTTTTGTCACCAGTAACAACTCGTTTCAAAAATGGATCCTCCACTTTTTTTTTTTCATCAGCAAATCACAATATGAAATCCTTTCAAAAAGATTCCTTTCACTGAGCTAATGGGGAATCCAAACATCGTAACGACAGACGTACCCGGCCTTCTTTAGATGATCTAAAACGGTCGGTTTGCTGGCTCTTAATTCCGCCGCTATCTCACGAACAGTAATTCGATATCCTCGATGTAAAGAGTTGAACTCCGGCCAGCCCGGGGTTGGTCTTCGAAACTGAAATCTTCTGATCTAAACCGCGAAAACCACTTCCGAACCGTGCTATCAGCAATTGAATCGCTGCCATACACAGAACGAATATACAGTTTGGGCTACGTTTTTCCCTTTTTTAAAAAAGAACAGCATATTATGTCGAAAATGAACTGAATCGTCACTCATGTTGGTTTGCAATAAACTACACTACTGATGCTTAATAAAGATGAATTCAGTGTGTAAACATAGTTAATTCCATGAGGATTAAAGGCGTATAAATAAACATTAATCTCGTGATTCATTTTTAGTAGAAAAAACTGAAGGTAAATTTTATTTTAAAAATCCCTACCAACTTTTCAGACGACCCATTATTTTAAAGTATTTCTGCTTAAATGATATTTTTGGTTTTATTTTCTTGTGGCATAAGAACATACTGATTTTCTCCGCAACCCGATCTTCACGTAAATCGATTCCTACGTGTTTACATGCTTGCCCATGTGATTTATTAAATGTTACGGCAAAAGATAACTTAACGGGAAATTGAATTATTTTAAAATTAAAAGGTAAATCATTTGGAATCGTTGGGATTCGATGTCAATTTTCTCTGTTTTTTTCCCAAATTTTCGACTGATTATTCGGTCCAATTGGTCGCAGCATGATGTTATATAGCCTATAGCCTTCCTCGATAAATGGACTATCCAACACAAAAAGAATTTTTCAATTTGAACTAGTAGTTTCTTTCTTCTTGCTTTATAATATTAGTATAGATTAGACCAAATAGAATGATAGCCTAAATATTTTATGTTATAACATGCTGGTTTGAGTGGAATACTTTTTAAATATTTGATCTATTATATCTTTAAAAAAAACAACAGTATAGACTGCTTTAATTATTTTTTTGGGTGTTTTTTTTTTCCATATCAATTTCAATAACAAATATATGTGCTAAATATCAAAAGTGGCACCAAAATTGTTATTAGCTATCTTTAAAAAACACTTTAACAGAAATGAACTCAGATTGATTATTAGAGTATTATGAATGTGTCCTTTATCATCAGCAGTGAATGGTAACATTATTAAATCAACTGTTCTCTGTAATCGTATGCGATAAGTTGCCTGTACCCCTTATGCTCATTGTTTTTGAAATGTTAGAAAATGGTCAATTGAAATGCTGTGATTGTAAACTGCAGTTATGTGATGACAAGAAATGCTGAATGTATCTCTGTAATATATAAGGGATTCTCATTACAAGGCTTAAATATTTGCCATAAAGAATTTTAAAATGTTTTCCTACGAGACCTCCTGGACCTTTTGTTGGAACCACTCACATAACTGACTATGACTTCCATGCATCTCTAACAAGATATAGGCTTCTGGGCTCTAATGGAATCCTTACTTAATATGGTCTTTTATTTACAGTATAGCAATAGTTTTTTAATTTGTGAATAAAACCAGAAGGTTTTAGTCAACTGCTGCAGATCATTTTTATTTTCCAATTGCTATTTTCATTTCATCTTTTCTGGGCGTTCCTTTCCTGTTTTATAGTATGGAAAGGGATCTTTATTATTTTATTTTTACTATAAATATCCCCAACTTTTTTTATCAGCAGAAATGATCTCTGTTTTGTTTAATTTTATTTATTTTCTAAGTAGAACTGGATTGCTGTGCCCAATACTAATTTTAATGGTTTTTTTTTTTTTTATAATGTGGTTAACTATTATGTAATTACTTAATCTCTCGTTTTCAGTTATGGAAGTACCCTTGTGCTCAGGTTATGTTTGATTCAGACCCTGCACCTATAGGAAAGACAGTACCCGCTCAGTTAGAACAAATGTCTCAAGCTATGATCAGGTATTTTAGTTGCATCTTTTTGGCATTCAATTAATTATTAATTGAAAATGTTCCTACTTTGTTTTTATCTTTGATTAATAGCATTATATAAATATTCTATAACTTTAAAATATAAATATTTTTAAACGTTATTTTTATTTTGTTCAGATTAATTGTACATATTAGCACAAAATCTAATAATAAATTTTAACATACATATGTATTTTCTATTCAAGAGGTGTCATGGATGAAAGTGGTGAACAATTCGTAGCTTATTTCTTGCCTACTGATTCAACTTTAGAAAAACGCAGGAGAGATTTTACTAATGGTATAGATTATGAAGACGAGGAAGAGTATGACTACAAAATAGCCAGAGAGTATAACTGGAATGTGAAAACTAAAGCTTCTAAAGGATATGAAGAAAATTATTTTTTTGTTATAAGGAATGATGGAGTGTATTACAATGAATTAGAAACTAGGTATGTAACTCATTGCCTTAGAAGTATTATTTGATAGTAATTAATTTTAACTAAAATTTTAAATTATATTTCATGATATATTACTAAAAAATATATATATATAAATAAATAAATATATCATAATGGTAGGAGTGGAAGAAAATAGTTAAGGCCCTCTAAATAAATGCACTTCCCTAAGACTAAAAAAAACAATTTTCATGTTGTCAAAATTTTGACAGACATTTACACCCATTCTGTATTCTATATTTATTATTCTGCCTAAAAACAACTATGCATATTGACCCTAGGAGTTTTTAAAGGGGTTTAAAAAAGGAGTACAACCCTTGGTTGTGCCATTCTTCTGAGGTCATGTAAAATGGTGGTCCTGAGTTCTGTGTGATGTCTTATATTCATTAAAGATCCCTATCCTAATTATATCTGGATTGGCAAAATTTAATAGGACTCCCACTATAGCTTCGTCAAATTATCCACAGTAATATAAAGTGACTTTAATTAAATAAACAAAAAACTTATATACTATATACATCATAAATAATATATATACAATGTGTGTGTATATTAAAAACAATAAATAAATAAACCTGTACCACTACAACACATGAAGGGTCTTGGGCTCAGTATATGTAGAAATTTGTACTGTTTCTAGGCCAACGGCCGTGCAATGAGGTGATTCTACCGAGATCACGCTCAGCCACCAGGTTTTTTCCCCATTTTTGGGTACCCACTTTATAGAGGTTGGGTCTGCCCCAGGAGGGTCTCCATACCCCAGGATCGCCTCCCGGCTGAAATAACAAAATAAATAATATTCCGTCATAACCGGGATTTGAACCCAGGACCCGGTGCACAATAGACTAGTGCTCTATACACTAGACCACGCCGCTCCCATCTATATATATATATATAAAATATCCATAATGAAAATATACATATAAAATACTTTTTTCTTTTTTTCAGAGTCCGGTTGAGTAAAAGAAGACAAAAAGCTGGCACTGCTCCCAACAATACTAGATTAGTAGTTAGACATAGGCCAATGGATGCTAATGAATTTAATATTCACCGTCAAAGGGAAAAGCAACTTCAACATCCTATTGAAGAAGAGGATGAAGAAGAAAGTGCTGGTAAATTCATAGTTTCTTTTTGTTCCGAATTTTTGCACCTTTTTTTTTTATATATCCTTTAACTGACTAGTTTTTCCTGTTTTTTTTTGTGTTTATCCCACTTTACTGATTCTAAAACTCCATACACACACTTTTTCTATCTTAAAAAAAACTGAGTTATAAGCGTATTTATGTGAAAAATATCAATTTTTTTATTTTCTTTTTCCTCTTTTATATAATTATTAAAAAACAATAATGAATTTTTTTCTATCTTCAAAATAACGTAGTTACAAGCGTATATACAAGCTAGATTTCAATGTTCCAATTTTTTTTCTTTTCTTTTTTCTCTTTTATATAATTATTCACGGTTTTTTGGTTAAAAAACAATAATGAATTTTTTTTTCTATCTTCGAAAATAATGTAGCGATATTTCAATTTTTTTTTTTTTTTTTTTAAATCGCTCTTTACTGATTCTAAAACTCTATACATACTTTTCTCTATCGTCAAAAATAATTGAGTTATGAGCGAATTTATGTGAAAAATATCAATTTTTTTTTTCTTTTATATAATTATTTGTGTTTTGTTGGTTAAAAAATATTAATAAATTTTTTTTCTATCTTCAAAAATAAATGAGTTATTGAATAAAATCCTTTTAATTGGCCGCCATTTTAAAACTAACCAGCTGATATCAACGTCTAGGTGTTACGATCATCGTTGAATGGACTAGTATTTTTTTTTGGTGAATTTCAAAAAAATTGGTCCAGTAGTTTTGGAGATATGCCGCGTATGGCGGACAAACAGATTTTTTTTATTCGTTATTTGGATTCTACGCATCTTGAAACGTAAACCCTCAAATTTTGAGTCGGGGTAATTTTTTTTTTTGGTCGATTACAAAGGTTGATTATTGAAAATAATAAACCAAAATTCACAAAATATAATTAGTAACTGGTGTTACCAACTTTATTAATGAATGGTTCATCCATTTCTTTTAATCTACCATAAATAAACTTTTATTTTTCCAATTTAGTCTCATGTTCTGTGAACTTTTGCTATGCCTACTGTTAATTTTTTTTTTTTTTTTTTTTTTTTTTGTTTGCATGTTTTTCCTCAGGTTTTATTATACTTGGCAGGCAGTTTGATTGTCTTAATTTTTTTTTTTTGCATGTTTTTCCTCAAGTTTTATTATACTTGGCAGTTTGATCGTCTTAAATTTTTTTTTTTTTATTTATTTATTTTTTTTTTGCAAAATTCATTCAATATTTTTATTAATTATATCATACTGAATTCACTCATGTGCCACATTAAACCTACTACAAAGCAGTGCTTGATAGCATCTGTAGTAAAGAGAACAAATAAGTTTCATTTAGCTGCTGTAACGTTATCCATAAACTGTCATGTGGTTTTTTTAGTTTTTATTTATATATGTATATATATACTAAAACTAGAAAACCTGTTCACAATTTTTGTATTCTGATTTCAAATTATTTTATTTTTAGGTGAAGAAGAAAAGAAGGAAGAAGAAAAGAAATCAAACAGCAAAGATTCTGATGAAAGTGACAAAGATGAAGGTAGTGAGAAGGAGGGTGGAAGTGATAAAGATGAAGGAAGTGGTAAGGAGGATGGTAGTGGTAAAGAAAATGATAGTGGAAAAGAAAATGATAGTGGTAAGGACGATGGTAGTGGTAAAGAAAATGATAGTGATAAAGATGAAGCTAGTGACAAAGAAGCTGAAAGTGAAGCTTCTGAAAAAGAAGATAGTGATCGAGAAGCAAGTGATAAAGATGACAGAGAAGGAAGTGGAAAAGAAAGAGGGAGTGGTAGTGAAAAAAGTGGAGATGAAAGTGAAGGAGAATCCAGTGCTTCAGGTCAGTATTTTTATATCAAGATGCTTTGCTTCCTTTCTAAATATATCACACAAATAAAGTAAAAGAAGGGATTTACCTCTGTAATGTAATAAAACCTGAAAATGGATAACAATTTATGTACTCTTATTTAAGGTGTGATATAATCTAGTAGATCAAGTACAGTGGTTCCTGACAAAAATATTTTACGGACCCCTTCATCATGGGCAATACCACTTCTACCAAAATTCTGTATGTCTAAAATGGTCAAGTAGTGGGGGTGCAAATAAAGAAAAAAGAAACAGGGCTCTGGAGGTTCACTTAAATCCGCGAAGTATTTAATTACTAAAAGTTAAAACTAATACAAGATACTTCAAATAATAAGAGTACTTCAGTATAATTAGGTATAATTAGTATATTTTAAATATTTTTAATTCTATCTTTTAAGCTATTTTCGAAATGTTAGAAAATGACCAATTTTATAGTTGTGATTGTGTCAGTCAGTCACTTGTCAGCGATCACTAGCAATTATGTCTCTTAAAATACTGTTTAGTAAATGTATGATTTTATTATTATCCAAGACTTAACTAATATTTTACTCTAAGGTGATTTTTAATATTTTTCTGATTCTCACTTATGCCCTGCATTGCTTACCCCCAAGGGTCCCTGGACCACTTTATGGTAATCACTGATCTATTGGATAGAGCATTAGAATTCTATTTTGAGAGTCAGTCTCCAGCTGTGAATAATTAATTATTAATCCTGTGTTTCCAGCTGTGGGGTCGATCCTTGGGATAGCTAGATCCTTTTGGGGCATACCCAGGTTCTATTGAGTGGGTTCTCAAAATATTGGGGGGAAAAACTGGCAGCTGAGTATGACCTCGGCCTAATCACAACTCATGGCTGTTGGCCTAGAAACAATACATGTCTCTTTGGGTACTATACATAAGACCCTTCATGGGTTGTAAAGGTTTATTTTATTTATTTTTTACAATTGTGAATGTTTAAAACCAACCAAGAAAAAAGGAATGTTTTGATGATTTCATGATTCATAATTATTGTTTTGCACACAATACTGTTTAAATGCTATTAAATCTCCATCATATTAATGTACATAAACAATTTTACTAATAATCCTGTTGTGAACATAGGTGGAGGAAGTTCTCGAAGTTCTGCAAGCGGTTCCAGTAAGTCTGGAAGTGAGGAAGAGGACGAGTAGATTGATTTACATGCTGAGTTGTGTGCTCAAAAATTATAAGTTAATTTAAATAAATGTGCGTGTACATACAATAATAATATTGTCGGACAAATATAAATATATTTTTTATAATGTTCATGTTATTATTAAGTATGTATTATATTACTACCTTCATTCTTAATTTTTTAAATTGTTTTATTTTAATATTGAGATTAACCTGAACCTCTTAAGTTAATTATCTCAACTACATGTACCTGCAGTTAATCTTAGAGAGATAATCTCTGTCTAATAAGAGTTAATCTCTTGACTCATTTTTCTCAAGTGTGAAAGGTAATTGAACATATTTTTGTTTTTTGCGTTGTTTCTTTTGTTTATTGTCTACGAATGTCACAAAAACATAAAATGTGTTTATATTTTTAAATTTTAATGACCGTACCTCTAACCAACTTCTTCTATACTTTTTTTGTTATTTAATACTCTATGATTTATAAATAAAATAAAATATATTAATCTTTTATTAAAAATGCATTAACTCTTATAGTTATTTAGTGATAATACTTAATTCGTTGGCAAGCTGTTGAATTACTCAAGTTCGTAGATACAAAATAGGAGACACTTCTGAACAGGGATGATGCTGGTGATAGTGATTTGTAAGATTATATTTTTCCATTTTTATCCATGTATAGAAGTGCTGCTTTTTGCTTTCAACAGTTCTGAAGAGCATGATGAAACCCACAATCGAGTCATTCTGAACCACAGGTTAATTAACAGAATATGTATTTTTTTAATTAAGAATCCGATGGTTCCAGTGGCAGTACTAAAAATAGTGCAGACAATTTTGGTAATGCTTCATTGACTCCCATCAGTATCACCTCATTCTTTATTACATATGGCCAACTATTCAATTTTTAATTTTTTTTTCTTTTAATAAATAACAGAATATTCATGTTATAAAAATTTATTTAATATAGAAAGTTTTTTTCGAAACGTCATCATAATTAATAATGCATGAAACATATGATAATGAAGAAGGATAATCAAGATAAACAACGTAATTTTAGAAAAAATAGAGAAATTTAAATAACATTTATTATAACTTTAAATTAATATAACATACATATTTACATGAATATAATTGATGGAAAACATTATTCAACTTTAAATCAACAATAAAAGAATAAAATACATTCTTTAAAAAAATATTCCATTTTTTAATATTCAATATGAACTCAGAACTATTGCTAAACCCACATCAATATAATAATATTTTTGGATTACGATATTGCAAAATAACACATTATCTGGAAATCCTTTTAAAATCATTCATTAAACAAGGGGGAAAAAAATGGTCAGTATGTGGTAGATCAAATTGTCAGTTATATGGTATACAGTAAGATAACATGCTTATCAAATAGGATGAAATTTGGCAAAAGAATTTCCAGATCATGTGAGATTCTCTTCAAGGAACTGTTAGAAATGGTAGGTTACAACTGACTTTTATGCCACCAGCTTTGTTGGGAAATTTTTGATTTTTCTGCTTCTGAGAACTGAAGGACTGCAGCAATAGCATTCAGCATGTGTGATTTGCTGGCGATGTCACTGGTTAATAAAAATGAAAGAACCACATTTTTCAGGTATTCCAAGTTAGCTCCCTCACGACTCTGACATTGCACAAACCTGGGAATTAACATAGAAAAAAACAAAGCTATTAATTTCGGTTATATTGGAGTATATGAAACTCGAGAAACAAAATATATTTCATAAATTTACTAGTAATTAATTCACCAGAATGAGTTGTCATTTATGTTTAAAAATATACTTTTTGACCGATTTATAATTTATTGCAAAAACCAAGAATATTCAAAACAAACTTTCATGAATAACCTCTCATTTAAAAGAATCAAATTTATAAAATATTAATATTTTTAAAAAATGTATACCTTCTCACACCGGCAAGGTTATGCTGTGTAAAAAAAAATATGGTGCGGGCACACGACTTCACTTACCTCCGTTTTTAAAATCGATTATAGAATTACCAAATACAGATAGAGATAAAAATGAGTAAAACCATTAAAGCATTAATTAAATTGAATTAATATAGAAACATGTGTTTTATTAAAAACTATTATTTTCTATATATATCTTAAATAATCAGTTACTTTTATCGGCTTTTTATCACTCTTTATTCAATTTTGCAAGCTTGTGTATAAGATATTATATTTTCTAAAATCTTTATCTTTCTAACGGTATATTATACGTCTATATTACTGTTCTTATGTTCAAAAACAAAATTGGCGCGCTGTGCTTCATTAACAAGCCGCCAGGTTGCAGCACCGTCAACATGAATTTTCCTTTTCGGGAACCCAAAAAACATTTAGATAATATTTTTTCTAAAATCTTTAGCTATCCAACGGTATATTATACATCTTTATTACTTTCACTTACTATATATAGTAAGGGGAAGTATTGCGATCGTGAAAATTTTCGAATTCCAGTTTTCAACGGAAATACACGTTTTAGGGTCCCCTGAGTCCAAATAACCAAGTCCCGAAAAAAGGTCTGTGTGTGTGTGTGTGTGTGTGGTAACTCCCGGGCGGAAACGGTAAGCCCTATGAAACTGAAATTTCATATTTAAGACATCTAAACGCCCGAGACGTGACAAAACTTTTTTCATCAAAATGAGCCTACCAGAAGAGGCACTTTAATAAAATGCATTTTGCACCTTTTTTCGATTTTCTCAAAAACGGTTCCGACGATTTTGATTAAACTCGCTATATCGATGTAAAATTTAATGGGCTTTAATATCATGTAGGTTTTATTTAGATAAAAATGGTCTGACAGGGCTTAAATGCCGATATTTTAAATTTGCTTCCCCTAAAGTACCTTTAATTTTGTAGATTCAATAATAATAACTAGATTATCTTGTTAACGCTGATGAAAAACTGGTAAATATATAAATTGAATAAATTCGATACCCAACTAAAGGAGAAAACAGAAAAAATATTTTTTTAATGCAATTTTTCGTTTTTGAACATAAGAGCAGTAATATACATGTATGATATACCGTTGGAAAGCTAAAGATTTTAGAAATATTATCATCTCATACACAAGCTTTTAAAAGTTAATAGAGAGTGATGAAATGAACATAACACTAACTGATTATTTTAGATAATAATATAATAGATTTTTTAATCAAACACATATTTCTATAGAAATTTAATTTAATTAATTCCTTAATAATTTCACGTATTTTTATCTCTAACTGTATATGAAAATTCTTTCATTGATTTTAAAAATGGAGGTAAGTGAAAGTCGTGTGTTGCCCGCACCAGATTTTTACTATTGTGTTCAAAAAATGCATAAAAAAATATTTGTTCAGTTCTCTCCTTTAACTGTTAATCAAATACGCTCAATGTGCATATTTAGCTATTAATTATCAATGGTAAAAAGATAATATAATTATTTTTATAGAATATACAAAATTAAAGGTACTTTAGAGGAAAACAAATTTAAAATATCGGGGCATTTAAGCCCCATCAGACTATTTCAATCAGAATGAAATCAACATGATATTAAAGCCCATTAAATTTTACATCAATAGTTTAATCAAAATCGTTAGAGCCGTTTTTGAGAAAATCGTAAAAAGGTGCTAAATGCATGAGATAAAGTAGGAATTCCGGTCAGCTGATTTTAGTGAAAAAGTTGCTGTAACATCTCAGGCATATAGTAGGCTTAAATATGAAATTTCAGTTCCGTACGACTTCTCATTTTTGCGCTAGAGTTACCACACACAGACCTTTTTGGGGAACTTGGTTATTTGGAATCAGGGGACCCTAAAACGGGTATTTCTGTTGAAAACTGGAATTCGAAAATTTTCACGATCGTAATACTTTCCCTTACTATATATTTCATTTATCAAAGTAAAAAATACCAGAAATCACAACAGTTTTCATTTTATTCGGGGAATTATTTCAAATGAACTATTTAAAATACATCTATAAAGTTAAATGTAGTTTCCATGAAAGTCTGATATAGTTCAATGTGAAACATCTGTTTTGATGAAATAATCTTTAAAGTAAAAATAATTAGTAATTATGTCAGTTTATGGACTTATACAAATTTCCATCTATTTTAAAAACTTACTTATGATTTGGTATGATTGTTTCTAAAATCTTGTGTACTGTATGGAAGAATATAAGTTTAACAAAACTGTATGATGGCAACACTGAATCCTATAACTTCCTTAATTACAAATAACACATGTTCATAATTTTATGGGCTTATAATGACATTCTGTTAACTTGTACAGCTTATTTTATTGTATATTAACTTTTATAAACTCTTGCACGGTACATTACATATCTATATTACTACTCATACTGTTAAAAAGATTTTTTTTATTACAGAAAATTTAATTTTCCTACCTAAAGAAAAACTTTATTGCAATGTATTTCACATGTAAACCTTCAGGAAAGAGTGCCCTAAATGATCATGACATAAATCTTTTGAGTGGTTTAGAAGGAGTTAATAGAAACTGAGAATCGTGTTATCATTTTATATATATATATATATATATATATATATATATATATATATATATATATATATATATATATATAGAAATTGCAAAATAAACGATATTCAAATGAAGAGAAATCTTAAAAAGGCAGTTATAAAACTTAAGCTATTGAATAAAAGTGAATACCTATCAACTTGGCATCGAAGTGCTTCAGATAATGCCTCTCCTCGGGCATTCAGTTGGGCAATTGTTCTTTCGGACTCCCTCAACAAGCCTTCAAGTTTATGTTTGTCCTTTCTCAACCTTGATAACTCCACATCTCTACGAGCTACTTCCTCGGAATAATGAAGTACTACAGGTCCTTCTTCACCACTCTAGTACAAAATAATGTAATTTATGGAAAATAAATAAAATGATATAATTTATTTTTGAAACTTATTTCATTAAACTATTTCACAGGTAAGATTTAATATTTTTCATGTTTTTTTATATAAAATCAAATTGGTTACTTGGTTATTATTATAGTAAAATGGTTATTATTATGTATTATGCAATAATAATTAAACAGCAACTGCATTTAATCCAAATTCATTAAATAATTTAGTCCTTTTTTGGCCAAGTAGATAGAACACTGGTCTACTGTTCTCCGGATCCTGGATTCCAACCACGGCTGAGGCAGAGTTGTTTATTCTGTTTTTTCAGCCGTGGAGTAACCCTGGGGTATGAAAACCTTCCTGGGGTACATCCAGTCTCTAAAAATTGATCAGAAAAACCTGATGGCTGATTGTGATCAAGGCCTAATCTTCTCTATGCACGGCCATTGTCCATGAAACAGAGGGAATCTCTAAATATACTTAACCTGAGAACCTAAATAGATTGTAGAGGTAATTTTTTTCTTTTTCTACTCTTTACCTAAAGAAAGGTGACCAAAATATAGGCTTCCATACAAAACATTTTCTTCCAAGGTTTTTTTTCTTATTGTAATTCATTTTGACTCATACCCAATAAATATTAAGTTTAATGTCTAATAAAAATATGCTTTACCGGCATAAAATACTTTCTCAACTCCTTCTATTTTCTTAATAACCCCAACTAAATTTAAAGTTAAAGCAGAAAGATATGGTTGATAGACACTACCTTGTCAGAAGAAATAGTAGAAGGAATTAGAGATGCACGGAGATCGGCAAGTTCATTCTCCCTTTCAGCAACTAGTTCCATAGCTCGCTGCCTCTGTTTAGCAAGTTGAGACTCCAAACTGGACAATTTACCTCTCCATTCCACTTCAACCTGGTTTAGTTTCTCTCTTCCTATCTTCTTCTCATTCAAAATACTCTATTAACAATGTCACATTGTGTAACTTTAAGACTGGCAAATCAAACCTAGAGTTTTCAACCTATAGATAAAGATATAAGAAATCTGGTGGATATAAGGAGTTACAGATGAGCAAAATGTAGTAATAGTTCATGTTTTTAGTTTGTTTATTTATTTAACATCACTTTATGCTACTATGGCTAATCGGACAAGGCTACAGTGGGAATCCTAAATTTTTCCTATCCAGATTTTATAAGGATAGGGATGTTTAACGAGCACCTGACATCGCACAGGCTCGGGACAACCTTTTAACGTCCCCTCCATAGGACGGCATAACTAAGGATTTTTTACTCCCATTAAAAAATCCTAGGACCACCTCCGGGTTTGAACCCATGAGATAGAAGGCTGTTATGCTAGCCATCATGCTACAGGTGATCCCTGCAATTTGAGCAATGGTGTAGTCCGTGGAAGCCTTAAGATCTATTAATTTATTTGTTTTGTTAGTTTTTAATATATAAATATAAGTACAGTAATTAACGGTTTGACCTTTGGCATAGGAGGCTGTTATGCTAGCCACCCTGCTACAAGTGAGTCCCCATTTTTTTTTTTTAGTTCCTAGCATAAAACCACATTGGTAATCAATAACGTTCATTTGTTTTCCTCATCCCTAATAGTCAAATGTATGTACAAACATATACTATATAAAACATTAACATATACTTTATATTTTTAATATTTCTTTAATGAATAATTTATATTCATATATAATTATATTGATTCTCATAATGATATCATAAGTAAATTAATTTAAAATTAAGTCAGTTTAACATTAAAGGGGAGAGAGCTGTTTTAATTATCTCCAGGTCTAAAATATGCATTGTATTTATAATTATTTTAGAATTAAAATTATTTTGTTACTTCCTTTGTTATTGACGTTCATCATTAATAGTAATGAATCATAAGCTTTCAAATGGAATAGAGAAAACTCCCTCTGAGAGTTACCAATAGGCTTTCAAACCAGGGAGAAAAAGTAAACATCAAAAATATCTATAAATATATTTGATTGATCTTCAAATATATAATATATCGGTAAATATATTACTTATAACAAATAAATGAAGAATTATCTATTAAAAAGAAAAAACATACCTTTTGCAACGATTCTATTTCCTTTTTGTGTAACAATTCCTTTTCATCTATTTGAGCAAGGAGATCACGAATTTTTGACTTAAGTTTTTTTATTTGTGAGCGCAACTCTTCTTCATTTATCGATCCAGTCCTATAACTAGATAAAACAAACAAAATTTAAATTAATGCAGTATTCAATAGCACATAATATAACACATAATACAAGGAGTATTACTTGCTAAATTTATTATCTATATAAATGCTATGCCACTTATTATTTACATAATTTATTCAACAGGAATTCAATAAAAATATTGACCTTCAATTTAAAAAAAATATTATTCAGTTTTAAAAGAGCTTATGATTAAATAAAACCAATAATCACCTTGGAGTGTCATTATGTTGAGATATTTGAAACTGATTTTTGTATTTATCAAATTCTTCTTTTAAATGATCATATTCTTCCTGACAGTGTTTATGAGAATCTTGAAAAATACTATTATCAGGTAAACATTCTGCTAATATAGCTGAAACAAAGCACAAGAAAAACTTGTTAAAAAGGTTTATGATCAAAACCTTATATTTTTTATACCTCAGTGAATATATGTAACTTAAATGAAGAATATATAAAGAATGTAACATTAATGTAGAATGTAAAATAAAATTTAGCTTGAAAGAGCTTATAAATATAAAATTCACCTTTCAAATCAAGTGGCTTCTCAGAAATTTTATTAGCATCGTGAATGATTCGGCGAATCCTGTGGGCAATACTTTCCAGACTGTCATCACCTTTTTCTTCCCCTCTTTCCATTTCCAATTGCGCAATCCGTTCCCTCAAGCGTGTAATTGCTTCTTGATCAGACTGCCTCAACCTATCATAGTTACCAACAGTTAATGACAATTCAGCTAACTTAGCTTCCAAGTTGGCTACTCTTTCTTCATGAGCAGCAGCTAGCTCCCGTGATCGTGCCTCAGCCTCCTTCACTTTTTCTTGTTCTTTCTGACTTGATTGCCTTAACTGCTGCTTAAGGAGAGCTAATTCATGTTTCAATTTTAAAGTTGTGGCACCAGAAACCTCTCTGTTATCTTTAAGTCTTTCTCTTAAGGCTTCTAGATTAGCTATTGCATCCGCAGCTTCTTTTTTACTATTGTTGGATTGTTCTAACAATGTAGTCAATTCTGAACGAAGAGTTTCTAAATTCGCCTCAGCTTTCTCCCTCTTGGCTCTTTCTTCAGAAACCACCTTCTGCAACTCCCTTGATAACAAATAAAAATATTAATTTGTTAATATTTCATTCAATAATCAAAATACACTAAATTAAAAACATGTTTACTACTTACATAACATCCTAGTTAAGCACACTTACGTAACAGATCGAATACCATATTGCAAAATCTTAAATACATTTAATTATAAAATCAGAATTGAAAAATTATTTATTAAATATGAAATATTGAACGAGAGCATATAAATGAAAAATTGAAGGATTTCTTTACCAATTAAATTATTTAGGTCTATTACTTAATTTTTTTTTTTTTAAATAATTCTTTGAGAGAAATGAAGTTAGTCCACAGATTACCAATGTTTCGGTTATTATAATGCCATCTTTAGGTGCAAAAACACCTGTTTATCTTTAGGGTTTGTTGGTAATTCCACTTAGAAACCTCATGTCTGAATTAGGATGAAAAGCCACTAATTCACTATTGAATTCTTGACCTTCACCTTAAATTATAGTTGACTTCTATGACCAGATTAGAAAGAAGAGGTGATAAGAGGATAGAGAACCACCCTGTCCCCATACTACTGGATACTTTATTGTTGACACAATACTGTTTACTTACTTGTAAATAATTTAAGAGAAAATTGTCATTAAATATAAAATATTAACCTAATCATAACTCCATGATCATTGTGCTCTTTTTCTCTTTGGTGGCGCTCAATAATTAATTTTGATTTAAAATTTTCCATTTCTGATAAATGAGCTCTAGTTTCATGATCCAAGCGGCCTTGCATTTCTTTTATAGTTTTTTCCAACTAAAAAAAAGTCATAGATAAAAAATAATCATAAAAATGATTAATACAAAACAATTTATAAATCATTACATCTAATTTTTCAGTTCTCAGCTGCTTCTTGTCTGCTTGAAATCCAGCTTCCATTCTAGACTTCTCTTCAGATAATGTTGCTAGTGAATTCATTAATGTTGTGAGCTGACTTTTCAATTGTTCTGTAGTTTCATTATTCCTTTCCGATGACATCTACAAATAAATACGTGAATAATTAACCAAGAAAGAGATTAAAACAAAAATACAGAAAAATAGCATATGAATTCCACCACCTCTTCATTTGTTGATTCTTCAGACACATCAGAAGTGTTGGCATCATTACCTTTAGGTACAGATGAGGACTTGGAAAACGCTTTTAGACTCGATTCTAATACTTCTTTCTCTTTTAACAGACATTTGTGAGCAGTCACTAGATCTAAAGAAAGAGGAGTTTCAATAACTCTCATGCAAAATTATTATGGCTATGCCCAGGTAGTGGCAAAATAGCTCAAATGTTAATTTGCCTTAAGATATTTTGTTTAAAACAATTTTTATTATCTTACAACATTTTACTCTTTTTTTTTTTTACATTATTTGCCTGATACATGATTAGAAAAATGTTTATTTGCCAAAGATTTATCATATTTTAAAATAAAAAATCAAACAAATGTTGATGAATTTCATTAAGAAAGAAATAATAATTTAAACAGTACCAGCATGAAAGACATCACATTATCTATTTATTATTTTCTTTTTTTATTTATTTATTTTTTTTTTTTTGTCAGAAGAAACAGTCATGATTATTAAGATGAATATAGGCGGAATAATCAGGAGTCAGACTTTTTCTAAATATTTTTAATTTTGCCAACGTTTCGGCTCAAGCTAGTGAGCCATCATCAGGGCATTACTGAGCCATGTCCAAGCATAAACTCAGTTTATGTTTGGACAGATCAAATAATCATTGGAAAAAAAAACCTAACCAAAAATTGTTTTTTAGAATGGCTTGCCCACTCTTCATCACCAAGTCTCCCAGAACAACAATCAATAAGATCTTATTCTGACCAGTATTAGAAAATATCCTAAATATATAACGAAATATAAAGCATATCACATGCATGTTTTGTGAGCAGGACCCCATGGAAATACACTCAATTTTTATTCGATAATTAAAATGATTTTAAGCAACTAACAAACATTGCATTATTAGAACAAATATAAAATAACTAAAAAACACATATTTCTTAAGATGGAAAGCTTCACCCAGGAATGGGAATAATTCAAATTTTGTAAATTAATTTTAATGAAATTTACAACTGTATTATACAAGAAAATGTATTAAGCAAATCTGATCATCGATCACATGGGCTTGATAAAGGTGTGTGAAAAAAAACTAACCAGTGGTGGCACTTAAGTGCTTATTTAAATTAGTAGGTCTCGAGGCCATCATTTTTTCAGCCACCTCCGAAGATTATTTAAACAGATGAAGATGAGGGTTGGTTGTAGACAAGTGGGTTAGATGGACGGGTAGATTGAAATTAAAGGAGGTATATGCATTTCAGGCTTAGTCTGCAACTAATCCGATATTTAGGTCTTTATGGAATGTTTTATTAGTGACAAAGGAAGGGGCATTTAGGTCTTTTAGAGGATTTTGGAAGCGGAAAGAATTTGATGGTTTGGTGGATTCCCATAGCTCAATCCTATATGTCCAAATAATGATGGGAATATAAATTAGTTATTAGTAGTAGATGGGAAGTTTAGAGCATTTGTTGTAAACGGTATCTGCAAACTGTTCCTTGTCATTCCAGTCTAGCGTGGGAATTCCAAGAAAGATTTTTGTCAAGATAGAGTCCTAGGTAACAGATCTGTTCAACTAATGTAAGTGTAATATTGCTAAAGGATATATTGAGACAGGCCGACATAGGTTTGCAGCGAAGTATAAAGGTTATTTGATGGGATTTAGTAGGATTGATTTTAATGCTCCACTTCAGGCACCACTTTTCAATTGAAATAATGAGTGAGTGAATGGTTTGGGAAGCAAAAGTTGGGTCATTATTTACAGATAACAGACCTGTGTTATAGGGGTAGGTAATGAGGACAGAACTAGGATGGATTGGAATATAAGCTGTATATATGGTATAAAGGATTGGGCCCAAGATATTACCTTGAGGTAGACTGGTGGACTGAGAAAATATAGATTATTAGAAAAGGTTGTGGTTTCCTTTAGAGGTTCTATACATAAGGTAGGAACGGATTAATAAGAAGTACGTAAGAGAGTGAAATCAAGGAAGTTTGTATAGAAGTCCTGGGTGGAAAGCAAGGCTAAAAATTCATATTTATGTTGCTGATGAGTTGTGATAATATACCATGATTATGCTAGAGGGAGAGGGGTGGGTCAGTGGGTTGGTGCAAGTTGCTTTGTTGCCTACCAACCACAGATGACCAGAAACTTAAATCCAAATAATAATATGTTCGCGTCTCGCTGCAGGAGGGGCTTTTATCTCGGGATTTAATCATGGCCCTCAGAAACCCACGGCGAAACTACTACCTTCTAATATAAATATGACAGAACAAAATTAATATCTGACCTTAAATAATAATTTTAACTAAGTAACTGTTTGCAAAAGAAAGCGAAGTTATATTTATTAGAGTTAATGTAACCTTAAACATCTATATATGTAAATTGAAATTATATAAAAATATTCATGAGTAAAGCTGAGGGCTATAGGGAAAGGGAGGATAAATAAATTTAATTAAATCAACCATGTCCATGATACAAACCAGTGCCATATGACTTTGTGGTTGTCTTAACTCTCCCAACCACCACAGAGAGTAGACACCTCTGTAGTAAGTAAATTTAGGGTTCTGTTGTATACTCAATATAAGAGTGTTCTGTATTCCTGCATCATTAATAAACTTTTTCAAAGGTAGGATGAAATCTCCTGTTTAACTCAATTTATTGAAAGATATTCCTGAAACTTGGGATTGCAAAGTGATTAGACCGTGCTCTAAGCGTCTCCGCTTATAATATGATTTATCTGTTAATTTTACTACGTTTTAAGTTGTGATTTTTTTAACAAAAAGAACCTGTGACATTATTAGTTTTATTTAGTGTGAAGAGAAGAAGAACTTTTTGGTTTTTAATTATTTTTGATGTGAAAAACATGTGAACCATAAAGGTTAGTTTTTTTTTTTTATTTTGTTACTTTTATTTTTCAAGTTTAAAACCTTTAAAAAAAAAGACTGTAGTGAGCGATTAAACTTGAAAAACCGTAATCAGAAGAAGTGTGGGGCTATATCGCTCGAAGAACCGGGTAATATGGAGCTGCAAGAAGAGGCAGGTCCGTCAACGACCAATGAGGTTACTAACGAATGGGAACTTGTTACGGGACGAAAAAGGCCATCTCCTTCATCTGACCCAAGAATCATCAATAAAAAACGTATTCAAGTAGAAGTTAGCAACAGGTATGACCCTCTCCTAAATACAAGTAGTGTCGAACCTGACATGCCGCCAAATCAAATAGACAGTGCAAAGGTAAAACCACCTCCTATATTTCTAAAAGGTTTTCAAAACATAGAAGCGTTAATATTCTTCTCCATTCTTCCACCCCAGCATCAGTAATTAAAGAAGAATTGAAGAGTTTCGGCTACGAAGCTACAAATGTCAGAAATGCTATTTCGGCCAGGACTAAATTACCATTACAAATGTTTTTCGTTGATATCACGAAAAACACTTTTAATGAAAAAATATTTGATATCAACTATATTTATTACACCCGAATAAAGGTGGAAGAGGCTCACAAAGAGGGAAATACCTCAGTGCTTTAGGTGCCAGGGTTTTGCCCACACCAAATCATATTGCAACCATCAGCCTCGCTGTGTACGGTGCGGTGAGGCCCACGAAACCTCTGCATGCCTTAAAACTAAAGACACGCCCGCGAAATGTGCCAACTGTGAAGGGGCACATCCCGCCAACTACAGAGGATGCCAAACCCTCAAAAATCTGAGAGCACAGCGAACCCAAAGGTACCGCCCGCCGCCGGTGTCTGTCGAACCTCCTTCGGACCTAGAACAGTATCCAGCACTACCGCACAGCCTTCATCAACCAGCGCCTCCAGAACCTGTTCGTGCACCCCCAAGGATGGACCGCCAAATCGGAACTCGGCCCAGCGTTGAAGCTCAGCAGCAACCACAAGCAAGGTCAGGTATGAGGGAAGACAGTAAACAGCTGGTGCCCCCAGCTGGCTCTGTTCCTTTTCCACAGAAAAATTTAATAAATAATTTAAATGCCCTCATCCAGCCCCTTTACAGCCTAATTAGTCAAATAACTCAACTCACTCAAGCTTTAGCTACAACGTATGGACATTAGTTCTCTGACTGTTGGCTCCCTGTCAATCCTTCTTTGGAACGCAAACGGACTACTTCGACATAAAACTGAATTGGAACTTTATGTTCATCAAAAGCATATTGACATTGTACTTCTGACGGAAACACATCTCACATCACGTAACAAACTTTATATACCAAATTATACTTTATACAGAACTGACCACCCCGATAATACTTCTCATGGAGGGACAGCTATATTAATAAAATCTAACCTTAAACATAACCCTATACACGTAGACTCGACGGCTCAGATACAAATAACAGGAACACAAATACAGACCAAATACAAAACTATAACACTTGCTTCCATTTACTGTCCCCCTAAATACAGCATTACTGAACAAATGTTTATTAAACTATTTAAATCATTTGGTAGAACATTCCTTGCAGGAGGCGACTTCAACGCGAAACACCAATACTGGGGTTCACGATTATGCACACCAAGGGGCAGGAGACTCAAGTCTGCTGTTACCCAGCTATCATTAACGGTATTTGCCCCCGACAGACCAACTTACTTACCGAATTCTCAATACAAAAAACCTGATGTACTGGACTTTTTTATAGCCAAAGACTTGTCTCTACCTATTACAATTACAACTGAAACAGACCTTGGCTCTGATCATTTACCGGTGAACTTGATGTTGGGGGTAGAAAAATCCTTTGTGGAAAAAAAACCATCGCTTACATATGGCATCATCAATTGGGACCTTTTTTCTGAACGAATTAATGCCCAGCTGACCGTTCCTAAAGCATTAAAAACCGAAAAGGATTTGGAAGAAGCGGTTGAACTCTTCACAACAACTATTCAAGAAGCTGCTTGGTCCTCACAAGAGACAAAAATAAGGCAAACAGTAAGCTCGCCGTCCTACCCTCAATATATCAGAGACCTAATCAGAGCCAAAAGACGGACAAGAAAACTATGGCAGACCAACAGACTTCCTTCTGACAGACGACTTTTTAATAAACTTAACAACGAACTAAAAGAGAAATACGGAAATTTAAACAAACTAATTTTGACATCTATCTGGAAAACTTGACGACGGATGACAACAGCCTTTGGCGACATACTAAGCGACTTCTAAAGCATCACGAAGTATCTGTCCCATTGAGAAAAGACGATGGTTCCTGGGCTGTGTCGGACAGAGAGAAATCCGCACTTTTTTCTGACCACCTTTCAACTGTTTTTCATCCTCACATAGACTTAACAGACATACACCACGAAAATTATGTGCAGAAATTCTTAGACTCCCCTCTTCCTATGTCTCTTCCGCCAAAATCCTTTACTCCTTCCGAAGTATCTAGACAGATTATGAAAATGCCAAAAATAAAGACTCCTGGTGATGACCTTATCACTGCTGAGGTACTTCGAAAAATCCCCAGAAAAGCTTTAGTCTTTCTTACAACACTGTACAACGCTATACTTAGGACAACTAAATTCCCTATTCAATGGAAATATTCTACAATTTCAATGGTAACACAAACCCAACAAAGACAAACATAGACCTGACTCTTATAGACCTATTAGCCTTCTTCCGGTATGTTCTAAAATATTTGAAAAACTCTTGCACGAACGCATTATTAACATACTGACAGACCAAGACATATTACCAGATCACCAATTCGGATTTCGATCTTCTCATTCCACAACACAACAGCTACACAGAGTTACTGACTTTATTTCTACTGCTCTAGAACTAAAACAATACGCATCTGGGGCATTTTTGGATGTAACATCCATACTCAGGCTTTTGATAGGGTGTGGCACCAGGGTCTTCTTTTTAAACTGAAACCTATTCTTCCTTGCACATATTATTTAGTTCTACAGTCTTTTCTTCATGACCGTTTCTTCTCTGTCCGACAGGGTTCAGAGACCTCATCAATAAAACCAATCTGTGCAGGTGTTCCCCAAGGTTCTATCCTGGCCCCACTTCTCTACCTTATATACACTTATGACTTACCAACAGACCAAAACATCCTAACTGCGACATATGCCGACGACACTGCTATTATTATGAGAAACACAGACCCAATACAGACCAGTATGACATTACAACACCACTTGGACAATGTACAAAACTGGTGTAAGAAATGGAAATTAAAAATTAACCATGACAAGTCACAACATGTTACATTTACTTTAAGACACGGAACCTGCCCTCCAGTTTATATAGACAACCACCAGATACCACAAACAAATACAGTAACGTACTTGGGACTAATCTTTGACAAAAGATTGACATGGGGCCCACACGTCAAAACAAAACGCAAAACTTTAAACTTTCGACTCAGATTATCATATTCGATACTACATAAACACTCTAAATTACGCATAAGACAGAAGCTTAACGTATATACTTATTTATTAAAACCTATATGGACTTACGCATGCCAAATTTACGGACCTGCTAAAAAGACACACATTCAAAAAATACAAACCTTTCAATCCAAATTTTTAAGACTGACAACGAACTCACCACCTTATGTTTCAAACGATACTCTTCATACCGACTTACGCATTCCGACTGCAACAAACCACATTCGAATGTCGTACAAAAGATTTTACGACAAACTACATGGACACACTAACCGATTTGTTCAAAATATGGCTACAACTGACATCCCTGACATAACTCGGCATAGACTGAAAAGGAGTTGGATGAGGGACCTCCTAGCCTAAAATAATAGATCCTGTTTGAATGTCAGGAGGATGCACCACTGGGTGCTGTCTCCCTCATGCCTAACCATGCCATGTCTCCTTGTTTATAAAATCCCATTTGCTTATTGTAAACATTTTACAGGTGCAAATAAAATCATTAATAACAAAAAAAAAAAAAAAAAAAAAAAATATTCCTGAAACTTCCTTTGAATAACCACGTAACCTACTTCTTCTAAGAGAATGTCAAGATGTAATAAGGAAGGAATTTATACACTTTGACAATACATATTGAGGAAATTTAAAGGAACAGTGATGTTAATTTTATTTTTTATCTCACTCTAGAATGTTCAAACAAATAACAAGGGAATTATTTTGGAAATACTTTAAAAAACAACTTAAAGTAATAAGTAAATGTTTATAAATGTAGTGATTTACATGTATATTACATTTATTTAGTTGTAAGAATGCTTGTTGATATGGAAGAATTAAACCTCATTCAAAACAATACTTTTCTGAGACTAAATTTATATATTGATACTCTCAATACAAGCTATCATTAAAGTACAGAAGGATAACAATAGTAAATGTATGTTTAACAAGTATAGTTATTTATCACAGCATCACAAACCTGAAAACAGTTATAGATGAAATAATGCATAGTTTTTCAAAAAGACAACTGTTATCAGGCAACATGGCATATATGACTTATATATCAAACATATGAGTTATAAATATATAAATCCTAGCTGAATAAAGTAAATAAAGCTATGACATATGCTTACTACCTGAGGCATTAAATTTTAAAACTAAAACTTAATAATTATTATTTACCTTTTAACCTTGTTTTATAACGAGTAAGTTCAGCATTCTGTCTTGAAATGGTTTCTATTAGTTCTTTATTTCTTCTAGATTCATCCATCTCAGCTTATGTAATTATAAATCTATTATGTGAATTTTAAACGATAATTAAAGCTTAATAAAATAAAAACCTTTGAAACAATTATTACGAACATTAATTGACCAAATAAAAATTATTGACAGCTCATTTAAGAGTTATTAGATGATATAAATAATATCAACAACTGTCTGATCAATCGTGTCAAGTAACCAAAACACAACCTTCTCCCAGAAATAATAACCATAGTCAAACCTTTCCGAAAAAAGTCGAGATATAAATCGACATAATTGAATTAGAAGAAATAATTGATTATATAGGAAGAAATCTCCCAATAATTAGTTTAGTTATTCGTATTTTGAAGTGTAATTATCTGTAATATTAATAATAATAATTGTTTATATCAAATAAAATCTACTTTCTTTTAAAAATATACAACTGACTAAGTGAGTTCGATATAATGTATATCGATTGTACAATAACTGACAAACTGTAAGTCACGCAAACAAACCTTCCCAGTGATTCAGGTATATTTCTTGTTCTCCTTCTTTGAGAATACCTTAGGTAATTATCTTCTGTTCTGAATTACAAAGATGGCTAGGGGCAGCAGTGCTGGGTTTGATAGGCACATCACAATATTTTCTCCAGAAGGGAGACTTTATCAAGTCGGTAAGTTAACAGTTCCCATAGAACCAAACATTTTAGAAATGTGGAGTAGAAAGTTATCAAAATATATTTTTATTTATATATCTATATCTGTTAGTACGTTACAATTTCTTAGGTTATGAACAATGATTATGAATTCTTAATTTGTAAAAAATATTTATATTAATTTTCAGAATATGCTTTTAAAGCTATAAATCAAGGCGGCTTAACATCAGTTGCATTAAAAGGTGTTGATTGTGCTGTTGTTGCTACACAGAAGAAGGTTCCGGTAAAAAGAATATGCATTTTTCACTTATTTTTTTGTTTATTTTAGTTGAATAATTTCATAAGAGAAAATGTATGTATTTTAGGACAAGCTGCTTGACCCTTTGACTGTATCTCATCTTTATAAAATAACAGATGAAGTAGGATGTGTAATGACTGGAATGATTGGTATGACTGTTAATTTATATCAATTATAGTTGTTTTATTTTCAACATGAATTATTGGAATTAATACTTTTGAATTTTGTAGCGGATAGCAAATCCCAAGTTCAAAGAGCTAGATATGAAGCTGCCAATTTCAAATACAAATTTGATTATAATATGCCAATAGATATGATCTGTAACAGGATAGCTGACATATCACAAGTCTATACTCAAAACGCTGAAATGAGGCCTCTAGGTTGCAGTAAGTCTAGATTACCTTTTATAAGGGTTTAGCTATTAGAAGATAAATGTCATTTTAAAAAGTATATACCATCTTATGTTTTACCATTCTTAAATAGGTATGATACTAATTGCTTATGATGAAGAAAAAGGAGGTCCATTGGTGTACAAAACAGATCCAGCTGGATATTTCTGTTCTTATAGAGCAATTAGTGTTGGAGCAAAGCAAATAGAAGCAAACACATATCTTGAGAAGAAACTTAAAAAGAAACAAGATTATTCCCTTGATGAAGCAATTCAAGTAATATGTTTATTATTAATATTAAAATCAATTGCCTACATTATTATTATTATTATTTTTTTTTTTAACTATTCAGTTATACTGATATATGTTTTGGATCTAGAAACATTTCAAATTTCATGGTTATTTTCATTTTTGTTGATTATTGACTTATAAAATGCATAGTATTCTACCTTAATCTAATCTTTTATTAAAAATACTTAGATTTTTTAAATATATTAAGAAATCAACTTTCAGTTGTTGTCATAGTTGAGTGGGCTTTGTCATCTATAAAATCTAAATCTGTAATTCTTGTTACAAGGCAATGTATACAAATTTCTCAATGAGACCTCAGGGGCCCCCTGAGATCTGGAGACCTCTGGCTTAGGTTTAAGTAGTTGATATATGAGACATTAAATTTCCTTTTTCTATTTTTCAATAATCATTATGAAATAATTATGAATGAAACTCTGTTAACAAAAAAAAAATTGGTAATATCTGTTTCTTGTTAAATTTATCTTACTGATTGTGGTGTATTAATAATATTGAATCATTTTTCCTTGTTACATAGTTTAAAAAATGTATATATTTTTTATTTTCAGATGGCAATATCTTGCTTATCAACTGTTCTCTCTGTTGATTTTAAACCATCAGAAATTGAAGTTGGAATTGTTTCTGCTTCAGATAAAAACTTCAGGTATTTTAGTATTTTTACTTGCATTTTTATGACATATTGTAATTCAAGTTTGCAATTAATTAATTTAAATCTATTTTATTTACACAGAGTACTAACTGAGCAGGAGTTGGATAAGCATCTTACTGTAATTTCTGAAAAGGATTGAACTGGGAAATATTTCTTAAATTTCATAAGCATTTTATATTTTGGCGATAAAGCTATAATTATAACAATTTTAATAGTTATCTGAATTCTTAAACAACCTTGTTCCTAATTTACCTACCTTCTTAAAATCTTTAAATTGTATTATTGATGATATAGCCCATCTTTATTTTAATCAAGATGCATTAAAATGATTTTTTTGGTATCTATTTCCATGAATGGTTGCATTCAACATTAAAGTGTTTTAGCTTTTCTATGCCTATTTGATACTTATTAGTCAGTTTAAAAAATATATAAGTACCCTGCTAAAGATTTTCTAATAATAATGTTAATGGGGACAGTTGACAACTAATGATAATCAAGTTTATGTTGGCTGAGCCATGGTATAAAATAAAATGGTTTCACATTTAAATGTATTTGAATGCCTTCCTCAGGATTAAAATTCTAAAATATAAGAACATATTATTTATATAAATTAAATATTTTTTTAAGACTAGCTGACCTGACAGGTTTCCTGTCACACATGAAAAGATGACCAAGGTTAAAGGGGATTCATGTTCATATACATAGATAAACAATTGTAAAGGGGCAATCTAAATCTGAAGATACTCGAGGAGGAAGGGAAGAGGTTAAGTTTCAAGATATTCCAATACTGACAGTAATCAATTATTGTGTTACTCTATTGATATAAAATATTCCTAATGATAATGATAATAAATAAATACCTAATGGCGAAAATAGGATTATCAGGGTGATTCTATCTCATTACAAATTGTCAGTGACATTCCTCATTGTTGAGAGGTAAAGTATACAAAAATATTTCGAAACCTACCACTGATGAATTTCAAAAACAATTTTCTTACCAAGTATCAAAACTTAACCTATCAATTTAAGTGGTGAACCATTTTTTCATTCACTCAGTCAACAAATGAGTACTGACAATGGAGCTCACATTTTTGTGAAACAAGATTTCATAATTTTAAGACTGTAATAAGATATGGAAATTTATAATCATTATTCAACAAAATGGTGGTATGTAAGAGGTTCAACAAATCAGTGACATAAAAAAACTATAGAAGTTAGAAAATAAAATGTTAAATACTTTTTTTTTTTTTTAATGCTTTATCAAAATTAACCAAAACACACATGAGCCCGAAGTCCACATGGTTTCAGAGTTGCGAGCCTTGCCAAATACCTGTATGTGACTGATGTCAACTAGCATTCACATAGTGAGAATTGAGTCAATTAAATGATATGTTTCACAAAAAATTATAAAGGAAATGAGAATAATCACATCTTCACTTTAATGTCACTGGTCAGCATTAACTTCACAACTGAAGGCAGATACTTATTTGCTGCATTCATAGATTTAAGGAAAGCCTTCGATTCTATCAACCACAGCCTGCTTTGGGAAAAGCTTTTTTCACTTGGAATCGGGGGGAAACACATAAGGATTATAAAGGTGCTATACGACAATGCTTCAACTCAAATAACAACAAATGGAAAGCTTTCGGAAAACATAGATATATCGACAGGTCTTTTGCAGGGAGAAAGCCTTAGCCCAACACTCTTCATCATGTTCATATCCGATATTGTCCGATTCTTTCAAGATAATGAAGCTACAGGAGTTAGCATTGATAGTACTCATGAGGCAATCATGCTCTTGTTTGCTGATGACATTATTCTTCTCAGTAATACTTGGCAAGAAGCGCAAAAGAAACTGATGATATTACAACAGTACTGCGAAAAGAATTCTCTAACCGTAAACGTAAAAAAATCCAAGGTTGTTGTATTCTATAAGTCCCCTAGGTTGAAGCAGCTTAAACCCCTTTATTTGAATAAAGAAAAAATAGAATACCCTAAGGACTATACCTATTTGGGAGTACCATTCACTTCCTCGGGAAAATTTAGCAAAGCATCTGAACATTTTATTCAGAGGTCCTCTGTTGCAGCTGCAAGAGTATTGGATGTTTTGCGAAGGGGTAGAAGTGATTCATGGGAAACAAAAATAGCTCTTTTCGATTCCATGGTAGCCTCAACCCTTCTGTATGCTTCTGAAATATGGAGCTTAAGATATCTATAAGCTGTTGAAGTGATACAACTAAAGTTCCTGAAGCAACTACTCAGATGGCCAAGGAGTACTGCCAACTACATAGTTGTCTTGAAACCGGCCGAAACCCATTGAGCGTCAGGGTTCTGAAGAGAGCTGTGAACTACTGGTCCAGATTGTCAATCATGCCGGAGGAGAGGCTGCCAAGACTTTGTTTCAACAGACTGATTTCGCTGCATGCAAGGAACCCTGATATAAAATTTAACAGGGTCTCACAAGTTAGATCGATGGCTGCTCAATATGGCTGTGAAGAAGAATTCAGTGTATTGTGCCCGAATGGATTATTAAAGTGCAGAGATGCAATAATGGAAAAGATAAACAATCATAGCCTTTCAATAGACATCCACCGATCTCTCAATTCTAACCATAACCCCATATATAGAACTATCTCCAGCCCAGAGACCTATCTGACATATACACCAACATCAAAAAAATAAGATCATTGAGCCAGTTAAGAATTTCGAGCCCAGAACGTACCACACTTTATGGAAAAACCAAAATGTTCATCTTCAAAGCACCAGAAACCTGCACTTTCTGTGGTCAGTTTATCTTGAACAGCCAGTTTCATGTCCTTCTCTACTGTGAAAAGCTCATGAAAGACAGAGAAAGATATTTACAACCATTTTTATCAGGATCCAGTGATGACCAAAAAATTCTTCAAATAGACAATATTGAAAAACTGAACAACATTTTCTGGTTCACTAAGTCAGCATGTAATACCCTGGATAATTTGAACTGTGAAGGTCCACACACCAATTAAGTGTCCAGTTATCTAAGGTTAACTGTTTATTATTTTTCATTGTACGGCGAATGTTTTCAGTTTGTTTTTCAAGTTGTTAATTTTTTTTTTTTATGTTTTATTTCAGTGTCGTTTTTCTATTATGTATCAATTAAATGATAAAATGTATTATTTAAATAGTTTACAATTATTATTTTTAAGTTTTTCTCAAGAGCCGAATAAATGGACATTTATTATTAACTAGACTCATGTTGGCAATTGAAGAGATTTATAATTTGAATTGATTTGTACAAGAATGTAAATCTTAAACAAATAAATTCTATTCTATGAGAATAATTAAGAAATGGATTACTTTCAAGAAAGTAAGAAGAGTAGAAATCGGGAGAAGACAAATCTAGTCTTATAATTTTAAAATTGTTTCCAATACTCTTAAATGCAATAGATTTTATTCAATTGATGTTTCAGATAAGTTCACCAACAAAAAGGGAACAGGGTTCTCCACAAAAGTCTTTCAAAGATAATTGAAATAATTAATTGTTTTCTTTACTTACTCTTAATTGTGCAAGCCCTTCGTGTTTGAGCTACATAATGTTTATACTTGTGTGTAACATCATATCATATTAATTTAATTACATTTGAAGTTACAAATCAAATAACAATAATCTCTGACATAGTACTTTATTAGGTATGAAATGAAGCATGGTTTCAGTCAACCTCAGACTTGTTCCAGCACTGGATATATTATGACATATATTGACTCCATATCATGACTGCACGATAGGAAATCAATATTATCAATATTAAAGACACATTTATTTACACACAATAGTACAAAATCTAATTAACATTTTGAAGAAATAAGAAAAAAAAAAAAATAAATAAATTTATTTTCCTGCTGCAGTGGCAAGTGGATTTCTTAAGACTAGTATTACTGAATCACCTCTTAAGAACATCTTTGAAATAAACCTGTCTTTGTTCACAGGTTTTGCCTGTAAAAAAAAAAAAAAAAAAATACATACATAATTAATGTTTACTTTTTGAACCATAAAACTCATTATCTAAAAATAACAATTACCTTCTTTTTCCCTTTTCCTGTTCTAGGTAATTCTGTCCACATTTCTTTCACATTTTCTAATACCATATTGCAATGTCTGTCAAATGCTTTCACACGTCCAAGAAGCTTCTTATTATTGCGGCAGTTAATCAAAACCTGTAAAAATAGCCAATCAATGAATGATATATTTTAATCAGTAAATCATCTTAACAAAACATTCATAGGTTAATAATAATAACGGATTATGCAGTACAATCTTAAATTCGAGAATCTAAGTTTAAAAATAAAGAAATGGATAAAAAAGAAACCTGAAGAATGGTATAACAAAAAACACCTTTACACAGGCTAATTATCTATTTAATACTATTATTTCTCAAATACTCTCTCTATGCCCAGCAATAAAACAGCTGGAACATGAACATGGAGGTTTTAAGAATGACAGAATTTGTCCTTTATCATTTGGTATAGAGATTCCTAAGAAATAAACATAGTGATTGTATCCAACTAAATAAAATTATAGTCCTCAGAACTTTTTTTATAACTATTAAGAACAATAAAAGAGAAAAATATAATTAAAGTAAACAATGAAAACTTAGACCAATAAGTGAACAAATTGGACTGTCAGCAGTTAGTGAAGACATGACCAATTCTAAGAAATTAAGAAGTCCTTTTCCGGGTCATTAACTTTTTGTCAGCACCCCTTCAATTTAAGACAAGCATCTATATAAAACTTTGTATTAGTTTTTTTGGGTCAAAAGGACCCTTGATTCTTATAAGTACTTAAAAATCCTTTGTTTACTTCCAATAAATGGTATTGATAGCTGAAATTAAATATTTGCTCAGTTTCTATTCATTAGTTTTTAATGGAAATGGTTTTTACAAGTAGTTCTTAGAGTGTAAAAACACATGTATTTTTATTCTAAGTCTAGGCTCCAATTCAATTTGAATAATAATGGGGATGTATTAGAGCACCAGAGTAATTCCATGAAAAAGAGAATACAGATAAGTTATCAGGAATAGATGATTCTGATTTGGTTTCGAAGAGTGAAGTATAATTTTTAAGCAGCTCTTAAAAATGTTGAACCAAATCTCAGAAAGGTATAATAAGGAAAGATATGCTATAGTTTAAACCTAATTGGTCAATAAGAACTAAAGCACACAATTTCAAACAGCTGCCAAGAGTAACAAGAAATCTTAAGAGCCCTGCGGAGGGCTGAAAATTATTCCACAGTAAATATTCAGTCATACTGGACATTAATATCTACATTTCAGAAACCAATCCAAACTAATTAGATCACTATGATCTAATTGGTCTGGACTGTAGTAGCGAGTTGGATTATTTAAGCCTTTTGACGTAGAATGCAAGTGCATAGGAACTTTGAGTCAGGGCATAATCAAATGATCTTAACACATTTTTTTTTTCAATGCTCAAGTTGAAAGTCGATAGGCCATCCGACATCTCAAAAAATAGTTAAGTATCAGGAATGGGTTTTTCTTGGTTTGAAAAATTTAAAAAAATATTGCACACAACACACGACTTTCTCTTATCTCCATTGTTAAAATTAATTCAAGAATTATTAAATACAGTTAAAAATATATAGGAAATGAAAGTGAAAAAAAAGTTAAAGAATTAATTAAATTGAGTTTTGATAGAAACATGTGTTTTACTAAATAATCTATTATATTATTATCTACAACATTTTAGTTTTATCGGCTTTTTATCACTCTCTTTTAACTTTTACAATTTTGTGTATAGTATTTTTCTAAAATCTTTTCCTTTCTAACAGTACATTATACATCTATATTAAAGTTCTTAAGTATGAACAAAAATTGCATACAAAATATTTGTTCGCTCTTTTCTCCTTTAGTTGGATATTGAATTTGTTCAACTTATAACTTTACCCGTTTTTTTATCAATGCTAACAATATGATATGGTTAATTTTTCAGAATTAAAGGTACATTAAAGGAAGAAAATTCAGAATATCGGCATTTAAGCTCTCAAACTATTATTTCGATCAGAATAAAACCTATATGGTATTAAAGTCTATTAAATTAAAGTTTAATCAAAATACTTAAAGCTGTTTTTGAAAAAACGGCAAAGAGGTGCAAAATGCAAGGTATTAAGCGGCTCTCTGGGGCACACCAATTTCGATGAAAAGATTGCTATAACATCTCTGGTTTATAGTTGTATTTAATATGACATTTCAGTTTCATATGAATGTTCGTTTTCATGCAAGACGCAAGACACACCACAGACCTTTTGCAGGGATTGGTTATTTGGACTCAAAGGACCCTATAGCATGTATTTCTATAGAAAACTGGAATTAAAAACATTTACCACACTTTCCCTTACTATATATTTTATAAATAAGAATGTGAAAGAAAAATACTACAGAGTGAAATTATAGACTGTAAGAAAAATAATTACACCCCCTTCTATTTTCATGCCATAATCACGTGCTGACCAAGCACAAGAAGAATGGCATAATAAAGTTTACTAGGCCAAAATAATTCATATATCCTATGTAATATAAAAAAAAAAATTGTCTTCCTAAGACAACAAAAGCCATAATTTAAAAGTTCTTTTTTAACTTCTAGAGCAGTAAAGGTTTATATTATGGTTAATGTCTTAAGCACACGAAATATATTTATTACAGAATATTAAGAATAAATTGAAATGATTAAATTTCAAATATACCTGAGTATTATTTTTGACAGACTGAGTTAAAACGGATAATGGTCCAGTGTTAAATTCTTCTTCTTCTCTTTTAGCCAATTCTTCAGGAGTCATTTCTGACTTGGGTTTAGTAACAGCCCTAAAATTGTTGACATATTTTAATTATAACTTAGTACTTATTCAATACAGTACTACTCAATACATTAAATATAGTAGTGCTTCCGATTATATGTCTGTTTTCATAATAACATTTCAGACAATTTTCAGTTAAGATGGAATTGAGTAAACAAAATCGAAACAATAATATTTCTATTTACTTTAGAATTAAATATAAACATTCCTTCAGAACGTCTCAGTATCATTAATCGTTTAACATTTCAAAAATCAAAACAATAATATAAATAAAGCTCTGTAAACCAAACAATGGCAACTAATTACATGAATTCGTATAAACATAATGAGTAACTTACGCCATATTAAAACAAAAAAAATGGAATAGACAACACTCCTTATTATAAAAAAAAAAACTAAAAAATTCAAGTGATTTAGAATAAAATCAGTGGTTTAGATTCTAAACCCTCAACACGTTTGTAACCTAGCTGAATTAACAGTAGACAACAAACTCAAAACTGAAAGCGCTGCCGGCTTTCAAGTTACGGTTTTGTACAACGAAGTAGGCAGCCGCAACCCAAAACTTCAACAAAACCGCAGCATTTATTTCATTGCTACTAGACGAATCATATAGTAGTTAAAATATTTCCTTCTGATTTCTTTATTTCTAGCCTATGAAGTGGTAGAACTAAAAAAAAAAAAAAAAATCCATAAGAATGCTCAAACTGGTGTGGGAAAGAACCTACATGTCTTCTACTTGTGTGTTACAAAGCATCAGATTGTTAGTGCTTTTGAGTCAGCATCCAAAACCAAAATTCTACCATACGATTGCAATTAAAAACTAATTAAATATAAGTACGCGTTCCTGCATAATATTTATTCTTGTAGATGGAGTGTAGATGAAACTTCTTGACAGTTTGCAAGCGTGTCATGATCAACCGAATCAAAAGTTTGAAGTCCAGTAAGACAAAGAGTGAGACTATTTGATAACCCATGGTTTTGTAAATTTATTAACACTGTGTGGAGCATTGTGTCTCCAAATACTTAACCACGTGGAAGTTTACTCATTCCGTTGGATGAAACCAGCTGAGGTATACCAATAGCAGAAATGCGGAGTTTGACTGAGTGAGCGGAGTTGATAATTGTTGGTTTATCTATCAACCTCTAGTTATCAATAGTACTGGTAAAGATTCAATGTTGGAATGCTTCCATTTATATAAAGTTCTCCATTAGTTAAATCGCTAGCTCGTAATAACTGATAGCTTAAACCTAAAAGAGATCCTCTCACAGTTCATCAAAGACCTTCTGACATTTGGGAAGAGAAAAAAAAATATTATAAGAAAAAATCTTGAAACTCATAGTCAAATGAGAGAATTTGAACTAGAAAAAATGCAGTTTAAAGCGTGATGAATAGTTATAAGCACTGAAAAGATCTTGATATTTATTTATTTCGCACATTAAATCAGTAATTCTCGTTTTATTTGAAATCACAATTCTTACGACGAAATTCTGCATCATCTCACTTCTCTCATTAATTTTTTTTTATAAACCATCCATGTTGTCTCATGAATCTAGAAAATTTTCTCATGAATATAGTTTCAGACGATAGTTGGATGATAATGTCAAACAAGAATGACAACTAAAGGATTACGAAAAAAATCATGCACACACTACATCTTTGTAGACTTCAAAACAATTTATGATAATATAGACCGAATCGACTGTGTGGAATCCTGGAAGAGATGAGTATACTTGAAAAAGTTATTTTTCTGTACAAAATAACCATGAAAGGGTGAAAGTTCGCTGTAATAATTAAATTTCATCTCCCAGAAGAGAGAAGGAAGTGGAATACATTAAAGTTGACCGGTTTAAGGTTTCATACGCGTGTAGGAATGAGACGAGAAAGAAGGGAATAAAAATATTCCTAAATCCTACAACCGCCTTGAAGAACATTCCGTGTATTGGTTTGCACACACTCAAAATAAGAAAGTAACGTTTAAATCAGAAACCCATTGATGCATCCATCATTGTTTTCAGCTACGATTTGTTTTTTTCAACTTAAGCTGTGAAAACCAAATTATGGTAAGCTGTGTTGGAGACCTCTTCGTAGGCTGGTGCACTGCGGTCTCGTAAATCACTTTTGAATTCACGTAGTTATTTTTATTAAGAGCATCAAATAAAATTTGATTTTACGTGAATACTTTTTTTTTTTTTTTTTTTTTTTTAAAGATGTATTTTATTTATTGATATTAACATATGTTATGAAGATACATTCTAATTTTCAGGTCTTAAATAAATTGTATCTCTGTAGCATAATATAATTATTGGATTAATAAAAAAACCAAACAATGTTTTGTTCATTTCAGCTGTTGAAATAGGAGCTTGATTAAAGAAAATGTCTATTTTAAGAAGGTAAGTAAATAATTATGTTTAATATGGTAGGACGCACAGTATTGAGGCGATAGTGGACTTAAGATTTGTAAGCTCAATGCAGCCCTCTATTTACTTTATCAACTCAATATTTACTATACCTGATTTGTTTGATACTTATTGAATTTTAATAGAATTTATTAAAACATATATTTTGCAGTTATAAATGTCGTTAGCTGATTACAATTTTAATTAATATTTCTGTAAGTTTTTAAAACCAGTTTCCTTAAATCCGACTAGTGTTTTGCGCTTCTAAATGTATTGACAAACCACCTATACCTTATTTCATTACCAAAATTGAAATTCATTTGTTTGCTAGGTTAAAAAAAAACTTTCATATTGAACGCATATCTGATACTAGTATTCATGATATTTCTTCCTCATATTTTCATGGTTTCGAACTTGTACGTTTAGTGCCTAGTTAAGATGCCAAAATCTCACTGAGCGCTAAAGAAGGAGGTAAAATTTTAGGGAAGAGTCAATTCTTCTTCTTATTCTCACCAAACATTGCCTATGGACAAACTGGATTTGCAGTGGTGACAGGACCTATGCTACTTCAGTTGAAATATTTCTTCTTTTTCTAACGGGATAACAGGCGAATGAAGCTCTCCGTTCCCTGCTTAATAGCTCCTAACCGTATTTCTCCTTTCATGAATAACACAGATTCTCAGTTTTGTTTTTGAGCACATTTATGAATATCCGAGACGCCTGAAAAGGAGATGGTCCCAAGATCTTCTAGTTTAGAATATTTTTAGAGTGCTTTCAATGTGAAGAAGCTTTTCTATTTGTATTTCATGCCATTGTATTATATAAATATCACATTTAATTGATGTATTTTTTTTAATACAGTTGTAAATATCAATGAAAATGTTTGAAAAAAAAATTTATGAATATAATGTGGAGATTTTAAACTAAATTAAGACTTGTACCACTATAGTCCATTAAGTGTCTTGGACTCTGAAATTGGTAGATGTCACACAGTTTCAAGGCCAACGATTGGTGTTAAGAAGTGATCTGATCAAGACTTGCTCAAATGGTTTTCAGTACTATTGATACGAACTCTAAAGAGGCTGGGTGATTCCAAACAGGGCATACCATCTTCAGAGTCGATTCACGGCAAAAGATTTCTTTCTTTATTCATTTAACGTCACTTTATACCCTGTGGCGAATCGGACGTTGCAATCTGCGGGAATCTTAAATTTTACCTATCGCATGTTTAATTAGGATAGAGATCTTTAACGAGTACCTGACATGGCACAGGTTCAGGACCACCATTTTATGTCCACTCCAAAGGACAGCGTAACTGAAGATTTTTTAGCCCATTAAAAAATTCTTGCCACCTCCTAATCCTTGGCGTCACGCACACTCTGTTGTTTTAAATGATCTCTGAGATCCATTATATATAACCATTCGTATGGGATGAAAGTTACCCTGACAATCCATAATTCGTGCACATGCGGTTCCTACCACGACAATCATCTCGCTATCTTCTGCTGAAGTAAGGACTGCATCTTTGGAGTTGGATCTTATTGCGATAGGTTCCGGAGGAAAAAATTATTTAGGTTGACTGATAAGAGCGACTGGTAGATGGTTATTCTGTAGCGACCTATTCATGATTGAGACGATTTAATGGAGTAAAATGTAACAATGTTTGACGTTTCTTGCCACAGGATCGACATCTATCGCGAGTGATGCAGTTATTTGCGGAATGGCCAGAAGATAAACAATTAAAGCATATTTTAAGTGCCTTGACTTTTTCATATATTTTTGGTTGACACAAGTCCTGAATTGTGAACATTCATATCGCATGTTTTCGTGGCAATTAAAACATTTCAGAATTGAATTTAAGCTGGCTAAGATGAAGACACGTCTTGATTCAGGCTTAGGGTTTGGGACTATTGTTTCTATGGAGTGATTAGAGGTTAGATTTTTGGTCTGTAGTTTGATGCAAAGTTCTTGTATAAATCCTGAAAATTATGAAGAGAAGATGAAGTGGTTACTGAAACGTACTTTGTTTCAATCTGATCACGGGATTTGTCATCTAATATTATCAAGCCATATGTAGAAGAATAAAACCTGCGGGATCTTCCAATTTTAGATTCTGAAGAGATGTAATGTTTTCTGACACCACATTTGAAAAGGTTTCTAGGGAGGTCAAGTTTTAACTCCGTAGGGATTCAATTTTAAATATTTTTATTAGAAAAGTAGTGGCTTGCGTTCACTTGTTGTTTGTTTGTTTATTTATTTAACGTCCCTTTATGCTGCTGTGGCTAATCAGACGATGCTACAATGGGAGTCCTAAATTTTACCTATCCAGGTTTTATTAGGATAGGGATCTTTAACGAGTACCAGCCATCGCCCAGGCTCGGGACCACTTTTTAACGTCCCCTCCGAAGGACGACATAACTAAGGATTTTTTACTCCCATTAAAAAATCCTAGGACCACCAGTGGGTTTGAACCCGTGACCTTTGGCATAGGTTGTGCTAATTGTATGTGCTGTTATGCTAACCACCCAGCTACAAGTGATCACAACGCGTTCACTTGTTATCATAACGTTTTGAAAGCGTTTCCCAGGCGTGCAGATTCCGGGATAGAAGCGATTACTTGAGCAGCGGTCCCCTTTATTACAGACTTTAAATAATGAATGTTTTGTACATTTGCTAAATCATCTTATTGTGAATTAGTGAAAGATAAACCGTCCCTAATCTGAAATATTTCCATCGAAACTGGGTATGCTTATGGGTGGTAGTCTGAGAACGGATGTAGAACTGATAGAATTATCTTTCATAGAGATTTTTTCTCCTTGGGCATCATAAGATAAGGCTCTATAATACGCTTCACGAGCCTCACGCTTCATTTTTGTATATATTGAGATATGGCCTTCTATCAGTGTAGCGAGCGATTTAATTTCTCAAAATACTAGTGAAAACTTTTCAAAAGTATCATCTATTCGCGGTAATTGAGCTTCAAACAAAACTCTCATTACTATCAGAAGCAGAATTTTTATCGGTTTTAGGCATATTAGATTACAATGAAATTTGTAGAAAATACTAAATTTATAATAAAAGAAAAAATAATCGAATTAAAATAATCTACTCAAATTAATTATAATTAAATAGCTGATTGATAAGGCGTGGCTAATAATTAAATCGACGTAATATTAACAAATGCAAACGCATGCTGGTTTAATTTAATTTTATATGTAATAGATAGTTTCTAACTACTACTAGCTTCTACTATCCCTTTTTTACTCCCAAATAATTTTCACCTGCATGATAAGCCCTAATTTATAATTTTGCCATAAATATTTTGTTTGTTACTTAGAAAATTAATATGCCTTCTCCTCTTCTATTGATTTGTACAAAATTAATGCAAGTTTCCTACATTGCAATATCTTAATACCAACAGTGTAAACAAAGCAAATCCTAAAATGCATTCCCATATACCATAATAAACATGCATAAAGTGCAGCGTTGGTTCCAGAAGTTTTGCAGTGGAGATTTCGACTTCGGAGACAAAGAAGATCGTGGCCAACATTCTACATTTCACTACGACCAGCTCAGATCAATTGAGGAAAAAGATTCAATCAAAACCACTTGAGAAACGGCAGTGAGACTCGGCGTGAACCAATCTAACCATCGTACGTCGCTTGGTATGGCAAAAGAGTTACTTCGTAGGTGTCACACTAATTAAGCGACCTCCCAAAAAATTGTCGCTTTGAATTCTGTTCCTTTATTTTGCCAGGTAAAATAAACTTTATCAAACACATAGGATGTTATACGACAACGGAAGACATTGTAAGTAAGCAATGGCTGGGCTAAGATGAACACTTAACATTTCCCATAGCTCAACCTGCAACCAGAAACATGTTTTGGTCACAGTTTGGTGGTATATTGCGGTGTTATCTACTACAGCTTTCTCTATCGGTACGAGACTATAACTCCTGACAAGTACTGTTAAGAAATTGATAATATGAATCGGATTACATGATAATACCAGATCAAACGTTGCACAACCTACCCTACTACGATTGCACGAGTTGGCCTTGGAAGTTCTCCAACAGCCTTGTTCACCTGATCTCTTCCCTTCAGACTTCCACTTTTTCAGGCATCTGTACAACTTTTGGGGAAGAAAATTTTCAAAACCAGGATAAAATAAAAAATTATTTCGTGAGTTCGTTGCATCCAGGGATCAAGATTTTTTACTTTCACTTACCTATATTTTCTATTGGGATAAGAAAGCTTGTTAAACGTTGGCAAAAGTGCATTAATTCTGACCGAAATTACTTCGATTAAATATACATAGTTAAAGTGAAGACAAGGCGAATTTTCAATGAATATTAAAAACCTGCATTAATTTCTCATTTAATTAATCCAGTAATTTCAAAGCTGTTTGATCACTATTCTTACTAATGCTTATTATTATTTTTTTTTTCATGTGAAGCACCTGCGTTTTGGGAAGATTTGCTGTGGACCTGAGATCTCATTCCCTTTCAAAAATATGGTCCACTCAGTAGGTATCTTTAATATTCATCAGTTCTATCCTCATCAATAGGGATATAGGCATAAAATTAAAATTTTTGGCAACAATGGGTCTGTTTCATTTTGTTATTCATAATTAACTTTAGCCATCTATCCAAAAAATAATGATCACATTTGGTAATAACAACATAACACCCTTTACTGTATATGTTTTTGTGTAGTTACAAATACTGTACAACTTCACTTCTTTCTCCTTCTAACATAATTATAATGTTTAGTTGATAAATAATTTTTATAGAATAAACTACTGTGGAAGTTGATTGGTGTGTAATGATGAAAGAAATGATAATTAAGAAGTGAACTTATTTTACTGTGGGCGGACGTTTCATCCTTCATTAGGACTACAACAGAAGAGCTTATAAGACAGTGCATATTTACTATCTGGAGATCCTCTTCAGTGGTCATCCTGATGAAAGCCTAAAATAAGCACGCAAATATAATAAGTTTACTTTCTAAATGTGATTTATTTGATGATTGTGCTCCAACCAACTTCTCTAGTTGTTAATTATTAGTGTTTTTCAGAATAAGAATTATTAATATGAAGATTAGTAAAGCTGAACCGCCAGAAAATTATACCCATGAAGAACGGAACATTATAGCTGGGAGACCTCTTGCTCCATATTTAACAGTCTATGCCCCCCAACTTACTTCAATGATGTCAATATCACACAGATTTACTGGAATGATACTATCTGGGTATGCCTTTCTTTTAGCAACAGGTAAAACATTATTGCATGCAAATTTAAGTTAATTCTATATATATTTAATATTTACAAAAATGCTCAAGTTAATGCAAAAAAAAAAAAAATAAATAAAAAAAATAATTATATAAATAATTTTATGTAACAAGATTACATTTTTTTTCTAGCTTCATTTTATATTAGTGACATGGCTGAGTTTGCTTGCAAAGTCGGGAGCTATGGAATACCATCATTTATTTTTTTCTTCTTTAAATTGATGTTTGGTTTCCCTGCAGTATACCACTTATGTAATGGAATGAGGCATTTGGTAAGCAATTTATACCATTACAATTATTTATCTTAATTTTATTCTAAAATATTTGAGATTGAAAGAATTTTTGAATTAATAACATCTCAGAGATCAAGTGTTTTCTACTTCTTTACCAAAATATCTATTTAACCACTTTTAATTATTTCCGCTTATAGAATGGTGTTATGTGTTTTGAATAGATTAATTTAAGTACCTTGATATATTTTTATTAATTTATGCAATCAATTTTAGGTTTGGGATATGGGAAAAGCTCTCGAATTAAAACAGGTTTATATGGGAGGCTACATAACTCTTGCTGTTGCTGGTATCCTGGCTTTCTTTGTGGCTCTCTAAAGGAATAAAGCGGGATAAATCAATTTCAGAATTTCCTTGATTGAGAAAATAATTATTCTTTGATAGTTTATCTTTTAAACAATTAATTAATAAAGTGGTATAATTTTTGCATCAAGATTCACTTGTATAATTTTTGGAGAATAATATTTCATACAGGTATTAAGATTATGTTAGGCACTGTAAAAGTTTACAGATTAATCTAAGATAATAGCTTGTCTCAAAACAAACATACCAACTATAGTAGACAAGGCACACTGTGAACAATTAAAAAATTAAACATTTATCCGTCAAGCGTGAAGGGTTGATATTGAAAACAGCGAATGGTAATAGGAAAATAAGAAAGGGGATGGCTACTCCAATCTAGTCAAAGCTAAATTCTAATATTCTAAAATCCAAGCAAAGGTATTCACTATGAACCACTCCAGGCAGGATAAGTCAGATTAATATCAGACAATTAAAATTGGACAAATCAAACCAAATTCATATTTTTACTTTCATTTACATATATAGGAAATATATAGTAAGGGAAAGTATTACGATCGTGAAAATTTTCAAATTACAGTTTTCAACGGAAATACATGTTTTAGGGTCCCTGAGTCCAAATGACCAAGTCCTGCAAAAAGGTCTGTGTGTGGTAACTCCTGCGTGTAAACGTAAAGTCCTATGAAACTGAAATTTCATATTACATGCATTTTGCATCTTTTTTCGAATTTCACAAAAAAGGCTTTAATATCATATAGGTTTGATTCTGATTGAAATTGTCTGTCAGGACTTGAATGCCGATATTTAAAATTTTCTTCCTCTAAACTACCTTTAATTTTATCATTACATTAATATTGTACATCCCAAAAGATTAACCATATCATCTTAATGATATTGATGAAGGATGGCTTGATATACAAGTTGGACGGATTAGATGACCAATTAAAGGATAAAAGAGCGCGTGTGCCATAAGTACAGTAATATAGACGTATAATAAATATACCATCGGAAAGAGAAAGATTTTATAAAAAATTTTACCTGATACACAAAGCTGTTGAAGGTAATATAAAGTGACGAATGGGGAATAAACTTCTTACTGATTAATAATTTAATATAGTTATATTATTTAATCTAAATCCTATTTTTCCAACGAAAATGAATACACATTTTATTAAAATCAACTTAAAATATTTTTCAAATTGAAGTATATTTAATAGTTTTTAAATTGATTTTAACAGTTGAGGTAAGTGAAAGTCTTGTATTGCCCGCACCAGATTTTTAAAAATAGACTGGGTTAAATTGAAAAGCACAACAAAAAAGAAAAAAGATTAAAACAATGTATTTCATATAAATATATCACTATTTAAATCTATTAGCTCTCTAATTAAAATCTATTAGTTCAATATAAGATAAATTATGAAATTTATATAAAATACAAACATTGCTATAAAAGATATTTCTTTATATAATAAAATCTATTCAAATATGATACAATAAATATACAATTTAAAATACTATTTGACTGTTCACAGGAGACTATTTTGTTTTTTTTTATCTTTTGAATTTTCTAATCTTACTCGACAGTTGGGGAACATCTGAAAAAAAAAAAAAAAAATTATATATATCAACTATTAATATACTTTAGTAATAAGCAATACATAATACAATGATATTAAAATAATGACTATCAATTACAACAAGCCTCAAATTTATGCCATAGGATAATTAACTAAGAAAAATCGGCTATTTATATTGAAGTAGTAATATCCTTGGCAAGATGAAAAAATTAATATATAGGAAAAGTTTGTATGTCTCTGAGACTTATTAAATTAATTAATTATAGTAAAATTCATTTTTATCACTTATAAAAGTGATGCTTGTGGATGGTCGGTGGAATTTCCTCGGAAGATGAAAATTGGAGATCTAACAATAGGGACGTGGAACGTTAGAAGTTTAAATAAGGCAGGTGGGTTAAAGTCGGTCGGGAATGAAGTTAAGGGGTACCATTTAGATATCGTTGCATTACAAGAGGTTTGCTGGCCAGGGGAGGATTCGTTAACAGAAGGAAAGTATACTATTTGGTACGGGGGAGCGTTAATTATTGTCTAGGTACCGGGTTTCTGATTAGGAATAGATTTCTTTCCGCATTACGGGACATACAGTTCTTTAGTGAAAGAATATAGGTTGCTATATTTCAAGGGCGTTGGTTTAAAATCGCGTTTATAAACATTCATTCTCCCACCGAAGACAGTGATGATGAAGTAAAATGCGAATTTTATGATAAACTAGAGTTGGTTTACGATAAGTTACCGCGAAATTACATTAAGATAATACTAGGCGACGCGAACGCAAAGGTTGGAAGGGAAGATGTATATCGTCCTACAATCGGTAAAGAAAGTTTGCACGAATATAGTAATGATAACGGGACCCGACTAATAAACTTTGCCATTTCGAAAAACCTAGTAATCAAAAGTACTACATTTAAACATAAGGATATTCATAAGTATACATGGACATCGCCGGATGGACAAACACGAAATCAAATCGATCATGTTTTAATACAATACAGATGGCAAAGTAGCATAATTAATGTGAGATCGTATCGGGGTGCAGAATGCAGTTCTGATCATGAATTAGTAATCGCGAAACTTCGACAAAAACTAAATACAAAAAAGAGAACACCGAACTATATTCGTCCCGAGAATTTTGATTTAGTTAAATTGAACAACCTCGAAATTAGAAAACAATTCGCGCTAGAAGTAAAAAATCGGTTCGAAACTTTGGAATCTTCAGACGAGGAACACAAAGATGTAAACAAACTATGGGAAGGGATCAGGGATAATATTAAAGAGGTCGGTAATTTATGTCTTGGAAAAATCGAAAATAAAAAGAACAAACCTTGGTTCGACAGGGATTGTCAAAATATGTGCGAAAAAAGAAAAACCGCTAAACTGAATTCCTTAAATAATCCAAGCGATAATATAGCTTTTTTCAGTCAAATTCATAATTTTTTCAGTCAAATTCATAATTTTTTCAGTCGAATTCATAATTTTTTCAGTCAAATTCATAATTTTTTCAGTCAAATTCATAATTTTTTCAGTCAAATTCATAATTTTTTCAATCAAATTCATAATTTTTTCAGTCAATTTCATAATTTCTTGTACCCATTTTATACAGTCAATTTAATGAGGTTTTGCAATCAAGAACTTAACATTTTTATTAAATCTTGTTCTTGTTTATCCATTAAACATTACTTTATGTTACTGTGCTTAATCCGACGGTGCCGCGGGTGTCTTGAGATTTGCCTATCCAGGTTTACTTAAGATAGTCTTTTACGAGTTAAGCTTTTTAAATCTTTTAAGGGTCACTTGTGGAGCACAAATATAGGGCGATCTGCTGGTTTTGGACTTGCGACCTTAAGCATACAAGGCTGTTATGCTAGCCACTACTCCACAGGTGACCCTCAATGTTCCAAAAAATCCACAGGTGTTTGAACATGCCGGTTTTGAACACGTGACCTTGGGCATATTGGTATTTAACACCTTGCTGAATGCATCCAGGGTCACCTGTGGAGTAGTGGCTAGCAAAGTCCTAGTGGATAGAAGGATGTTATGCTAGCCACTGCACCACAGGTGACCCTCGATGCATTCAACAAGGTGTTTGAATCTGCCGGGTTTGAACCCCTGACCTTGGACATATTAGTCCTTAACACCTTTTAGAATGCATAAAGGTTCACCTGTGGAGTAGTGGCTAGCCATAACAGCTCTCTATGATTAAGGTCGCAAGTTCAAAACCAGCAGATGGCCCTATATTTGCTTTTAGGGATTAAAAATCCTTGGTTATTTCATCCTTTAAAAGGGGCCTGTTATGCTAGCCACTACTCCAAAGGTGACCCTGGATGCATTCAGCAAGGTGTTAAATATCAATATGCCCAAGGTCACGTGTTCAAAACCGGCATTTTCAAACACCTGTGGATTTTTGGAACATTGAGGGTCACCTGTGGAGTAGTGGCTAGCATAACAGCCTTATATGCTTAAGGTCGCAAGTCCAAAACCAGCAGATCGCCCTATATTTGTGCTCCACAAGTGACCCTTAAAAGATTTAAAAAGCTTAACTCGTAAAAGACTATCTTAAGTAAACCTGGATAGGCAAATCTCAAGACACCCGCGGCACTGTCGGATTAAGCACAGTAACATAAAGTAACGTTTAATGGATAAACAAGAACAAGATTTAATAAAAATGTTAAGTTCTTGATTGCAAAACCTCATTCAATTAACTGTATAATATGGGTACAAGAAATTATGAAATTGACTGAAAAAATTATGAATTTGACTGAAAAAATTATGAATTTGACTGAAAAAATTATGAATTTGACTGAAAAAATTATGAATTCGATTGAAAAAATTATGAATTTGACTGAAAAAATTATGAATTTGACTGAAAAAAGCTATAATGTGGCTTATTTTTGGTTAGTAAAGAATGAAACTTCAAAACTCCTAAAAAATAAGAAAAGAGAGTATCTTAAAGGCAAAATATTAGAAATAGAAAAACACAGAAACAAAAATAACGTAAGAGAGATGTACAAAGGTACTAAAAGAATAACCTACAAATCGCATAAAAGATTTGAACCTCTATTGAATGCGGTTAAAGATGCAAATAACAATATAATTGCAGATCCTTTTGAGATATTAAATACATTTAAACAACACGTTGACGGCATCTTAAATACGGAAAATAATAATCAATCTCTTCTCTCTGAATATCAGAGCGCTGAACCATGGATAGACGCACCGAGTAAAGAGGAAGTCAAAAAGGCGATAGGAAAATTAAAACGTTCTAAGGCTGCAGGAAATGATATCACGGGTGAATTAATCAAGGCGTGAGGAGAAGCGGGCGTTTCCAAAATACATTTTTTAGTTAAAAAGATCTGGGAAACTGAAAAAATGCCCGAAGAATGGAAGGAATCAATACTTATTCCGATTCACAAAAAAGGACCAAGGTCGGATTGTAACAACTATCGTGGGATCTCTCTTCTCCCAGTATGCTATAAAATATTCTCGTCAATTCTAACTAGTCAAATCACAGAATACGCTGAGGAAATTATCGGAGATTACCAATGTGGTTTTAGGCAGAATCGCTCGACTATTGACCAAATATTTTCCTTACGTCAAATATTAGAGAAAAAATTGGAATATAACGGTGTAGTCCATCAACTTTATATCGATTTTAAAAAGGCTTATGATTCAATAGACCGTCAGAAGCTATATAACATCATGATTGAACAGGGAATACCTAGAAAGTTAGTAAACCTAGTAGAGATGTGTTTGTCGGAAACATTCCATAAAGTTAGAATCGGTCATAATTACTACGAGAGATTTGAGGTGCGATCGGGTTTGAAACAGGGTGACTCCCTTTCACCTGTGTTATTTAATATAGCTTTAGAATATGTCATAGAAAAGGTGATGTGTACCGAGAAAAGCTTAAATATGGGTGACAAGATTCCGGTTTTGGGGTATGCCGATTATCTGGTACTGCTAGGTGAAGACACGGAAACCATACAACTAAATACAAGTTTGTTAATAAAAACCGGTAAAGAAATAGGACTCGAATTAAATACCGATAAGACGAAGTATATGCTTAGTAGTAGAAACGGTGTCGATCTTGGTGATATTGATGTATCAGGTCATACTTTTGAACACGTAGAGAAATTCAAGTATTTAGGTTCAATTATAACTAGAAAAAATGAAATCCAGGAAGAAATAAAGTCCCGGTTAAAGGTGGGAAATGCGTGTTATTATTCAGTTGCTAAGTTACTTAGTTCGCGGCTTATATCTAAAAAATTAAAGATTATAATTTATAAAACTATTATTCTTCCAACGGTTCTTTACGGATGTGAAACGTGGCCGCTTACTTTGAAGGATGAACAACGGCTTAAGGTTTTCGAAAATAAGGTATTGCGTAAAATATTTGGTCCGAAGAGAGATGAGGCCACTGGGGAGTTTAGAAGGTTGCACAACGTGGAATTGCAGAACTTGCATCCTGTGAATATAATTGAGCTGATTGCATCGCGGATACTTAAATGGGCAGGTAAAGTTGTTGGGCTCGATGACGAGCGGATTCCGAGAAAGTTGGTATTTGCTGATCCAACTGGTAGGCGTCCGAAAGGTAGGCCGAAGCGGAGATGGGAGGATTGCGTTAAGGCTGATCTCGGGAGCTTGGGCTTGAATGGTGAACATTGGACGAGTCTGTGTAGGCGGAATTTGGTGGTATCGGCATCGAACCTTCGGGTTCGCTAAGCCTATTATTATTATTATTATTATAAAAGTGATGGGGTTTAGGCATTTATGAGGAATAACTTCAAGTGAATTTGAAAACAAAGGAGCCGCTTCTTATCGAAACAGGACCTTATATATTTTAGAAAATTTTGATTTGAATTATCTGGGAAAATTTTTAATAAGTAATAATGTTAACTTGGAGAATAATAAAATCAACAGATGCTATTATCAGCTTAGGAGACACCTCTGGAACACATAAGGTCAAGGAAAAAAAAGATTGCTGTATTTGTAAAAATGCTGATACATAGAATTTTGTTGGCAACTAATTAAATGGCTACTGGGAGAAATATGCCAACAAAGCAAAAGTTGGATTATATTAAAGGAAGAATGAGACATAGCATGGCGCAGCAAGATGTATGACAAATCTTCAACATCCGTGAATGAAAGGCAACAACATAAAATAGGGTCCTCTCATAAAGGCTTTGAAGGAAGCTAGGACCCACAAAAGGTTGTAATATTATATTATATCATATTTAATAATGTAAAAAATATCGTCCACAAAATAGGTTAAATATAATTATAATTAAAATTTCTTTTGGCACGACAGGCCATATATATAGGCCCTTGGCCATGGGGTGTAATCAGCGGGGAGAATACACTTGCTTTCTAGATGAATTCTATAGGGTAGGGTCATCACTTCCAATCCCTATTTTTGTGAGTGGACATCAGTTGCTGACGGGTCTCACATACCCGGCTGTGAGTAAATGCACATTCAATTAAATGCTTGAAAAAGTCCCTCCGGAACTGGAATTCGAACTCACAACCTTTGGCATGGGAGGCTAGTGCACTTGCCACTCAGCCGCGGGCTCCCCATAATTAAAATAGTTTATTTTTTCTTTAAATATTTAAGGAAAAAAAAAAAAAGAAAGAAAAGCAAACCTGTAATAAATATTCCCCAAGAAGAGCAGAAATTTGTCTCCCTAACTGGGTTTCAGGGCCAGGTGTGAATTCAGCCAACCTAAGTAATTCTTCGGCAGTCGGACGGTCTTTAGGATCCTTAGTTAATGCCCACCTGAAAATAATAACAATTACAACATACAGTTAAAATATTTGTTTTAATTAAACAATATTTGAATGTAACAGTGAAATTACAACTTCTATGAATACATTTACAAATTTTTTTTTTTTTTTTTTTTTTTTTTTTCTCTGGCGCGACAGACCGTGTAGGCCCTTGGCCTCGTGGTGTAATCTCCTGGGAGAATATTCTCACGATTCACGATGAGATTTTACAGGGTAGGGTCATCACTCCTTACGCCTATTTTTGTGAGTGGCCACCATTGACTGACGGGTCTCACATACCCGGGGAGAGGCTGTGAGGGAATCACCATTCATTTATATACTTATAAAAGTCCGCGAGACTGGGATTCGAACTCAGAACCTCTAGCATGAGAGACTAGCGCGCTAGCCACTCAGCCACGGGCTCCCCAAATATTACTCATACTAAATTAATATTAGAAAAATTGATCATAAATATTCAAAATTCTTCATCGAATGGATTAACAAGAAAATATAAAATCCCCCTCAAAGATTTCATAAATATCAATAAATAATATTTCTTTACTTTAGGGCCCAAAAATAATTTTTTAGCTTTATCGCATTGGAGCTACAAACGTGCTAAAGCAGGATATTCTGAAAAATATAGTACATTGACAGATTTTTAAGATTTATTTAATATACAATACTAATTCCTAATTTGTTTAAAAAATTTTAACTGTATATAGCTTTACTATTATTATATATTGAATCTTATTATTTGATTATTTATAAATTTTTAAAAATATCTATTTATTTTTTATTATTTTTTTTTTTTTTAAACCTATATAATCCTTCTTTTTTTACCATGATAATGTGTATCAAATGTACAGATATAGCTGACTATATGGTTCTACACCTTAAAAGCCAAAACAAACAATCCTATTCAATAAATCAAATAGACAGACAAAATTCAAATTTATTAATAAAATACAAATAACACCAGGATTGATTTCCATAAAAAATTATGTTAAACATTAAAAATAACTAAGAATACAAATAAAAATAATAATAACAAGGCTTGTTTCTTATTAATCCGTTCATGCCAGAGGCGATTTTCATGTTATTCCCTGTGAGAAGGCACTCAAATTAAGCCACTTTTATTTTGGTGCGTTATATTATATGAATAATATAACACGTTATTAATTATAATCGTTATTAAGAAAAGGATTGTTATTATAACACAAGTTAATGTTTCATTATTTTAATTTTCAGTATCTAATTACACAATCAAATGCATAACCACTGGTGGTATGACTGTATACCCTTAATCACCTCTAGAACACACCACCCAATGAGATACACTAGTGACCCATGCCGGCTTAAACCTGTTAAAATATTTTTTTTTTTTTTAAATCTAACCCCTTCCATATTTTGACATGTTTCTAATTTAATAATAATAATATTTATTTGTTTTCGGGGTAATCCCCATATAAAAGGAGTTGGTCAGTACATATCATATGTTATAAATACAAAAATAAAAAACAATTGGAGATTATTTACAGGCATTGTGAATATACAATAAACAAATAAAGCATTTAAACAAATAAATATTTTTAAAATCAAATACAAAAATGAAAAAAAAAAAAAAAAAAAAAAAGAACAATTGAGGAATTTAAAGTTATCCTTAGTGAAAATATAAATGTTTCAAATTTATAATATTGTGTAAATTATTCTAAACAATGCTAATCAATATTACAAGTAAAAGAAAAAACAAATAAACACAAGTAATCTCACTTCACATTTCAATAAAAATTTAATGAGGCATTAGCCGGAAAATCTATATCATGAACCTTATTCATTTATTATAAACGATCTAATTTTTAAACTACCCACTGTATAGTAAAAAATGTCATTTAGTTTCTGCACAGTATCAATTGTTAGTAGATTTCCTAAAATTGAATTATTGTTCTCATTAATGTATTTATATATATATATAGTTGCTTCCTAAGATCTTTATACATTGGGCATTCTATCAAAAGATGATATAGATTTTCCGGCTTTTGTAAATTACACACAGTGCAGTTTTCATCCCCCTCCAGTTTATAGGATTTCCCCTCACTGTACACTACGGTCTTGTCAAGTTGGCTACCCTAAGCTGGCTCACTATTCGGTGTTTCTTGATTGGTGTTCTGAAATTTAGGTATTTTTCACCTTGGAGAAAGCTGCTTATGTTTCTGAATTCTGGGTTATATTTTGAGTTAAGCGCTGAGTTAATATCTATACTTGGGCAATGATTTTTAAATCTATTGGTTATGTTTTTGAGATGCCGTCGGGCTTCTTCTGGTTTTAGATTATCTTCTTCTAAAATCATCGATAAGGTCTACTATTGATAATTTTGTTTTTAATTGTGAGTACCAATTGCATATATTTTTGTTGCCTTCGAGTTTTCTTAATCGGTCAAAATATATTCTAGGTAGCCTCTCATCTGGCATTTTTAATAGAGCAATCCACCATCTGAACATTCTTTTGACTACTTCTATTTATAATCTTGAGATTCCTGTCTCTAGCCTGACTATGTAGTTAGGAGTATATTTGGACCATTGGTATATTTGTTTAACGTACTTCATCGTTATTGTTTCCAAATTGGAAAGTATTGTGGAGCCCATATTTCTGCACAGTTATAATAAGGTAGAATGGATGATGGAGTTATAAAGCATATGTTTTGAGTCCCAGTTTTCTGATTTACCTTCTTGTAATATGGCCAGAGCTGTTTCTATTGCGAGTTTAGTTTTCTTTATGGCGGCGTTTGTGGCTTGAAAAAATGTTTCTGAAGAACTGAACTGTATGCCTAGATAAGTGTAACTATTTACTATTTGAATACGGCTTTCTTTAAAGTATAATGGTTTCAGAGTTTTAATTCTTCCACCACCTCTATGGAACGGTACTATTTTGGTTTTTTCTGTATTGAGAACTAGTAAATTTTCTTTGCAATAATTCTGTAGTATATTCAGTTCTTTTGGCAGTCTACCCAGAATTCTGCAAGTATCACTATATCGTCGGCAAACAATAGCATCAATAGTTCTTTAGAGCCATTTATAGCTAAACCTCTTGCATGGTGGTCTTGAAAATACTTCACAATATCAGACATGTACAGTGCAAAGAGTAATGGGCTGGCTGAATCTCCTTGGAGCACTCCTTCTGTTATTTTTATTGGTTTTGACCTTACCCCATTTATCTCAATCTCTGCTTCCATATTTTCATATAGTTGTTGTAGTATTTTAATTATTTTAGCACTCACTCGAAGTCCGTTTAGTTTGTGCCAAAGCTTTCTGTGGTTCAAGGTGTCAAAGGCTTTTTGAAAGTCGATAAATATCCCATAAACATAGCGGCCTTTATGCCTCAGATTAATATTTATAGTAGAGCTCAAAACAAAAATGCTATCTCTACATCCTCTGTTTTTACGAAAGCCATTTTGTTCTTCAAGCAGTATGTGATTGATTTCACAACATTCTAAAAGGTGGTTGTTCAGAATGTATGTAAATATTTTAGTTATTGTGTCTAACAGTGCTATATTTCTGTAATTGTTTGGGTCATTTTTATTTCTCTTTTTAAAAATCGGTTTTATTAAAACAGTTGACCAGCTTCTAGGAATATCTTCTTTTTGGTAAACTTCATTCAGGAGATTTAGGAGATAGTGTTCCCATTCGGGCGTTAATAACTTATAATATTCATAAGGAATTCCATCTTTGCCCGAGATTTATTTCTTTTCATATGATGGACAGCCATTTGTAATTCTTGCAATGTTATATTACCATCAAGGAATGGATTAATTACATTTAATTTGGTGTCTATTGTTGGATTTTGGGAGGGAGAATAATACATGTTTCTAATTTAAAGCAAGTAGTTCTAGTTTGAAGCTTTTTCGCCAAAAGTCCTCAGAAACAGCTCCGATTTTGATTGATCATTTTTTTTTTTTATTTTTTGTTTTTTTATATTAATCAAAATCAGAAACCTTTCAAAGGGGGGGAATAATTATTTATATTTTTTTAAATCTACAGACTAGAAGCACAGAAGACTGCTGGAAGAAGATGACTTCATCGGCGAAGAGGAAGTTGCTGAGGCTATAGGTTAAATGAAGATGGGAAAAGCTGCTGGCATGGACGGCACATCACCCGAAATGCTGAGATATTTCGGACTGAAGGGACAGGAACTGCTCCAACACCTCCTTAACATCGTTTGGAAGAGGAAAGTGATCCCAAAGGACTGGGAGGTTTCAACAATAATCCCGATCTTCAAAAAAGAGACAATCGAGAATGTCAGAACCATCGAGGCATATCACTGCTCAGTGTCCCCTATAAAGTATACTCCAAGATAATTGAAAAAAAGATTGAGGAGCCTTATAGAAGACAAACTAGGGGAAGAACAATATGGCTTCAGACCTAATAGGAGCACTCAGGATCTGATATTTACGATGAGACAGATTTCCGAGAAGATCATAGAAAAGAGCAGAGAGGTCTTCGCCTGTTTTGTAGATCTAAAACAAGGCTTTTGACAGGGTCCATAAAAGAGACATTTCTACAGCACTGGAAGAATATGGCGTCCACATAGAACTAAGGAAGGCCATATTAAGTCTGTACGAAGTGCAGAGAAACGTCGTAAGAACATGCAACCACACATCAGAGGAATTCCTAACAAAGCAAGGAATAAGACAAGGATGCAGCCTTAGCCCCCTCTTGTTTATCTTGGTGTTGGATACTGCCCTGAAGCGAGCAAAACAGGAAATGAGACCATACCATCTCGGATACAGGAACCTTCAGAGTGTTCAGCACACAGTCCTTGCGTTCGCTGACGACATGGTCGTGTGTTTGGGAACAATTGTCGCAACCTCCAGTTTAACCTGAAGATCCTTCAAGACAAACTCAAGACCATAAATATATCTGGATATATAAAATATATCCAAAACTAAATTTATGAAGATCGGAAAAAGGAAGTGAACATAGAGACCGAATCGTCAGGCTGAACGGAATCCGTTTGGAACAGATTGCAGACTTTAAGTACCTGGGGGCCCACCTCAATGAATACGGACGGATCAGCGAGACATCGGAGAGAGGTTGAAAACGGCCGGAAGATGTTTTTACTCCCTTAGGAAAGGTTTTCTTGACAAGAAGGAAGTTTCAAAGGCCACTAAGAAGGTAGTCTTCAAAAACACATTCCCCTCCCTATTCTAACGTATACAAGTGAGTCTTGGACCCTCACTACTAAACATAAGAGCCAAATCCAAGCTATGGAAATGCGCTATCTAAGAAAAATTGAGGGGAAAGCAAGAAGGGATAGAGTGAGAAACTCAACAATAAGAGCGAACCTGGAACTGAGGCCAGCTGAAGATGTTATCAAGGAGAAACAGCTTAGATGGTTTGGACACATCTTTCGAATGGCTGAGGATAGAATAGCCAGGGCTACTCACGAGGTTAGAGTGAAGGGGAAGAGATCGCAAGGAAGACCAAGAAAAGCCTGGGAAGAAGGAGTGAAGGAGGCCTTTAAGAAGAGAGGAATAGATTGGAAAAGGAGAAGACAGCTGGCACAGGACAGAGAACTTTGGGTCAGGCTCTATAAGACAGCACCTCACACTGCTCTGCGGTAAAGAGGACTGATTAAGTAAGTAAGTAAGTATATTTTTTAAACAACATGTATGTTATTTATATAAAGAAATCAGTTTCTGCATAGTTTTCTTTGAAAAACATTATTTGTTTATTAATTTTGGTGTTAAGTATAGTTGTTAAAAGTACAATTATACATGTATTTCAATTGATGAAACAATTTTTTTAGTTTATTTATTTTTTTTTTTAATATTCATTAGTATTATAATCTTTCTTAATTATATTATCAATAATAGTGGTGAAAGATAAATCATAACATATTTCACAGCAATAAATTACAAATAAAATATATATACAATAATGAATCAATAAAATGTTTAGAAAGTCGATGAAACAATAGAGCGAACTCTCATGAAGTCCATGAAAATAGAGGGTAGTCCTTTCAGACTCTGAGCGACCAAGTGTTGTCTTCAAATGGATAAGAGCAACGTTATTTACAACAGGCATAGTGGACGGAGTGAAAGAATTTTGTTAAGTTTCTTTTAGATCGTCATACCAGCTTGCTGATGCTAGTGATAGCAGAATAAATAAAGATTCTTTGGTAGTAAATAAAGTTGTAAATTTTTTTAATATTCACAATCTCTTTCTATATGTACAGAAAGAAATTTCCACTGGAATTCTAGGTAAAGAAATTATTGATTGTTATTGGAATTAATTCAAGAAAAAAATGAAAGGTTTAAACTTTAAAGATATAAAAATGTCAATAAAAGATACAGCTAAATCTTCATGGAGCAAGAACAGTAAAATTAAAGTTAATAATACTGAAGTAGCTGTAGATCCGAAATCTAATTTTCCAACGCTTATGCTTTTTGAGAAAGAGTATTGATGAACTTTGTCAATATTTTAACTATGAGCTGGCTCACAATCCTCTTTCACTTTTTGATAACAGTATATCAGATTTTTAGGTAATAACTATGGTACCAACGTCAAAATTGTTTTTGATGGATACAATAATGATAGAACTAAAGCATCTGAGAGAAATCGCTGATATATAAGTAATACTTCAATTGATTATGTTTGAAGCAGATATGCCTCTGAATACATCTAAAGAGAAATTCTTAGGAAACAGCAAAAATAAAAATAGATTTATAAATCTTTTCTGCTGTTGGCTGGAAATAATATTAAATGGAGTCAAGCAGAAAGTGATGCAGATCGTTTAATTGTACAATCAGCTGTTGATAGTCCTGTCATGATGTGGTCTTAGTAGCAGAGGACATTGATGTTTTAGTGATATCGATGGCTTTAGCAGCTGATGATATAGAAATATTTTTCTTAAAAACAGTAAAAAATAATGTGTTTATTCAACAAATCCATGTTAGTAAAGTATCCAAATAGTACCAAAAATCATCTCTTTTTCATTCATGCATTCAGTGAAGAAATACTTTTTAATGGAGGTATTTATAGTTTTCTCATCATCTATGGTGCTAAAACTGCCAAAAACTTGAATGAACTGCGAAACAAGCGATTTTATAGTATTAGCTTCAAAGACAAGAGCATACAACTGAGCTCATTACCTCCAACAGAGGATACAACAATTAAAAGAATCAACAATGGAAAAATAATTCTTTAATATCTCCCAGAAATTGGGGTTGGCAATCAGGTAATTGTTTCAAACCAATCAAAATTATGCAAACTTCAGCACCAATGAACCTCTTGAAAATTACATTTTGATCTTGTAAAACAGGGTTCAGTGTGTGGCTAGAGAAAAGGTGGTTTGTATAGCTCACTCGCTTGCATTGTATGCAGAAGAAGTGGCTGTGACAATCACCCACCACTTGATGAAGATGAAGTTACAAATACACAAAATATTGTTGAAAATTAAATTTCTTTTGTAAAAATAAAAACAAAAATTCCTTCCAGTGATTCTCAACAGTCAACTAATTATATCCACTATGATGAAAAATTGAAAAAGTTCATTGTTTTGTATTTTTTTTTTAGTTTTAATAAAAAATAATGAAGCGAAACATTATTTCTTATTTAATCAACATACATATTCTTCAAACATGTAAAGTAAAGTAAATATTGTTGATATAGAATGAATGTTATCTTTCACCACTATTATTGGTAATCAAATTGGGACAGATTATAATACTACCCAATAAAAATAAAATAAAATAAAAAATTGTTTTATCAATAGAAATAAATTTACAATCGTACTTTTAACTTCTTAACATCAAAATTAATACACGAATAATGTTTTTCAAAGAAAACCACACAGAAACTGATTTCTTTATATAAATAACGTTCATATTGTTTAAACAATATAAATAATTATTTCTCCACTTTGAAAGGTTTCTGATTTTAAATAATATAAAAAAAAATTTTTTTTTTTTTTTAAAATGATCAAAATCGGAGCTGTTTCTGAGGACTTTCGAAGATTGCCTGTTATACAGCTTCATTGACGTGACTAAAGTGAATGATGCATACAAAATAATGATGAATGATTAAGAATTCTATTGGTGATCAGAACTTTCATTTACCAGCAAGCGTCATGTCAACAAGGATATGTATGTCATACAGATTAAATTTCCTAACAACAACATGAATTACTATAACACCATTATTTTTAACCATAAAATAAATGATATTTAAAATCAATAATGTAGAAAAGCATGAAGTAAAATATTTAAGATGCATTGTTGATGATGACATTGTGATTAAAATACTTTAAACTATCAACACAATCTCAATATATTTTAAATTTATGAACCTGACACGGTAAAGCATACAATTTACTTGTTTGATAATTACCTTGATGCTAATAATAATTTAATTAATAGTATTAATAGATTAATTAATACCTAACTGAGAGAAGAAGGTGAGGAGGAGCAGCTGAGTCAGAAGGAAAGCTCACAGCAGATTCTGGATCAGCTATTGCTTGCAATTTAGTCCAAGTGTTGGTCAAATGTGAAAAAGGAGTGCGTCCATAGAGCAGATTGTAAAGTATACACCCTAATGACCATATGTCTGATTTGTAGTTGATCTAAAACATAAAAAGTTCAAGTCATTACAAAATATTTTTATAGCACTAACTCTAATGGAGATAAAAGTATTAATAACCTAATAAGAAACATTGTGGGCCATTTATTAAATCAAATTTATATTATCTTAGAAGAACATAGTGGACGTTTACAATAATTGAAATAAGACATTAATTTTACTTCACCTCCTTTAAAAGAAAATGAGTCAATCTTTTCGAAATCGTCCAAACCATACCACTCAACAGCTTAGATTTTCATGATATTTTTACCATTATTTTGTTTTTTTTTACTAAATTTTATAAACTGCTGATAAAATATTTTTCTGTCTAATACTTTCAGTGATCAAATTGGATTTAGTGGCTGAGACTCAACTGGTTCTAAGTCATTTTAATTGGTTTTAAAGTAGGTTGATAAGATGAGGACAAATGTTACAATGCAAATATTTTTAATGTACTGTATTTAGAAAACAAACAGAGTTTTCAAAATTAAATTTTAAAGTAAAAAACTTATGATATAGGGGTATTGTTTGTTTATTTATTTAAAGTCACTTTATGGTACTATGGCTAATCTGACGATGCTACAGTGGGAGTCCTAAATTTTGCCTATCCAGGTTTTATTAGGATAGGGTTCTTTAACGCGTAACTGACATCATACAGGCTCAGAACCACCTTTTAACGCCCCCTCCGAAGGACGGCATAACTAAGGATTTTTTACTCCCATTAAAAAATCCTAGGACCACCAGCGGGTTTGAACCCATGACCTTTGGCATAGGAGGCTGTTATGCTAGCTACCCAGCTACAAGTGATCCCGATATAGAGGTATAACCTGTATAAGTTTCATATTTTTTTTATTCAGTCCCTTTTATGATATCCCCTTTTATTAGTGCTGAACTTGTCAATAAGCCTTCTTTGAAAATTTATATTAAAAAAAAGAAGAAAAATGTTCACAAGATTGAAATATTTCCAATTTCGATAATACAACAAGTAGTGCAATGATAAGACTACACAAGAAAACAAAATTAAGTATGAGACTCTTTTTTTTTTTATATAACGTGCTAATTTTCGTGAATTTTTAGTTGGCTACTTAGGTAATGTGTTGTGAGAAACAAAAATTTGATAGTACTCCTATTGTCATTCTAGTTCAAGAGTTATTTTTGCTTTGGTCTGAAATTCGCAAAATTATTAGAGTTTAAATATATTATTTTAAAGGCAACATTTTCATCCATCATTTCATTTAAACAGTGAAAAGAATTTTTTTAGCTCAGGAACCAGTCAAGTCGCAGTCACCAAATTGATATCACTTATACCTATCATATATAATTGTAATCTGTATTAGTTTCATAATTTTTCACTCAGTCCCTTTTGAAATATTTCCAGATGAACTTTACGAAAAATGGATTTTTGCCATTTTTTAAAATTCATAAACAAAAAAGGTCTATGTATGTTCTCAAGATCAATATTTTATCCATGGTTTTATATTTAAGAAAAGATAAAGACAGAATGGTAAAAAAAATCATGAAAATCAAAAATGTTGGGCAGCAAAATTAATGTAAATTGGATGATTTCAAATGGATTGACCCATATTTGACAACACTTAAAGAGATATATAATCTATTTTAAGATAACAGTACTATAAGTTATTGAGTTTTTTTAATTTTTATCATATTGTATGTATAAAAAAAAAAAAAAAAAAAAAAAAAAATAATAATAAAAAAAAAAAAAAAAAAAAAAAATGACTGAATTACCTTATAACCCCTCGTTTCTCCTGAGTTTCGAATAGCTTCAGGACTCATGTAATTAAAAGTACCAGTGGTGACATCTTTAAGGACACTTGTCATGTCACCTTGCAAAGAAGATGCAATCCCGAAATCAATTAGTTTCAATCTACCAGATACTAAGAGAAAATTAGCTGGCTTCAAGTCAGAATGTATGATCCCTGTAAAGTAATAATATACTATTGGTCTTTTATTTTAATAATAAAAGTAGCTAAAAACTGAGTTTGTCATATAACAATACATTCAAATCCTGCATATCAGGCTTGAAAAGGTCTATTTAAAAAACAGTTAAAATTATGGTAATCATCAAAACACTTAACTAAGCAGAAACTTAATTTAAAGGAATGTCGTGGGGATAAAGAAATTTATCCCCTTTATGATTTTAAAGTGATATAATTTGGAAAGTTTCTGCTTAATTAAGTATTTTGATGATTGCACCTGGAATTAACTTCTCCCCAATATCTACACACAGTCAACCATACTCAGTATCATTAAAATTATGTATAATTTATAAGATTATAGAAAATTTTAAAGCTTATAGTAAAGAGATAAATTTGATATTTGTTGAACTCCAAAAAGCCTTTGATAAACTGTGAAGTGTATTGGAGATTAGAGCTTTTAGAAGCCTATACGGTAGGAGGTCTGGAAATCAGCAAATCAAATACTGAATATTTGGCAATAAATAAAAATGGAAACTCAGCTCTAAAAGTTTGGGATTGGGATGTGACACCGACTGAAAAATTTAAATATTTAGAAAGGTATCTTTCAAAGGATAGCAGCAGCAAGAAAGAAGTCGATGAAAGGTTATCAGAGGGAGAAAAGTAATACCAACACTCAATTCCGTTCCATAGAATAAGGATGTCCAGTCAGAACAAAAAAGAGGCTTTTCCATGCATTCATTGAAAGCACCACACTATATGCCTAAAAAACATGGACTATTCCTGCCGGCTCATCAAGAAAATTTGGCTCAATGGATATGGATTTCTGGAGACGTACCTGTGGGTTATCGACATAACAACACCTCCCAAAACATGTAATCAGAGAAAAGGTCGAAGAACCCCTAAACATCCTTCATTCTATTGATACAAGAAAGCTGAGTTGGTAAGGACATGTTATGAGGATGTTGGATGACCGAAAAAGAGTTCTCCGGCATGTACCGTATGGAAGGAGGAATAGAGGTCGGCCAGAAAAGAGAAGGATGGAAGGGCTACATGAAGCCATGGTGGCTACGGCCTGACTGAGGTAGATTGTCAGGATAGAGTGAAATGGCGAATAGGACTATTAGGATACATGATGTTATATATACGATATATGATGTTAAGTTATAATAAAGTCTTATATATATATATATATATATATATATATATATATTATAATTGTAAAATTATAAGATTGGGTTTATATCATATTTAAACTTGATTTCAAACAAAGGTAATATTTATTTCTATCTTTCTTCTATTTAATAATTATTATATATCAACTTGAAGAGGAGATTAATTTGTTAATTTAATTAATTAATTTAAACATTGACTACATGCACATGTATCACAATGTCACCATCAGTGATATAATGGTGGTGACCTGCCATACCCTCAAAATACACATCAGCAAAGAAATATCACTAATTTATAGATACAAAATTAATTGTTTACCTTTATCGTGGATATCTTTAACGGCATTCAACATTTCAGTCCAATAATAGGTTATCATAGACATGGATATTTTCTTTGTTTTGGCAATGTCTTTCATAAGTCGTGAAAAATCAGTATCACCTTTTTCCATTAAGACATAAAGTATTTTACTATCATAAATATATTCACTAGAAAATAAAATTTATACAAAGTTAAAATAAGAACAACACAATATTGTATTAAATTAAATTTTGCATTATTACATCTTTATTTATGATTAAATTACAGCAAATTAATTTAATTGAAGATCATTAGATTATATTTTTGTTACAATTTCAACACCTTAATAGATCATTTATTTTAATTTATCTACCAAATTAAATTAAGTTTTTTTTCATAGGTTAAAGTCGAATAATAATTCAGGTGTAAAATTTAAATAATTAAGGTTTATTGAAAAAAAAAAGAAGGTAACTTTAGATGATTTTTATGTTGCTGTTTCATTCATTCGCATTTTAATTTTTTTTTATAAATGGGTGAAATCTACTATGGAGAGGCAGTACTCAGTGGTACTCAAGGAGTTGGTGGGAAGGGTAGAGCCAAAGTGGTTATAGAGCTAAAGGAAATTTGGCACTACACCATATAAACTATGGTTATGCAATGTAGTGGGTGACCTATACTAAAAGTAAATAATGGGTAAAACGTATTTCAATTACAAACACTAAACTACAGTAGGTCGATGCAATTAATTGAATTAATTTATTTTATTATTATTCATTTTTTTTTGTATATAGTAAAAATCCTTAGTTTTTTCTTTCTTTAAGTTATTAGTTTTATTTCTATTGCTACCAGTACCATAATCACATTTTATTTTTATTACTAACTATTTTGTTTTTGCAATTATATTTAGGTACTTGTCAGATGAAGAAAAGCAACTTTTTTTATTTTTTTACTTTTTTTCATAAAACACAATATTTTGATCAATTTCACAAGAGTGATTTTTGCTGGAAATCTTTCAATTATTTTAGTTAAACATATCTATAACATTTTATAATTTTTAAAAACTTACTTATCAAACATTTTGATCACACTAGGACAACCTTGTAATTTCGATAATACTTCTATTTCATTTAGATAGCCTTTGGCAACTGCATCTTCAACTGACGACAAATTAACAACTTTCAAGGCCATCAATTTTGAAGTATTGGGATCCAAAACCTGTAAATATAGAAATAAAATATAAACTTCAATTTTCTCCTAAAAAGTAATTTTATTAGGATAGTGAATATACTCCAGTCCAATTATTGATACGGTTTTTATTTTTCATAATATGATACCAATCAAACAGCACACATTTGAAAGTGTTAAGAATTTTGTGAACCTGGGATCTTTAGTGTGTGCGGATAATAGACCCGACCCAGTCCAGAGGAATAGAGTTGAATCACTAATGCAAACAGATGTTATTTTGGTCTGGCAAAAACATTAAGGAGCCATTTATTATCAAGAAAAAACAAAATTTGTTTATATAAAACACTGATCAGGACGTTACTAACATACACCTCCAAGACATGGCCCAACCCCAATAGCCTACAGGTTTTCAAAAGAAAAATCATAAGAATGCTTGGCTTGGTAAAGGATGGATGCGGAACTGTACCAACTTTATCAGATGCTGGATGTGGTATGATTCATAAGAACCTTAAGACTGCTGTTGACTGGCCATATTGCGAGAATGGAAGGTGACTCACAAATTAAAAAACTATTATTACATGGATCGATAAAGAGGGCTCCCATGACTGAGGTGGGTGGATGAGGTCAAGAAAGACTCCCATAAGCTGATGGGCACCAGAGTGTGGCAGACCCTGGCACAGGACAGAAAAGAATTGATGAGACAACTTGAAGCAGCGAAGATCCGAAACGGGTTGTAGAGCCGATGATGATGAACCAAACAACATCATAGTGTTAATTAATGGTGACATGAGCATTTCGACGAGAATGAGTGAAACATCATTAAATAAAAGGAAGTTTTTAATTTGTATAAAACTGAAATTTTGTATTCTGGAAGCGTATATGCCTGAGATGTTACAGCACCTTTTTCATCGAAATTGGCCAACCGGAAAGGACACTTTATACTACGCATTTTACACCTTTTAATGATTTTCTTGAAACAGCTCAAATGATTTTGATTAAACTTGCTATATTAATTTAAAATTTAATGGGATTTATTATAATGTAGGTTTCATTCCGATTGAAATACGAGTACTCTGACAGGGCTGAATTTTTGTCCTCCAAACTACCTTTAATTTTGTGGATATAATTAGTTGACCGTTGAGAATTACTGAAGGGATTAGTCCGGGTGGCGGTCATTAAATGAAACAACTGAATAGTTTCAACTATTTTATTGTTTGCCAACGTTTCGACCCCCATTGTGGGTCATCATCAGGGCTTTTTTGAGCTGGAATTGTGGTGATGAGAAAAATTTGAGTCACCTGGAGGTGTAGAAGAGATGGCTTGTTGAGATGAGAATGCCTGCTGTTGTTGAGTTGTAGATTGTATGTCCTGTCTACGATTTTGTATTCTGTCACTGCGGCGGAGAGTCTCATCTCAACAAGCCATCTCTTCTACACCTCCAGGTGACTCAAGTTTTTCTCATCACCACAATTCCAGCTCAAAAAAGCCCTGATGATGACCCACAATGGGGGTCGAAACGTTGGCAAACAATAAAATAGTTGAAACTATTCAGTTGTTTCATTTAATGACCGCCACCCGGACTAATTCCTTCAGTAATTCTCAACGGTCAACTAATTATATCCACAATGATGAAAAGAACACGGAACAACAACAAAAAGATACATCCACCTCAACTCTCCGCCGCAGTGCCAGAATACAAAATCGCAGACAGGACATACAATCTACAACTCAACAACAGCAGGCATTCTCATCTCAACAAGCCATCTCTTCTACACCTCCAGGTGACTCAAGTTTTTCTCATCACCACAATTCCAGCTCAAAAAATCCCTGATGATGACCCACAATGGGGGTCGAAACGTTGGCAAACAATAAAATAGTTGAAACTATTCAGTTGTTTCATTTAATGACCGCCACCCGGACTAATCCCTTCAGTACCTTTAATTTTGTTAAATGAAAAACTTAACCATATCATGTAATTAGCAATGTTGAATAATGGGTTAGTATACAAGTTGAATAGATTTGATAACCAAATAAAGGAGAAAATAGCAAAACTATTATTTACTTTCTTTTTTTCTTTCCTGGACATATTATATAGATGTATAATATACTGGTGCAAAGCTAAGAAATTGAGAAAAAATCTTATATAAAATATTGTGAAAGGTAATCAAAAGTGACAAATAGGGCATGAACTTAAGTGATTATTGTACATCACAATTTTACCTTGTTATATTATTTAATGTAAAACATATGTTTTCAATGAAACTGAACATAATTCTTAAAACTTTTTTCAATTCCAACTTTATTTAATAGTTCTTTAATTGATTTTAACTTGTTAAATTGTTTTTTATTTGATTTGAGATGGTTAATTACTGAAAATGAACAAAAAAAAAAAAAAAAAAGGTGCTTTGGAGGGAGAAGGTTTGAAAATTCAGCATGTAAGCCAACTATTTCAATGGGAATTAAACCAGCAATTCCAAGAGCTTGTTGCTCAAATGGAAAAAAATAAATAAATGTATTATTTTTCCAAACAATAAATAGGAAAGTGAAATTAGGAATAATATCAGTTTGTTAATCCGAAAATGATTATTTATAAAATAACTTCAACTAATGTTTAAAGTCACAAGGCCTGCTAGAGTTATACATCAGGATACACCTATTTAAAATAAGGGATGTAAAGAGAATTTCAAAACCAATATAATTACCCTCTTCTCCCTCCTCCAAAAAAAGAGGTAATTAAAGTTACATCTGATAAACTGAGTATTGGAAATAAAGAACAGATAATAACAAATAATCAGATACAAAAAATATAATATTTTTTGTCAAAAAAAAAAAAAAATGTTCTTTAGTAGTCTGTTTGACAGAATTAAGCACATATCAAACTAAAGAAGAAAGAACAAATAGAAAAGGACACTAAAGACCACAGCAGTTGTAACAAATGTAATTAAAACAATCTAATCTGCTCTCTCTATTATCAAAATATTATATGGTAATTTACCAATAAACAATCCAACATATTTCATACTATTTAAGGTATTTAATAAGGATTAATTTTTATGAAATAAATTAAGTATTAATATAATCATAGATAAAAAACATAATTACCAGATAAACTTCGCTAGAACCCCCTCTTCCAAGCATACTGAGCACTGTATATGGCTTATCATTGACAGTAATATTAGCTTGAGGTGATCTCATTATCTGGTTTTGGCAAGCAAATAAAGGATTATCAACAAAACATTGTGGTTTGTTTTTCATATCGGGTTTCCTATCATTGGGCCCTTTTACTGTAGGTTTTTTATCAGCGAGCTTTGGTGGACTCGATTGCTTCATAATAACAGTTTCATTAGTTTCCATCTTTTCATCTTTAGCCTCTTCAAGATGCATAACAACAGTACGCTCATTTTCAATTAGTACAGAATTTTTCAGTGATGATTTTCTGGTGTTATCTGTTGTTAAAGAATGCTTCAGATTCGATTTACTTAAATCTGGTTCATCAAAATCAGTTTTATGAGATTCATTATCACCATCATTTGAATTACCAGCATTGTTCACATTATCATGGATAGGAGGAAGACTTGGGGGCTCCTCGTTTTTAGGAGATCTCAGAGTTACATCTTCCACAGAGAGAAGTCCATCTTCACAGGAATGAATGGCATTTTGTTCACTAGATGATATAGATATTAAATCTCCTGATTGATTTTCAGTCTTGTAATCAACTGATTTTGACATTAATAAAGAGTCAGTATTAGGTCTACTCACTGATATTGGTTGATTCAAAACATCAAACATTGGTTTAAATTCAGATCCAATCGTAGATAACAATTCATTTTTTGGATCAGAATTCTTCTTGACAACTGTTGAAGGCGTTTCTTTAATAGGAGATTGCATTGCAAATGATGAATGTGGAAGTGTCCAACCAAGATCTTCTAATATTTGCCTTTTCACTAATTTTTCAACAGAGGGAGGTTGTTTAATCAATTCAGTCGTAGTTCTTCTTTTAAAATCAGAGATTGGCAAAGGAGTTGTATTTATTCCTGCACCTGAAGTTCCTAATTTTTCATCATTTTCACCATTACATATTTTTTTCCCCACGTTAATACTGCAATCAGTTCTTAAACTATCTTCTAATTTGGATAAGCTATCTTTTCCGCTACCTTCAGACTTTTCCAATTCAATATTTTTTTCTGGTACATCCTCTAACTGCTTGGTATTTCTGGGTGTATGGAATTTACTTTTAAAAGGAGTAAATATATCATGTTTGATTTGGGACCTGTAAGGTGTGTTTAAAGGATCGTAACGTCCTAAAGCAGGTGTTTTTACTAAAAGATTTCGAAGACTGTCATTATCATCAGTATTAGTTGAAAGGGAATCTAAAGGAGAAGCAACCATGTCAAAGAGACCATATCCTTTTCCAGGAGTTTTCAGGTAGTCATGGTGATGATAGCTTTGGTTCTTTTCAAAATTATAATCATGGGCTGTCATGAAGCTGGAATTATTACATACTTCAGATTGAGATGAGTCACTAAATACAGTACCATTATTGGACGACAAGGAATAAAGTGTTCTTTCTCCTGAAGAAAAGTTGAGTAGATTCCTCTGCTGTCCTTTTTCATCTTCAAAACTTTTGTTTAGAATTACTTTCACATCTGACTGCAATGTATCTTTTTGTACTGGAACAGAAATGCTTGATATCTTATCAGCACTCAAAATTTTGTTTTCATTAATAATATTATTGACTTCTTGTAGTGGATAAGAACAGGTACTTCTAAAAGGATTTGTATTTCCAATATTCAAATCACAGGCTCTGTTCTCAACATTCCCATCACAATTTTTCTCGAATCCATTATCTTTTTTCTTGTAATTTGGTGTTAAAAAAGAATTCACTGGATGGGTTAAAGATGAAGTCTTACTACCAAAAGTATTTAATTCATCTCTATCACTTCTGTTTTCTGAAGACACTCCATTTAAAATGCTTCTCTTTACTTCAGCAGATGGGTTAATAGTTCTTCTTTTACCCAAGCGACTGAAACAAAAATTGCATAATTAATGAAACAAGTAAATGAATTTGTAAACTTAAATTGAGGGTGTATAGTCGACTGTAGAAACTATTATAGGTGGAATAGTCAGGAATCAGTCATTTTTTGAAAAGTTTTTAATTTTGCCAACGTTTCGGCTCAAGCTTGTGAGCCATCATCAGGGCTACAAACATCAGAACAAAAGAGATACATATTAATATGATAATGAAAATTTTCTTCTGAATGTAGTGACAATGATAAAAGTTATCATTGTCACTACATTCAGAAGAAAATTTTCATTATCATATTAATATGTATCTCTTTTGTTCTGATGTTTGTAGCCCTGATGATGGCTCACAAGCTTGAGCCGAAACGTTGGCAAAATTAAAAACTTTTCAAAAAATGACTGATTCCTGACTATTCCACCTATAATTTGTAAACTTAAGTTTTAATTTACTTATTACTAATGATGATTTATTATTAATCAATGAGAGCGAAGTAAAATCTTAGATTAGAAAATATACAATATTTTTATTATAGAATGGATCTTTCTACCATACTTTAAATCAACACTTGAAACCAAATAATTGCAATAACATATTTTTTATAAAAAGTTTATCACTTCTTATCAAAATGTGTTAATACATTATAATAACAAACATTTCAGTGAACATCATTCATCTAAAGCCTGTGCTGTACAATGATAAAGACAGAAAAGTGAAAGCACTCACATGACAGTAGCAGGAGAGGGGACAGCCAAAGTGATGATAAATTTTAATAAAGTTGAGTAATAACAGCAAATATTTATTTATTATAAAAAAAAAAAAAATCTTATATCCTTAAATATTGTTTTTAATAAGAGATTATGTAGAAAATACAGTTAGTATATATTTATTATAAGTCTGTTGAAAGTGTGTGATAGTTTACTATCATCAACTTATCACACACTTTCTGTTTTAATCATAATCATGTATAATCTATAATCATGTAGCGTAAACTAAATATTTGTTATAATCTTATTTTTGTATAATTCAAAATTCCCAAATTACTAGGTCAACTACAACCTTAATCTTCTAGCACTAACACAACCAAATCAAACTTGCTACTGAACCAAGATTGTCGAATATTAGAATGAGGTTTTCCCTCAGATTTTTTGTAACTGGACAAATTGGCAAATAAGGTATTATCTGATATAAAGCAGGAACTATGTAATGATCTTGCCCTACCCAAAAGGTAGAGGATTAGGGTTTCTTTTAAGACCTTACAAGATTAGTAGTCAATGAAGGACAAGAATTAGTGGAAACTAAAAATGATGAAACAAGAACACTAATGCTAACAGAGGAAATGCAATTTGAAAGTGTTCCACTATGAAATCCGTAGGTGTCATATGTAAAGGAAAGAGTTGTATTTGTTGAGCAGTTGATCTCCTTTTATCACAATACTTAGTTCCTGGATCAGATATTAGTGATATCCACCATTGAATATATGTTAGAGAGAGATCAGTGGCGAAAAGCTTAAGTATAATCAAGACATTTTCATCAGTACATTCATCTACAAAAGAATTAGTGCCCAGGAAAAGTAAGCTCCAGAATAAAATTAATGGGATTCGCAAAGAAATAATAAGAATCTTGAAAAATCATCGGGGAGATTCAGCTACAGCAACATTTAAACTTAAAAAAAAATCTGGTGCTGGCAACACACGACTTTCACTTACCTCCACTTTTAAAATCAATGAAAGAATTTTCAAATACAGTTAGAGATAAAAATACGTAAAACTATTAAAGAATTAATTAAATTGAATTTATATAGAAACATGTGTTTTATTAAAAAATCTATTATATTATTATCTAATATAATCAGTTAGTTTATCTTCTTTTCATCACTCTCTATTAACTTTTAAAAGCTTGTGTATGAGATAATATTTTTTCTAAAATATTTAGCTTTCCAACAGTTTATCATACATGTATATTACTGCTCTTATGTTCAAAAACAAAAAATTGCATTAAAAAAATTTTTTTTTTCTGTTTTCTCCTTTGGTTGGGTATTGAATTCATTCAATTTATATATTTACCTGTTTTTCATCAGTGATAACAAGATAATATAGTTATTTTTATAGAATCAACAAAATTAAAGGTACTTTAGAGAAAAAAATATCGGATTTAAGCTCTGTCAGATCATTTAATCAAATGAAACCTAAATTATATTAAAGCCCATTAAATTTTACATCGATATAGTGAGTTTAATCGGTACCGTTTTTGAGAAAATTGAAAAAAGGTGCAAAATGCATGGTATAAAGTGGCTCTTCTGGTAAGCTCATTTTGATGAAAAAGGTTTTGTAATGTCTTGGGCGTATATTTGTCTTAAATATGAAATTTCAGTTTCATAGGACTTACCGTTTCTGCCCGGGAGTTACCACACACACAGACCTTTTTGCGGGACTTGGTTATTTATACTCAGGGGACCCTAAAATGTGTATTTCCATTGAAAACTGGAATTCGAAAATGTTCACGATCACAATACTTTCCCTTACTATATATAGTAAGTGAAAGTAAAAATTCTACATATAGGAAATGTTCAAGAATTTTAATTAAATGATAAATTAAAATTTATTTAGAAGACAGTAAGCAAAAACTGGCTGCATATGCTAACAGATTAAGAAGGTATATTGAGGCTTAAAATATACAAGATAAAATTCCATGAATATATATCAAAGCAGAGAGCTATTATAAATTATTAATCATCAACAAAATATTGACACTTTATATTTCAATGAAAATGAGTTGGATGATGTGGACAGCTTCCAAGGAGAATAACTTAAACGGGTGCTGGATCAATAAGGCTGAAATAAAGGTACATAATGATGGAGTTTTGTTGACTGTTGAGAAATTAGATGAGGAAGATGGTTGGAGGTGCGGTCATAAATTAGAAACACATTAAACTATCACAGACCATATCAACAAGTACGATATCATAACAAAGGAACAATTAGGGTGTATGAAGGATGCAAAGAAAAAACGAAACGCTTCTACAGCCTGATTTGACTATCAAAAGATGTATGGCTCTGTCCCACATAAATGCCCATGTGTATACCAATAAATAGAGGAATATTTCAAGGCAACTCTTCAAGTCCATTGTTGTTGTTTGTATTGAATCATTATGGTGAATTATTAAATAATTATAGAACGGATTACAAACTTGGTAAAAATGGGACCATCATCTCTCATGCTCTTATCACAGATGATTTAAAATAGAACCCAAGAAGTGAAAAACACTGATAAACATGATCCTTAAGGTGCAGTCATTTAGTGGTGAAATCGGTATGACTTTAGGAATGTAGATATGATATAATCCATGTTAAATGGAGAGTGATAACTAATAAAGCAGATAAAGGAGCTCATTCTGAGCAATTTAAACTAATAAATATTCTGGGTTAGGCCAACTTTTGGAATCCAGGAAGAATAATAAAAATAATTTTAAAGTTGAATTCGAAATCGGTGTTAAGAACTTCTCAATACATATTTGTCAGAAAATCTAGTAAAAGTGATAAATGCATTGTAATGTGGCCTAATACAGAACTTAAAGAACCTAATCATTTAGTTTAAGTCCTCTTTACATCAGCAAGAAATTGGCATCCTAAATCATAAATTGAAAGAATGTACTTGTTACAAAAGCTAAAAAGAAGGGGGACTTGTTTGTTGGAAGATGTAGTGAACAAGAAAAGAATTAAAGACATAGCTATCTCGACAATAGTTCTCCTGTTCTTCTGCAATAAAATCTTGGACAAAGCATAAACGGATTTAAACCTAAATTCAACTGAACCTAAAGAGGGCAATATTGAAGAAGCTGTTACTGAAAACTGGAAAAATAGATTGCTACATGGTCGGTTTAACTACTTCATCTCCCAATCAGGAATAAACTGGAATGCTTCTATCTACTGGCTTAATGGGGTCACTTGTTTCCCCAAAACAGATGAGTTTATTTTGGCCATTCAAAATCAGATGGTTTTAACTAACATGTGAAATATTTATGTGGAGAAGATATAAGTGAACAATGTTTTTTTTTGTATAATGGCCGTTGAATAAATCAAGCATAGCTTTTTCCTGCGACTTTGTCTGCCTCAATTTCTGTGATTATGATCGCTGTTAAGAAGTTTAAAAAATATATATTTTAAAGTACTTATACGTAAATGGTATTTTTAGTTTTATTTTCTTGTGACAGAAGAATATACTGATTTTCCCCACAACCCGATCTTGACATTAATTGATTCCTATGTGTTTAAATGTTTGCCCCAGTGATTTATTAAATGTTACGGCAATAGATAAATTAACAGGAAATTGAATTCTTTTAAAATTAAAAGGTAAATCATTTGGAATCATTGGGATGCGAGGTTAATTTTTCCTGAAATTATTTCTTAGATTCTTAACTCCTATTGGTCACAGCGTGATGTTATATGGCCTAAAGCCTTCCTCAATAAATAAACTATCCAACACTAAAAGAATTTTTCAATTCGAACCAGTAGTTCCTGAGATTAGCATGTTCAAACAAACTCTACAGCTTTATAATATTAGTATAGTTATATCATCTTGGTATCTAGCATTGACAGAAAAAGAATACCGGAATATAACACTAAAGTATTATTTATACCTAAAGTTTTATACCTTATTAGTTATAACCTGGCCAAAATCATTTACCAATCGCTGGCTTTTTATACCACATAATAGCAGAATAGGTTCCTAACAACCATAATGAGCTAAAACTGATACTCTCAAGTGATAACAGAAGAATATAATAGGACTGTTTCACTATTACTGACAACCTAATAGTAGACAATAAACCAAAAATAATCGTAATAGATCAAAATGTAAAATGAGTTTGTCATCAATATTTCTTGAAGATACAGGACTCTCGGCTGGAGCACATGAAGATTTATCCTGTTATAATATCATGCAATTATCATTTTCCAGATAATACCATTCGCTAAGTTAACAATTTAAAGCTGCCTGAAAAAGTTCAAAGAGGTCAGAAAGCATTTCTCCTCGGTACAAGAAGTATCATCAGGAAGTTCTTAAATACAGTTAGAGATTTTTGCCTAACCCTTGACTTAGTGGTGGATAGGTGAATATTCATGCAAAGCCAGGATCGTTTGTAAAAAAATAATGAAAACAAATTAAAACAGTGCTGCTCCTGAGAAGTGAAGATTTTGGGGTGTTAACATAAACAATCAACACTTTTAAGATGTTAAAGGGTCAATATCAGACCAGTATCTTAATGAAGATAGGGCAAGAGTAAGTATGCGCAAGCTAACAGAAATTTTAGTGACAACAGGCTGAACTCTCTAATAGAAATAGCTGTGAAAAGAAACATATCATATCTATAAGGGGGGTGTGAGTGCTGAAGCATCACAGCAACTTCATGGATCCCTCTTTAACCCAAGCGGATTTCCCTCTCTTTCTATTTCATAGTAGCACTAGAATAAAGGAAGCATCTTCCGGAATATTAAAGTAGTTAATTATCCGCAACTATGTCTGTTACATCGCTAAGCATATGACATATGCAATATTTATTAATAACATAATAGGGTCCATATCATTTGTTGGAATATCATATAACTTAGACTTTTACAATTGACAAAGATACATGAGTAAAAAGATGAAAATAAGACAGATATATATACCAGCATTCCCTCGTCAAAAGTCCTTACTAGTTTGAAACCAATTACAATTAATATTTAATGTTAAATGAGAAATTCCATCAACCAACATAAGATTACAATGAGATTTAGCTGAGACAGCTTAATCAAAAACAATAACAGACGTTTTAAACATAATAGTAAATATATCTACCTTCTTGGTATGTTCGCAGAATTAAATCTTTCATAGCCAGCAGGGTATGACCAATTTTCTGTACCATTATCTTCTTCTTTAGTGTTAGCTAGGTAATTGCGGAACATTTCGATATTATTTACGTATAAAGAAACTATTTAACATAATTAAGTACGCCAAAAACTAAAATTTATAACTTAATAACAATTTAAAAAGATGCAATAAGAAATAAAACATCAAAAATAAACACTAAACTGAATTGAACATAAACACTCTTAACCTGCATCCCGTTTGAAATAGCTGCCAACTTACAACGAATAAAGTCCCTGATTTTTTTTTTATAATCTATTTTGAAAGCATCAAAATCGGAATTTGTTTCAAATTAAAGTCATATTATTTTAAATTTCAAGTAAACCAAGACAATTAAAATTTAGTTTTCTCTAATTTAGTTTGTTTTTATAGAAACACACTATTTTCAATACAAAAGTACAATGTATTATCGGTTATCTATAACTATAGTTTGAATTTTTTTTCAAATGATCACATAATATAAGGAATGCTAAACTTATTTTTAAGATAAATTATAAATAATACATGTATCATTCTCAGTCGGGATTTTTTAAAATTCTCTCCTAGTGTTATCAACACATCACTGCTTCGAGCCGTTACAGTGATGAAAGTTTGACTACTGCGAGGTTGTGAATGAGCTTTCACTGGCCCTGATCGCGATCTAAATGGAGTTATTAGTGGGTTAATTTTCAAGTTTTTTTCAACGAAGGTGTTAATAACTTCAAATATAATTAAAGTAATGCAGTAGATTAAATATAGTTGTATAAATACAAATTAAGGTCTGCTTATCACTAACCATAATCATAGATAACCATTATGTAATTTTAACTTGTATATATAATTGCTTTAATGATTATTTGTTTGCAGATATTTTTATTTTAACTTAATTTATACTTGTATTCAACATGCATATGTCATTTTGGTTTGGGTATGAAATAAATGATCTTCTATTCAACAAACTTAATGTTACTTCAGTAACAGGTATATATTGTTGAAATGTTTTTTGACAAGACTTATTAACTTAGCATAATTAAATCTATTTATCAACATTTTTTTCAGGGTTTCTCTTTGCTTTTGCTTGTACAATTGCTCTTGTATTAATTTATGAAGCATTAAAAGTATGTTCTGCAACAATGAAGCTAAATTCTGCTATTTTAAAGGTTCCAAATCGCCAACGATGTTTATCAGATGATATGGTTTTAATCAATAGCACCACTAGATTTCATGCAAGAAGGTTAAGAATTTTTTTAATCAATAGAACTAAGCTAAGCTTTATTTAAATAACTATTTTTAGTGACATTATAGGAACTTATGGAGATTTTCAGAAGTTATCATCTACGCTCTTGAAATAACCTTGGGATATATTATTATGTTGTTGGTTATGACTTATAACTTTTATCTACTTCTTGCTGTGTTGCTGTCAACTGGTGGATGTTATGCCCTGTTTGGTCAGCACTTATTGCATTTGAAGTTAAAGACTTCAAAATTAAAAGCTCCTTGTGAACACTGCCTAAAACATGAAAGTAAATATCTTTACTATTATTTTATTTCCTGAATAATTATATTTTATTTGGCAATAATTAAAATAATTTTGTTTGAAAGATTCTAGTCCTACATCTTCAACTGAAATAATTTCAGAAAGTGTAAATGACAATAGTATTGGTTGTTGTTCTCACTCAGCAGCTGATGAATCTACCCATTCTTAACACCAATTTTCTTTGGGCTATTCCTTAAATTTAAGATTTCCTACCAAATTCTAAAATTGATGGTAATATCAAGTAAAGTATTTTCTTATATTGTTTTAAACTTCCTAATTTATATTTCTATGTATATTTTTTGTCTACTGAAAATTTTAATTACATACCACCACTAAAAGTGTGAAACCATGTAACTGTTGAATCCTAACTTTTCCAACAGAAACCAAATAAATATTAAATATTGAGGGTTTGTTTGTTTTAAACAGTCTTTTTCTAGCTTCCTATTTTATCATGTAAATAAATTACCAATTATTGATTTATACAATTAATGTTAGTGATCATAATTTGTACAAAAATAAAATAACTCTTCTCTAAATCAAACCGCTTTGAATCATCATGGTATCACACTTTATTGAGGGTATTTATTATTTATTAAATTATTCATCACCTTCAAATAATATTTCCTTTAAGCATTTTTATCATAACTGCTATAAAAATTATCTTATAATATATTGTATAATTCTTACCGTCCTGATAATTCCTTGAAGACCAAAAAAAAAAGTATATATATTTTTTTTTGGTTTTGTAGCTTTATGAACTGCAGACATCCTCTGACTGAGTAGTATTTTTCATCTAATATTATCGAAGATAATAGTATTTTATTGACTATTTATAACTATTTGCAAAGGGCTGTAAAAATAAGTTACCATTGTGTGAAAAATAAAATTAATATATAATGTATAAGTTTTGGAATGAGTGAGTATTTAAAAATGTAACAGGTTGATACCAGTGGTTGCGTGTGTTTTTTGTATTAAAGTGTTATAAATAATATAATTGGTGTTATTACTCTAGGAATTTAAAAGGTCTTTAATTTCTTAGTATATACGTATAATTTTTTAAAATGTAATAGTATTTATGACTAAAGTTTATTATTGTTTTAAACTTTTATTTATGGAGCTAGCTTGTGTAATGTGATTGGTCAATATTTGTTTTTTTTCTTTTAGTTTGACCTACTTACATTGTTTAAATGGAATATAAGTTTTAGACACTTTCAGTGATATCTAAAAACATTGTAATAAAACAATGTTTTTAATTTTATAATCATTAATTAATTAATGTTAGTTTTAAAAAATGATCGATTTTAAAATATTCGAAAAATGTAATTGTTTTTAATGCAGAAAAATGTAAGGTATTTGTCTTAAAGTTAATATCTTTGTTGCTTATAGTTATATTTTATTTAGATGAGTATTTAAAAGAATATTTATGTCTGTCTTCCTTGGTTTTAGTACATTAAAAAAAAAATTAATACCTAGCAGTGATAAAATATATATTTATAATGAATTTCATGCTCAATAAGTAACTGGTCTTTCTGACTTAGTCTTTCATAAAAAAAAAAAAAAAAAATTATAATACTGATCAGCCTTATATGTTAAAAACTGGGGTAAATTTTTATTGTGTATGATATTAAATCGATTTTAAGCTATCAAGTAGTTGCATCACTAGTGTATTAGACATTGTAATGAAACTATTGTTTATCTTAAGAAATTATTTTATTAATGTTAAACGATTGATAATATACAATATTATTATTGAATGAATGTTTTTTCTTTCTCATTTCTAATCGATTCTTTGTTAAATTCTAAATATTTAGAACAAATTTAGATTATATCATAGATTTATACAAATAACGAGAAAAAGAATGTATATAGAAAATAAAAATTATTCTTATAAGTTTAAATAAAATTATAAGATGTTCCCCATAAATTTCTCAAATTTTGTGTCTACCCTGGATCTCGTCATGAAGTAGGAGAGTAGTTCCCTTAGGGTGTGTTTTATACTAAGTTGGTGAGAATCATACACCACAAGTGGGATCCTCAAGGCGTGCTGGAATGCATGACAGATTAGCACTTCATATTCTTTTTTTCTTTTTTTTTTTTTTTTTAATTGACAATACATCTATTCTAGATTAATTTGTTTTAACTATTCATTATTTGAGATTAACTTGTCCTACACTTAGATCTCCAGATAGATGGTGACTGCTTCAGAAGATTCATTGCGAAAATTAGATGTTTACATATAGATTAGATTCCAGGAGGTTGAGATTCTCGTTTAGATATTAAGGCATTGCAGTCAAGATGTATAATTACCTGTATACTTATGAATCTTGTTTGCTATAGATTTGTTGGATATCTATATTGAGGAGATATCTATATCTATATTGGAAGGAAAGTACTTCATTATGTTTGGTGAAAGCAGTGATGATTGTTAAGCTACTAGATTTCTGATTAGGAATAGGCTACCACATTGAGAAACAGTTTTTTAATGATAATATATCAATTCAAAACTATGTTGATAGATTTACCTTCTGCTATGAAAAGAGTGAAGATAAATTAAAATGGTAGACAGCATGAAAATGGCCATGCTGCTTTCAAGACATTTCAGGTAGTTTATTTCATAACGGTTCCACAGAATGAATCTCCAAATGGGTTATTAATCTTCAAGATTATCCCGGTCTGTTTGTTATAATTACAAGACAAAAGAAAATTACAATCATATTAGGATATGCGAAATAAAAAAGTAGGTTACAAAATTATGATAGGTAATGAAATTAAGCTCCAATATATCAAAGATAACAGAATACTTGGAAACTTGAAAAAAATTGAAAAACCTATTAATTAAATACACCCTGTTTAAACAAAGGGTAATTCTAATTATTTGGGAATCTTCACGCAAAATCAAATCGACTATGTTTTAATATAACATAGATGTAAAAATAGTATAATTTAAACCCTTAAGAATGGTCCCTCCCATTTTGCAATGGATAAATAAAGGCATAGAAGAAGCCCTTGAAAGATTACTAGTGCATGCAGCGCATATAGCAATCCTCTTTAGAATACCTCCAGGTAATAAGGACAAAATGTGACATCTATACATATTACATTTGTATTTGTATTTTGTTTGAAAATAAAACCAGAGGGAATGAAAAAAAAAAAGTATAATTTAAGTCACAAATTATTAATATGAAAAATAAGTTCGAAGATTCAGTTTAACTTTTTTTTTTTTTTAATGTATAAAGGAGAGATATTTGACCTTTAATACCGTCAAGCTGGTGGTCCTAGGATTTTTTAACAGGAGTAAAAAAAACTTAGCTATGCCGTCCTTCGGAGGGGATGTTGCATTTCCGTTGAAAAATTGAAGCGAAATTAATATGTAAAATAGAATGAGAAAATAAAAACAACTAATTTTGTACAATAAATAAAATATAAAATAATCATTTAACTGATTATAATGATTAAGTTCTATGATTAAATATCAGATTTAAAATCAACACGCGTCTGTGAGGGATAATAAGTGCTGGAAAAAAAAGATATTTTGGTAGATATATGGCCCAAGGAAGTTCTGTCTGCTTGTGAAGGACAGAAGCCACTTAAACTCGGCGTAGAGGTGAGCCATGGGAGACCGTCTCGAAAAACCAAAAACAACTCATGATACGCCTCCCCCGTCCACTCCGTCCTAAGGGGGTCCCGAGCCTGTGCGATGTCAGGTACTCGTTAAAGATCCCTATCCTAATAAAACCTGGATAGGCAAAATTTAGGACTCCCACTGTAGCATCGTCCGATTAGCCATAGTAGCATAAAGTGACGTTAAATAAATAAACAAACAAACAACAGAAAAATAGCGATCGAATCATATTTTAAACCAAAGCAAGACAAAGGCTTGACTAGTGTGGGCGTAACTAAAAATAGTTGTGGATATAATTAGTTGACCGTTGAGAATTACTGAAGGAATTAGTCCGGGTGGCGGTCATTAAATGAAACAACTGAATAGTTTTAACTATTTTATTGTTTGCCAACGTTTCGACCCCCATTGTGGGTCATCATCAGGGCGTCTGGTAGGTGAGTGGAAACTGGCAGTTTCCACTCACCTACCAGACGCCCTGATGATGACCCACAATGGGGGTCGAAATGTTGGCAAACAATAAAATAGTTAAAACTATTCAGTTGTTTCATTTAATGACCGCCACCCGGACTAATACCTTCAGTAACTAAAAATAAATTATTTTCTTGAGCGTGACAATATTAAACAATAAACAATTATTAAATCGGTCGAAAAAAAATTTGAACGATAACATTAATTAAAATAATTATAAATAAGTATTTTATGTTCATGTACGCATATGTGACTATGAAAAGAAAAATACTATGCCTATCTAATTTAAAAAACACAATAACTAAACACTTCCATGATTTTTGTTTCTTTTATATTTATATATTTTGTATTTAAAACTGGATCTATTCAGGATTCTAAAAAATTGAATATACGGGTTTTTAAAGATCGGGAAAGTATGAGAATTCTGAACATAAGGAGGAATGAAGTTCCATATGGTAGAGGATCGGATAATGAAAGATCTGTTGACAAGCTCCGATTCTATGGTGGCGTAATATTTAGATCATGAGGGAATATTGGGGGAACGGATTGAGGATTTATGTACAACTTTAAAAATAAAACTATTTTTGTCGTGATTTTCGGTTTTCGCCATTGTATACCGTCCTTCCTAAATTAAAATGTGGGTAACAACTCTGTAAAAGCAAAAATTATTTTTGAAAAGTTAGTGAATACCGAATAATTTTGACAATCACTGTGTGTGTACGGAACCTGCAATGCCAGCTCACATTATTTAATAAAATGTCTTCACTATGTTTATTATTTTTGACCTTACTTACTCCCTATGTTTAGTTATTCGGAATGTTTGGTGTGCCTAAGTAATGAAATGCTTTTAGAACTGTAAAATTAAGTTAAGCTGACCTTCAAAGATAACATTAAATCAAGGTCATTACCACATTTGTTCATTAGTTTTAACAACTTTTTACTTCATAACTTAGCATATCAATGAGTCGTCAAAAGAAAACTGTTATAGCTTTTTTCAGTCAAATTCATAATTTTTTCAGTCAAATTCATAATTTTTTCAATCGAATTCATAATTTGTTCAGTTAAATTCATAATTTTTTCAATCAAATTCATAATTTTTTCAGTCAATTTCATAATTTCTTGTACCCATTTTATTCAGTCAATTTAATGAGGTTTTTCTACCAAGAACATAACATTTTTATTAAATCTTATTGTTGTTTATCCATTTAACGTCACTTTATGTTACTGTGCTTAATCCGACGGTGCAGCGGGAGTCTTAAGTTTTGCCTATCCAGGTTTACTTAAGATAGGGATCTTTAACGCCTTGCTGAATGCATCCAGGGTCACCTGTGGAGTAGTGGCTAGCATAACAGCCTCTTTTAAAGGACGAAATAAACAAGGATTTTTACTGCCTAAAAGCAAATATAGGGCCATTTGCTGGTTTTGAACTTGCGTCATAGAGAGCTGTTATGGCTAGCCACTACTCCAGAGGTGAACCTCTATGCATTCTAAAAGGTGTTAAGAATAATATGCCCAAGGTCACGGGTTCAAACCCGGCAGATTCAAACACCTTGTTGAATGCGTTGAGGGTCACCTAAGGAGTAGTGGCTAGCATAACAGCCTTCTATGCTTAAGGTCGCAAGTCCAAAACCAGCAGATCGCCCTCAATTTGCTTTTAGGGAGTAAAAATCCATGGTTATTTCGTCCTTTAAAAGAGGCTGTTATGCTAGCCACTACTCCACAGGTGACCCTGGATGCATTCAGCAAGGCGTTAAAGATTAATATGCCCAAGGTCATGGGTTCAAACCCGGCAGATTCAAACATCTTGTTTAATGCATTAAGGGTCACCTGTGGAGTAGTGGCTGGCATAACAGCCTTCTATGCTTAAGGTCGCAAGTCCAAAACCAGCAGATCGCCCTAAATTTGTGCGCCACAGGTGACTCTTGAAAGATTTAAAAAGTGGAACTCGTAAAAGATCCCTACTATCTTAAGTAAACCTGGATAGGCAAAATTTAAGACCGTCGGATTAAGCACAGTAACATAAAGTGACGTTAAATGGATTAACAACAATAAGATTTAATAAAAATGTTATGTTCTTGGTAGCAAAACCTCATTAAATTGACTGAATAAAATGGGTACAAGAAATTATGAAATTGACTGAAAAAATTATGAATTTGACTGAAAAAAATTATGAATTTGATTGAAAAAATTATGAATTTGACTGAAAAAATTATGAATTCGATTGAAAAAATTATGAATTTGACTGAAAAAAGCTATTTATAACAAAAAAAAAATCACTTCATTAATATAAATATTTTTCAAGCATTGAAAATGTAAGCGTAAATTTTTTTTATTTAACATTTTCTTTTGACAAAGTAACGTATATCAATTTATTTCATAAGGCACTCATAATCTCAAAGAGGAAAGGCATTGCTATGATAAAACATGCTCTTGGCTTGTTAGACATTGCATTATCAACGTGAATGTTGATATAATTAACAATTTCATATTTCGACTTAGAAAACGAAATTAACTGAAGACAAAGATTATGTAAATGAAAACAAATACAGATTTCGGAGTTTATTTAAAATATTCTTCCTTTGTTTTAAACTATCTTCTTTTTTTTAAAAAATCGGTCAATTTATTACTAATTTAAACTGTAAACTTTGAGAAAATTATAAATCAAAACAAATGCGTTCGGATCAAGAAACTTAAGAATTTTCTATTTAGAGGGTAAATAGAAACAAACTACATTTTTTACCCCTAAGTCTTCCTATAATTTTATATAATTTATTTATTTTTATTTATTGTTATAATTAATTTCGAAAAGAAGGATGAATAAGTTGTTAACAGAGGCCATTACAACCTTATTGCATGTTAATTAAGCTTCTCTCTCTGTCAAATAACTTTTACCTCTACAATTTATATTTTCCTTTTTAAATTTAAAACCCAAAAAAAACACCATCAACCCTGTTATCAGAAGCCAAAAATTGATAAAATTGTAATAATTCTACAATTTTTAGAGATCAAGAGATTCATATTTTCTATTGAATATAGATCGAATACTTATATCAATACCATGGGGCCCTTCTGCCTATGCCGGCGGGGAAGAGTGACCTAAAATTGATATTTTTTTAATTAGAAAAATATGGTATTAGGATAAGATTAGTGTTAGAAAATTGTTCTTTATTATGAGATTCGTTTTTAAAATTTAAGATTAAGTCGTGGTCGGACGAGGAACTTAATTTGAAATGTAAATAGTAATTAAAAAAAATATCTAATACCAAAACAGTTGTTCCTCCAACCTCCTAACGGGTTTAACCTACTCTCTGGGGTCACCTGTGGTGTAGTGGCAAGCATGACAGCCTGCCTATACTACTGCATACCTAAGATCGCAGGTTCAAATTTGACAGGTAGCTCTAGGATTTTTAAATGGGTAGATACTCGTAAAAGACCACTATCATAAGTAAACCTGGATAGACAAAAGTTAAAACTAACACTAGCATTGTTCGATTAGCTACAACTGCATAAGACTAGCTGTAAAAAAATCTGGTGCGGGCAACACAAGACTTTCACTTACCTCGACTGTTAAAATAAATTTATAAACTATTAAATATACTTCAATTTGAAAAATATTCTAAGTTGATTCAAATAAAACGTGTATTCATTTTCGTTCGACATATATGATTTAGATTAAATAATATAACTGCATTAAATTGTTAATCAGTAATAAGTTCATTTCCTATTCGTTCTATTCACTTTATATTACCTTTTAGAACTTTTTGTATCAGATAATGTTTTTTCGAAAATCTTTCTCCTTCCAGCGGTATATTATATGTCTATATTACTGTTCTTATTATCAAAAAAACAAAAATTTCAGATTATAACAGTTTTGCTCTTTTATTCTTTGGTTGGTCATCAAATCGTAAAACTTGTATATTTAGCCGCCCTTCTATGGGGCGGCCAAATATACGATATGGTTAATCTTTTGGAATGTACAAATTTAAAGGTACATTAGAAGAAGAAAATTTAAAATATCGGCATTTAAGCCCTGTCAGACTATTTCAATCAGAATGAAGCCTACATGATATTAAAGCGCATTAAATTTTACACCAATATAGCGAGGTTAATCAAAATCGTTAGAGCCGTCCAGGTTACATACCTTGCTTATCATTGATGAAGAAAAATTCATAAATTATAAAAAGTAATTTTATAACTATCATATCTATGTTATAGTAATCAAAGGAGTATATAGGAGGCTTTCTAATTAATGAATTCAAGGCCATTTACGATAGTATCAATAGTGAATGAGTCCACATTTGATAGTTCACAACTCTGAGATAAGGTTGAATAGATATCCAATGATGAGGCAGTGTTTGTACTTTATATTTAGAAACAATTAGAATAAAATATAATGATGGGGGGATGGTTGACTCAAAACACATATAATTAAGTAGGAACTCAATTTATTAATGTGTAATCTCATTATTGTGGTCTCTCTCCTTCAATCGCCCTGAAGATGGCCTAAAATGTAGGCCAAAACGATGGCACCAATAAATAAAGTTATAAATATATTGCGCCGTTAATCCTTCTCTGTCCGACTGAGTACCAAATAATAGACTTGATTTATTCATATAACGGATTTATTTTCGATGTTAACAGTTAGACCAAGTCACATCCGGACGAAAATGTGGCGCTATGTTTGATTATTTATTTAATTATTATTAAAGTTTTAGCTTTTAATTATTACTTTCACTTATATGAAATATAAAGTAAGGGAAAGTATTGCGGTCGTGAAAGTTTTCGAATTCCAGTTTTCGACGGAAATACAAGTTTTAGGGTCCCCTGAGGCCAAATAACTTAGTCCCGAAAAAAGGTCGTGGGTATGTATTAAGTCTAGCGCGAAATTGAATTCTGATTGAAATAGTCTAACAGGGCTTAAATACCGATATTTCAAATTTTCTTCCTTTAAAGTACCTTTTATCTTGTAGCTCTCAAAATGTTAGACACATCAATCTTGTTAGCATTGATAAATAAATGCTAACTATAAAAGTTCAGCGAATTCGATTCGTGTTTTTAAACAGAAGAACAGTATAGTAATATACCGTTAGACAGCTAAAGATTTTAGAAAAAATATTATCTAATACACGGAATTATAAAAGTTAATGGAGAGTGATGAAAAGCCGATAAAACTGATTGTTCTAGATAAAAATATGATAGATTATTTAATAAAACACATGTTTCTATTGAAATTCAATTTGAATTCATTCGTTAACAATTAATAAAACTTATTCTTCGCTCACGTTTCTAGATATCTCCAAATGCATTCTAACATTCTAAAATTGATTTTAACAACGGAGGTAAGTGAAAGTCGTGTGTTGCGCGCACCAGATTAAAACAAAAAAAAATATTTAAAAAAAATCATGTTATAGTCGTAAAACTTGTATAGGATTTTGTACTTATTAGTTATTTCAGTGGCTTCCTCTGTTTGTGTTTCGGAGAAAAATGGCAAGCCACTTGTGTAAATAATGTAGGTATGATGTGGCTAGGAATGACGCCTAAGCTACAAGTCGCAATTAGGAAAATCAACTCGACTCTCTGTATAGGAATAGCTTATCACTACCGTTTGATAATGGCTTTGAGGTCGCGATAAGTAACTACAAATGATTAATGCATTGTATACGAATTTTTTTATTCAGGTACAAAACAAAGCAGTTTTTTTAACAACTAGAATTAAAAGTTATTCTTCACTCACGTTTCTAGATATAAATAAAATAAATCTGGTGCGGGCAACACACGACTTTCACTTACATTGACTGTTGAAATCAATTTAAAAACAATTAACTATACTTTAATTTGGAAAATATTTTAAGTTGATTGTAATAAAATAATATTATTAAAAATAAATAATATAGCTATACTAAATTGTTAATCAGTAATAAGTTTATTCCCTATTCATCACTTATATTACATTTTACAACTTTGTGTATCAGATAATATTTTTTCTAAAATCTTTCTCTTTCCAAAAATTACATTAAAAAATATGTTTGCACTTTTATCCTGTAGTTGGTCATCAAATTCGTGCAACTTGTATATTTAGCCGTCCTTCATCTATTTCATTGAGATGATATAGTTAATTTTTTGGAATATACAAAATTAAAGATAGTTTAGAGGAATAAAATCTAAAATATCGGCATTTAAACCCTGTCGGACTATTTCAATCAGAATTAAATCTACATTATATTAAAGTCCATTAAATGTTACACGAATATAGCGAAATTAATCAAAATCGTTGAAGCCGTTTTTGAGAAAATCGTTAAAAGGTGCAAAATGCATGGTATAAAGTGGCTCTTCTGATTAGCCAACTTTGATGAAAATGTTGCTCTAACATCTCGGGCCTATAGTTGTCTTAAATATGAAATTTCAGTTTCTTGCGAATTTTCGTTTTCGCGCTAGACTTACCACACCCGGACACCCTCACTCAAAGACCTTTTTTCGGGACCCGATCATTTGAACTCAGGAAACCCTAAAACGTGTATTTCCTTCGAAAACTGGAATTCGAAAATTTTCACGATCGCAATACTTTCCCTTACTATATATTTCATATATATAGGAAAGTGAAAGTAAAAAAAAAATATTAACATATATGTGCCCTGTGTGAGGACTAACAATTTCTTGTATCTAAATGTTTTCAAATGTTTTTAATATATAGTACAGGGAAAAAACAGTTTCATTCATTACTGTATATATAATATTGAAGATAGCTTTATTTTTATTGCATTACCCAGGACTGTTTGAAATGAATTGGGAGAAAAGATACTGCACCGTTATCTTATCTATATTGTTCAAGTTTCATTTAAATACTTTCCATACCTTATCTACTAACTAATGGGTAATTGTGATCTGTTAATATATCCTCACGTTATAAGGATAAATTGCTTCTTACAAATTAGGATGAAGTACATAATAATACCTATTCACATTATTTTCTTTGATTACTGAAACCTCTGTCTTCGGCCTTTGTCCATTACTCACCTTAATGATCCCATTTGGGATGTTTAACTAATAATTGAAGAATGACACGAAATTTTAATTTTGACCCGATACAGTAAGACGTTGAAGAAATTATAAAAATGTTTCATGTCAGCTTTACTTATTTTGCAGGTAGAAAGGCTTGTATCCTACACGTATCTTCAATGAAAGACCCATACTATTGTTTTTTTGTTTATCCATTTAACGTCACTTTATGCTACTGTGGATAATCTTTAGATGTTCTGAATTATGCCTATCCAGGTTTAATTAGGATAGGAATTTTTACTGAGTAACTAACATCACACAGGTTCGGGACTATCATTTTATAGTCCTGGCTCCTGGATGCAGAGTTGACTTATCGAACATACATGTAGAGAATTTTTTTAAAATTATATATACCTAACTATACCTATTACAAAAATGCATTTCTTGCGGTCCTAAAATTCTTATCAAGCAGTTAAATAATTTTATGAAGTGAATTGTGATTTTCTAACTCATCGAACATACGATTAGTTTTTGTTTTGACTTGTCAGTTATGTCTAAAAAAATGACGAAAGTACATTACTTACAGTTTAGAAACTCTTACTAATTACCACCAGAAAAGCAAACGTCCAGCGAAACTACGTGGAAGCTGGTGGCCCACACGTTAAGATGGCCGAGCTTTTAATCTTAAAAAATCGCCACATGGCTGCATTGAGCCATCCTTCTTTGGTGCCAATAAAATAGATCGATAACTTGGAAGGACGTATTATTTGATTATTTAACATGAATTGAAATTAATCTTTTGCAGTGGCTAATTTTTTTGGAATCAAGTAGACGAGGACGACAATAGACTGGTTGACCAATTATAATGAAGTGGTGTTGAACGTCATGTTTCACATCTGTAGGTATCAAACTTGGTTTCTTCCAGTTCGGATTAGCATTGAGTTTAGCAAATTTATGTGCTTTGGAAACAGTGCTAACAGAATCATCCATCTGTGTTAATAATGTTATAATGTTAATTGATGTAATATACTAACTCCTAAACCGGGTTTGGCTTCAATCAGTCTTTAAAAAAATACTGAAAATGTGAGTGTTGATAGTTAATATAAAAAAGAGTCCTTCTAATTAAATCCCGTTGTTATATTTTGTAGAACAATTAACACTAGAACACGCAATGATAAATACGGTAATAATTGGTAACAACTGACGTGTTCGCGAACTGTGAGAGGTAGTGGCGGGAAAGTATTTATTGGAAAGTATTGCAAAAAAAAAAAAAAAAAAAAAAAAAAAAAATATATATATATATATATATATATATATATTTTATATATATATATATATATATATATATATATATATATATATATATATATATATAATACGGTATAGTATGTTGACCATTCCATAATAAGAATTAATTATTATTTAATTAAATATTCGGATTTTTAAGAAAATTATTTTGAGAATAAGGAAAGGACGGCAGCGGAAGCACCTCATAGATCAGAGGAATTAAGAGATTAGCTTTCTTCTCGCCGGAAAAGAAGCCATCTCTGTTTCAGAAGCCGACAATGAAGCACACAGACGTATTTCGCCGAAATCAAACAATCCACAATTCTTCCTTTAGATGTCGCTCCTTTTGCTTCCTTGATCCAATAAAAATCACCGAGGAGGCTAGGAAGGGAGAACCCTATTAAAGGGTTTTCAATTCCTCAAACAGAAAATTATCAAACATTAATAAAATAAAATAAAATTTGTTAATACCATACCTTATTCTACCATCCTAGTAATTGAAGGGTGATTGATTCTAATATATAAAAGATTGATTCGTAGATAACCTGTATTTTGCTGATTCTTATTTGAAGGTGAGGGGCCTCCGCATGAGTACTAGGATTTTTTTTTCTCTAAGCCCCATGGGATTTGGGGTTGAAATATGGGAAGGAATCAAGGATCTCTTTTACTGCATTAGATGCATTCTAAGAGGGGTCTGAGGATAGGAAGATTTTCGGAGTAGGGAAATATTAGGAGTCTATTCTAGTGATGGGGCTCACTAGTCTAGTTGAGTCAGTGAAAGTAAGTTGTGTTTACTCAGTCTAGTCTGAGTGTCTGTACGTAGTCCTGCCAGCGCTGTGGCCGTCCTGTTGGAGTCAGTGCGTTGAACAGTGGGTTCGTACAGTACCGGAGGCTATCAAAGAATTTGTATGCCTGCGGGAGATGAACTCCGTCACTGTCGGGAGGTCTAAGGTGTGTAACTGGTCTGTCCTAGTCCTCTGTAGTGAAGTATGCCTTACTATTCGTCGCAGTACTCCGTTTTGAAACTGCTGGAGCCTCTTTGCTGTCGCCGCTGTTCTGCTGGTTAGCATCGGTGCTCCGTAAAGGAGGGCCGGTCTAATAACAGCTTTGTTAATTAATATTTTCTGGCGGAGTGATAGTGACATTAGTAAGTGATTTAATCGATAGGACTTGGTCCTAACCGATTTAATCTTCTTTAGGCAATGATTTGATAGTGTTAGGTGCCTGTCGAGGGTGATGCCCAGATACACTATCCTATTGGCTGGCTCATTTTTGATTCCTGCTACCTCGTAGATCTTCGGTAGAGGGCGCTTGTTATTCTGGAAAGAAAAAATAGTACAGTCGCTCTTCTAGAGATTAACTGTAATATTTAGTCTCTCCAGCTTTGTTGTGAGCACTGGGATTTTTTTTCTTTTTCTAAGCCCCATGGGATTTGGAGTTGAAATCTGGGAAGGAATCGAGGATCTCTTTACTGCATCAGATGCATTCTAAGAGGGGCCTGAGTTTAGGAAGAATTTCGGAGTAGGGAAATAATAGGAGTCTGTTCTAGTGATGGGGCTCACTAGTCTAGTTGAGTCAGTGAAAGTAAGTTGTGTTTACTCAGTCTAGTCTGAGTGTCTGTACGTAATCCTGCCAGCGCTGTGGCCGTCCTGTTGGAGTCAGTGTGTTGAACAGTGGGTTCGTACTGTTAAATATCGATTGTATATGTAAAGATAGTTGTGGCACTGAACTTCCACCTAGGTGTACAGCAGCCCAACAACAAACAGTACAGTCCAGTTGGTAGCGTCCCCTGCGCCATGTTGTTTGTATATATAGCAGTAATAAACAAGCTGTCTAGTAGAAGGTTCATTTATTCCACTGCCTAATAACTCTATAACTTTAATAGGTTATGGGCCCAGAGTATTTTTGTGCAGAGCATAGTATTTGTGTATAGTGTCAACGCGTAGTCGCGAAGTGATATTATTTTATTAGTGATTTTTGTTTACCGGTACTATGGCGTCAGTTACTACTTCAGGAGTTCCAGTACTGGTCGGAACAAGTTTTAACAGCTGGTTTTTCAGAATGTCATCTATTTTGGAAAGAGAACAGGTAAAAGATGTGTTGGAAGCAGATCCTCCTACCTCTAGCGCTGAGAAAAGGGAATTTCTCATTAAAGACTCGAAGGCAAAGTCCATCATTATCCAAGGCATTTCAGATAAACATCTGGAAATAATCATGGATTGCCAAACTTCCAAGGAAATGATAAATGCTTTAAAGAAGGTTTTTGTCAGATCTACCTCTTTTTCAAAATTGACTTGGTATAGAAAGTTGATGGGCCTGAAATATTCTCTTCAAGGAAACATGGAAGAATATTTTTTGGCATTTGATACCATTATCCGAAACCTTCAAGAACAAGGCACAGTTCTAGGAGAGTCAGACAAGGTATGTCACCTTTTGATGTCTTTACCAGATGAATTCAACACAGTTGTGACAGCTCTAGAAACTAATTTAGAAGTCCAATTGGATTTTGTGCGAGCCAGACTTCTAGATACAGATACCAAGTTAAAGTCAAAGTCATCAGCTTGTGCATCATCATCAGAAGTATCATTTAAAGCACAGAGTGGTTGCTTTATATGTGGGGATAAAAGACATTTCAAGGCACAATGTCCCAAAAATAAGCAGAACCGTGGAAGTAAATCTTTTAATAGAAGCTTTCGTGGGAAAAGAAGAGGAACAATCCAGGGAAATACGGCAGATGTAGAAGAAGAAGTTGTAATGGTGGCCCTAAATTGCGGTAATATTAAACCATCATCTAACAATGTGTTTTTAGTCGATTCAGGTGCGAGTAACCATCTTTTTAAGGCAGAATTGGAACCCCTTTTGTCTAATGTTTCAAATCTTGATCATGATGTTGCCATACATATAGCTACTGGTGATAAGATGTTTACTAGAAAAGAAGGTACCCTAAGAGTAACCTCTCAAGGTAGGATTGTAAACATTAAAGGTTTGATAGTTCCGGGGTTAAAACATAATTTATTATCAGTGAGTGCAGTTACCTCAAAAGGCTTAAAAGTGATTACAGATTCTAAGGAGATGAAAATCTGCGGAAGAAATTTTAAGCTGAGTTGTCCACGAGTGAATGGATTGTACATATTTACGTTTGATGAACCCAGTGATAATCAAGTCAAGTGCAACATTACAAGTGCTACGGATGGAGATTTATGGCATAAACGGCTAGGACATTTGAATCGGCATGGACTCAAAAGTTTAGGATTACCCTATAGTGACAAGAAGTGTTCGGCATGCATTGAAGGTAAGGCTACTAGACAGCCCTTTTCAAATAATAGGAAACGCACTTCAAAGGTTGGTGAATTAATTCACTCTGATATATGTGGTCCTTTCAATCCTGAATCAGTTGAAGGCCATAGGTATATGCAGGTGATTTTAGACGACTTTACTCATTTTGTGTACGTTAAACTTCTCCATATGAAAAGCGAAGCTGAAACAAACCTGATGGATTATATAGCGGAACTAGAAAGGCAACAGGGTGTCCCAGTGAAAAGGCTACGTTTAGATAATGGAGGAGAATTTACGTCTAAATTTTTCAAAAATATTGTTCAGATAAAGGTATAAAATTAGAATATTCTTTGCCATATAGCCCTCAAATGAACGGAAAGAGTGAAAGAATGAATAGGACACTATTAGATATGATGCGTACTAAGGTATCAGATTCCGGCATCCCCAAGTTCTTGTGGGGGGAAGCAGCTCGATGTTGTGCTTATGAACTGAATAGGTCACCTACTTCAGCCTTAAATAAAGGTGAAACTCCCTCATTAAAATGGAATGGTAGAAATGATCTGTCTAAACTTCGTATATTTGGTTGCCGAGCATGGCCTACCATTCTTCCTAAAGGTTCCAAATTGGATCCCAGAAGCAAGGAGGGGGTGATGGTTGGTTATTGTGGTGGTGGGTATAGGATTTGGTTGCCAGACGAGCAGAAAGTTATTAGATCTAGAGATGTGATATTCGAGGAGAGCCAAATGCCCTATAAAGAAGTTAAAAATGTACCTATTGTCTATCATAATAGTGGTGGAAGCTATGAAGAGGGAAGGAAAAATGGTGAAGAGAATAACACTAATATTTCAGAGCAGCCAGAAGATACTTCTAGACCTCAGAATGATTGTAATCCAGAGCAGTCAGAAAACCCTTCAAGACTTCAGAATGAAGAATCCAATCCAGAGCATTCAGAAGAAACTTCTAGACCTCAGAGAAACCGGTCAAAACCTCATTTCCTAAATGATTATGAGTTATATAATGCATACTGTATGGTAAGCCGATCAGATGGAGTTCCATCATCTTATGAGGATGCTAATAAAAAGGAGGAATGGCATCACAGGAAATTGTGAGTTTAAGTGGAATAATTAGTGAGTTCAGTGGTGAAACAGTAAGTGGAAAACTGTTGGTGGATAACACTAGTGCTATAGCTTTTATAAAGAATTGTGAAAACTCTAAACGAGCAAAACACATTGATATAAAATTCCATTTTGTTAAAGATCTTATTTCCAAAGAAATAATATCTGTGGAACACATCAATTCTGACCGCAATGTGGCAGATTTGTTCACAAAACCACTTGCCTTTGATAAGTTTCAAATGTTTCGGAAGGCTTTAATTAATTAATATATTAATGTCATTTATATATATTGTGCTAAAATTGTTGTATAGAATTTTGTAATAGTATAATATTTTTACTTGCTTTGTTGTATAGAATTTTTTAATAGAATAATATTTTTACTTGTTTTGTGGTGTAGAATTTTGTAGTAGAATAATATTTTTACTTGTTTTGTATGTGAGATACAATTGAATATTTACTTGTGTATGTATATATTTGAAAACATTCAATTGAGGGGGTGTGTTAAATATCGATTGTATATGTAAAGATAGTTGTGGCACTGAACTTCCACCTAGGTGTACAGCAGCCCAACAACAAACAGTACAGTCCAGTTGGTAGCGTCCCCTGCGCCATGTTGTTTGTATATATAGCAGTAATAAACAAGCTGTCTAGTAGAAGGTTCATTTATTCCACTGCCTAATAACTCTATAACTTTAATACGTACAGTACCGGAGGCTATCAAAGAATTTGATTTCAAAAGATTTGTACGCAGAGCTTCATACAATGCAGTACTTAACACCGTATCATGAGTAAGCAATTTCTCTAAAAAAAATTTTCTGGTTGCTTCAGAAGTTAACCTCCTCTCTAGAATTACCAGCACGCGACGTATCTTTAGCTCCTTGATCCTGTCATTTTAGAGACATCTCTACGCGTTTTTCTCGATAATTCTTATTAAAAACATAGCTTTCATACAATCTAGTCCATTGCTCCTTAAAGTATCCCTAACTCCTATTCCTAAACCCACCCCACCGTTATTTATCAGAGGACCAGTCAACTGGGACCTTTTTCGCCAATTCCTGTCCAGTGGTATTGACCTCAGAGTGAAACTCAAAACTCCAGATGACCTTGACGATGCCGTAAACTCCTTCACCATCGCTATTCAACAAGCTGTTTGGACTGCCTCCTCTCCCAGCGCACAGGAATGCCAAGCACTCCCAGAAAAGTCATAACCAAAATCATTTACCACAACATCTCATCCGCACCAAACGCCGATCCAGATCCTTATGGCAACGCACCCGCCACCCCACAGATCGCCGCTCCTATAACTTTTATTGTAGACAATTAAAGAGGGAGCTGGCGACCTTCCGTTCCCAATCCTTTAGTTCCTTCCTTTCTTCTCTTTCGGCTTGTGACATTCCCTGTGGAATGTCACCAAGAAAATTCTAAAATCCCACCATATTTCCCATCCCCTCCGCCGTAGTAATGGTTCCTGGGCTGCGTCTGATGAAGACAAAGCCGAGGAACTTGCCAAATACGTTTCCGAAGTCTTCACACCTCATCCAGAATCCCATCCAAACCACACTGCAGTAGTGGAAGAGTTCCTTCAGTCTCCAATCCCGCTTTCAGTACCTCCTAAAGCAGTTAATCCCTCTGAGGTCAAATATCTTCTCCGAAAACATGCACTCCGTAAATCTCCTGGATACGATCTCCTTACTCCTCAGATTCTCAGACAGCTTCCATCTAAAGCCATTATATTTCTTACTTATATTTACAACTCCATTCTACGCACTACTCATTTTCCTCTCTTATGGAAACATTCCACTGTAATTCTCTTCCTAAAACCAGGTAAACCTCCTAACACTACATCATAGAGACCTATCAGCCTACTCCCAATCCTTTCAAAAATCCTCCTCAAACGAATATTACCTTAATTAGAATCCCACACTATTCCTTCCCATCAGTTTGGATTCCGTTCCCAACATTCAACCGTTCAGCAAGGGCTCCGAGTCGTTGACCATATTTCCTCTGCCCTTGAGAACAAGGAGTACTGCTCGGGTGCATTTCTGGACATAACGCAAGCATTTGACCGGGTGTGGCACCCGGGATTACTCTTTAAGCTCAAAAACCATTTACCCCAATCCTTATACCTAGTCCTCCGATCCTGTCTATCAAACCGCTCCTTCGGAGTTCGTTGTGGTGCAGAATATTCCAATTATTATCCAGTCGAATCCGGTGTTCCTCAGGGCAGTGTCCTTGGTCCTATCCTCTACAATATATACACGGCTGATATTCCTGTTTGCCCTAATACCTTCCTAGCAACGTACGCTGATGACACAGCTATCCTATCCTCTCACTTAGATCCCGAAATTGCATCTATAGGCCTCTAAACGCACCTTTCTCAAATTGAAGACTGGTGTAACAACTGGAGAATCAAAGTCAATCAATCCAAATGCAAACATGTCACCTTTACCCTTCGAAGACAATCCTGCCCTCCAGTTCTCTTTAACTCCGTTCCGCTTCCTTTTCTCCGACACAGTCCGGTATCTTGGCTTCCTTCCAGACAAAAGACTAACTTGGAACCCGCATACTAGACTTAAACGACAAGAACTTAATCGACGATTTGGACAATTATACAGACTACTGAACAGAAATTCTAAATTATCTATCGAGAACAAACTGTTAATATACAAGAAAGTACTGAAACCTATCTGGACCTACGGACTTGAACTGTGGGGGACAGCCAAATTTTCTAACATCAAACGCATTCAATCCTTCCAATCTAAAGTCCTCCAAACAATAGTTAATGCCCCTTATTATGTATCCAACCATACCTTACACCACGACCTAAATATTCCATTTATTTTAGACCTTATACCATTAAAATTCTCTAAATTTCATCAGAACCTTATCCATCACCCTAATCCCCTAGCTCAATCCTTATCCAGCTCCACACATCCTTACCATCCTCTTAGAAGGTTGAAACGGCAGTGGCCTCGAGACCTCTTGTAACATGTATATTGGAGTTCTAGCATTGGTTAGATCCTCCACTCACGTGCTGTATGCTTGTGAATTGTATATAGGTATGAGTGACTTTTGTATATATTTTATTGATTATGTTTTGTATATATTATATTGTATTATTATTATTATAAAAATTTATTGTTTTGTATATATCGTGTGAATGTTGTACTTTATCACTATTAAAAAAGTCCTAAATTGGACAGATTGTAATATTACTCAATAAAGAATTGTTTCATACAATCATTTCGTAGAAATGTATCCAATCATTTCATTTCTGGGTAATGTAATTTTGAATTTTTGGTGAGAAATCATTTTTTACACAATTTTTCAAGTTAATAATGCAAGATTTCAGAAAAAAAAAATCCTGTGTATAGTATCCTCATTAGAAGAGTATAAAAGACATTCTGACAAATAAAATTGGTGACTGACACCTTTGAAAAGGTTAAAATAATATATATTTTGATTTCCTTTCTTCCGCTAAAAATCGTATTTTTTTTTAGAATCATGATCATATAATTTTTGTCAAGTCTCTGACTCCTAAGAATGAAGTAAAAAAAAAAAAAAATCATTAACTGATTTCAAATTTTACTATTAAAATAATTACAAAACGGAAAAAAGTTTTTTTTTTTAATCTCGAAAACCATTTAAATTAAAAAGCTAAATTATTTTTCTTTGAACCCAAGTTTGATCAAAAAAATATTTACTATACATCAGGGCTATACCCTTTATTAATTAATATTTAATCAGTTAACTCCAAATCCTATTAAGTAAAAGGTCAGGTACTGTTTACACTTACAAACCTCAGTATCAACCTGGCATTAATTGCTCATCTAATTTTTTTTTTTCATATCCATTATTTTGTTTCTTTCTTTGAATACAAGTACATGAGAACACAGTAACCTTTGAAACTTCTTTATATGAAAAATTCAAGTATATCAACTTCAATAGTTGTGGGATTATTTGCACATTTGGAAAGTAATGAACTGTTCTGAGATACTGTACTATTTAATCTGATGGATAATAAATAAACCATAATAGACTCTCAGCAATTATTTAGGCATACCTGGCCACAGAATGGCCTGTCTCACCTGGACTATCAGGAAAGATGGACCATAAAACAATCTTTAAATGATTATGTGGGAAGTCATAATGCTCAATAAATTATGAAATCGTTCAAAAGAAGATGGCTGTGCATTAAGAGCTGGAATGAAAACATTTCTGTTCCTTAGAGAACTACAATGGGATAAAATACTGCATATGAATGGACTAATTGTGTGACTTGTTTTCGTAGTTAGGTCTAATGTTGTTCAAGGTATACCCATTTTCATTATTAGGATATGAGAGACATTATTATAAACTAAAAAGATAGTCATAGCATAGGTTATTCATAACTATTGCTGATTATGTTTGACTAGGTCTGCCAGGTACAAGGTCAATGCCTTTTTAAAACTAGCACTAGGTCTTTTTTTTTTTTTTTTTTAAAAAGTCATCTTGATATGCTTTGTTTAATTTTTTTAAACATTGATTTTGTGCCAATAATTCACTATATATCACTGCAATTTTTGGAATTCTTAAATTTTATGAATTTATCAGAAGCATATTTTCTTAAATAGAATCTTATAAATACAATATTAGGACTAAGGGAAATTGAAGGACTGAAAAAAAAAAAATAAAAAAAAAAAATATATATATATATATATATATATATATATATATATATATATATATATATATATATATATACACATATATTCACAATGGATAAGTCTTAAGTAACCTCTTTAAGTAACTCATTTATTAATTATATGTGAGGATATAATGCAAAATGTTAGAAAAAATAAAATAACAATTTACAATTTCATAAGATTTAACCAATATCGGATGAAACCAACAAATGCTTGAATCATTTAGAAAAAAATATCCATAGCAGATTATATAACAACCATAAAATAAGAACATCAGAAAAAGCAATATCTTTAATAAAATAATTTGTAACCAAAGGATACAAGATTTACCATCAATTTATGAAAGTAAATAACAAAAATAAAATAAACTACTACAAAATATATGTGATCAAAACATTATTTTTCAAATAAAACAATCCTTATTTGAATATAAAAATACACTTTGAACCACTAGAATGCTAGATTAGTAAAAAGAGTCATAAAATGTCAACATTAAAATTATGTATTGTATTATGTCAAGTCAACATGATTCATTAATACTTTTATAGCATGGTTGTGAATTGTGAACAACCAGCAATTAACCTAATCTGAATGATTATCATAAACAGTATAATGGTCCTCAGAAACAGTCTCATTTACAAAAAAAAGTATTGTTTATACTTTTAAGGATAAGAATTATTACTTATTCACAGCCATTTTTTCTCTCCTAAAATAGCTACATTTACAATATGAACAATAATTATACATAAGTACTTACATTATTCAAAACTCAAAACAATTTTTTAAAATTCTAAAAAATATACATGGAACACATTAATTAATTATAACATTCTTATTATTCTTCTTCCTGTGGATGGATATCCTTATTGAGAACTATAAAATGACCGAATGGGGGAAAACATGTATAATAATCAAGTAGACCAGAATTCCTGACTTGAGTAGCATTCATTTATTAAATCCTGGAAATGAATAAACACAACAGTTTAAAGAAAGTTCAGATTATAATTTATTGAAAGTTGGGGTAGTTTTTGCGCATTCTTTTTGATAAAAAATCTGGTGTGCGCAACACACAACTTTCACTTACCTCCGTTGTTAAAGAATTAATTAAATTGAATTTCAATAGAAACATATGTTTTATTAAATAATTTATTATATCTTTATCTATAGCAATCAGTTATTCTTTTCATCACTTTCCATTAACAATTCCGTCAATTAGATATTTTTTCTAAAATCTTTAGCTACCCAACAGTATATTATATATCTATATTACTATTAATTTCATAAAAAAATATTTTAGCACTTTTCTCCTTTATTTGTTAATCAAATTTGCTCAACTTGCATATTTAGCTGTTATTTATCAATGCTAACAAGATGATGTACCTAATTTTTAATCTACAAAAATACAGATACTTAAAAGGAAGAAAATTTAAAATAATGGCTTCAAATAGGGCTGTCAGAATATTTCAATCGGAATGAAACCTACATTATATTAAAGCCCATTAAATTTTACATCCCTATAGCGAGTTTAATCAAAATCGTTAGAGCTGTTTTTGAGAAAATCGTAAAAAGATCCAAAATGCATGGTATAAAGTGGTTCTTCTGGTTAGCTGATTTTGATGAAAAAGTTGCTGTAACATTTTGGCGTATAGTTGTCTTAAATATGAAATTTCAGTTTCGTACGACTTTTAGTAATTGTGTTAGACTTACCACATACACACATACAGACCTTTTTGCAGGTCATTTAGACTTAGGGGACCTTAAAGTGTGTATTTCCGGTGAAAACTGGAATTCGAAAATGTTCACGACCGCAATACTTTCCCTTACTATATATTCCATATATAGGTACGTGAAAGTAAAAATAATTTAATACTACATATTTAATATAATAAAATAAGGTATACAGTCGGTGGTCATATAAATTTGTTTACTTATGCTTTAATTTTTTATGGTAATGAATTTTATTCAGTCAATATTTTTATCATCATTATCCTAAGTTTTCTTTTGGTTCAATATTTGTGCTATTTGCAATGTAACATTCTTTGACACACTTTTTTTATATATTTAATTTTTAGACATCACTACGTTTCAGCCTCTAGGGCCATTTTCAAGCAGCTGTAATCAATTAAAAAGTTTTTTATGGCCTTTTATACCTTCCCCCCCCCCTCATACCTCTAATGTCAACATTTTTAATTATAAATACGTTACCTACCATGCATATCCATGTTATCTATATCTATTCTTTCACTGCTTCATCAGCAGTGTCGTCAATTATTAGCAGTATCAAATTTTAAAAGCACCTGTTTTTAAAAGGATCATATATACCATCATGAGAACACCTACAAGATAGCCGATAAATGTTAAGTGAGCCAATACAAAAAAAAATGTATTATTTTTTTTTTTTTAATAAATAGATGTTTTCATTTTTTGATTAAATGATACAATATATTAAGATCCTTTTAAAAATAGGTGTTTTTAAAATTTGATACTGCTAATAATTGACAGACACTGCTGATGAAGCGGTGAAAGAATAGATATATAACATGGATATGCATGGCAGGTAACGCATTTTAAAAAAATAATTTATTAAAATGTTGACATTAGATGTATTTTGAGGGAAAAAAATAATAAAAAAATGTATAAATGCCATAAAAAACTTTTAATTGGTTACAGATGCTTGAAATGGCCCTAGAGGCTGAAACGTAATGATGTATAAAAATTAAATATATAAAAAAATGTATCAAAGACTTCTTTTATAGAGCGGCCAAAGATATATTGCACCAAGCTCAAGTATTTTAGTTTTTTTCTACTTTTTATATCATATGCTTAATGAAATAAAGAAATTAAAAAAAAAAAGAAAAAATTTTCTTAGTTCTTGGTTAGTAGTTTTAACTACTATCAGAATAACAATTTTAATTATGTTGAATTTAGAGCATTTTGCTATCAGAAACAATTAACATTTTAAGATTACATGAAGTGGGACAATTTTCCCGAAAAACAACGGTGAAATAAATCAACAGTGGTCATAGTTTTGAAAATTGATATTATAATTCATTTTACTAGAGAACTTAAACTCCTAGATTTTTTTCATTGATTATTATGTGCTTTTCTTTAATTTTCAATACATAGTAATATTTTTTTGTGTAATCAGCATATTGTAAAAACATGTTGTTATTTTTAATTATAGAAACATTTTTTTTATTGAGTGCTGCAATTTCTATAACATATATAGCCAATCTGGAAATAACTTACATTCAAAACTTCTGCAACAGTTTTATTTCTTGGCTCCACAGCAAGTAATATATCACTAGATAATGATAGGGGGGCCATTGAAATTAAGCCATTTTTAAAGGCTATTCTATGCCTAAAAATAAAATAAAATTGTAGAATAAATATAAAATTTTAAGTTCCTTTTTGGCTAGCCAGGTGGCACACATTATATAAAATATAAACAAATAAATTTATCATGATGGATATAATTAGTTGAGAATTACTGGAAGGAATTAGTCTGGGTGGCGGTCAATAAATGAAACAACTAAATAGTTTAGTTGTTTCATTTACTGACTACCCCCCCGGACTAATTCCTTCCACAAATAAATTTATCATAATGGATATAATTAGTTGAGAATTACTGGAAGGAATTAGTCTGGGTGGCGGTCAATAAATGAAACAACTAAATAGTTTAGTTGTTTCATTTACTGACTACCCAAGGACTAATTCCTTCCACAAATAAATTTATCATAATGGATATAATTAGTTGAGAATTACTGGAAGGAATTAGTCTGGGTAGCGGTCAATAAATGAAACAACTAAATAGTTTAGTTGTTTCATTTACTGACTACCCCCGGACTAATTCCTTCACAAATAAATTTATCATAATGGATATAATTAGTTGAGAATTACTGGAAGGAATTAGTCTGGGTGGCGGTCAATAAATGAAACAACTAAACTATTTAGTTGTTATACTACCCCCCGGACTAATTCCTTCCACAAATAAATTTAGTGAAAATATGAAATGCACAAAGTATGCGACTATGTGCCTAACACAATTTATGCATGAGTGGTGTACTCATCTGAAGCTATCTTAATTATAAGTTCTGAAGTTGTCTCAATTTTAATTGTTTAAATGATATATAAAATTTAATAAGGACTGATTTAAAATCCTGCAGAAAGTAAATATTTAGACCAATTACAGGAAGCATAACAAACAATTTGCAACAAGTTTCAGGTTTCTCTTTCTAATGCCAAGCTTACTGAAATAATAAAATAATTATAAGTGGATGGCTAGTGGTCTGCTCTCGATGGGATGAATTTTCCCCTATCAGCATATGTTAATAAATTTAACTTTTATCAATTTACAATGTGAGATCTTCTCAATAGTGCTGTATCCTGTACTAGTACAAAAAAAAAAAAAAAAAATAATAATAATGTAATACCAACAGTAGAATTGAAATATTTTAAAAGAGCATTTCACACATCTTTTTTTTTACATTGTGATTGCTTCCAATCATTGTGCACTTCAGCTAACATATAGAAACAATATAAGATACCTACCTCTTTAATTCAGCATACAGTTGTTTATGATCTGGAGTTACAATAAATGGGGTCACAATTATTTGGTGTTGATAGAGCCTATGTTTGACCAAGACAGAAGGTATACCTTTAGCAAACTTACTCAGTAATTCATCCATAATTATATATTTTCCTTATCGTATCTAATTAAATGTATTACAGTGTCGAACAAATCTGAAAAATAATATTGTTATTATTATTAAATACACATCAGAAATAGTATTAGATACAGGAGAAGATATAGTAATATATATAAATATAAAAAATCTGGTGCGCGCAACACACGATTTTCACTTACCTCGGCAGTTAAAATCAAATTAAGAACTATCAAATGAACTTAAATTTAAAAATTAATTTAAATAAAATGTTTATTCAGTTACTCAGAAAAATGAACTTTTTGCTGGAAAAATATGTCTATATCATTTTTCAAGCATGGTAGATAATACAAAGCATTCATTATGGTTTATTAATTATAAAACAGGTTTAAAGGAAGATTGCAATTGATATAATTAAAATAGTAGGTTTCTATTTCTTCCAAAACTTTAACGAGTCAACGATTCGGGGGCCTTTCCCATCATCAGGACTCACTAAAATACATTAATAATTAATAATTAACATCAAGATACACTATTTAATATAATAACTTAAAAACATTAACAACATTCAAATAACAATGTTATATAAAAAATTATTTTTTTATATTTACCTGAGTTGTCTAAAAAGTTAAAAATCTATTTTTTAATTATAAATGTTGTCAAAAATGTCTTTAAAATAAAATTATAACCAACAGGGAACAACAATCATCCCACCTCACATATTCTTTGGCCCCTTATATATTAGGGTCATCCTATTTACTGTAAAGGTACACTGAATTATTATTTAAATAGATCAACAATGCAAATCTTGCAATTTTAACTTCTCTATTGCATCTGCATAGTGAGAACTTAGGTTTTTTGAATCGGTTTCATAATTTATTTTATTTTTGTTTATGTTTCAATATGTTTAGATTCTATTGTTTTTCTATTAAAACTATTATTTCTATTTCCAAAATATTAGGTTTTTCAAAACAAAATTTATGGTTAAGTTGAATACTGTGTTGTGCCAACTCTGTGGTGTTTGTATTTTTACTATTTTTGCAATTATTGCTATGCTGTTTTATTCTAGTTATCTTTTTTGAGGTTTCTCTTATTATATATACCTTATCACAATCCAAACAATTTATTATATATATAATGTTTAGTTTTTCATATGGAAAAATTGTTCTTTTATATTTGATAAATGATTACTTAGTCGGTTTCGGTTATACAGTCCTAATTTTATGTGTGGCAAATCAATTTTTGGAAGAAATAGAAACCTACTATTTTAATTATATGGTTTATTAATTGTTTTTCAGCTTTCGGAAACAGTTGAAAAGAACAGTTGAACAGAAAAGAACAGTTAAAAACTTTAATGCAGAAATTTGATCGAAATCAGCAGCAGACACGTTTGTCAAGGTTTGACATAATTAGATTAAATTAGTGAACAAATTATGAGAATTTATAAAATGGAAAAAATGACATCAATAATATTACTTTAAATGATTCCCACCTTATTGATGATGACCTAAATGAATTATTAATCACGTCATCATGAATTATAATGTGTATGGGGTCTCTACAATGAATAATACTATACTGAAAATAATTAACTTACTTGCAGGTATGACTTTAGGCTCTCTAATCTCCTAACGTCTGAGGGACTATTTATATCCCTCAATGAATTATTGACACTACTATTTTTACTGTAATATTCATCTTTATCTGTAAATGACCTCCTATAAAAATAATGAAAAAAATACCAACTAATTAGTTAACATTTTTGGAATAAATTTACATAATAAGATATAAATGAAATAGGCTTTTTTTTTAGTTAGAATTTATGACCGATTCGTAAACAGTTTTGGTATAAATAACTAAAACTAAGGGTGCTCCTCTTCATTTCCTAGAAAGGAATGATATCAATGACACTATACTTCTAAAATGTTGCTACGTTTAAATATTGCTATTATTTTTTTTTTTTTTTTTACATTGTTATGCCAAACTATGTAACTTATTTCGCTGAGCTGATGTTCTCACCTTCAAAATATTTTTATTTAATAATAATGAATTCTTTACAATCATAATAATGAAGACAAAAAAAAAAAAAATAAATAAAATAAATAATAGGAGAGTTGATACATAATAAGGGACACTAGTACTTACTTCCACAAAACTTAAATGAATCAGATTACACATAGAGTTATTTTCTTGTCTACCTCCTGTGCCATTAGAAAGAGCACACAATATAGTGGAAAGATATGTTTTTAAATGAAATAGAGAACAAATTCAGATATGGGAATGGAATTCACTTGACCAGTGGTTCCCAACAAAAATTGTTCGCCTTTATCCAATTATTACAGTGAAGTGACAAGGATCCCACAAATTTAAAAATCGTGCACATAATATATAAATGCCTCATCCGACATCATCTAAATATCACGAAAGTCCTTGAAAAGTTAATTTGAATTATCTATTCAAAAGGTACAATGTTCATATTTAATTTTGTTCCAAAGCGTACATATAACATGAAAAACTAAATACAAAAAGTTGTTATTATCTACATTTATAAAAGAAAGTGCCATTTCACTCGATTTTCTGGTCATCGCAGTTTCTCAAAAACTACTATGGTTGTGAAGTTGAAAGTTCTCCTGGAGGTACTTCTTACCATGCAATAAGGCTTGGATTGGGAAAATTCGTCCTCTAAGTGGTTTAAAAAAATATTTTTCTAAAACGCAAAACAAAATTGGTTTTCGAATAACTCAAAAAATATATGCATCCTCAAAAACTATAAGTACTCATTTGAATGACAATCAAATATGTAACCATCTAGAAGCAATATCGTCTTAATTTGATCTGTAATAGCATAGATACTAAAACTACTTATGACAAATATATTTAGGTATATTTTGTTTCATAGCCATGTTTCGTGTGTTGGTTTCGATCAAAATTCATATGTTTTATTGTTGTTGGTTTTTTAAAACGATCAATAGGCTGAAAAACGTTTAAGTTTTAAAAAGATAATAGAACTTAGTTCAGAATCCTAAAAAAAAAAAATGCGAGCTTATTCAGTTGGAAGGGTACACCCGGAGTGGAAAAAATAAGCATTTATGTTACATAGAAGTTACAATGGTATAGAATGATAATATTTTAAAGCAAACATGTCAGTAATAGATAATCACGGGTATGGTTACTTGCTATGTTATTATAGATTAAACTAAATAAAATTAATATTGGACAATCAACAATAATCATTTATTTGTCATACATAGAGATAGTTAGAAATTTAACTCTCTGCTATTTCAGGTATATTTATATAGTATAATCTCACCTAACACAGTTATTATAAACAACTTTCTTAATTTGCAGCAATTAAAAAAAAATGAAATAGTTGCGTGCAAAGCCCCAAGATACAGCTATAATAATCAAGAAACATATCGTTCATACTGACTATTTTCTAAAATGGATATAGTACCTATTACAAATCATTGTCTTAATTTTAAGATTCATCCGAATAACAGTAACTTTTTATTAAATTGCAGTTGGACTAATGATTTAGTGATCATCAATTACATAAATTGTTAAAGATAACCACATACTAAATGCTCGATCCAGGCTCTAAAAATTGACTATAATCTGTGATACATTGTACGCTGGGGCTTACTAAAATTGAGAAATATAGTAAGGTAACTATTTTCCATCACATACCGCACATAATTTAATGTATGTGTGCAATGTGAGAGTGATTTTTGTAACAAGCCAAGGCTCACCAAATATATATCAATAATGTAATTAAAAATAAATTTCCAATGTCATCTCGTGGACCATTGCAGTAGACTAATACAATATTCTATAAGAACTAAAAAAATCTAAAGCTTTCAGGAGCATTAATATAAATAGCTAAACATCACTGAATTATTAACCTAAGCAATCTCTAAGTCACCGGTTCGATTTTGGCCAAGCTCATGTTGACCATTTTTTCATGGCAGACCCAAGAATTATATCTTGATGGACCCACTCTGGTTAGAATGTTTGGTTACCTATATGATAACTCATCCTCTATGCCATTACTGGAGAGAAAAGGAAGGTAATAAAATTACAAAAAAAAAAAAAAAAAAAAAAAAAAAAAGAAAAAAATTTTGACCAACAACTACAATTACCTTCTGAAGGAAAGAAAATAAATACAATTTTTAGGAAATATATTAAAAAAAATAAACAAGTAATATTGCTAATATATAACAAAGACATATGGAAAAAAACCTTAATTTTAACAAATTAAGTTGTAATTATTAACAGCTATTAAAAATCTGATGGTTTAAAACTGAAGAATAAAATAAATAAAATACTTTTACAGAAGGAATATAATATAATACTATATATATGAATAATATTGAACTAATATATATATTATACAATAAAAGTATTTAATACGTACTGGTATGGAGAGGGGCACTGATCAATGCTATGATAGCTATCGCTCTTATCATCGAGTCTAGGGGAAATTGAAATACTTGAATTGTCTGACTTTATCTGAAGTTTTTCAAAGCTGGCCTAAAATGAGTAAAAAAATAAAATAAAAATAGAAATTGAGGATGTGAAAAATTAGAGATGATCTTTAAAGTAAATTATTAAAAATACCTTTAGATTTGAGTTCATTATGTTATCTGAAACAGTACAATTTACATAACTACTGTTCTTTCCATTTTGATTGTAACCCAGTCTATTAGATAATTCAGTTTGTATGTTTTCTAGGAACTTTTTTTCAAACACATTCGATAAAGAATAAAATGTTCGATCCCAAGCTTCACAAATTATTTTCTATAAAATATTAAAACATAGATATAACATGTATGGGATGTTAAAGGGCTTATGATACTTGAATACAATTGATCAAAAAGAAAGCTACTTACTGGATTTTTCATAAATAATTGAAGTATATCATTTTGAGAACATTTAGTAGAAGAAAAGTAATCAAATATTTCAGGCAAGTTATCATCAATTGATTCATTATAAAGTTGATGACTAGCCTGCAAATATATCATGATTGATAATCATCTACAATAATAACTCTAATAATAAACAGTAAGTGGTAGCAATCATATAAATACATCTCCAAAGATCACAATCACAAGTCTTGTGATCTGCTTAGTTACAAAATTCATCATATTTCTATGGTTTACTCTAATATTATTACAACTTTATTGTAAGTTTCTATTCATTTTTCAAGCTCCTCTCCCTCCCCAAGAATGGAATGGCGGAAAAAATATAATGGCCCACAAATTTCCACACCTTAAAGAAACTCTTGTCCTGCAGAACAATTAATTTACAAAATATAACAGGCATATTTTTGCTTTTATTTCATCATAACCTGAAAACTTAAACAAAAATCAGAAGTAATAAGTTAGAGCAACGACTCAAGCAAAAACTTAGCATCGAGAGCCTACGCACGCATTTTATAATCAGAAAGGATAAAGCCTCTTAACCTTACAACTTTAAACAACTACTTAGTAAAATATAACTTCTTGATTTTATTTTGGTTTATTATTTTAAATAATGAACCTTATAATTGACTAAAAATAAAATAATAATAATAAAAAATAAAAGGAAAGAAATATTCTTTGATGTTATTGTCCTTCACTTCTCTTGAAGGATTGAAGTAGCTGAACTCGTGCATATTAACTTATTTTATTTGACTAAATAAGTGGAGCAAAATCATTTAAAAAGGCTTCTTAAATAATCATACCTGTTCAAAAATATGGTTGACATCATACCAACTCTGTGAACTACCAAGCCAGTAAGGAAAAAGCTATGTAAAAAAAAAAAAAAAAAAAAATATATGATAATGTGAGTTAAATAATAAATGATAATATGCCATCATTAAATAAAAATAATAATATACTTTAAGAAAATAATCAGGATGAGATTCTTGAAACTTCTGGGCAATAGGACTAGATTCTTTTTCTGATATATTGTTTGGTGTATGACTTCCAGATCTGTACTAAAATTTAACAAATCAAATTATTGATAATTGATCGATAAATGAGGAAATAAAAACCTGATGAATATTATTTCTAGCAAGGATATCAGTAATTAGTACATTGGGATTAATAGTATAAATCACATTAAAACACAACTTATATTTTATGTTAAAAGGCACAATGAATTAGAATTAATCAAAACTAATGTTATGATAAACCTTTAAAGTGATAATTAGTAGTTCTTTGAATGAAAGTTCTGGTTAACAAGCACAACTACATATCATTAATCAAGAATTAAAAAAAAAAAAAAAAAAAAAAATACTATATTTTTTTTCATTATAAAATGTGAAAAAGTGTAAAGCCGGCTCTACACTATGCTATGGCAGGCCAGGCTGACCCGGGTTGGTGTAGATGATCTAGATGAAAAAAGCCAGCCCGTGCCGATTCCAACCCGCAGTAAGTCAGTCCGGATCAAAGGAAGCCAATTGGCCTAATGCTGTGCAAAACAAAAATATAGTGTGACAACATCCCGGGGGGGCTTCAGTTCAGCATTAAACCTTTGGTCTACCTCATCCAAAATTAAATCTCTCATTAATTTGCTTGACCCGATCATTGCCCTCCTCTCCTAAAGCTCTAAGTCCTCTCGGATTCTGACTAGTGAGTGAAGTCTGAAAGCAAGTATCAACACAGCTATATCTGTCATAGCGACGTCATAGTCGGTGATAATTTTTTAAAAAGACAAAGGGGCACTTGAAAAAACTAAATGAAAGTTTTGCTTCAAGTAAGTCACCTCTTTCTATGTTGAAAGTAAACTATAAGGTAGAAATAACCCAGTCAGCTTTGTTTCAGTGTGGACCTGGACCTCATACTGGCCCAGATCAGCCTGCACAGCCTACTGCGGCCTAGTGTGGACCTGGACCTCATACTGGCCCAGATCAGCCTGCACAGCCTACTGCGGCCTAGTGTGGACCTGGACCTCATACTGGTCCAGATCAGCCTGCACAGCCTACTGCGGCCTAGTGTGGACCTGGACCTCATACTGGCCCAGATCAGCCTGCACAGCCTACTGCGGCCTAGTGTGGACCTGGACCTCATACTGGCCCAGATCAGCCTGCACAGCCTACTGCGGCCTAGTGTGGACCCGGCTTAATGAAGATGATGATATTAATTTAGGGTGGAAAAATTATACTTATTACTGGGGGTAGTGAATCGATCATTTTTCCATGATTTATTTCATCTTATTTATTTGACCTGTTTCAGGATTCCTGCCCAATACTCAAGATTTTCAATTAAAAAAGGTTTAAAACATCACCCTATAGGCATAAATTCACTAATTGTGACTTACATAATCACTTGGTGCTGGTGACTTTTCAATCAGATACAATGCAAAACCATTTTCAACCAACAAAAAGTTTATTACACAATCTTCTGAATCTTTAGTGTCAACCAGCATTACAGATGCTACCTGAAATTGAATAAAATAATTTATATAAAGTACATAAAAATGAGATGGGGGAAACTCCATCTAATTTAACTTCATGCCAGATCTCGATATTCTGTTGTTTTTTTAATTTATTTTATAATGCTTTATTTTTATTTTTTTTTTAAATATTATAATGCTTATTATATTATAATTATTATTTTTTTATGTTATAATGCTTTATTTTATATATATATAATATATATATATTATATATATATATATATATATTTTTTTTTTATAATGCTTTGAATTCTGAAAGTATAGTCATTTTTTTTTTTATTAACAAGATTAGATTTTGCTGATAAAAAATAAAAAAAATAAAAGAGAGTGAGAGAAACTATATATATATGTATAACTATATATATATAATATATATATATATATATATATATATATATATATATATATATATATATTATATATATATATATATGTGTGTACAGACATATGTATATATATCAACTGAGTTAAAATGTATACCTCATTAATGATTTCAACTATTTCAGCAACAAAAATTTCATTGAAGATAGACTGATAAAAAAATTCAAGACATTCTTCGGTCCATGATTTGTTGTTTATAGGTTTAACATTATACATTTTAGATTTAAATGAATAAATAGGTGCTTCAGCAAACTTTTTGTGAAGAGTTCTCAAATCTTTAAAAGGAATATAAGCAGAGGTACCATAATCAACGTATATGACCTAAAAAAAATCACAATTAGTAATCAACTGATTATAAATAATATCCAAAAATAAACTACCAAATAAAATGTTACAACTGAAAGTTGAGCCTACATATCTATGATATATAGTACTGAAACCAGAAGTAGATATAGGTACATAGCATATCAGATTTCTTTTGGAATGATAATTTTTCTCTAAACCACTAATCTTAAGTTGAATTTCAATCAATTTCAATAGACAAAAGAGCTAGAGGAGGATTCATGGAACAACAGATATTGCAGCTAGAAAGCAATTTAAATTCTAGATCATCAATCCCTAAGCCATAATGGTCCAGGACCCACTAAGCCGGAAATCAAAACATGTAAGGACCACTTCTACTTCCAACTTACAACTTGATGATTAGAATAATAAGTGCCAACAAATACTTTTCAAATAATTATAAAACATTTGGAAAGGTAAAACATTTAACATTTTTAACAACACATCATTACAAAAAACATAAGCAGTTACCTTCACTGATTGTGAATCTTCTAGAACCTTTTGCACCAATCCTCTATGCCATTGTTTGTTATTGAATTTAATGCAGCAAGGCAGGCCAGGATGAATCATGTCTTCATCAATCATATAATCTTCTTCTTCTTCATCATAAAAAGTGCTTAAAAAAACAAAAAACTATACTACATACAACACACACACACACACACACAAACACACATTGTATTATAAAGATCATAATATACCTTAAAAAGGTCTATATGCATTGTTAAATGTTTTCATTAATATTGTTATTTTTTTTAAGGGTATGCTAATAATGAAAATGATTGTTAAATATATTGAAATCTCCCAATAAAATTTGTAAAAAATCTCATTGGACAAAGAGGTAAAATGAAAAAAAGAAAGAACTGTTTTGACTATTTTTTCTCACTATAACCTCCCTCTGTTTTGTCAGTTATCAGTCTATTAAAACCACTGGATAATTGTGAAAAAATATACTACGACAATTTTGAAAAAAAAATGTCTGGTTCAGTACTCATAGAGATTCATAATTTCACAGGCAATGATCTTGCAAAGAGATGATCTGGCCTATTTTAAATACTCTAAGAAATTTGTATAATTTTTGAGCTACATCACTTAAAAAAAGGAGAAAATTAGTTGTTTTTTTTAGATCTTGGATATAGCACACATGAGTCTTTAAAAGTCCAAACCTTGATTTATTATGTTCCCCATATATGTAACAATATAAAAATAATAACCTATCTTTAATGTAATATAAGATACAAGTTTAACATAATGCTACTTTTGTTAAGCATTACAAAACAAATAATTGTAATAATTAATTAATTAATTAATGTGAGAAATTTAGGACTGCAGAGGTTCATTTTTACGTTTAAGTACAACAATGTAACAAAACTTACTTAATTTCATACATCAAACTGTTTAATGAAGCAGCATTATCTAGTGTTTGAAGCCATAAACAATCAGGACTGTTACAATCAGCAACAATGACTTTCATGATTGCTTCTTTAGGTATGAGACACTTCTCATATTGAAACTCATAGCCACAAACATCATCTTTAAATCGCTTTTTCGAGAAAATAGAGTACTGAAAGAATATAGAAAAGAATATATTATAATTTTCTTTTAAGTATGCTAAGAACATTATAAGGACAGGATTTTTAGCAAACATTGATGGACTCAAAAAGTTTTAAATTAAGTATGATCGATCTGGCAACATTAAAAGATGAATGATTTTGTGATATTTCGTCTTCAATGAATCTCTAAATATTAAATACTAGCTGTTGCCCACGACTTCGTCTGCGTCAATTTCTGTTATTATGATCGCTATAAAGAAGTTTTTAAAAGAATATATTTAAAAGTACTTCGGCCTAAATGATATTTTTAGTTTTATTTTCTTGTGGCAGAAGAACATAATGATTTTCTCCGCAACCCGATCTTGACAATGAGACATATAGTTAGCCATGTGAAAAGTAGTCTTGACTTAAATCGATTCCTACGTGTTTAAATGTTTCTCCCTGTGATTTATTAATTGTTACGGCAAAAGATAACTTAACGGGAAATTGAATTATTTTAAATTTAAAAGGTAAATCATTTGGAATCATTGGGATGTGAGGTTAATTTTCCCTGTTTTTTTTCAGATTTTCCAATCAGTCGCAGCAGGATGTTATACAGCCTAAAGTCTTTCTTGATAAATGGACTATCCAACAAAAAAATAATTTTTTAATTCCAATCAGTAGTTTCTGAGATTAGCGTGTTCAAACAAACTCTTCAGCTTTATAATATTAGTATAAATGTTTTAATCATCAAATACATACTTATGTATACACATTCATATGTTTATTTAAATTGAAAAACAAAAAAAGTTAAGTCAAAAACTGACTTCATGCTCATTAAATAAACCTTTTTAGTAGTTTAAGATATGCAGGTGTCCAGAGAAGCCATTTATTGTATAGAACATCAGATTAAAAAAACATAAATATACACATATATAAATAGGATGATAAAAAGAGTTTGTCAGATTCCTTGACTTTAACCTGCCTTCAAAGAAGAAATTAAAAATAAGGTAAAACGCTAAACATTGTTTGTCACAATATTTCGAACATACATTTTATTATTTTAAAATAATAAAAACATTTTAAGATAAAATATATAACTGATTTTATTTTTGACTGCTTTTCTTATTTTATTTTATTTTTTATATCTTACAATAAGGAAAGAAGGATTCATCAAACAATAAAATCTCATGATCCAAGGTGAAAAGCAATCATAACCATTGAGAACATTTTTTTTTTCTCAAAAATAATACTTACAGTATCTACTGAAAGAAATGGATCAGTGGATGATTCTTCCAACTCTTCAACCACCTTTTGACCCCATTTCATGGGATACACCACATATTTATCATCATTGGTACAACATTCAATACTCTGACAGTTAACTAAAAATGAAGTCAAACTTTCAAATCCAAGTTTTTTAATGTCTAAGTCAACTTTGAACATTTTCTGAAAAAAAAAAAAGTTTCAATAGTTTTAAAATTATTAGGATAAACCATAATTATAACAAATATGAAGCTCTCATTTTAATGCAATGAAGTAAATTTTTAATACAATAGGGGTACTCATGACGTTTGCTATAGCAAGCTTTTTGTGCTATTTTGCTAAACCCGTCGAGTTTCTACAAAAGCATGCAATGGGCTGTGCTATAGTGCTATTGGCCGCCATTTTATCTATGGCTTTGATTTATAAAAACCTAAACCTCGCAACACGTATCTGTGTTTTTAATGATTTTCTCATTTCCTCAAATTCACCAAGATGTTAACAAAGCAGAATAAGGACTAAACATAAGATAAATAGTTCAAATGAAGACATTCAACTTTTGTTGCAAGAAAATGATAGAAAACGGAGACAAAATTGAGGTTAGTAACTTTTTACTTGAAGTCAATAAGCATTTTATATGAAAATTAATTGATTATCTTGCACTACATGAGTTATTTTAAACTAAATTAGGATAGTAAACTCTGATAATGTGAGATAAGGAGACATTTTTTTTCTTATTTCGTTATACCTTGTGTATTTGTTGTTTTTATAATTAGTATACCAACATCCCTTTTTTACTTATGAGTTTATGAGAAAAACTGACGTATCAATGATAATATTTCCTCTTTAGAATAGGAATACAAAAATTATTAATATGTAATTTAAAAACTTTATTAATTAATTCAATCTATCCAGATAAATTTATCTGTAGTGCAAGGTAAACTCAAATTACAATTTCTGTCAGTAATCGAACTAATTTTATGTTTTTTATAGTTCTAGAAACCTTCAGAGCAAATTTTTTGTAGAAAACTGGTAGAAGAGAAACCCATCCTCATGGAATTGTAACTTAAAAAGGTTTAAACTAGAAAAACGAAATAAAAAATATAAATTGTCTATAAAATACAACCTTAATAATTGAGCAATATTTTTATTTTGTATTCTTGTAATATTTACGTATTTATTTACTATCAAGGTTTGATTACCTTTCTGTATTTTTATTTCATAATACTATTTCTAAGTTTTTAGTAAATACAATGATAATTATTAAGTTAGAAAAGAAATTCTCTCAACTACTGAAAGTTTCTTTTAAAATAAATACTTTTTTCTTCTTTAAGAGGCTGATAGAGAACAATGATGTATTATTTTGTGAATTTTATCGACATCTTCATAGGGAGGATGGTTTATAATTATTTCAACGAGAATAACATATTTTAAACGAGAATGATTAAAAAAAAAAAAAGAGTCTAATATGTGAAAATAACGATTGCATAAGTTAGAAATGTGGTGGCCAATAGCACAATAGCACTCTTCTGTAGCATAGGCTGAGGTCTGCTACTCAGAATTGCTATTGCTATTGTTGTGCCAGTGCCCCATCAAACTAAAATTCTTTCATTTAACTGGAAACTCCTCTAGATGGAAAATTCCAGCGGTGTGCTGCTGACGTGTCAATTAAGTGAACTAAGCTACCTACAAAACCTCCAACTTTTAAGGAAGGTTTTGCTAGGTTGCGATCCTATGTAGTATTAGTTTCTTTAAGTTAAGTTGTTTATGAGTGTCTGGTGTTTTAAACAATTTAAAAACAAGTGAAATCAAGGTAGGTAAGATTTATGATTCGATATTTATCATAAAGATGAAGATTTTTAATAAGTGAGTCACAATTACCAGAGCAAATAGTTATGTCCTTTTCAAATTATTGTACACCTTAAGTTATAGTGGTTCTGTTTGCTACAATCTTCTGATAAGAATAATAGACAGGATATTTACTTTAATGTCCCTTTTCTGGATATACATTTATCAATAGTTAAGGGTTAATTTTCATTTTAAAAAAGCAACTCTATTAATAGTCGACATAATCATACTCCACTCTTTCATATTTATCCTTTCAGAGATAAACATAAACAATAATTATCAAAGCTTTAATTTTTCCTATTTTAATTTCTGGTAAAGAAAGAGACACATTATGTTATAAAATTATATGCCTTATCACTTTTGTCTATTCTTTCCTTGGTCACAAGAAAAGATGCATATTTCTCATAATATAAGATACAAAACAACAAAGAGATGAACATAAACTTCGGTGTAAGCTGCAAAGATTGATATACCAGAAGTATAAGGATGAACTAGTACTCCAATGGGACAGGGGAAAAAAGGATTTGTTTTTTAAAGAGCATTTAACGAGGAAGGAACAATCCCTTAGTTAAGTGAATAAAACAAAATTAATATTAATAACTTATTATAACCAGTTTGGCCTAAACCCATCACAGTTCTTTATTTCAATAGTTCTGTTGTTTATGATTATAAAATTAATATGAATTTACTTATTTTATATCATATATGTATTGACCTAAATATTTAGTAGTAACTGGTAACTCAAAAATATATACTCTGACTGTCCATAAGAAACAATTGCAGTAAATTTATTTATTATTTATTAAAAAACAAGAAATTTGACTTAAAATATTTAATTTGCCATCTGCATTTCCTTTGTATAGTGATTCACTTATTTAAAACCAACTACTTTATGTTAAATGTAAAATGATAAGTCTTACCTTATTTAGAATATATTCAATAAAACACAAGTTCGGACTCCGTTACTACTCTATGTGTTCAACATGATGTAATATTAGTATACAATAGTGTGAAGTTATCTTTAATACTGTTTAAATTATTATTTTATATAAATAAAGAAGTTTTAATCCTGTGTTTGTGTTTAATTTCCTAGTTCTATCAATTTACCCTACATTAATAATTATAAAACTAGTTTGGTAAAAATTAAAAAAAAAACATATGAGGCTATCACTTCGTTATCATTGTCTTGTATTAAGATTTACACATGAATACAGCAAATCTCTCTTCTTGAAGTTATTTATTTGTGTCACAAATGTAAATAACTTAAACATCATCAAATATATGTCTTATGCTGGATAAATTAGGTCAAGAACCGATTCAATTAAAAAAAAAAAAGAAGGTATTTATTTATTATTACAGAACTTTATTAAGAGTTTGCAATTGCATCTAAAATAATTATAGTTATTGCCAGTATTAACAGGTCTAAGATTTCATAAACTTCCAATCCGTACAAGGTTTTAAGTATTCTTCATTATTTAACTGTGTGAATTCTGCACTGAATCACTTGTATAATATAAAATAATAACAATATAATTGCAACTTTTTTCATTTTAACTACATTTTGTTCTAAATTATAATTTCCTATCAAAACTTAATTATAAAATTTAACAAACCTACATGTTATAGTAAATTATAGAATTTAAATAGTGCCTAGAATTAAACTCTAATTTAACTTTTTTTTTTTTTATGGAGCATTGGCATACGATAGTAAATAAAGGAAATACTTTTTAAAAAAAAGTTTATTAACAAAAATAAATAAAATTAATTAAATATATTATATCAAAAGTACATGTATAATCTGTATAAGGAAGTGTTGCTGATCTAACTTTGCGTTATATATCTATACACACAGAAAGAAATGAAAATGCAAGTAACAATAATTTACTTTTATTAATTATAAATTGAATGTTTAAAGAGTAATAAATATTTATTTGTTAAATTAAAATTTATATTTTAATGGGTATTAAAAGTTGTAATTACAGGGCCAATTTAATCTGTTGGTTTGGAAAGATAACAAAAACAAAAAGGGTCTCCTATTTCTTCATGTTTACATTCACTTTCACTAAGCCAAAAAGGATATTTACTTTTTTTTCTTTCATAATTGCTTAAAATACACGTCTAGTGTCTTTACTAATTTTGTCTCCATCAATAACATCAAACAATTGGCAATTTTAGAATGAACACTTGGTCGTCTTCAATATATTATTAAATGGTGAATGAAATTCACTTGTAAAGTGCTTTAAACAAAATGTCATCTAAATTTGGTAAAACTGAATTTTACATATCTTTAAATTTTAATATAGAGCCAATTCGAAAGGTAAAGAAGACCTAAAGCATAATATTCTCTACACAGTCTTCTATAATCTCATTCTTTACTTCTACCAAATCACAATCTAAAAGTTCTACTGAGCAATCATATGCCAAAAGTTCAATAATCTTTTTTCTTGACAACTTTTAGACATAATAAGTGAAATAAACTATTGAAAAATAAGCAAATAGAAGGTTAACACTACTTTATAAGTTATCAACCAACAGGTTACAAACAAACGAGGTTACAAAAATAAAATGTCTTCCGACTGCGCATGCCCAGCAGTAGAAACATACTAGGTATATTTCTTGTACAATTAAATTACTAGGTATATTTGTATATACTTTATACAGAGTCTGGCTCGAGACAGCAACGAGACAACATCTGATAGCTCCTTTGTTTGTTACACCCATAATTTATAGAACTTTCTGTTGTTTTTAACATTTTTGTTTTCGTTTGATTGATTATTTTTAAAACAGTTTATCGGTGTACTCAGTGACAATTAGATATATTTACTCACTAAAATACGTCGAAGAAATTGTGAGTTACAGAGCAGCCAGCAGTAGTGGGGCAGTTAATCCCTAGACGTTGGAGGATTAAACAAGGACTTTCACTTTCGTCGACAAATACTTCGGCTGTGAGTAAATATTTTTAAAATAGACAATATTTTTATTTATATATACATATTACATTTATATATATATATTTTTTTCTTTCTCTTTTTATTAAATATAAAACTACAAAAATGGTACAGTGTTCAATCTGTGACAACACCATCACCAGGGACGATAAAGCAAACATCAGTTGTGGTAAATGCCGTGTAATTTTCCACGGCAAGTGTTGTAATTTAAACGATAAGGAGATCGAGACTCTGAAAGCACTAAAAAAACCCTGGCTGTGTAAAGGATGTGAGCAGGGAAAAAAGATGGGCCAAGTCGGGGAAAAATCGACTAGTCCCCAAAGATCGTCGATCCGTCAGTTGCGGATATACTTGCCGCGGTTAATCTCTTCAGAACGGAGGTTAATGAGGAGATCAAAAGCCTTAAATCTTCGCTCGAAAAATATGGCGAACTAAGTTTCGAGCTCAATGACCGCCTCACAAAAATAGAAAAGCACCTCGAAGGTCAGACAAAACACCTTGAGGAGGTCACATGTGAGAACAAAATATTAAAATCACGAGTAAGCGAACTAGAGGTCCGCCTTAATAAGGCCGAGCAGGGTCTACTCTGTAAATCAATTGAAATAAGAGGGATCCCAGTGCGACCGGGGGAAACGCCCGCGGCCCTTGTGACCAGCGTGGCGGCCGGCCTGGGAATTAAAGTCACTGCAGAGGACCTGGACTTGGTGGAGAGACGCCGGCCAAAAAAGGATGACCCGCGACCGCCTTCTGTTATAGCCCGATTTGTAAGGCAATCGATGCGCGACGAGCTGGTGAGGTGCAGAAAAGTCAAGAGAGACTTCACAACAAGAGATATTGGGTGGCAAGAAAACGATTCCCACCGGATCTATCTCAGCGAGGAGATGTCTCCGATGAATAGGCGTTTGTATTGGCTCGCTAGGCAGAAGAGGTCGGAGAAAAAAATAAAATATGTTTGGTTCGCTGGCGGTAGAGTGCGCTGCCGAAAGGAAGATGGCCACCCGGTCATATTTATCGACAAAACCCAGGATTTGGACGTCTTCGGCTGACTTCTAGGCTCCCGTCTACCCACTGGCTCTGAACTGGAAATGATTTCGCCATCTGTCTTACACCTTTTTTCTCGATACAGGCATATATATTTAATAATTTTCTTTTTGCCAAGTTTATTTCGTTTTTATATATTTACGGATATGAATTTTATTTTTAATGTTTTTTTCCTAATAGTAGTTATATTATTTTTATTTCAATTTTTTGTTTATAATTTGACTTATCACTTAGTGACTCTAGCGTCTTCCCTTCACATTCTATTTCCTTCCCCATTTCCTTTCTCACATGTCTAATGTCCTGACAGCCTGTCATGTCAACGCCCAGTCCTTACCTGCCTATTTTGACGAATTCCTTCAATATTTTACCAACAATTTTTACCACATTATCGCAGTATCCGAAACATGGCTAAAGCCCTACATTCCTTCCTCTTCTGTTTCCCTCCCTAATTACTCCTTTATCCGCCATGACCGGATTGGCCGGACTGGCGGAGGTGTCGGACTTTATATCCATAATAGCCTGAAATCCCGAGTCCTAGATGTCTCTTTCAATTCCGATTCTCCTCACATCGAATTCCTTTTCGTCGAAATCTCCTACAATACTAACCCTCTCCTCTATGCTGTGGTGTACCGACCCCCTTTAGTACCTTTTGATTCATCCCTTGAATCTATCCTATACAACCACATCCCCCTATATGACAATATCATAATATGTGGTGATTTTAACACCAACCTCCTTTCTGACTCCATTGATAGAAATTACCTGGTTAACCTTTTCTTCTCTCTTCACCTGTTCATTGTTCCATATGCTCCAACTCATCACACGCACCATTCCGACACCTGGCTTGATCTAAATATCATTGATTCCGCGCAAAACCTTCTTTCCGCTTCTCAACTGCCTGTTCCGTTCCTATCATCTCACGATCTTATCCAAATTTCATACAATTTTCAAACATCAGCGTTCCTTCCCAAAACGTCAACTTTCCGAAACCTAGATAATCTCACCCGAGAAAATATTGCACCCGACTTAGAAACCATGAATTGGAACAAAATCTATACCTGTTCGACCATTGATTCAATGGTTGACATTCTCATTTCCCAAATCTCCTTAGTATCCTAGACAAACATGCTCCACTCAAAACCCGTACCTTCCGACGCCGTCCCGCTCCTTGGATGAATCCAGAAATAAAAGAATTACAAAAGAGGCGTGAGGCAGCCCGCAGACGCTTTAGACGTACAAGACTAACAGAGGACTATCAAGCGTACAGGGCACTCCGCAATCTGACTCAAGCGACAATCAGACGGGCAAAAACAGACTACTTTCACGCAGCCTTCTCCTCCACCCCCGATTCCAAGTCAAAATGGCAACTCCTTCGCAAATTATCACTCTGCAAATCATATTCCACACCAGTCTTTCAAGTCTCACCCGATGAATTAAATTCTTATTTCTCATCCATCTCCTCTGATAATTCCACACCATCTCCTCCCAAGTTTTCAACAATCCCATCATTTAACCCTGATAATTTTTATTTTTCCGATATCTCACCAACTGACCTTATATCCTCTATCATGAAATCCCATACCAGCTCTATAGGATTTGATGGAATACCTATCAAATTACTAAAATTATGCCTTCCCGATATCCTACCAATTCTTCTCTTTATATACAATTTTTCCCTTCAAAATTCCGTATTCCCCAATACTTGGAAAAAAGCGTTAGTTCATCCTATAAATAAAACCTCAAATCCTACATCCCCTAAAGACTATCGCCCAATTTCCATTTTATCTAACCTTTCCAAACCTTTAGAAAGAATAGTCCAGTCACAATTGACTAACTTCCTCGAAAAATCCAAACTTCTTGATCCTCTTCAATCTGGTTTTCGACCCGGCTTTTCCACCCAATCCGCTCTACTCAAAATCACTAGCGACATACATACCGCCATTGACGAAAAGAAACTGACAATACTAATACTCCTGGACTTCTCAAAAGCTTTTGACTCTCTTGACCACTCTATCCTCTTTTCCAAACTACGGTCTTTATCCTTTTCCAATAGCTCTATTCATTGGTTTAAATCATTTCTCTCTAATAGGACTCAAGCCGTCACCATCCCTAACCATCCTCTATCTTCCTTCCTTGCCCTTTCGGCAGGTGTGGCCCAGGGTTCCAGCATATCTCCGATCCTTTTTAATTCCTATATCAATGATCTTCCCAATTCCATCCATCACTGCTCCCATCACCTATACGCTGATGATTTCCAGATCTACTTATCCTTTTCTCCCTCCGAGTTTCATGTAGCATTTGCCAATATTCAGGCAGACCTGGATAGAATCTGTGCCTGGGCAACCCTGAATAAACTTAGGCTAAATGCTATGAAAACTCAGGCGATTCTTATAGGTTCCAATTCCCTCCTCAGATCCCATACTACATTTCCGAGTCTAACCCTAAATGATCAGCCAATCACCTTCACTTCTTCTGTCAAAAACCTCGGTATTACCGTTGACCAAACCCTTTCCTGGAAACCCCATATTGCCCAAATCTTCCGAAGAACAATAAGTACCCTCAAATTTTTCTATCGCTCCCGCCATTTTCTTCCACTATCCACCCGTAAGCTCCTTGTATCCTCACTTATTTTCCCCCACTTTGACTACTGCTGCGGGGTATATGGTGGCCTCTCGACTATGCTCGAGGACAGGCTAAAGCGAATTATGAATACATTTTTAAGATTTGTCCTTGGCACACCGAAGAGGTCTCATGTGACCCATTTATACAGTGAGTTAAAGTGGCTCCTTCCCTCAAACCGCAGACAATACTTCCTGGGATCATTCCTTTACCAAACTATCAATTCCCAGCTACCTCCCTATATCCTCAAACTTCTGCAATTTAAATCGTCCGTCAGCTCGCTCCAAACAAGATCGCGCCATTCTGACCTTTATATTCCTGCCCACAGAACACAAGTTTTGAACATTCCTTTCTTATCCGCTCTACTACTCTCTGGAATTCCCTACCTACTCAAATCCGCCATGCTTCTTCCCTTCCATCATTCAAGTCCCAGCTGTTCGAGTACCTATTGTCATCTCAAACAGACGCTCCACAAGCCTGAGTTTTCAAATCAAATATCTATTCAAAAAGAAAATTTATTATTTATTGTTCATGATTCTGTATCGATCAATTATTATGAATCAGTTTCAATGTTAAGTTTTGTTCAACATTAGAAGTTAGTCATTTATTTTACTCTTTTGTTTTATTGTATCCTACTTTTCTTCTTAAAGCTTTGTAAATAAAAATTAATTATGGTCCTTTGGTCTTGTGGCCAGACACATTGTATATATTAATTGTACATATCATGTTGTTCTTAAGGGACCCAGTCCCAGAATAAAAATTATTTTTCTATTCTATTCTATTCTATTCTATAAAGTTGCCAAATACCATCTGTAGGTAACGGGCTTGTCTCTTTAGCAATATACAATAGTCTTATAATAGGGTTATCGTGAACGATGGAACTTGGCTTTCATGCTACAAAAAATCGCAATAGCAAACGTAGTGAGTACCCCTAGAAAAGAAGTTGTAGAAACTCGACGGGTTTAGCAAAATAGCACAAAAAGCTTGCTATAGCAAACGTCATGAGTACCCCTAATATATATTTAGATGTTATAAAATTATCAAATAATCCAAAATTAAATATATTGATAAGAATGGAACTGTATTTTACCAGATAATATCTTTAATTATTTAACACTTCTTCTGATTCAATAAAATCTTTAACTCTTTAAACAAAATATAAATTGCATTTTGATTAACTTCACTTTAAGTTGTAACTGAAAGTACCAAAGAGAGGAAAACTATAAGTATAACGTTTTCTGTCTATGAAGTACTAATGACTAATTGAGTAAATAATTCAATAGCCAACATTCAATTAATTTATTTGGCAGTGAAGACTTACCTTATACGATTTCAGAATGTCATCACTTAATATACCATTCGGATTTGCAAGAGATAATTCCTGCATGTTTTCAAGAACTTGTCTTGGAATCCACAGAGTAGAATCATCTAAAAATAAAATATATTTTGATTTTTCTTTTTTTAATAAAAGTATAAAAAATAAATAACACAGTAAATTCTTTCACAACAGGTTTTTGGGGGAAGAGTGTGTTTGCTGAGACATAATATGTAGAGTTCATTAAAAAATTAATAAGTATTAAAACTAAATTATAACATAAACTTTTATTGAAATATCTAAGGTAAAAAATGTATGTAATACTTATCTTTTTTGACCAGAAATATTACTTAAGGTTTTAATTAATAAATTGGTTTATGTCTAATACATTAACAAAAAAGAATAACTTTTTAAGGTATAGGCAGGTGTAGAAGTATGAAACCAGAATTTTTTTGTAAAAATTACACATGTTATTTCAAAATTATAAAAAATATTTTATTCAAAATAGTATCCATTGGAATTTATACATTTTCCCCACCTATTCAGCAGGTTATGAATGCCATGCCAAAAAAACAATTCTTCCTTTAAAGAGAATCAGCTGTCGAGCCATTTTTGTACATTTTCATACCAATCAAATTGTTATTCCGCAAGCTCAATGATGCGAATAGATAGTAATGAGATGGAGCCAAGTCAGGAGAATAAGCCGCAGGGGCTAGTATTTTCCAATTGAACGCCTTGATCGTATCCATGACCCGTTTTGCTGTGTGGGAGGGGGCATTATCATGAAGCAAAATGACTTTAGGTGACTATTATAATATACAAACTTGATTTTTTTAATAAAATGGGAAAAACGGACAATTGAAACTAAATTGAACACTTCCACAGGCAATAAAGAATTTGCTACATGAACAGACATAAGTTGGAATAAAGAAAAAAAAAGCATATAAAGGAATTTTTCAATTTCATGGGGGTTTTATTTTTAAATAAATAAATAAAATAGTTAAAAAAAAAAATTAAAATATACAATAAACTACCTGATTCATCATTCACATCAAAAAGTAACCAGTCTTTAGCATGCTTCTTTTGTTGAACTTTAAAAACATCATGGCATGACATAACTAAATCTTTAATAGTGGGAAATCCGTAGTCTTGACAATTTAATCCAACATTAAACATTTTCTGAAATTCATGGAAATTAATTTATTTTAAAAGTTAATATATCAGATTGATTTACTAAAACTTAGAACAAAAAATATGAAAGAAATACACCCACACTTTAAATAAAATTGTATGTAAAAGATTATTCAGTTAATAAAATAAAATGAGAACTATCTATATTTTATAAAATTCAACACAATGTGGAAAATAAATTTTACAAGGATATTGTGTATTTTTTATGAACAGGAGTGCCAAGTGGTGGTTTCCTATGCTAATAAAATTATTTTGAGCCAGTGTGAAAAGGAATAATGAAATGGTTGGTTCCAAAGATAATACGTCATTTCATTTACAACAGGGGTAGTAATCACAATCTATGTCACATCTTAAACCATGTTATTAACAGAATTTTTGGAATAACACTGCAGAAAACAATAACAAATACAATTCTGAGCTTTTTTGTAATAAGATGCCATATTGTTTGCTGTGTCAGTTGTATGAGGTTTTTTAGTTATTCATGTTTATTGAATTTTTTTTTACATATAATTATATTCGATAATAGCTGTAGATACCTAATATAGCTACCAATAGACAACAAATTTATTTAATGAACAACCTCATGGAATATTATTTCCATAAACATGATGTTCACAGAAATAAAATATAGTTTAAATTTTACAGGATACCAAGGATGCTACACAAGTTTTGTAACTTAACAGATAAACCTAGAAGGCTGCAAGTTACTGCCTGTCCAAACATGTATATACCAGAAACATCTCAGGGCTCAGTTGTACATTAGCAGAGACAAATTAAAGCACGTATGGCATGGTTATCATGTAGTGAAATAAGGGCAGTTTTGAGATATAATTATGTTGGACGTGGTTTAAGCATAGATCGATGCTTATGAGAAATGAAGCTTACATTAAATAATAATTGTCCACATCATATGACTATATTCAGATGGTACAGAGAACTTAAAAGGGTCAATTTCACTCTGGAGGACACTAAGAGAAAAGGAAAGTCGAAAACGTTAGTAAAATGCTTGATAAAGATTGGCGAGTGACATATCAACAGAAAGAGGAGACATTGCACCAGTGATTTGATTCTGATACCATTTAGTGGTAAAGAACCTTTGATGTATTAATATGCCCCATGGTCATATAGAAGAACAAAGGACTCATCATGTAACTTGATGCTGAAACTATTTAAAAGGGGGAGATATGATTTTTGAACAGTATTGTGACAGGTGGTGAAACTTAGCTACAAAATTATGATGTACCAACCAAGGCTCAAAACAAAGTGAGGGTCTTTAATGATGAGGATAAATCTCTTAATTGTCAGAAAAACTCGATCTGTAAGAAAAATGAATTGCTATATTTTAAGATTGAGGGGAATAGTAGAGTATGTTGTTTTGGAAACCTAGAAGACAGCCAGCAATGCTTACTTAAAAGCATGGAGTCCATAAAAAACCTGTGTCCAAAGTTAAGAATGGACACCCGGTGCCTGCACCATGACAACACTCCAACTGACCGTAATAAGCCACTAATGGACTGAAACTTCTTGATTAACTTCCTTACAGTTCAAAGCTTGCTTCCTATTAATTTGCTCTGTTTCCAAATGTGAAAATGAACATGAAAGGAAAACTTTTTTATTAGTGATGTGAAACTACTAAAGGGCTTGGGACCATGTAAGGTAAATGTACCGGTAGTGGACACTGCTCTGGTAGTGGACACTTCCGCAGTTTAATTTAAAAAACAAGAAATCTAGTCCCTTAATCAGATTCAAATCAAGAGAGAATTTATTTTGCACACTCTGGTGGCGAGTCATGGGACTTCCACGGTATCATGGTATTATGGAAACCAAAAATCAGTCATTGCACATAGCCACTCCAGTGAGCACGTTGTTACCTGCTGTCTTCTAACCCATTTCTTTAAGAAGGTGAGTACAAATGTTTTCACTTTTTGACTCTCAGACTTGCTTTTTATTAATGCCCTCAAGTATTTACTGATTAATTAGAGTGTATAAATTCATGTTTTGATGTTGGATCTTCAATATTTCATTTACGTGAGCGGAAAGGTAGGATGTCCACTACTGAAACAAGAATTTCAAGTAATCTTAATATTTAATCTTAATATTCTTATGATTTTGATCCTGAGTTTATTTTATAGATATATCTAGTAGTAGACATGTGGCGTCCACTACTAATCCGGCGAATGTCCACTATTAAATCAACTTATTTTAATTAATAAAACTTAATTTAAATATGGGATTATTATGATTATCATTATTTATAAATAAGAGATAATTATGAGGATCATTATAAAAGGTAAAGCATTAAATGGGCCTTAATAATCTGTCCTTTCTTAAAGATTGTCGTCATGGCTCCTTCTGTAAAACCGTTTTGGGCTTACGATAAACAACAATTGAAGGATGCAGCAGCTGAAGTTATGGAGGGCATGGCTTTATCTTCAGCAGCAAAAAAACATAACGTCCCCCGAACAAGCCTAAGGATATATGTTAAAGGTAAAACTAAATCATTTAAAAAAATGGGACCTCCAGCAATCCTATCAGAGAAAGAAGAGAACATATTGGTCAGGTGGATAGCTTCTGCTCGGGAATCCCGCAGGATATTATCGCCAGCGTTCCTCCAGAACGGGGATTAGGAAAATCTGAGAGTGGGTGGATGACTGGCAACCTATTTTACCAATATGTCACTAATGTTTTCCAATCTTGGTTGGTCAAAATAACATTGTTTTGCCTGTAATTCTATTCGTTGACGGTCATAAATCCCACCTGACTTTACAGACTAGTGAATTCTGCAAGGATAATGGCTTAGTGTTGATAGCCCTCTACCCAAATGCGACCCATTTAATCCAACCAATGGATGTAGCTATGTCTCGTTCACTAAAACTTCACTGGAAAAAAAAAGTTCATACCTGGAGAAAAGCCCAGGAGGAAATTCGAATACTGAAAAAGAAAGATTTTTCACGGCTTCTGAAAAAAGTGCTAGATGAAGATATTGAGCCTTCAATCATGCAAAATGGATTTTGTAACTGTGGACTGGTACCATGGAACCCTGAAGCTCCTCTCAATACATTAAGAGAAATGCGGAGAACTCAAATTCATTCAGACACTTTTTCAATATTAGAACTGTCGATGAGCTTCAATTGGGACTGAGGGTGCTAGAGAGATACATTGGTCTAGAAAAACTTAATGCTTTTCAGAACAGCTCAGACTGGACTGAACCTTCTGAGGACAAATGTCTGTACCAGGTGTGGAGGCAGATCAAAAGTGATACTATCACTGAACCTGGGAAATCGACCCCACCATCTGACGATTTCGAAGAGGGCGGGAATAGTCCGGCAAAACAAGAAGAGGAAAATATTTACTTCACAGTTGAAGAACATGAAGATCAGGATGCTGGCGCCTCGTCAAGATCTGAAGCTCTTGATGTAAATCAAAATGTTACCTGCTGCTCAAAAAATTTACTTATTCCAAGCCCTTTCAAGCGATCATTCAATTTTTTGTTTTAGGATTAACATTCTTATGTATTTTTTTCTACAAATAAATGCTCTTATGTTCATCTATTTCTAAAAATTATCATATCCTCTTCCTATGTCACATAAATAAATTAATTAAAACATAAGTAAATCCCTATTTTTTTAAAGAAAAACTTTGATGTCCACTACTACATTCATGAGGTGTCCACTATTAAAAATTTGAGTTTTATAGATGTCCACTATTGACAAAAATTTAAGGTTTGGTAAAATTAATGTAAAAATTTTAAAATGGCAAAAGCAGAAACTTTCATGGCTACGAATTTGAAGAAGGATAGTTTGAGCTTACTTTGGCCACACATTAAATATCATCACCGCCATAGGTAACCGTGGAGACAGAAAAAAATGTAAAAATTTCCTTATCTGTGTCCACTACCGGTACATTTACCTTAATGTGCCTCACTCCCGAATGATATATATGCAGAGCTGATCTAAGGACTGGTTTTGATGAAGGGAGAAGTGTTTGTTTGATAGAACTCTGTCACTCACAAATCTCAATGCATTATTATTATTATCAGTTAACCCAAAATTAAGATGGTGAGTACCCTTAACATACATTTCTGAGCAACCTCTCTCCCTATTTCAGGAAAATAATTAAATTAATATTGTAATTTAGCAAGGAAATCACTGGAATTACTATCTGTTTAAGCTGCTTGAGCTCATCGAACCATAAATAGAATATTCAACCACTGATCTCTGTAACTCCACAGCTGAATAATTAATTAAATGATTTCATCAATATTACATGGCTAGTATGAATAATGCTTAAAAATCTATTAATAAGAACTCTAGAACAACATCACAACACACATCAAATAATTAACAATGACAAATAGATATTTCATACCAAATATGTAGAAGCAAGTTTTGACACTAAAAGGCCATTCTTATGCTTTTTGAGTATTTTCCTAAAATTTTCTTTCATTTTGTTTCCGATTGGACAACTATCTTCTTCTTCTTCAAGTTCAAAATTATCACTGGGGAAAAAAAATTAACAAAAAATTAAATAAATAAATAAAATAAAACTTAAAAAAAAGAAGTTATAATTGACGATGAGGATGATTAAATACAGGTAGAAAGTGAGAATAAGCTATAAAATTAGCTGCATTTTAAAAAATGGTGGCACCACATACTGTTGAATTCGGAATTTATTCTTTCATTTCAGTACCCATCACATTACTTTGAATCATAATTATCAAGAACTAACAAAATAAATAAATTAAAAAACTTTTTAAAAATAATTTCAAAATTAATACTTCAATATAGTGTTGTAAAAAAAAGGCTCGAGAAATAAGACTATGAGAATCGAGCCCTGAAGCCTCAAGCCTTACCAGAACTCGAGATTTAAGGCTTGAGCCCGCAGTTCAAAAGGCTCAAGCCTTATAAAATTTAGCAACATTAAAGTTTCCCACCGAATTTCGTTTTTCCGACCGTGTCTTGTCAACAGATTCCTATCTATGCACCAATTCGAAAAATTTCCAATTATATAGAATCAGCATATAGTTTTTTCACGAATTTCCGTTGGCTTTTCAGGCTGTATTTTGTGAACAAAACAATGGATTTTCACCATGTCGACTATTTTCCATTTATTTTGAGGTAGACCAACACAAGAATCAACATACAGTTTTCCCCCAAATTTCTATTAGCTTTTCTGGCTCTATCATCTACGAATCTATGGATTTTCACAATAAGACCATTTTCTGTTATTTATAAGGTAGACTAATACGAGAATCCACATACAGTTTCCCCCCGAATTTCCATTCCCTTTTCCTGCTCAGCACCTATGCCAGCAATGTTACAGCAACTTTTCCATCAAAATTGGCCAACCAGAAGAGCCACTTTATACCATGCATTATGCACATTTTTAAAATTTTCTCAAAAAGGCTCTAATGATTTTTATTAAATTCCCAAAATCGATGTAACAGTTAATGAGTTTAAATATCATGTAGGTTTTGTTTCATTTTGATCGAAATAGTCTGAAAGAGCTTTAATGACGATTTTTTTTAATTTTCTTTCTCTAAGGTAAATTTTATTGTGTTATTTCAGAAAAATTACCCATATCGTCTTATTAGGATTGATAAAAAGTGGCTAAATGTAAAAGTTGAACCTATGTGACAACCAACTAAAGAAGAAAGAAGCAAAAATATTTTTTAATGTAATTTTTTGTATTTTTTAAGATAAGAACAGTAATATAGGTGTAAAGCTAAAGAATTTAGGAAAACTATTATCTGATATACAAAGTTGTAAAAGGTAATGTACAGTGACGAATAAGACATAAACATATTAGTGATAATTATAAATAACAATTTAATATTGCTATATCATTTTATCTAAATCATATGTTTCCAATAAAATCTGAATATTTTTTAATTTAAAGTAACTTGAAAATTGTCTTAACTTTAAGTTTATTTAATAGTTCTTAAATTGATTATAACAGCCAAAAGTAGTTTGTTGTCTGCACCAGATTTTTTATATCATCTTTTTTATATGATAGATACACATTTATATATATCTAGCTGTTGCGCGCTACTTCTTCTGCGTCAATTTCAGTTATTATGATCACTACTAAGATGTTTTTAAAAGAATATATAGGGTTGTCCGGAAAGTTCGTAGAGAAATTTGGACAAAAATGAAAATTGAACAGCTTGAAATTTATTTATTTAATCTACAAAATAGTTAACACCGTTAGCGATTACTCTTTTCCAATGACTTGAAAGGTCCATTATCCCTTTTTTCCAAAAATCACTGTCCTTCCACCTGAAGAACAATAAAAGGTCCGTTCTGACGTCATCTTCTGAAGAGTAGGATTTCCCTTGTAGAAAATTTTTGAGGGAACGAAAAAGATGGAAATCCGAAGGAGCAATGTCAGAAAAGTATGGCGGGTAAAACCTCCCATCTGAAGCTTAATAAATAAATAATAAATAATAATAGGCTTACCGAACCCGAAGGTTCGATGCCGATACCACCAAACTTCGCCTGCACAGACTCGTCCAATGTTCACCGGTCAAGCCCAAGCCCCCGAGATCAGCCTTAATGCAATCCTCCCATCGACGCTTCGGCCTACCTTTCGGACGCCTACCAGTCGGTTCAGCGAATACCAACTTTCTCGGAATCCGTTCCTCACTAAGCCCAACAACTTTACGCGCCCATTTGAGTCTCCGCGATGCTATCAACTCAATTATATTCACAGGGTACAAACTCTGCAACTCCGCGTTGTGCAACCTTCTAAACTCCCCAGTGGCCTCATCTCTCTTCGGACCAAATATTTTACGCAGTACCTTATTCTCGAAAACCTTAAGCCGTTGTTCATCCTTCAAAGTAAGCGGCCACGTTTCGCATCCGTAAAGAACCGTTGGAAGAATAATAGTTTTATAAATTCTAACCTTTAAGTTTTTAGACAGAAGCCGCGAGCTAAGCAATTTAGCAACCGAATAATAACACGCATTTCCCACCTTTAACCGGGACTTTATTTCTTCCTGGATTTCATTTTTTCTTGTTATCATTGAACCTAAATACTTGAATTTCTCTACGTGTTCAAAAGTATGACTTGAAATATTAATATCATCAAGATCGCCACCATTTCTGCAACTAATCATATATTTCGTCTTATCGGTATTTAATTCGAGACCTATTTGTTTACCGGTTTTTATTAACACACTTGTATTTAGTTGTATAGTTTCCGTGTCTTCACCTAGTAGTACCAAATCATCGGCATACCCCAAAACCGGAATCTTGTCACCCATATTTAAGCCTTTTTCGGTACACATCACCTTTTCTATAACATATTCTAAGGCTATATTAAACAAAACAGGTGAAAGGGAGTCACCCTGTTTCAAACCCGATCGCACCTCAAATCTCTCGGAGTAATTATGACCGATTCTAACTTTATGAAATGTTTCCGACAAACACATCTCTACTAGGTTTACTAACTTTTTAGGTATCCCCTGTTCAATCATGATGTTATATAGCTTCTGACGGTCTATGGAATCATAAGCCTTTTTAAAATCTATATAAAGTTGATGGACTACACCGTTGTATTCCAGCTTCTTCTCTAATATTTGACATAAGGAAAATATTTGATCAATAGTCGAGCGATTCCGCCTAAAACCACATTGGTAGTCTCCGATAATTTCCTCAGCGTATTCCGTGATTCGGCTAGTTAGTATTGATGAGAATATTTTATAGCATACTGGGAGAAGAGAGATCCCACGATAGTTGTTACAATCCGTCCTCGGTCCTTTTTTGTGAATCGGAATAAGTATTGATTCTTTCCATTCTTCGGGTATTTTTTCATTTTCCCAGATCTTTTTAACTAAAACATGTAATTTGGAAACGCCCGCTTCTCCACACGCTTTGATTAATTCACTCGTGATATTATCATTTCCTGCAGCTTTATACCGTTTTAATTTTCCTATCGCGATTTCAACTTCCTCTTTACTCGGTGCGTCTAACCATGGTTCAGCGCTCTGGTATTCAGAGGGAGGAGATTGATTATTATTTTCCGTATTTAGAATGCCGTCAAAGTGTTGTTTAAATTTATTTAATATCTCAGTCGGATCCGCAATTATGTTGTTATTCGCATCTTTAACCCCATTCAATAGAGGTTCAAATCTTTTACGCGATTTGTTTATACCTTTGTACATCTCTCTTACGTTATTTTCGCTTCTGTGTTTTTCTATTTCTATTATTTTGCCTTTAAGATATTCTCTTTTCTTATTTTTTAAGAATTTTGAAGTTTCGTTTTTTACTAACCGAAAGTAAGCCACATTATTATCGCTTGGATTATTTAAGGAATTCAGTTTAGCGGTTTTTCTTTTTTCACACATATTTTGACAATCCCTGTCGAACCAAGGTTTGTTCTTTTTATTTTCGATTTGCCCAAGACATAAGTTACCGACCTCTTTAATATTATCCCTGATCCCTTCCCATAATTTGTTTACATCTTCGTGTTCCTCGTCTGAAGATTCCAAAGCATCGAACCTATTTTTTACTTCTATCGCGAATTGTTTTCTAATTTCGGGGTTGTTCAATTTAACAACATCAAAATTCTCGGGAGAATATAGTTCGGTGTTCTGTTTTTTGTATTTAGTTTTTGTCGAAGTTTCGCGATTACTAATTCATGATCAGATCCGCATTCTGCACCACGATACGATCTCACGTTAATTATGCTACTTTGCCATCTGTTTTGTACTAAAATATGATCTATTTGATTCCGAGTTTGTCCATCCGGCGATGTCCACGTATACTTATGAATGTCCTTATGTTTAAACGCAGTATTTTGATTATTAGGTTTTTCGAAATGGCAAAGTTTATTAGTCGGGTCCCATTATCATTACTATATTCGTGCAAACTTTCTTTACCGATTGTAGGACGATATACTTCTTCCCTTCCAACCTTTGCGTTCGCGTCACCTAGTATTATTTTAATGTAATTTCGCGGTAACTTATCGTAAACCGACTCTAGTTTATCATAAAATTCTTAATAACTTTTGCTTAATAACTTAAGCTTAACTTAATAACTTAAATAACGGAAGCTTAATAACTTTTGCCAAATCGTTAAAGACACATGGGACCTAGCGTTGTCTTGGTGGAATAGCACTCCTTTCCGACTCGCCAACTATGGCTGTTTTTTTTCAATTGCTGCCATCAATCGATCTAACTGGGTCCGTATTTATAGTTTGGTTTTGTGGAAGGAGCTCAAAATGTATGGGTCCCTTCCAATCCCACCAAAAACGAAGCATCACTTTTCTTGGATGCAAGCCGGCCTTTAGTGTTTCAAGCGGCGTCGTTCCAGACAACCCCCAAGATTTTTTTTCGGCTGTTGTTGATGTAGAGAATCCATTTTTCGTCACCAGTAACAACTCGTTCCAAAAATGGATCCTCCGCATTTTTTTTTTCTGCAGAAAATCACAACATGAAATGCTTTCAATAAGGTTCCTTTCACTGAGCTTATGGGAAATCCAAACGTCGTAACGACAGACGTACCCGGTCTTCTTTAGATGATCAAAACCGGTCGATTTGCAGGCTCTTAACTCCACAGCTATCTCACGAACAGTAATTCGTGGATTGTTTGCGATGAGCATCATAATATCCTCGATGTCAAGAGTTGAACTCCGGCCAGCCCGGGTTGGTCATCCAAATTAAAATCTCCTGATCTAAACCGCGAAAACCACTTCTAAAATCGTGCTATCAGCAATTGAATCGCTGCCATACATGGAACGAATCTTTCTTGCAGTTTGGGCTACGTTTTTCCATTTTTAAAAAAAGAACAGTATATTATGCCGAAAATGAACTGATTCGTCACTCATGTTGGTTTGCAATAAACTACACTACTGATCCTTAATAAAGATGAATTCAGTGTGTAAACATAGTTAATTCCATGAGGATTAAGATCATATAAATAAACATTAGCCTCGTGATTCATTTTTAGTAGAAAAACAGAAGGTAAATTTTATTTTAAAAATCTCTACCAACTTTTCGGACAACCCAATATTTTAAAGTACTTCTGCGTAAATGATATTTTGGGTTTTATTTTCTTGTGACAGAAGAACATACTGGTTTTCTCCGCAACCGATCTTGAAGTAAATCGATTCTTACGTGCTTAAATGCTTTCCCATGTGATTTAATAATTGTTAAGGCAAAAGATAACTTAATGGGAAATTTAATTATTTTAAAATTAAAAGGTAAATCATTTGGAATCGTTTGGATTCGAGGTCAATTTTCCCTGTTTTTTTCCAGATTTTCCACTGATTCTTCGGTCATATTTTGCAGCAAGATGTTATATAGCCTATAACCTTCCTCAATAAATGGACTATCCAACACAAAAAGAATTTTTCAATTTGACCCAGTAGTTTTTGAGATTAGCGCGTCCAAACAAACAAACAAACTCTTCAGCTTTATAATATTAGTATAGATGTATACATAGCATTATATTTATTTCAGACACAATAGAGCACTTTTAACTTGTATATTCAAAGGAACAGATTTTTTTTTTTTTTTTTTTTTTCTTGAGCTGATGACATTATCATCAGACTCTTTAATGATGTAATGAAAGATTTTTTGCACTTAGTCAAAGGAAAAAAAATCTACTAGTAAATCAAAGAAATACAAAGTACAAGGGGTTGGAAAAAATCACCAGGCTTGGTGAGTTTTTGAAACAAACATACGAGGCATGTTTTTCAAGTAAGTACCGTTTTGGAATTAAAAAAAGACGTGCAAAGGTATCATAATAATTTTATTTTTACATGAAAGCCTGTACCTGAATCTACTTTTCTACATAATTTCCATGAATTTTGAGGCACTTGTCCCAAAAAAATTCTGCCGCCTGACTTCGTTATCGTCTTAAAAAGAAGTGGCAAGTTGAGTGAGGGTATCGTTTTGCTGCATGACAATGCCCGTCCACATGTGCTAATCGGACCAAAGATCTTATCAAATTATTTAAATGGGAAACTCTAGATCATCCTCCATACAGCCCTGATCTGGCGCCCAGCGACTACCATTTGTTCTTGCACTTGAAGAAACACCTGGGCGGTCGGCGTCTTTAAGACGATAACAAAGTCAAAACATTTGTGATGCAGTGGTTAACAAGTCAGGCGGCAGAATTTTTTGAGGAGGGTATTCAAAAACTGGTGCCGCGTTATGACAAGTGCCTCAAAATTCATGGAAATTATGTAGAAAAGTAGATTAAGGTACAAGGCTTTCATGTAAAAATAAAATTATTGTGATATCTTTGCACGTCTTTTTTTAATTCCGAAATGGTACTTACTTAAAGAACATGCCTCGTAGTCTGCATTTATTTATCTTGGGTCGTTGATGGCTCAGTATAAGGGTCTTGGCACACTAGCTGGCTGCCGGGATGGTTGTTACTTCTCCCCCTCCCACGTTATACGTACTGCCCCGCTGCCAGCTACTTATAATGGGTCAGATAGGGGAATGTGCCATCTCCTGTCACTATCTGGCAGTAGTGGGAATTATAAACTGGTTAGCCGGTGCCCAGGTGTATGTGCCAGCTCTAACTATGTCCCTAAATCAACGACCGGTTGGCTGGCTAATAAGTCTAGGATTATAAACTAACCAGCAATGGTGCTTCACTGTAACTACTTAAATGAAGAATATACCTTGCTAAAAAGTGTTATTTTAGACTTTTTCATTATTTTGGAGGCCATATTCAAGTTTAAAAAGTAACAATAATAATAGGTCTACCGAACCCAAAGGTTCAATGCCAAATACCAATACAGATTCTTACACTGATCAAGGTCCAAGCCAAGGCCCCCCAAGATCAGACAACACAATCCTCCCATCGATGCTTTGGCCCACCTTTCGGATGCCTACAGTTGGTTCAGCTGATACTGAGCCAACAACTTTACACACCCGTTTGAGTCTCCGCAACGCTATTAACTTAATTATATTCACAGGACAAAAGCTCCTAGGCTTAGCTACATGGCTACATTACCAAGTTGGGGCAAGCGAGAGGCAAGACACTGCAGGAGATGAAGACTCTTGCAGGAGACAAAGAGAGATGGAGATCCTGGGTTGGACTATCTCCACGCTGAAAGGCACAAGGAGAGAGCTAAAGAAGAAGAAGACAAAAGCTCCACAATTCTGCGTTGTGTGATCTTCTAAAATCCCCGGTGGCCTCATCTCCCTTTGGACCAAACATTTTATGAAGTACCTTATTTTCAAAAACCTCAAGACCTTGTTCATCCTTAAAAATAAGTGTCGGAAGAATGATAGTTTTATAAATTCTAACCTTTATGATTTTAGACAGAAGCCGCGAGCTAAGTAATTTCACAACTGAATAATAACACGCATTTCTCGCCTTTGACCGGAACCTTCATTTTCTCCTGGATTTTAGTTTTCTTGTTATCATTGAACCTAAAGACTTAAATCTCTCAATGTGTTCAAAAGTATGTCCTGATATATCAATATCACCAAGATCATCAACGTTTCTGCTACTAATCATACACTTGGTCTAATCAGTATTCATTTCGAGCCTTATTTCTTTACTGGTTCTTATTAACACACTTGTATTTAGTTGTATAGTTTCCGTGTATTCACCTAGCAGTACCAAATCATCGGCGTATTCCAGAACCGGAATTTCATCACCTAGATTTAAAACTTTCTCAGGACACGTCACCTTTTATATGACATATTCTAATGATAAATTAAAAAAAACAGGTGAAAGGGAGTTACCTTGTTTCAAACTCGATTGTAGTAATTATGACCGATTCTAACTTTATAGAATGTTTCTGACAAACACATCTCTATAAGGTTTACTAACATTCTAGGTATTCCCTGTTCAATCATGATGTTATACAGCTTCTGACGGTCTATGGAATCATAAGCTTTTTTAAAATCGATATAAAGTTGATGGACTACACCATTATATTCCAACTTTTTCTCTGATATTTGACTTAAGAGAAATATTTGATCAATAGTGATTCCGCCTGAAACCATATTGGTAATCTCCGATAATTTCCTCAGCATGTTCCATGATTCGGCTAGTTAGTAACGATGAGAGTATTTGAAGTTTAAAAAGTACCTTCCCATAATAATAGTTTTCCCAAAGGTTATTTGGGACTCATAACAATATGTATAATATGTTAGAGCTAATAAGGAGTGCTGACGACAAATAAGGCAATATATATAATATGTAAGTTTATCTTAATTGTAGCTTAATGAAGTTAAACAAATAAATACTTACAAGGAAGAAGATTTGGAGGTGTTTTCGACTTTGGTATTGTTATCTAAAAAAAAAGAAAAATTTTTTTGTAGCATAATTCATGTGACAAAAAAGAAATATTAAACAATTCTACAAATTGAGTTAGCAGTGGAAAAGTGATAGTTGAGATATATTATTTAACTAAAACAATCTAATTGTTTATCTCAATCTTTATTGATAAACCAACTGAGAATGTCAAGCAATTAGCACCTATGCTAAACATTCATCATTTTTAGGTCTGCTTGTTTAAAACAATGTATTTTGAGCCAGCCAATTACAAATATACTACAAAATATTAGATTAGTTTCAGTTTATTGACATTTTCGGACAAGTGTATGTGAGAATAATGTCAATGCTTAATAAGTATAAAAAAGATGGCCTCAGGACCTACTAACTTAAATAAACATTGAAGTTCTACCGCTGGGTAGTCTCTTCACAAGTCTTTTCACGCCCTTAATTATAATTCAGCACTTTTACTGGTTGTATTTATTGTATATACAGGTGTAAAAAAAAAAAAAAAAAAAAAAAAAGTTTATATCCATAAATATTTTTTTCATAAAAAACTTAGTTTTGATCCAATTTACAATCCTCTTATATTTTATGAAAGTAATGTTATTAGAACAAAACAACTGATATGGAGTTTTAATGAAAAAAATAATGGTGATCTCTATGAAATAATGATTGGTGATCTCTGTAAAAAAATCACTAAAGAAGGATAAAAAAAATCTAAAATCTTTGAAAAAATATACTGTATTATTTAAAAGGGTGTTTCCACTTCAGTTGTAAGAATAATTAACTTGTTAGGCCAGAAGTATTGCTTAATAAAACAATTTTTTTTTATATGAAAAAGGTGTAGATGGTTCATCTTTTAATTAATTTAACGTGGTCATCTAACTTATTAATAACAATAATGTTTAATTGTATTGAGGATGTATAGTCGACTGTAGAAACTATTATAGGTGGAATAATCAGGAGTCAGTCATTTTTTTTTTAATTTTATCTAGATTACTTGACAGACGCTCTAAATTATCATTAACCAACAAACTAACTCTTAACAAAGTTTTGCTAAAACCAATCTGGACATACGGGATAGAACTGTGGGGCTCTGCTAAACCATCAAGTATCCAAAGAATACAGTCTTTTCAGTCGAAAGTGCTGTGCAAAATAGAGGACGCACTGTTCTACGTAACAAATAACGTTATACATAACGACTTAAACATTCCGAGTATTTCAGCCACTGCTACAGAACAATACAATAACTTCCACCAAAGACTAACATACAACACCAACCCTCTTACAGAAACATTAAAATGCTCTACGAATCCTTACAGCCCACCCCGACGACTACGCAGGCGGTGGCCAAGAGATATGCTGATCACTTAACGAACTCTGCTGTGATGAGTCGCTGCTTCAGCAGTCCACAAATTTGCTCATTGCAAAGGAAATGCAGATGGCAAATTAAATTTTATGTCAAATTTTTTTGTTTTGTAATAAATAAATAAAAATAAAAAATATATAAAATTTTCAAAAAATGACTGTCTCCTGATTATTCCACCTATAATAATGTTTAATTTTAATGCACCTAATTACGATATAGAAACGGTTATAACGAAAAAACAAGTTTTCTTAATTTTCAAGAAAAAAGGAACTTATAAGAGAGGTGTTCTTTACAGAGAAAAATAAACTAATTCACTTTATTAGTTTCATAGAATTTCCTTCATGAACATAAATTAAGATAATATTTCAAAATTATCACAGATTAAATTCAATTACTATCTTTCATAGTTTTATTAAAAATGACTCAACAAATTTTCATTTTAATAGTTGTTAATTTTTTTAATAATATCAAATAATAATTATAATTTACTTTTTTTGGTGGGTTACATATTCTATTATTTTAGTCCTATCAGCTATTCATTTAATTATAAATAGATTCTAAAGTAAACAGAAAAAAAAAAAAAAAAAAAAAAATAAATTACATGAACAAATTACCTTCTCTTAAGATATGACTTTCTATTGGATAATTATTCTCAAATAATTCTCGAGATTTGCCTTCATTATTAGCACAATTTCCATTAGTTTCGTTCTCAACATAGCCCTTATCTTTATTCTCACAATAGCCATTAGTCATTGGTAATTGTTTTAAATCATGAATCTCATTCATATGCGCCTTTTTTGGAAGAAGAGGAAGCTTAGTACTAGTATATTCAGTTTTCAAAGTTGAAAAAGTATTCAGAACAAGTGGCATTTGATCCATGTTCCAAAAATTGTGAGACATATGAGAATATTCATGAGAAGTATAACCAAAATTTTGTTGATGTTGATATGTAGGGATGTCCATAAGAGATGGCACTGGTTTTCGAGTTTCCCAACCCCTAAAAGTAAAATGATGCTGTGGCACTTCTATCTGCTTTAATGACCTTATTTCACTTTTAAAATCATCTGAAAACAATTAATAAAACAAAATAAAAAATTATTGAACTAAAAAGCAGCTAAGTTAAATCAATGCTGTCATTTTTTTTTTATGATTAATCAAAGATGTGGCTGGAAAAAAGGGTCTCTACCACAAACAATTGTAGCAACCTTCAGTTGGATATAATGGATTAGAAGAACTGCAATATGAAATGTTTCATAAATGAATTACTAAATGATACATGGAGAGAAGAAAAGGCATAAGATTAGTAAATTGGTATTTTTGAAAAGACCGTAAGAATCAGTGTACAAACTATAGAAGTATAACCATCATACTAGAAGCTCTATTGAACCGTAAAGAAAATAAGAAGCATATACAGATGGAGGGATGAAAGGGAAAAATAACTAGACAGAAAACATGAAAATAGATAACTCTATAGGTCAAGGTTCAAGGTTGTGCTCACCTGCAGTGTAGGGAAGTTTGTAATAAACAAAAAATAGACTAACAGGTGTTACCTCTTGGGAGTTGAAAAGGTCTTGGTCTTCTGGCAGAACCTCTTTTAGGATTCTTTTTTTGTTCTTGAACCAATCTGGTAATATGAGATGAATTATTCTGAGCAGGTACTAATATTTCTTCTCCCTCATTTTTTTTAAACTGAAAATAATCACAATATTAAGAACAACCTATAAGCAATAATAAAGCAAAGTGAATTATGCCAAAAAATAACAATTAGGTAAAATAATAAATTGTAACTAGCAATTTCTTTTACTGATTTCTCTTGGAAAAAAATACTTTTAATCATGTTGACTAAATCATTGAGTAATATTGCAACATTAGTCATTATGATATTAATTTTATAAAAAATAGAATACTCTTCCGTATGTTTGGACAAAACTTGTGATTCATTTTCAACTTAAGATTTTAAGGATGTCTTCATGTCCATGGGTTACATGTTTGTGGGAAAAAGAAGTACTGCATTGTCTGTTGTCTGGAAAATAATGGAGGATTTCAAGCTTTTTTTTAAATATCCCTCTATATAACAAACTGTTAATATTATCTGGATTATTCATTTCATTCATTCATTTATATTTATATTATCATTCATTAAGAAAACCTCAAAACTGTTCAAGAACTTACAGGAAAACTTAACTTTGGCAAATGGACTGTCGATGACCTTCCTCAAGATGATTGGAAAGATATAAAAGCTTGGAAGTTGTGTCCCATACACATTAAAGGACTGCCAAAAAAAAAAAAACCCAGCATAATGAAATTTGTGCTGCACTTCTTTTAAGAGACAAAAACGATCCTTTTCTGTCCAGAATTATTACTTGTGATGAAAGGTGATACTTTAAGATAACAGTAGACGTACTGGACAGTGGGCCGACAACAGAGAACAGCAAAACATTTTCCAAAGCCTCCAGTCTAACAAAATAACGTAATGGTTACTTTTGCTGCAAAGTTATCTCCCCATGATATCACTATCGTCTGCGTATGCCAGGATTTGTATTGACTTATTAAAGATGGTGCAATCCAGCTGTATTCACGCAACTCTTACAACTTTTTTAAGAGCTACATTAAACAGGAGACAGAATAATGAGTAGCCCTTCCTAACACGTTATTTTGTACTGAATTCTTCTGACACCCAGCCTGGATTCTCACTTTACATTCCACCGTGTTCATAGTGCATCGAACTATGTGGATTAGTTTCTAAGGGAACTTCAGTTCATCCAGTGCATTATACAGTTGCTCCCTGTTAATGCAGTCGTAGGCCCCATCGATGAAGTCGATGAATAGGTGATTTATTGGCAGTAAATAATCTCTTCCTTTTATAGAATCATTCTGGAGGAGAAGATTTAGTCCATCGTGGATCTACCCTGATGGAAACCGCACCAGTAGTCACTAATTACCTTATCAACGATCGGGAGAAAATGTCGAAAAAGACTAGTGAAAAAATGGATCAATTGGAAGGAGAAAATTTCTAGCTTGACAAAATTTAGCTGTACAGAGTTTTCGCTTACAGCTTAAATTTTTTTGGCATCTGGACCACTAATTGCGAGACAAAAAATTTAATAGACAAAGGGAATTAGACAACACGTTTTTGAAGTTCGTCAAGTTTTAATCAAGTCACTTTTTTTTTTCTTTTTAAACCAAAATTCTACCTCATTTCCCAGACAACCTAATATAAGAAATAGGCTAATAGGATCAAGAGAAGAGAGGACAAAGATGAAGAGCAAGAGTAGAGTCAGAAATTCTGAGGGATACGAAATAATCAATTAGATTAAACACAGGGATATCACTACTAAAGTTACAATTAGAACTGTTGCACATCAAGGGAAAAAAAAATCCCTCTGGATTATAAGAACTATGCACCAGTAGAGATGGCAAAACAGGAAACAAGATATGGTGCTGACAGCAGTCAGTTAAGTGTGACTAAATGATGTGACATTGGGACAAAAGCGAATGGAGGTGCAAGCTTTTAATTGACACTCTGCCATCCCGACAGTCTAAAATCGGTGATACTAGAGGAATGTTGTTGCCGGATTTGGTGTTAATTTCCAGAGAAGTGGCTCAAAGTAGGAGATAGAGAAGGTTCAGAGTACAGTTTCTTATCCTACTCTTGATATTAGTGGATCAAGAGAGCGCAACCATTGAGAAAATGGTAATAGAAGTGCAAGGATAAGGAAACCAAAGAAGTACTCTGGAAAAAGAGCAAATGCAGAACAATATATAAGGAATGTCATCTGAAGATGTACTGGGACTAAGTTAGAGAAGAGGTGATAATGAAGAATACCAGGAGATTCCTAAATGTGTGTCACAGGACAACATGGAGCCATCATACATAATTAACAGTGATAATAGTTGGGCCATGTATAGTTTTAAGTACAATAGTTAGAGTCCATGATGACCATACAAATCAAAACATTGAATATATACAAGTAAATATAACTTGTATTCTGATTCATACATTCTTCTAATACATTAATACTTGCTTACTTAACTAGCGGACAAACATATTGTCACTGTCACTGTCAAACAAGAATTATTGGGCTAAATTTTTTCTAGATTGATGATGACTGTGTAAATATAATCATATAAGTCTTTAAAATGTCATGCTTATTAAATACAAGTTAAAAATAGTAAAAGTGACAATTTGGGTCACAGCAAATATAAGACCTGAGTAAATAGTTACTTAATTCCTAAGTATTAAATTCAAGTGTGAAAACTTTAATTTATTTATGTTTTTTAAAATATAGTGAGTAAAAACTAATATCCAAATCAAAAAATATAAAAAATCAATTAGGTAATAAAATTTCTCAAGTTTATGATTAACATAAGAGAACACTAAAAATAAAACTCACACTAAGTATATCAGTCATAGATCTCAAACAATCAGCAGGGGTTTTGAAACCATACTGGGCCCAAGGAAAACTTCTACCAACAACATCTTTATACTCTCTGACAAATTGTCGAACTGTCAGGGAAGTACCGGATGATGTTAAAATACCAGTTACTTCAGTTTTCAATAATTTAAGCTTGTCATCATCCATTATAAATTATACTGAGAACATTAATAATTAAATTACATTTATATGGACATTTCTGAAAATAATCAGAATGTATGATGTAGAAATAATGATAACACAAATCAGGAACTGTTTAAATTGCTTTTAAAAAAACCATGGAAGGGTTATAGTAACCTTCCATCAAATTACTCAACAATTCAGCTGGCGGGAAAAAGTATTAATTAATATTCATATTTGTAAGTTAATACTTTTTAAAATACTATTAAAAATAAAAATGAACTCTGAACATTTAAAATAAAAAAAATCTAGCTCTATATTAAATAAACACATTAAAACTAAATTAACTCATATTGGTAAACAATCCTGTAGAGGAAGTAGATCAGATTTAATCCATTATAAATCATGTTTACTTTTAATGGTTATTAAGACTTGCCCATCCAGAAATTATTGTTTCATAAGTCAAGTCGAATGAATCAAAACCTTGCTCATTATAAATCATCCTAAAGCGAAGTTTCCATAATGCTATAGCAGTATTTACAGCCCCTTAGCGCTCTGGATAAATAATTTTACTTTAGTGATGATTTGTGTTATTTGAGCCAATTTCTTTCAGTTTTTACATATTTAGGTCTGTTCCTCATATTTTGGGTCAATGGTAAAAAACAACCCTATATGTCTATTATTTCCCTCAAACTTGAACCTCTTGACATTCTAGTCTTCGAAAGGAGAAGATAAAGATACTTTATTTATTTACATATTTACAATGTACACTCAATACAAATATGTTTGGTTTCATGATTTCTGTGAACCAAAGGAGAGGAAAGGGTGGCATTATAGCGATGTTAATTATGATTTTCGGTATATAACACTAACAACTTTTACTCAAATCTGCTAAGAAGTTTTATATTCTGATTGATCTTTTATTGCTAATGATAACTGTTTTCGCTCTCTCGGGTACTTGATTCTCGTTCACAAGGTTGTCTTGTTGACACTTACTATCAAGGGGAACTGGCGGGGGATAGTGTTAAAAGCGAACTCCTAATTATTTTCTTCTACGATTCTGGTTGCCTGGGCAACTTGCGTTAACCCTCTCAGCTACCCCGCTCTCCAATGTAAATATGAACTACATAATAAGAAAAAGTATTGCGATTGTGAACATTTTCGATTCCGTGTTTTCACCAGAAATACAGGTTTTAGGATCCTTTGGGTCGAAATGATGAAGTTCAGCAAAAATATGAGTGGCAAGTCTAGCCCAAAACGGAAAGTAGAACGAAACTGAAAGTCCACATTTATGACAACTGTGTTCTTGAATTTTACGTTTGAACAAGATGATAAATTTAGGATATTTGATAACTAGAATAAACGAAATTCAGGAGGAAATAAAGTCGCTTTCAAAGTGGGAAACGCGTGATTTTCAGTAGTTAAATCCCTTATGTAGTTCGGGGCTTCTGACAAGAAACTTTAAAGTTAGAATCTACAAAACTATTAGATGAGGAAGATGGTTGGGGGTGCGGTCATAAATTAGAAACGCACATTTAAAATAAGTGCTATTTTAATTATGTGCCCACATTGTAGGCCGAAACGTCGGTACATAATTAAAATAGCACTTATTTTAAATGTGTGTTTCTAATTTATGACCGCACCCCCAAACATCTTCCTCATCAAATTTCTCAACGGTCAACAAAACTCCATCACTAAAAAACTATTAATCTCCCGCCGCGGTTGATTACTTTGAAGGATGAAAATCTCAAGTTTTTCGAGAATAAAGTTTTATGTAAATGTTTTAGTCTGAAGGATGAGGTCACTGGCGAATTTAGAAGGCTACATAACAATTACAGAGCTTGTACCCTTCGTTATAAATGAGGTTGTGTTATTGCCGAGACTGAAATGGGAATGCAAAGTTGTTAGGCTTAGTGAAGAACGAATTCTTAAAAAGTTAATATGGGCTGAACTGAGGGACAGATGCATAAGAGGAAAGGAAGAGACACAGGTGGAAGGATTGTGTTAAGTTAAGTATCAGAGACTGTCTTGGACAGTGTTAATTAGATTAAACTGTGTATGCAAGTTTTGGTGGTATCAGCATTGAACCTAAGGATTTGCCAAGCCTATTATTATTATATCCCTGAATGTTACGGCAACTTTTACACTAAAATTGACAAACCAGAAGTGCCATTTTGTGCCCTGCACTTTACATCTTTTTAGAATTTTCTAAAAAAAACAAAACAACTAATGATTTGTTTGGGCTTTAAGGCGTAAAACTTCAAGGTGATCAACGCATCCCTAATGATTTGTTTTAAACTCACTATATTGACATAGGATTAAATGTGCTTAAGGGATGTTTTTCATTCCATGTATGTTTAATTCAGATTGAAGTAGTGTGACAGGGCTTGAATGAAAAATGGCCTCCTTCTAAAATACCTTTACCTTTAATTTTGTTAATTAGCATTAATTAATAATTTCAGGTTGTTAGAATCAGCTTGGGTGAATATAAAAAAGGCTGCAAATTATTGCACAATGGTTTATTATTTCCAAAGAACTATTTAGGGTACAACTGTTTATAGAAAATTAACTAATATGAAAAGCAATGAATAATTCTTTTATTTATTACAATTACAATTATTATCTTTTATTTTTTCAATTAATTGTATTAATGTGTTTAACATACTGAATTGTATGTGCTGTTTATTATTAACCATCAAAATGAATTTTAAAGCAACCTAGTCCTTGTAATAATGAATATATTCATAATCAATGTTCAATGTTTTGTGAGCTCACACAAATGGAATGGTCATTTCTTAAATTTGATAATTCATTATTATTTTTAAGGCAAATGATTAAGATTGAATGAACAGACAAACGATCATTCACTTTACTATTTTTTTTTTAATTTATATTTTCCAAGGTTTTGGCTATTATGCCATCATCAGCTATAACATGAATGATAACTTATTATCAAGGGAGTTCACAGGATCAGTGGAACTGCAGTCTTCTGCCTGAAAATTATAGGGACTAATACAAATAATATTAGGTATTAAAAAAAAAAAGGATGTGGTTTACAAATATTTTTACACACAATTTCATTTGTATTTACCAAGCACGTACTTAAATTTCAAATTAATATGTATATTATATAGACATTATTTGAAAAAAAAAAATATATATATATATATATTATTTTCATCCCACTTAGCTTCATTCCGTATGATGAGGAGACTTACAATATTATAGGAAGAAAAAAGTGCTAATTCATGAATGCTCTCCATCTCATTAACTGTTTTATGTGTTGACAGGCATTATTTTTTTTTTTAAACAGTAAAAACATAAAGTGTTAGTGGGGGACCTCAACTGTCTCTTTCAATCATAAACTATTATTTTATTTTATTTCTATATCATGATGAGTTATTTCACTGGTTATATATTATTTTTTGTCTATGAAATATCAGATCACTTTTACCATTAAAAAAATGTAAACTGTTAAAAATTAATCCTGATGTTTTTAATTTTTTCTTTTTTAATTAATAATAAATATTGATTTTAAAGTAAAAGTTAATGTGGATACAGTACCTTTTGAAAGAGATTCCAACTAAACATATCCAAAGTTTACACAGCAATAAGCTAAAACGATAATCATGTTTAAGGGTATAATTTATTTCAGCTAGTAGATATATTTATATTAGACTAATCCCTGTTGATTCTTAAAGAGTTTGCAAACACTTGTTAAAATTTCTCGGGATAAGCCACCCCATCGAGAACCATTAATGTTGAACTCTTCGAGTGTTAGGACAATACTTTTGGCAAGCAGTCTCTTCTGTCTAGGTGTTAAGTGTGATATTAAACAGGTATTTGTTTCATGCTTTGCCATTTTCTTCAGTATATATAGTTCACTCAAGTCTTTGTTAATACCAAGGTACTTTTTTGGTATTTTTTTGCCTTCATATTGCTTAAACCAAGAATCTTCACATTCATCTCCTATAAATCTTCGCATCACGCATTCAGACATACTTTCGACAAATTTTGAGGGACTTTCATAAAAAGTCAGATCCACATCATGCTTATTATTTTCTTCCTTATTGCAATCAAATGTGCTGGACTGATCTGATGAAGTATCAGACAATACACTAGGGCTGATAATTTCTTTAGCCACTTCTTTTAACTGATCATCATCATTTTCATCTTTTGGGGTCAAACTGACATTGGGGGAATTCACTGTAGTATTCGCAATCGTATCATGAGTTTCCCTTTTTTTTATTTCATCTGAATTAATGATTTCCTGATTAATATCAGACAATCCTCCTTTTGTGCAACTTTCTGCACTAGTTTCACACACAATGGATTCTGCTAATAAAGATATCTTTGTGTCAGTTTTATCAAACATATCTGTGGATTTTTCTTTCATGATTTTTCCTTTTTCTGTTTGGTAACAGATGTGTGCACATTTTTATTACGTCTCTTCAAGATTCTAATAAAACTTCTATTTGTAAAACTATTTGCTTTTTTATTTTTATTGATCTCAGTTCTACTTTTCTGGCATTCTTTTTTTAGGTTACTTGAATCGCTTGATGTAATGTGTCCAGTGCCTTCAAGAACAGAGTTTTTTTCTATGGGTTTTGGGACTTCTTTTTTAATATCTGCAGGTGGGTAAAAATTTTTTGTAACGTCACCTAAATTTGAGTTACTTTTTTTGCAGAAATGTACAATAGATTCATTTTTGCAGCACTTATGCCATTGAAAGATTTGATTTCTATAACAGCTAAAGTTGTTAGCATTCTTCCAATTGTACTGGATTTGACGATCATAGGTTTCTTTACGTTTTCCTCTCACATTGCTAGTGATTTTTCTAGTTTCATTGATGATGGGAAGATCTTCTGTACATGTAGAAGTTGAGCTTCTTCCTGGATCAACTCCAAACTTATGGCCTATACCGTGAACCTTTGAAAATAAAATCCATTTATTATTTATGTAAATATATAAGTAATATTTAATGGCTTATATAATGCACTATCTTGTTAAAAGAAGACCACACCAAATGTTATAATGTATAATTAAAAATTCAGAGGATACATAGATGAATATCGTCTAACAAAACTAAGAAGTTTAAAGGGTTTCATGTCCTATTGTACAAACTAGGGTCAATGAACAGACTATGCATCCCGAACGTTATTAACCTATTCTAGATAAAGTGAGAAGACCTAGGGGTTTTGGGTTCAGTACATATAGAGCTCCATACTGTTTGTTGGCCAACAGCCATGTTAGGAGATGATTAGATCCAAGATCGTGCTCAGCTCCCAGGTTTTTGGTTCTCCACTTTATAGAGTTGGTGTGCCCCAGAAGGGTCTTCCTCCCCCAAGGTTGCTCCATTGCTGAAATAATATAAATCTGCCACAGCCATGTTTCGAAACTGGAAACCAGATAACATTAATCTGGTGCTATATTCACTAGATCACACTGCTCACTATATGAACTCAAGGATGCTAAGAATAACTTCTACCACCATGACCATGACTCACTCTTATATCACTGTGTTGAAAGATCTGGGCAAGTCGGTAAGCTTCATATGGGTCCCAAGCCACGTTGGGATTACTGGTAATGAACTTCGGACAAAGCAGCAAAACAAGCACTCACTCTCCCAGGGCGAGGAACAGCCATCTTAACCCCGTCTGAGCTTAGTTGACCACTCAAGGTACAAGTAGCTGACAACTGGCAGGCAATGTGGGACGAGAGTCCGGCGAGTAAGTTAAAGCTTATAAAAAAAAAACTGTAAAGCCCTGGTCCACATCAAGCCGTGGCAGCCGCAGGGAGGAAGTGGCATTGACCAGACTGCGGATAGGACACACCCGACTGACACATTCCTATCTTTTTGCTCGCGAGCCTGTACCCATGTGCCAACATTGCAATGGAGCCCTTTAATTAATCATATCATTCAAGAATGCCCATATTAAACGTCACAGCTTCACAGAATGGGACTCATTCCAGATACATATAAAAATGTTCTGGGAGGTAATGAGGATTTAATTAAATTAATCTTTGAATTTCTTCGAAAAAAAACTCCTTACTACCTAAATTATAAAATTTACTATCTTCATCATTGAAACTTAATTCCAAAAACAGATTTTTTTTTTTTTTTTGTTACAACTTTATTTATTTATTCTTAATTAGCTTTTCGCAACTTTACACTTATCTTTATACATTAATTTTGTCATTCATACTTAATTGATTTCTCTATTTATACAGTTTATTTATAATTACTATTATTTATTTATTTCCTCCTTCTTCTGAAAGTCTAATAATTATATGTGCGTTCATATAGGCATTGATGACCTTTGATGTTTTACGCCTTAAAGCCCTAATTAACAACAACAACCATGACCATAAACCAATACCCATCATAAATCGGTGATCGCCAATACAAATCATGTATTGTATGTTATGGTCACAACACTCGATCTTTTACATTAGATGCATATATAACACCCCATATAACTACAGCTTTTAATAAAATTTTCCTTATCTGATCATCATTCCAATGGAACTTCATTCATTTCCTGTTTTATACCTTCTTATCACACTTATTCAATAACTTCCTGTGAATATATTTCCCCGAAAAACTAGTAATAGAAAATAGATGTAATTTTAAATTGAAAATAAATGTCAAAACAGAGAACATTTTGAATTGTTTGTTTATTTTTATTTAACGTCACTTTATGCTACTATGGCTAATCGGACGATGCTACAGTGGGAGTCCTAAATTTTGCCTATCCAGGTTTCATTAGGATAGGGATCTTTAACGAGTACCTGACATCGCACAGGCTCGGGACCACCTTTTAACGTCCCCTCCGAAGGACGGCGTAACTAAGGATTTTTTACTCCCATTAAAAAATCCTAGGACCACCTGCGGGTTTGAACCCGTGACCTTTAGCATGGGAGGCTGTTACGCTAGCCACCAGCTACAAGTGATCCCACACTTTGAATTATTAAATGTTTAAAAAGTATCAAATAGTCTTGTAAGACTAATCAACCTAATTTTGCCTGTTTTTAATGGTACATTTTGTTAGTTAATTTTCATACTTTCCATTACATATGTTTTTTCATTACCTGAAGATTTTAACTTGTTTTTAGGCATCTCAATATTTGTTTCAGTATTTTTATAGAGGTTATTATATTTTCCATTCAATTATCATATTATTATTATCCATTATAATAATACTAATTTTCACCATTTTTAAACAGTTAACAGCACTTGTTGAGTAAATTATAGAATATGATTTTTTTAAATGTGGTTTAAGTACATTTAGAGTAGTGTTCCTACTTATTTTATTTATCTTCACTTTATACTTTGCCTTTATAGTTCATTTCATTTGAATGAGAACTTTAAAACCTCAGTCAATTTAAATATAACATGCTATTTCTCAATTTTAAATATTAAAAAAAAAAAAATTAGAATATAACTTTTGATTTATTATTTCAAATAATAAACCTTTATAAGGACCAAGAAAAAAAAAAAAAAAAAAACCTACTTAAATTTTAAGGTTTCATGTTTATATTTTCTGTTGGTGTAACAGGCAGTGTAGGCTCTTGGCCCCTCAATTCAGTCTCCTTGGAGACTAAACTGCAATTCTCATTGATTGTTATAAAGGGTAGAGTCATCACTCCTTACAAAAATTATTATTACATAAACTAAATAACTATTAATGCTAATATGTTAGTCAATGTAATAAATAAGCAAGAATAGACTAATAGCTTCCCTTCCTCCCGATAAAAGTCTCTCACATGCCTCCCTCCCCTTTCCCTCTAAATTAAAATTTCCTCTGAATCGGCTCCTGATACTAAATGTAGTAGCATTCTTATCTTGAAGAAAATGGTGACCAATTTTTTTCATCTTTCTTGATTTTCATATTTTCTTTTTGAAGAATATTGAAAAATGAATATAATATATTTTAATTTTACCACCCTCACAGTGTACAAATAAATGTAATGTGAATGAAATTACCTGCAAAAATCTGTTAATTTCTGACACTGATGACAAGTAGACAATGTCTTGCTCATTTACTTGGTACGGAATAAGGCAACATATTTTGTACAAAGGAACTTGAAGAGTGTTCTGGGGTGTTCCTGTCATAGTTGGATGATATTAATTTCTATTTAACAGTAAAATAACCAAAGTAGAGATTGTGCCATTAATACTGTTATTAATGAACTTGAAAATATAGAATAGTTCTTTCCATCTGTTCTTGCTTTTTCACTGAAAAAAGTAATATTCATATAACATGCTAATGGAATAGTACAGTTTATTTTTAAATTATTTTACGCACTAATACCATATGATAAACACTCTGGTGGTTGAAGTATATACCAAAATCAAACATAACTATGAAACTCATTATTTAGAAGAAAGAAAACAGATAGATAAGATTATTATGTAAACATTGATTTGAAAAAAAATTATATTTCTCCTCTATCTTAATAAATCTGTTTATCTTAATAATACGATAAGTTGGCTTGCTAGACACTAGTGCAAGACAGAGAGGAATGAAGATGATGTCCTGAAGCGATACAAATCTCTTCTGGGGTGTACTGTCTGGGATGATAAACTGTTCTGTGTATAGTAATGGGATGTCATTGTTTTAATTAATTTAACTAATTAGTATGTTTTCTTCTACCTATAGGTTCCTAGTATCTGCTTGATACAGTAGCATTAATAGAAGCTTTAGAATAGTTGAAGAAAAATAAATGTTAATCCCTCCCAATATTAGGGGTTTTAATCTTTATTATACAATAAACCTTGTGCCATGTTTTCTCTCCAAGACTAATAGACCGATATTTTTCAGCCACCGGTCACTCCAGGATACTCGGAATTGACATGACCATCCACAAAAAAATTGTATGAAATAATTTTAGTGATTTACATTCTTTTATACATTGATGTATCCATTCAATTTAATCAACAATTTTTTTATTATTCTGGTTATTAATGTACACAGGAAACAATAGCTATTAAATAAATACAAAATTAATGTAATTACAAATTAACAAAAACTATAAGAAAGTTACTGTACACAGAGCATTTTACAAGAGTATATAATCTAGATACACTTAATGTTAGAAGAAATATAGATTATTAGCAAGTGTATTTAAATTAGTTATTAGCTTTTGGGCCAGTTGATAAAATTAATATTTTAGAAAAATTGTCTCTTAAGAGGGAATGGCAATATAGAATACACTAGAGTTATATAGACCAAGTTTTACAATTGTAAAAATATTGAATACCTGGTTCTCTAGAGTTGACAACACAACATGATCTTCCTGCAAAACACAAGGCATTGACTGATTGGGTCAACATTAGAAGTAATAAATGTAATAAATTAAAAAAGACTGACCTGAAGTGATTTTTCAAGCATTTGTAGAGTTTCAATCAACTGAATGATTGCCAAACGGTAACTGTATTTGACCTGAAAAAGCATGAACAAAAGAAAGGTAGATCACATAATTGTTTTAACAAGTTTTTATATTTGAATCCAAAAATGCTATCTAACTTCCATTTTATTACTTTCACTGACCTATATATGAAATATATAAGTGTGGGAAAGTATTGGGATCGTGAAAATTTTCTAAATCCAGTTTTCAATGGAAATACACGTTTTAGGGTCTCCTGAGTGCAATTAATCAAGTCCTACAGAAAGGTCTATGTGTCCGTGTGTATATGGTAAGTCAAGCGTAAAAACGATAAGTCCTACAATACTGAAATTTCATATTTAAAACCACTATATCCCCGAGATGTTACAGCAACTTTTTCATTAAAATGAGATAACCAGAGGAGCCACTTTATACCATGCATTTTGCAACTTTTTACAATTTTCTCAAAAACTGCTCCAATGATTTTAATTAAACTCCCTATATCAGTGTAAAATTTAATGGGCTTTAATATCATATAGGTTTCCTTCTGATTGAAATAGTCTAACAGGGCTTAAATGCCTATAATTTAAATTTTCTTCCTCTAAAGTACCTTTAATTTTGTAGAATCTATAGAAATAACTAAATAATCTATTTAATTAATAAATATAAATATATGATTTGAATGAATACGATATCCAAATAAAAGAGAAAAGACCAAAAATATTTGTTTATGCAAATTTGGTGTTTTTGAACATAAAAACAGTAATATAGACATATAATATACCGTTGGAAAGCTAAAGATTTTAGAAAAATTATTATCTTATACACAGAATTGTAAAAATTAATGGAGAGTGATGAAAAGCCAATAAAACTAACTGATTGTCATAGATAATAATATAATTTATTATTTAATAATACACATGTTTCTATTGGAATTCAATGTAATTAATTCTTTAACAATTTATTTTTATCTCTAAGTATATTTCAAAATTCTTAAAAACTATTTAAATTGATTTTTACAATGGAGGTAAGTGAAAGTCATGTGTTGCCCGTACCAGATTTTTCTTCTTCCTTTTGTGATATTGCAATGTATCTAAATCAATCTCTATTTTTATTCATATTATTCACATTAACTTACTGAATGGTCTGAGCCAAAAACTAAATTAACTTTAAACAGGGCCCAAAAAAAAAAAAATAAATAAAAGAAGGTAATGTTGAGGTGGTATACTTAAAGCTGCCTGTGAAGTATTAAAGAACAGTAAATATAATATATATTTGATATTGTTTATTTTATCAAACAAGTTTATCTTATGCAGCATTTTTATAAACAGTTCAGAAGTCTTATTCTCAAATCATTCAATTTGTTTTGGTGAAATAAAACCGTACTATCTTAATAGATTCAGTCCAAATTGGTAGTGTAAAGAAAATTATAATTAATATAAAATATGATTTCCTCACATAAAACAATAAAATATTTTACCTGATTAGCTTGATTTTTCAGTTCATTGATGTCATTTTCAATTACTTCTAGTTTGTTTATTGATTGTTCAAACTAGGGGGAAAAAAAAAGGTATAAACTGTAGGGAAAAATTGAAATAATAATTACATTTAAGATCCCTAGACTCCAAGTTATGGGCTTATTTATATACCTCTTCCTCATCGTATGCATTATTTTGCAAATTGCTTCCTGCATTATCTTCACTGCCTTTCAATTCCTAGTACAGAACATTGTTATCATGAGTAATAATTTTTAAATAGGTCTGTTCCCTCCTTGCTCAGAGATAAGGCAAAACATGCACAGTACGTTTATCATGATCCAACAGGTCGATGTCAGAACAAAAAAAAAAATGACCTGCTCATGATCTGCCATATCTCTAAAAAAATAATAAATGGTGAGGGTATAAACCTAATGATAATATAAATAAACAAATAATAATTATAAAATTATGTGTTTTTCCAAATTACAATTAAGGAAAGGAAAGGCAAATATTTGTGTCCTAAGCTCATTAAAAATTAATGGTGAAATAAATAGAATGACACACAGACATAAGTAAATGTTTAAATTAGCTAAAATTTGGGAAGTAATAACACATTATTTCTTAGATAAAAAATATTGATCCATTACTTATGTTAAGTAATAAAGCTTATTATTCTTTACATTATTTTTCTATAAGCTCTGCTCTATCAAATTACATCTTTGCAATGTCTATAAAAATAAGATAAGATTTTATTTTCTCAGAAGACAAAATTTAGAAGAAAATATATATTTTTTTACTAATCTCTAAGTTATTTTTTATGTATAATATTTCTCCTCATTGTTAATAATCATTATGATTAATTAATTAATTATAATCATGTTTATTTTGTCTGTTGGCCAGACATATTATATATTTAAATTGTACATAATTTATTCTTAGGAGACCTAGTCCCAGAATATTTTTTTTTAATATTCGATCTATATATTAACTAAATAAATTGCAAAGTAACTTTACGTTTGCAAGGATGGCTATTTGGTATGGCTTCTTAACTGCTTCATAGATGTTTTTCCTCAAAGAAGGAACTACCTAAGTAAAAAAAAAAAATTGAAGATAGGTCCATTTAAATGCAGCCATTAAAATGAAGAAAAATAGAAATAAATAAAAAATACTAGTAATTATTCAGCACATTGAGTTTTTACACTAGGGAACTATTGCATGTAAACTAAGTGTAGGCAAGCACATTGTGTAGGTCATTGACTACAAGCAAACTTTGGTGTTCTATAATTAAAATAGGTACTTACAGAGAAGATAAATTCAAACTTTTTTATACTGCATTGTTAAATTAATGATATTGCTATTAAAATAAGTAAAAGTTAAAATGTGCATCTGTTATTATTACAAATAAGAATATAAATATAACATTTTTTATAAACCGTAGGAAAGACAATGAAAACATTAGTGGCAGCTATTAAACTATTTGAACCATTAACTGCACTAAATCTTATATACATTAAATATTTAATGTATATACAGATAAAAAACGTTATATGCAGATAAAAAACATGTTACAAATCTAAATTCTAATTCAGCACTAGATTTATGGACAAAATGTTAACTTTATTTTACTGTCCCACTGTGATCACACTTTCAATAAATCTCCTGGGCTCAATCCATGGTCAACAAATCCTGAACTAATATACATTTTTTTAATCTTTCCTTCAATATGACAATAAAATGAGGTATCTTGTTTTATCTCCAAGTCTGGAATCTACTTTTTCTCTTGATGATTTTAGTTTCTCAAAAAATTATCTTTATCTTTTATCTGATTATTGATCTTATCCAATTTGCAGCATCCAAAATGTCGGTTGTAGTGATGCAAGCAATTGAAGCTGTGTTATGAATGTAAGAAGCTTCTGAGGCCCATGCATAGATTCCGATCATTATCTAGTTGTGATGAAATTAAGCAAAGAATAAAGGTTGCCAAGGTACCCAACGGCACATTGAGGAAAAAATGGAGAATCGACAAGCTCAAATTTGAAGAAACTGCAATTGTGCTCTATAAGGAAAATATGGAAAGAAAATAGCAAGTGTCCCAAACGTATAGGGAGTCAGACCCAAAAATTGATGACAGATGGAACAAATAGAGCAGATAAGATCAACCATTGCTGAAGAAACTAGGATGTGTGGATCCCAGAAGGAGAAATGGGTGATTTGATAGTAATTGCTAAGAAGCCATTGACAAGAGAAACAGCCTCCGACACAAGATCTTGCAGTGACAAACCAAAAATGGAACAGTGGTATCATCAATGTGATTCACTAGAAAGGTGATGCTACTAAATGTAGAGATAAAAGATAATTGCCCTACTGTGCAATTATTTCTTATGAGGAATGGAATGAATGAGATTGCCTTTTAAGAAGATGATGAGAAGTTATTACTCTTGAAAATGATGACAAAGCCATAAAACATTGAGAAATGTGAGAGAGAGAGTATCTAGGAATACTATAAATGGAGCTAATGAAACAATAAATTAAATTCCTGATATAATTAATTTATTACCTGCTATTAAACAATAAATATCTCCTAGGTATAATAGACAGCTTTTTACAGCTAATCATAGCATTTATGTATTTGATTCCACAGACCTCTAAAAATGTTTTACAAACGAATTAAACCTGAAACTGGCAAATGTCAAGATGTTGGTCCTAAGCTACTTCTGGCGGTACTGATCCAGCACAAAATACTAAAAATTAATATAAGGTGTAGATTCTTTTAGGTGAAGGTCAATTTCTATGAATAAAATTGGAGGCTGATTTCTGGCTGAAAAAAAAAAATAATAAAAAAAATCGCACTACGTTTCGGCTACAATGCCATCTTCAGGTGCAGTGGAACTGATTATCATGAGGCTTTGGCTTGAAAGCAGCTACTCACATTAGATCTAATTAGTTCCACTGCACCTGAAGATGGTATTGTAGCCGAAACATAGTGCGATTTTTTTTTTCAATAAAAAAGTGGTGAAGTAGAAATCAGCCTCCAATTTTATTCCTAAAAATTAATGTCATACAGATTGTTAAAAAAATCATTGTTTAAATTATAGCTAACAGCTCATCCACCTATTATGTGGTATTAATTTGGGTACCTAAATCTATTCTCATGGTTTTCCTATCCTTATAACAATAATATGAGGAGTTTCATATTAATTTTCTTTTGAACTCAAGAGTATTTTCTTAACTATAACATATATTAATTTTCCACATTATTAAAAATAATATTGAGAAATACATACCAAACCTAATAATGTTGTTAATAATAAAGCAGTTACAAAGAAGACAAGCATAATTGCATGCAGGAAGGTTTCATTCAATAAACTTTCAAATTGGTATGTGTCACATTTTTGTATTTTATTTTTAGTAATCAGCTTACATGGATTAACTATAAGTAATTTAGATATATTCCAAAATAAAAAAACTACAAAGTTACATTTTGTTTCATCTGATAAATGAATATAATTAAATATCGAAGATCATAATGAATAACTTTTTAGAACAGATGATGCATAAAATTATATAAGAATGGGCTTAAAAATTACATATTAAAAAAAAAAAAGTTTAATTAAATTTAATTCGTAAATTGGTAACAGAACAAAGTAAAATTATTGTTTTGCTTTAATGCTATTTTCACTAATAAATAATAAAACATCTGTTTCAATTATAAAAGAAAAATATATCTCAAGTTTTAATGGTTGAATTAATTTTCCTTTCGGTATAACTCCAAGTGGTAGTCTTCCCATGATCCTAAAATAAAAAATAAAAAAATACTATATAATATGGTATAAAATAATAAATACCACATATGTATTTCTTCAATCATCTAAATATATGAATTACCTTTAATTCTATACCAAAATTGAGAAAGTTATCTCTCATAGTATCACATGCCTTAAGTAAGTGTTTTTTTTTCTCCAATAGCTCCTAAAACATCAGATAAATTTATGTTCCTGAAAAATTCTAATCATTATTAAAATTATGAATATAAATTTCATGTTACATCAGGGTTAGAATAATAATTTCGGTATATAGATATGATTATAAATATCATTGATTAAAAAACATTAATTAGGTCTTCTCCATTGAGTAATGGTATCAAGTTTCTTATGAGTTGTTTGTCACGAGTTATATAAGTTTTAGAATAGAATTGCTGAAGAAACAGGTTAAAAGGCATTAAAGCTTTAAACTTAAACCATATGTAAAATTTATTTGTTTAAATAAAATAGACAAGTTTTATTTTTTTCAAAAATTATTGATGAAAATAACCATTTTCATCTTTTATTGAATTAGATCACATTAAACAAAACAAGATATTGTTCAGGCATACTATCCTGATCATCATATTGCATTATTTCCAACACAGTGCAATTTTTCAGAGATAAAACAGTATAACATGTAACACTCAAGGGCAACATATATTAGGGATATGATTAGGAGGGAATACCACATGCTTTTCATGAATTTTGATGATTTTTTTTTTTTTTTTTTAGGTTAATCAAGGCTAAGGAAAAAAATTAGAGGAGTCGAGTAATAAAAATCAGGATAATTGCTAGAGTACATACATTTTATTCAATATCTCTGGTTCTGTTAAGCTAGAAAATTAAGTTTGATAGCAACATTTCACTGTTGCCAAGCAAATAAAATAATCAATTAAAACATTTAATTATAAAGCTGGGTAATGAAATTTAAAAAACCCTGTAATTTTCTCAAAGTAGTGATTTGAGGGTGGAGGAATGTTAGTGTTTTTAAAAACTGTGCACAGATTTCTCACCAAAAATGATCAAAAGAAACTTATGATTCTATAGACCATCAGAAGCTGTTTAGCATCATGATTGAATAGGGAATACATAGAAAGTTAGTAAACCTTGTAGCAATGTGAATGTCCGAAACATTCAATAAAGTTACATTCGGTCATAATTACTCAGAGAGGTTTGAAGTTTTGAAATCGAGTTTGAAATAAGATAACTCTCTTTCACTCATTTTATTTAATTAAGCATCAGGATATGTCAAAGAAAATGAGACGCATAACAAGATATGGATCTGAGAGGAATGCCGAGGCATTTGTTGAAGCATTGTGTTAAGTCTGATCTCAGGGACTTGGACTTGGACAATGATCATGGAACGGATCTTTGTGGGCAATATTGGTGGTACTGGCATCAAACCTTCAGGTTCGCTGAACCTATTATAAAACTGATTTTAACAAGGGAGGTAAGTGAAAGTGGTGCCTTACTGGGTATTATCATTCAAAATCAAACATGTTTAATAAAATAAATTGTTTTTACTATTTTGAGATATGAGATTATAATTTAAAATAATGTAAGCTGAAAATAAACATTAATCAATAAAACAGAGAATACATAATGACAGATATAGCCTGCTATTGTACGAGGTTTAGAGGTTCATGCGAAAATTTCTACCAGTGTAGTCTAAAAATACAAAGAAATCAAAATAAAAAATTACTGAAGGAAACTTGACTGATTTTAGGAAATTTTTAATAAATTATACAAAGTAGGTTAATACTACTCCAAGATTGACAAAGCTGTTAAAGATTTCTTAAGGTAAAAGAACCCTGAAAATAAAAAGGAATAACATATGTATATACATAACAAATTTCACCTTTGGTTGATTTTTATTTATTTCAAGAGCAGCTTCTCGAATTTCTGATCTAAATTGAATAGTGGATGTAATTATTTCATCAATGCCATTGTACAATAGATCTTTCTAAAAAAAAGAAAGAAAAAAAGTTAATTGTTAATTTTTTTTAAACTTCTTGTTTGATATAATTTACTAAAAAAGTAAAGAAAAATAACATTCATTATGGAAAGTGGTGATTAAGCCATATCTGATTTATGGCTGATTTTATCACCAAAAAAATATACATATACAACTAATTCTAAAGATGTAATTCATAAATAACTAAAAGCATACATAGATTAAATATGTTCTTAGATTCTAAAATCTGTCAAGCGGACTCCATGAACTCTCTGTTAAAAATGAAAAAAATTTATAGGAAGTCTACAAACCTTATCATGATAATTGTAACCAAGATTTTTTAATGTGGAGCTGATAAAATTGAAAATTGCTGCCAGGCAATATAGAGACTTGGCATTACACTCCTAAGACATAAAATAAGTTTTAAAATATGTTAAAAACAGCAATGTTCTGAAACCATTTGATACTTATACCTTATTAGACGATTTTATCATTAAATTAGTGGCAGAAATGAGATGAAGTAATTGAGACAATGCCTTATTTGTATCAAAATCATCACTGAAGCTCTCTATAATTTTATGTTCTGTTTCATGAAGAACCTAAACTAGAATAATTATGAATTAATATCATATACAATTAGTTACAAAAATATGTTTACCATTTTAATACAATATTTAAACTGTACACTTGAGAGGAAGAGCCCGTGGCTGAGTGGCTAGCGCTCTAGTCTCTCACACTAAAGGTTGTGAGTTCGAATCCCAGTCCCAGAGGGACTTTTTCAAGCATTTAATAAATGGGGACTCACTCAAAGTCTCTCCTCCGGGTATGTGAGACCCATCAGCCAAATGGTGGCCACTCATAAAATTAGGCGTAGGGAGTGATGACCCTACCCTATAAAATAAGTCGAGAAATGTGAGTGTAATCTCTCAGGAAATTACACCGTGAAGCCAAGGGCCTACACAGCGTGTCCAGCCACTGGGAAAATTTGAGTGATTATTAAATATGTGACAAAACTGCAATTCTCCAGATCAGGTTAGAGTATCAAAGTAAACACTTTTTCTCATATTAATGATAAAAGTTTTTAAGTAAATACAATTTTGGAAAAGGTAAATCAAAATTGATTTTATAAATGAAAATTAGGAGTCAAGAAATCCTGACCATATCTTGCCTAAGACAGCTGCAAATTGTAAAGATAATGGCAGCTTTAACCAATCTGGTTAGTTACCCAAAGGATAATTCGATGAGGAAGATGGTTGGGGGTGCGGTCATAAATTAAAAACACACAATTAAAAATAAGCGTTATTTTAATTATGTGCCGACGTTTCGGCCTACAATGTGGGCCTTCATCAGGGGTGACTCCGTGAAAGCTTTGCCTACAGAAGTCTTCTGTAGGCAAAGCTTTCACGGAGTCACCCCTGATGAAGGCCCACATTGTAGGCCGAAACGTCGGCACATAATTAAAATAACGCTTATTTTTAATTGTGTGTTTTTAATTTATGACCGCACCCCCAACCATCTTCCTCATCTAATTTCTCTACGGTCAACAAAACTCCATCATTTCAAAGGATAATTCATGTGTTTGCCACTATTGGGTATGAAATAAGGGAAAAATATGAAAAAAACAAAACAAAACCATCTATCCAACTTCTAACTCTAGTACAACCCATTGGAGATGGTAAGGGCATTAAACTTGTGATGAAAAAATTAGTGATAGTCTTATAATTGTTTCAATTATTATAAATACAGTAGTAGTTAGACAATTTAATCACAGTTAGCTATAACTGGATTCAAAACTATTATATTATAACTATATTCTTTTACTTATCAACCCAAAATATGAAATACCTAATCAGAACTAAGGAAATCGGTTTACATTACTTTCTTCAAATTAGTGTTAAACTTGGAGGGAGATGTTAAAAAAAAAAAAAAAAAAAAAAAAATGTAGCTCTGCAACCTACAAAAGATTGTGAATTCAGTATTTGTACTGTTTTTAGGCAACACCAAGAGAAGATATGCCAAGATTATGTCCAGCTGCCAGTCCCCTCCCCCATAATTTCTGGGTACTCACTTTATAGGGGTTGGGTAAGCCCCTGCATAGTTATCTCTTTACACCAGGGGCACCATGCTAGCCACTACACTACACATAACATCTTATGAACCAAGTATTTAGAATGATTATAATAATGGTAGAGTGTTGAGCTAGAATTGAAATAAAATTATTATCATATAGAAGAATTGCAATTAAAATATTTACCTTAAAAAGTTGCTGTTCATCAAAGTTAACTTTTTTTTCTCCTCTGATAATTGACTGTAATTCAATCAAAAACTGAGAAATTTTCCTTTCTATTGAAACAGCCCTATCAAGAGTTTCTTTTCTCAACTCCACACCTATAAACCAATACTATTTTGAGAAAAACAAAAAGTCTAGTGCCAATTTATATAAAATCCCATAAATGATAGATTTTACGATCAACTGTAATAACAATAGTGCAAATAAAACTAAATTAAAAATAAATGAAAGTTATAAAGACATTATTTTATTAGTGAGAAGTTTAAATGTTTACCTACAATTCAATCTTTTATATTCAATACATATTATTTTAAAATTTATTTATACCAACAATGCAAATAAATAACAATCTGTACCATTTCGATATGGTATAAGTAGACAAAATATTCGTAATATGTTTGATGGGTAGCTCTTCAAGAAATCTTGAATTGATACTGTGTTTTTTAAAGATTTGGACATTTTTTCAGTTCCTTTGGAAAACAAATGACCTACAATAAAAAATTATATATTGTTAAAAGCTATTCCTATTTAACTAATTAATAGTCTACAAAACAAAAAAATCACCTGTGTGCATCCAGTAACTAACCCATTTAGAAATTCTAAATCTAGCACAACATTGTGCATCTTCATTTTCATGATGAGGAAATTTAAGGTCTATTCCACCAGAATGAATATCTATAGAATGACCAAGATATTTGCTAGACAAAAAAAGAAAAAAAAAATTATGTTCCTAGCATAAATTAAGTTGAATTATTTATTTTTTTAAATCAACTTAAGCGAGAAAACACAAAAAATAGGAGAACACATAATTCTTGTATCAAAACTTGAGATTACTTAGATAAGCAGGCACTTGCACTCCCGGGCCGAGGTACCGCTGCCATCTTAACGCCTCGGGAAATAAGTATTTCCCTCAAGAAGAAAGTGACAGCCAGCTGGCAATCCATGTGGAATGATTGCCCACCAAGCAAACTCAAAACTATTACAAAATCTGTAAAACCTAATCGATCCAACTGTAGAGAGGAAGTAATTATTGCTAGGCTTAGAATAGGACATATGAATCTAACCCATGCCACCCTCAAAATGCCATCACTGCAATAATTTACTCACGGTCAAACATATTTTCTAAAACGCTCCTTTTACATTTCGAGTTTGACTACATCGAGACTTACTCCAGACATTTCAATTAGTCTAGGTGATAATATAACCAAAATATCAAAAGTGCTTGATTTTTTAAATATAAATAACATTTAAAATAAACTTTAGCAATTATCGTAATTATTATTATATATCTACAGTGATTATTAGTGATATTTTTTTTTTTTACATATAATTTTAATTTGTGTTTATTTATTTATTTTGTTTCATTTCTTTGGAAATATTTATTAATACTTATGTATTTTCCTTAAATTTATGACTTTTATTTTATTATTTTTTCTCTATATTTTATTTCTATTTGCACCTTTTCTTTTCTAATATTACCTTAGCTATTGAGATACCTTAAGATTGAAGATGCACAGGCGTTGATGACCTTGAAGTTTTACACCTTAAAGCCCAAACAAACTTAAATACAATGAAAAAAGGCTGGAAATTATTACTCCATGGTTAATTTCCAAATAACTATTAGGGTATAATAGAGTATATTGCTGTATACAGGCAATTAACTAATATGAAAAGATGAATTAGATAGGAAGGGATCGGCAACGATTCCCATCACACCAGAACCCCTAAGTGGAATCAGCCTAAGCTATGTCTTTAGGTACATCAATCAATCCTATTTAAATAAATTCAAACAACTTTGGCTCAATAAAGGACCTAGGCAATCACTCAAATTCCAAGATGGTCCTTGTACCGGCAGAAGGAAGTGTCTTCTTGGTATGAGTAGGACATGCCTGAGGACCTTGACTGCTGTCTATACAGGACACGGCAAACTTAACTACCATATGTTTAAACTTGGTATTTCCGATAACCCTCTATGCAGACTATGCGGCACGGACGATGAAACATCGTTCCACATAGTCTGCCACTGCGACAAGCTAGCTATGTTGAGGTTCACTTTATTTGGTGAAGACCGCCTAGAATACCCCACCCCACTAACAACAAACTTGTTAATCCTAACAGCCTTCTGAAGTTTGCTTCTGCTACTAAACTCGTGTTTTAAAACTAACATAATAATAACATAATAGACCGTTTGGTCGCGGTGCAACCCATGCCAGCAATTAAAAAAAAAAAAAAAAAAAAAAAAAAAAATTAATAGATATAAATTAAGAAAACAATATTTCTGCTTTTTCTTAACCAATTTAAGTGATCCTTTTTTGTTTTTAGAATTCCATATGGGCAAGGATAGGATAAGGAAAGATCTGTTAAAAACTGTGGTTTGGAGAGTTAGAAATATACAAATCTGAACAGGTATAGTAAGGATGGACAAAGGATTTGAATAGAAGGAGATCAGAGATGTCCTTTTAAATAGGATTAGGTAACATGATAGAGAGAGGATGTCAGAAAGACTTTATGATGGTAGAAGATCAGTACTTAATAACTAGAAGTTTTTAATACTTAACTATTTAATTACATTTGGGGAAGAAAAAATAAGCTAATAAAACAATGCATAGATAATTAAGAAACACAAATTGACAGTTGAGAACTAAATGCATATAGGTCGAAAAATCAACCAATTTTGGCTTAAAAGATGCTTGCCACTTTTTACGTTCTCTTAGAAGCCCTACATCAGATGAACACAGGGTTTAATTATTTTAAAAATGAAATAGACCAGCTATACCAAAGTAGTCCTAAAAAGACAACTTCCCAAAAAGAAATTAAAGACGTGGAAAAATGCTCGAGTAATTGTTAAGTTCAGGGAAATGATTTTGCAAATGTTAAAGAATTGTTGAATAACTTTCTTCTGAATCAATAATTTAATGTCTGCCATAGAAGTGCAATAATTAGGTATTCAGATATAATGATCTCAAGAGGACTTTCGAATTTAACAATAAACATTTATCTTAATGGGGTTTAGACATAAAAAAATTTATCAGAAACATAAAACACAATAGAGTCTGAAATAAAACAGATACAAATTGAATAATCCATATGATTACCAAGCTATTGTAGAACATTCAATATGCCATCCAGGTCTTCCTTTACCCCATGGACTATCCCAAAATGGTTCCCCTGATTTAGCACTTTTCCATAGTGCAAAATCTTCATTCCTGTGCTTAGCTTGTGGATTAGAAAGTGACTCCTGGGGGGGAGACAATTTCCCATAGTCAGGGTATTTATTTACATTAAAATAAACAGATCCTGAAAAAAAAAAAAAACCTAAATGAGAAAATTTATACTAAAATTAAAAGTAAATAATGTTATACAGATTATTCCTGGTAACACATATGAACATCAGGGGATAAAATCAGTAGTTTAATTTAATTTTAAACACACATTATAACACTAAATGATAATAGATTAAGAACACAAAATATTATGAAAAGTCAAATTTTAAATCTTGATAAATATATTAGTCAACTGGACACACGACAATTGGAGTTTACTATCATAAAAATCTCCATTTTTTATGACAAAAACAAAGTTTAAAAGAGCTAAAAAAAAAATATGATGAATGAATTAAAATACAAGCAGCAATGTCATTACATTAGATATGTCAAAATGACGTGGAGTTCAGACTAGAGGACAATGCCTAAGCTCAATTTATACCTAGGTATTTATTTCATTTTCTTCAAACCCTCCAAATGTTTATTCCATATGACATATATGTTATTCATGAACTTGAAGAAAACCATTATTAAAGAAAATTTTGATAGTGTAAATATTGACAATTTAATTTGTTTGTTTGTTGATTCATTTTACGCCACTTTAGGCTACTGTGGTTAGTTAATCAGGCAATGCTGTGTTGTACAAGTTCAAAATATTTCCAATACAGGTATAATTGGGAACAGGATGTTTAAGGAGTACCTGGCATCGTACAGGCTCAGGACCTCCATTCTGCTTCTCCTCTGAAGTATGATATAACTAAGGATTTTTTTTACTCTCTTAAACAAATATTAGAGCCATCTGCCTGGCTTGAACCATCGACCTTTGGCATAGAAGGTTGTTGTGCTAGCCACTACACCACAGGTGACCCCAATAATTTATTAATTCTTGCTTTATATTGTTTAGTCTCAGATACTCCCTAAACTATCAATTAAAAATAAAAAATGACACAACATTGAACTGGTTACAAACTTTCATAGAAAAAAAGTAACATAAATAGGACATTATTGTAATACACATTATATATAAAAGTTTTGATAATGTATGAATTAGGCACAGAAGAACTATACACATAAATTATGATGTATTTTAAATAATAATTTAACAATAGTTTTGTCATCATCACTAATATTTAATTCATTTCTTTTATTTATTCAGATTTATTTAATATCTCATTTGATTTACTTTACTATTAAATTATAGCCAGGATTAATTAATGCAATAATTGGTCCTGAGTAATCTGATCATACATACCTATAAGTAAACGAAAATTAAAACAAATTCATTAAAAATAATGTTGATATTTACCTACCATCAGATGAAACATATGCTAAACCAGCATCCATTATACCATTGATAAATTCTATTATCTCGGGAATATTCTCTGTTACCCTAGCAGTAATGGTAGGAGGTAAAATATTTAATTGCTTCATATCTTCGAAAAATTCCTTTTCATAGTGATGAGAAACAGCTTGGTAAGACTGATGTAATTCATTTGATTTGGCAATTATTTTGTCATCTATATCAGTAATGTTCATTACCATAACAACATTCAAGCCAAAATAATGCTTCATGATTCTTCTGATGATATCGAAAATGCATATATGAGCTGAAATGGGAGAATATACGTTATGTAAATAATAACTCAACCATTATTTATTAACCTTATTACTCATTTACATTATGATTACTGAACATAATATTACTAATTATCTGTCAAAATTATATAACTAGGATAAAACATACATGATATTAAAGATCATTTAATAATATTTTGATATAATAAAATTAATCAAAATCCTTTAAGCCATTTTCAAGAAAGAAAAGATAAATATTTACCTTTAAATATATTGAAAATGGGCATTATTTGAGTATTAGTGGTTTTTTTCCACTGAGTAATTGGCAGCATGGTTTATAGCTATAAGTCACTCAAGGAGAGGTTACCAAATTAATGGTTAAATCCAACCTTCACAAGCTGAACAGCATCAAAAGTCTATAAGACTAATATTTAACCATCTGGGCTTAATAAAAAATTTTAAAAATTGACCAAAGGCAAGCTAATATTTTTATGTCTGCTTTTAATGGGAAAATTTGCCTTTAACTAATTAAATTTAGTGAAAGAATGATTTCAGTGTTTTACAAGGCGTTAAATCATGCAGACCATCAGAGAGCTAGACTCATAAATAAGTACTCATGAGATCAAAAAACAGTCTTAGAGGACCCCACAAGACAGACCATCACTCTATACTATTAATGAAATGATAACAAGAGGGAGTAAAAATCCTTTTTTATGCCATCCTTTGGAGGAGGAGACGTGAAATGGTGGTCCTGATCCTGAGCAATGTCAGGCACTCGTTAAAAATTCCTATTCTAATTAAATCTAGATAAGCACAAACTTTTTGACTCCTGCTATGCATTGTCTGATTAGCCACAGTAGCAAAGAAGTGACATTCAATGAATAAACGAACCAACAAATAATAACAGTAATTCAAATATAAAAAAATTGACTTGATATTATTAAAAATACAGATCAATAAAGGAAACTATCATTATTGGCATATTTTTTATGACCCTATTCGATTGGTAATGAGCATAAATAAAACCAAAATAACTTTAGAAATAGTTCTGTTGATACCTCAATAAGCAAAACCAATTTATTTATAACTAAAACATATGGAGAGATATTAATAACAACAGAACAGTCAACAAGGAATAGTTGTTTAATAAGAACAAGAAAGAAACTTGATCTACAGACCTGAATTCAGCTATATTTCATAGTTGAGCTTTTTTTGTTTAATAGCAAAGGTTCTAAGAAAAGTTGTTGAATATGGTCTGATATAAAAAAGCATAAGCATTAAAATGAGTCTCCTGTCCCTGTACAACAATCTATGGAGGGTTAAGGATTCAGTACTTAATAGGCTACATTATGATTCTTAGTCAACTGGCTGAGCAAGGAGACGCTAAGCCACCAGGTTTTGTCCCAAATTAGAGAGGATCAGTAAAATTCAAAAGGGTGTCTCCACAGCTAAAATGGTCAAAGAATTGCCTTGCTACAGCTGGATTCAAACCTGAGACCCAAAGATCAGTGCCCTGATAACTAAGCTACCCCACTACTGATATAAATAGGTATAGCTATGATGCATACACAATAACACTACTGTCCACATGACTACGAACCACATCAAAAACAAAATGTTTATAAATGGTAATGGAGAAACAGCAAATTACCATGCATGTCCAAGATGAGCTGAATCATAAACTGTTGGTCCACAACAATACCATAAAACAGTTTTAGGAAGAAAAGTACATAGTTCTACCTTTTTCTTGACTCCTGAGTCATAAACAGTTATACCAGTCTTATAAACATTTTTATCACTTGAAGTTGAAAACAAATGACCATTCGGCATGGAATTGGCTGATACATTCAACAAACATCTTTTAAATATATCTGAGTATCTAATGTGACACAAATGACAGACACTTTTAATAATCATGTTTATTTAAGCAGTAAATTTTTTACATACACATAATAATTTAATGTAAGTTAACTTAAGTCACAACTTATTCAATAATAAAATTATATGGAATCTGATAATTTAATCAATATAAAAGTCGGAAACACAATTATTTCACAATGAAAAAGTTATTATTCTCAAATAGTTGCTTAAGAAGACAAGCAGTCCTAGAGAGGGCTTAAGGAGACAAGAAGTCCTAGAGAGGGCTCAGAATAGAGAAATATTGATAAACAATTATTACCTCCCTGACTTTATATAACCAGGAGGTTTCACAAAGCATAGAATGTAACCTGGAGTTGAGCCTTCCTGAAAATTCACGAATATTTAATCTCTATAAAGTGAATACTGATTATTAGCTCCTCTAGGATTTTCTGATTCTATCCAAAGCGTTTATATCATATAGTCCATCTTTAAAAGTAAATTATTTGAAAAATCATACCAAGTAAGACTTATATTGTAAAAGATTTTTTTAAAAATCTTCTGCCACTATTTTATGTTAATCAAAACTGTTTTTAAAATAAAGTTATAGTAATATGTTATAGAAAAATGTTTAATTTATGTGTTTATCATTAATAGCGTAAAAAAGTATGGCTAAGTTAGACTCTGAAGGAAATGTATTAGAAGATAATTCACCTTGTGCTGGTGTTAGGGCTGACCTCAAAATCTGCTTACTAGAAAGTGATTGTGTAAGAAAGGTAAAACTCTATTGTAATACCAGTTTTTCTAATTATTGGTATTTATGTTAATAGAGCGTATTTTGTTTTTCTAGAATCATCGAACACCTAGAGAATGTTTAAATATGAATGATGGATCAGTACCTACAGAATGCCAAGCATTAAGGAACCTATTTTTTGAATGTAAACGGTCCTTAGTAAGTAATTAAGTTCACTGAGTTAGATTAGTACTGATTTATAAACAATGTATTTAAAGAAATTATAGCTAAATAAATATACTGATAGATATAGATTTGGTCAATTTAAAGATTTATATAATTTTAAAATTTATCCTTTTTTTTTTTAATTATTTTCATGTTGTTTAAACCAATTCTCCGTCTCAATATACAGAACTTTTTTTTTCTTATTCACCTTTCCTCTTGTATCAATTATTTTACTATAAGTTTCTTTAATTTAAATGTTATCATCATTACAGTAACGTGATGGCATATTAGTACTGGGGTTTAAATAAATAACATACGTAAGGTCATAATTCCTGGTTTGTAAAAAAAAAAAAAAAAATGATGACTGCCTTTTTGGCATCTGTGACTTAGGCTAACCAATTTAACCATTATGATTGTGTTAGTATTATTAACTTAAGAACTAGTTGTAAGTTGGTTGGAATATATGTAAAAAAAAATGCCACACAATAATCTTATTTCTGATTATTCCTATTTGCTGCCCTGTACATCAAAAATCGTTAGACAAAGATAATATATGCAGTCTTCAAGGATATCAGTACACTTATTTATTTTCCCAACTACTGGATTCAACTTGTTCAGAAAGTTGACTTGTACTGTATGCAGAAAAGTATATAGAATGATGTATATGTGAAGTATATGTGTTGTGATTATTGGCTTTTCCCTGAAAATTATCCAATACTAACTTTTTCATTAATCTCAGCTCTGTTTCATTGTAAAGTAAATGGACTTATTAATGGGCTAAGGTCTGTAGCCAGGTTTTAAAGCAAGTAAAGTGAAATTTATTGTAATCATTTCCGAAAGTCTTACTCTATTCAGGTTGTCGATGCATGTATCTCAAGAGCCAAGCGGATATTTTTTCCCCTTATTTGTGAAAACTTCATACATTCATGTCTTTGGTTATATAAAAAAAGTTACTTACATAGTTGTGCCTGTATGCTGCGTGGGGACAAGACCTCCTGCAACTGCAACCATCAAGCCCTCTCTGGTCTTTGCTGCTGCCCTCCAATTCAGGATGTTATAAAATGAATGAAGCGTTCCCTGCAACGCTATCCATCTATGGGAGTCTTGGTCTACCTATTCTTCTTGATGCATATAAATGTTCATCAAGCATTTTTCTTAGGACTTCTTAGTATTATTCTTTCCCATAAATCAGATGTGCCTAGTTCATCTTATTTTTTAAATTTTCATCAGCCTTACAATGTTGTTAATTTATACAGATTCATAATTTCTATTGCCAACCTTTCTCTCTACAAGGCATTGTAAAGAAATGCTCTAAATATTCGTCATTCAAACCTCATCAGGTTAAGTTCCAGTGCTTTTATGAGAGTACATAATTCTGAAGCTTATATTAGGACAGGTACAAATGGATATATTGTCAGCCAATTTTTAGCTGTGATGGAAGATATTCCAAGTGATGGAAAATATTTAAAAATGTTTTTCTTTTTTTTTAATTATTCACTTTTCAATAATGATTTAGCTCCATCTTTAAATGATACTACTGATGATACATGTAGCATTGCTTCCAAAAATCTTTCTTGGGTTTATGAAATTTGAAGAGAGTTGTTACAGTCCCAGATCTTAAGGAGAAAATATGTATGCATTGCAGACATTTCTGATGGTCTTTGGTACTGAACCTTTATGGTTTTTGGAATTATGGTTAAAAATTAATTCAAAATACTTAACATTAAATTTTGAAAATTAAAGAATATTTTTTTTTTTTCATTCATTCATGCTTTGTTTTGGTTTGTTTCAGTTGGATAATCGTCAAAGGTTCAGAGGAAGAAAAGGATATTGAAAGTTTATTTTATTATGTACATATGTGTTAATTTTTTCCTATTGTATTATATTTTAGTCATTGATTAAAGTTATATTAATCCTACATAATTTGTACTATTGATTTGAATATAATTTCCAAATTCTTTACAGTTCAGATAACAATTGGAAAATTGTTATCTGAACTCTAAAGATTATTTTGTGAGCATGGGTATAAAATATTTTTCCATTTGAGCAGCTTGGAGTACAATTAATATGTCTGTTTATCAGTGAGGTGTAAACTACTGTTTTTATTGACGATTAATTTTGATTAGAAATTAATGCATATCATATATTTTAGTTGACTGAAATTTTTTATCTGGTATAGCAAGTTTTTCTTCTTATGGTTGATGGTTCCCTTATCACTTTACTATACTTAGATCGCACTTCCTGTTTTTGGTTTATGCAATTAAAATCAATCAGTGTTTGTTTGACATGCAATGACTATAAATGGGAATGACATATGGTAAGTCAACCAAAAAATATTTTACTAAAATAAGTTGTAATGAAAAACAATTAAAACAACTATAAATATTTATTAGAAAACATTTCATACAAATAACATTTATAATTACAAATAATATGATTTTATTGGAATCATAAAAAAAGAAAAAAGTTGATTGAACACTTTTTCAAGAAACATACTTTGTTTTTAAAACTATGCAATGCTTAACCTAATGCGTTTGTAATGTTTTTAATGATTAAAATTAATAATTTTTCTATATTTAAATTTACATAAAAGAACAAAACAAAAGTTACATAATTATTGAAGGGTTTCTTGTGAAAACTCAAACATTAAATATTTCTAAACTTTGAATGAATATGTATATTTCGAGACATGAGGAATGTTTTAAGTAATCATAGAAGGATTCCTAATTAAATTATGTGGTCGTAAAGGGGGAAAAGGCTTTGGATCAGTATTTTTTCTTTTGTGGAATTCCATTAGAACCTCACCAATTCAATGTACAATAATATAATAATTCTATATTGATGTTAGGATCATGTTAAAGTAATAATTTAAGACTTATATGGTCATTGTTCTGGTTACTTGTGAACTTAGTCCATTTTATGAATGTATGTACATTTAAATGTAAAAATATATAAAAATTAGGGTAGTTGTAAATAAAATGTAGCCTATCAGTAACTTAACACTAATTAGGTCCTTGTGGAAAACCATTGCTGACTTACAGTATTAACAACAATCCCAACTATTGGGTCAGAGTGTTGTGATTCTTATTCTTAGAGACTTATCTGGGGTGCTGCCATGAAGGTGGTGGCTCGGGATTGAGAAGCATAGTTCGCATGGGCAGAGGCAAAAAGGAGGAAGAGAAAGAAGAATGTGGATTTTTTGACATAATTGTATGCATAATTACTTGCTTAATGCTAAACATTGCATGGGGGGAGGGGGACTGTTACAGTTTAACCCATTTTTTCATTAGTGGGGTTTCTCAAGAAACTTATCAATATGATGAAAAAAAAAAAAAAGAATTATAACTAAATTCTGATAGACACAGCCTATATATTTTGTAAACAATTAAAATTTTTTTTTTATGAACTGAATATTTTTCATATTGGAAATGAAAATAAGTTTAAAATACCTATTTATAATTTTTCATTATAAGTGGTTAGCAACTTTTTATTGATTGATTATTATAATATATTATTTTTGCAGTGAAAGTGTACAAGCTGTAATTTAATTAATAGATACAGTTCAATGGATGCCACTTGTCATTTAAAGCTTTTCTTTTGTATGAATTTCAAAGTCATGAGGAATGTTCTTTCAAAGCTTGTGGTCATTACCCTAACAAGCATATTTTGAATAAATATTTAATGATTAAAATTGAGCAGTAATAATAATTAGATGGGGTAGTTATCAAACTATGAGGATTGATGCTTGTTTTTTTTTTCAATTAACAATATTCCTAAAATAGTCATTATTTCATTGATTAACAACATTAGATGTAAATTTCAAAATAATTGGTCTAAACTAGGAAAATTCTTTTAGAATGAAGTGGAAAAAAATGAACATACATAGTATGCATATAAAGTATATAATACATGCATTATATACTGACATAATACTATTTAAAATGGGATTTAGTTTCTTAGAAGGAAGACGTTATAATTAATATCATGATATGCATTTATGAATTATTTCTATGCAAAAAGAATTAAATGAGAGTTTTAACTATATGTATGTATTTGAAACCTTAAGCAAAGTTTGGCATTTTAGATTAAATCTATATGATCACAGCACTAATTGTTCCATTACAGTATAATAAAGTGTTATAATTTGAAAGGATCTTTTCAAATCTAGTCGTTCTATATACTTCATAAGTAAATCTTCGATAGTTCATCTAAAGTGCTTTAAAAAGAGAAAAATTGTGAAAAGTTAAAATGAATATCAGGCGAATTGGAAAGGCAAACTCAATGTGAAAGTAACAGAACAGTTAGTATTAACTAAGATAATTTGATAATCTTTCTCTTCAGATGATGTAACAGAAAGAATATATTACTGATATGTTATTTTGGAAAATCATGCATGTTTATCACAGAACATCACATGTATAATAGAAGTTGATCCTACATTGCAGATATTTCACTCTAATTGAATAAATTAGCTCCTCTTTGTTTGTTATTGCCAATAGCGCAAAAATTTGGTCAGAATACTGCAGATGTTCTGTAAAGACCTGTGTATCCGCAAAGCCTTGCTCTTAAAGCTGGTATCAGAGCTGCTGCAGCATTTAGTTGTTCCAAAAAGTTGGAGCATTCCACTATCAGCAAATAGAGTTTATCCCCATTGGATGCTGATTTGTGCAAAGTTATTCTTCGAAGTCCAACAGATTTTGGCAATGCTCTGTATATCATTCTTGCACCTGGTTGTGAATAAATTACATGAATTACAATTAAAAAATAAAATTTGTATATTAATAATCAATCTACTGATTGCAGAATTGTGTTGAGTAAGAATGGATGTATAAAATAGAAGACAGTTTTAAATAGATTTGAATCTCTTCCCTCTGTCGAAGTCTCAATTCAACTATGGCTGTTTGTTTTACAATTGATGAATCTCTAGTAAAATTGAGTTAATGTTAAAAATGTTTGTAATTTTTTCCTATGCTATCTTTATCCATCTTTTAAGATTTCAATATTTTCCAATATCGAAAAAGTGTCTTTCACCTAATTGCCAATGAAAGTACACTTTTGCATTCTTAATTTGTCCTGATATACAATCACTTGCCCACACTATATTTCCTAAAAGGTTTCATCTTAAATCTAAAATACAGTCATTTCAGACCTTGGTACAATTACGTCTCTTCTAAGAAAAGTGCATTTTACATAATTTTCCATTCCATTCAATGAGTTTATATAACTATTATTTCAATTTATGCTTTTCTTTTTTTATGAGGAAATAATACTTTTTAATCTATTGGGTTATTGATTTAAAATGTCTTAAAAGTATTCAAAGTGAAGTTTAGTGCCAGAACAATAAACATATTGTTCATAATGATGGAAGAATAGCTGGCTCTATAATTAATTATAGAAAAAGTTGGTTGAGGGAGCAGTCAGGTAATAAATTATTCTTAAATATGAAAAAAAAAAAATCCTTATTCCTTATTTAAGTGCAATTACTTCAATGAACACATCCGAACCAACTTTTCCTAAAAAATAATTTTTCATTTTGAACTTTTCTGATATATGATTATATAAAATTAAAAAAAAAGTTTGCACTAGGATGCAATTTCTATGTAAAAGTATTTAAACACTTATAAACAATTCAGGACTAGGTTCCTCATTATTCACTACAATCTTTCCTTAGACATTGTTGTGTATCACACAGTTATAGGCAAAGTGGTTGACGATATATGGGGACATAAGGGGCTTAGCTTAAGTATTAATTGGGGAAGAAGATGGGTTAGAATTAGAGCAAAATTTAGGACTCCAACTAGCATTGTCCAATTAGCCACAGCAGCTTAATGGGACCTTAAACAAATAAACAATGTTTAGGCTGTTATGCCATCTTCAGATGCAAAAACAATTTTTTATTGGAAAGTTCACAATATTACAGTATTACTGCCTCCAATTTTATATCCAATTCTTGACCTTCACCTTAAATTATCTCTTAACACTTGACAAAATAGTGTTATGGTCTATAAAACGATATAGGAGTTGTGAGGAATCCACTCTGCCATGTCAACTGTCAGTTGCAACCTTTGTAGCAGACCATTTCCTTTTCAGAAATGTTAACAAAGAAAAAAGAGATTGGTTCAAGTCAAGGATTCTTGGAATCTAAATTCCTCTGAACAAGAGTTAATACTCCTTATTATGTCACCAACTAAAGCTTACACCACTACCTTAATATTCTATTTATTTTAGACTTGAAACCCTAGCACAACCCATATCCAGCTCCACCCAACCCTACGACCCTTCTCGGAGATTGAAATGGCAGTGGGTCCGAGAGGTTTTGTAAATATTTATACTGAAGTTAAGACACTGGACAGATTCTCCCCTCAAGTGCATATTTGTGGCTATAACACCCTTACTCAGCTTCCACTGACTTAAACGAGTGATGCAGCTGAGAGAGTGGCACTGGAATCTCTCGGATTTTGGTTTTCCCTCCACAAAGGGTTCCTTCAGCAGACTGTAAATATTGTACCAAGTTAAGAGTCTGTGTAAGATGTTAATTTATTTTTTAAATTTGTATTTATTTTTTGTTATTTTTCATATTTATTTTATTTTCTATTTTTATGTAATTTGACTTTACCTTTGTTTTTCTGTAAATATTATATGAATGTGGTCTCACAGCATTATTACTATTGCTCATGTTACTGATTGAAACAAATTGTAATATATCAATAAATAAAGTATGGAAAGTAAAACATTGAAGTGAGTAATAAATGTACCATCATTAATAATTACGAATGAAGTGAAAAAGATTGGCTGGCGAAAATTGGAAAATTTAGGGATATTCCATAATAACTATGAATTTTATTACTCCAAAAATTATACTTTAAATTTAAATTAAATAAGTAGTAGTATTTAGTAAATACTGAAATTTACCTGTCCAATAGAGCCAATTTTTTTCAAATTTTTCCCCATCATCTCCTTCAAAAACTTTGTATAGAGACACAATGAATCCTGTTGAAGGTGAAGAAGGTTTCTTGGAAGTGGGATCCAAAGGTGGCCTTGCAATTGTTGCTACTTCATTAAACAAGTCAAAAGTGTGAACTGCAGTGTATCGCATTGTCCTAGGATCAAATTTACTGAGGGAAGCTGCACGACAATTATGGAAGAATTCTCCTGGATCAGTGGTTGCCTTATTTATCACATAATAAGCTATGAATGGAAACTCAGCTAAAAACAAAACAAAATAAATTTAAGAGGATCATCTTAATTCTTCATAATTTGAATATTGTATATTATTGGTTTTGTTTATGTAAATTTAGAATAAATCTTATAAAATATTTTGAAAAAAAAGTTCAAATTGAGTGAATAAATTTATGATACAGAAAAAAAGAGTATTATTATTTGGATAAATATGTTCACTATAATGTACCATCTATGATATATTTATTGAATCACTTAGTCTATAAAGGCTAACAATAATAAATAATATTTATTGCATATATTTATTATTAGTCTTAATATAATATTGAAATATAATAAAATAAATATAATAATAATAGAAACTTTTTAAAAATTTTTTTCGTTCATCCAGACTTAGGATTTTAAGAAACTTTTTGATTATGAAAATTTTCATTATAGGTTCCATTATGGTTTTAGAAATGAAATTGCAATATAAAGCTTAAAAGTGAACAGAATAATGAAAAGAATTGGAATTAATGAAGAGGCATGACCAAATTTTATCTTGAACCAATGACAGAGATATAAAAACCATAATGAATAATGCTAAGAACAAACAAAAGATTCAAGGAATAAAAAAGTAAGGTATTTGAGATGTTTTTTTTCTTTGGTTATTGTTGTTTTTTTATAGTCTAAGCAAAAGAAATAAGTACAGGCCAGAAGTAATAATATTATTGAAGTATATAATTTATATCTGGAGAGTCATAACTTACTCAATGAGGACTGTTTATCTGTAGGTTATTAACTATTAAATCACAGAAGGAAAGTTGAAATTGGTTCCACTAATGCGGGTGGAACTAAATATTTTTTATCCTGAATATATTAGGTATCTGTTGATAATAAGTTTGTACTTTAATAATTACAGCATATTGGATACTGTTAGTGGCAGAAGTAAAATAATCAAACTTAATTTATAAAATTAATTATATTTAGTTAGTATAATTAGGACACCAATTTTATTTAATCAACATTAATAATCCTCAACCTTCTAATTGTGACAAACAGATACTAAACTAAATTAATCTTTAGATAAAAAGTTTATTTTAATGATTGTTATAGTAATGAACACTAACAGAATTACCATTTTTTTCTAGGTTGCAAAGGAGCATTCCTTCAGCTGCTGTTCTTGTACAGCCAATTTCTGAGAGAAGATCACAAGCTACCATTTTTTGCTTAATATAAGGCATAGTAAGTGGTGACTCAAGTATAGGCTCCAACGGTTCCATTTGGGTCATCAGATGGATCACGATGCAGATCTTAGGATCATCAACTTCAAGAACACTTAGGCTTCTTTCAGCATCATTGTCCAATAATGGCATCTGTGAAAAAAAAAAAAAAGGATGAGTTCAAGAAATCAGTCAGCCTTAGCGAATTAAAGGCCATGGACTCTCAAAGACAAGCTACAGCTGCCAAATATCATATGTTGGTGGTATTTACTTATCATTATTTATTGATACAAATGGAACAATAGGAACAGTAGGTTGTTCAAAAAAACTGTGTTGTAATGTTCTGGCAGCTAAAAGTTAGACTCAGCTGTTTTAGTGATGCTTCTGAAGTTGAAGAAATATGACCCTCCTGTTATAGGTATTATAAGAGGATAGTCAACATCCCTCCTCCACACTTAGCTCCTTTCTTAAAGTCTGAGGGTATCTTAAAGTGATCCATGAAGGTAAGAATGAAGGCATTCAAAAATTTGGAAAAAGACCTTGATTATCCATTGCCACTATTTGTTCTGGGTATATAGTCAGGAATGTAACTTTATCTAGTAGTTCTAGTCATCAGTTTTTACTTTTACTTACCTATATATGAAATATATAGTAAGGGAAAGTATTGCAATAGTAAAAAATTTCGAATTCCAGTTTTCAACAGAAATACACATATTAGGCCCCCTTGATTCCAAATAACCAGTCCCGCTAAAAGATCTGTGAGTCCGTGTTGTGTGTGGTAAGTCTAGTTCAAAAACGAAAAGTCATACAGAACTTAAATTTCATATTTAAGACAACTATATGCCCGAGATGTTACAGCAACTTTTTCATCACTATCTGCCAATCAGAAGAGCCACTTTATACCACTCATTTTGCACCATATTACGATTTTTTCAAAAACGGCTCTAACAATTTTGATTAAACTCGCTATATTAATGTAAGATTTAATTGGCTTTAAATCATGTAAGTTTCGTTCTGATTGAAAGAGTCTGATGGAGATTAAATGCCGATATTTTAATATTAAATATTTTAATAAATTTTCTTCCTCTGAACTACCTTAAATTTAGAAGATTTGAATAAATTAACCATATCATCTTAATGACATTGATAGAGGACAGCTAAATATACAAGTTGGACGAATTTGATTACGAAATAATGGATAAAAGAGCAAAACTATTTTTTTATGAAATGTTTGGTTTTGTGATAATTAGAACAGTAATATAGACGTATAATATACCGTTGGAAAGAGAAAGAGTTTAGAAAAATATTATCTGATACACAAAGTTGTAAAAGCTTTATAAGGTTGTAAAAAAGTTTATATAAAGTGATGAATAGGAAATGAACTTATTACTGATTAACAATTTAATTTATTGGGTTGTTTCACATGAAATGTCCGTTTTTATAGTTTCTGAAATACATAAAGGATTTTGCAGGTCTCTGTTGTTTTCTTCCGAATGTTTACATATTTAAAGTAAACAGTTACTAATCCTCTACCTTTGTATTAAAAACATTAGCTTCCCAATCAATTACCCACTTTTTAGTATACCTCCAAATATTTTTTTTTTTTTTTTTTTTTTTTTTATATATTTATTTATTGGAATTTACAACTGTATAACAAGTAATACAACAAGTACATTTGAATAAAACATAAAAAAGGCATGAAACACATGTAGAGAAGCTTCCCAATGGAAGAACTCTAAAACTATTTTAAACTAGAAGCTCCCGGGGCCATCTCCTTTTCAGACGCCTCGGAGGATTGTCAGGAATTGAAGAGGAAGATAGGATTGAAACGAAAGGATTAGGGTGGGAATGGAGTTTGTCATGGAAGGATTGATACCTCGTACGGGCCAAATCAGCAACATATGGGACATTAAGGTCTTTATGGATGAGTTTGTTGGTGACAAAGTAAGGAGCATTGAGGATTTTACGAAGGATTTTGGACTGAAGGGATTGGATACAAGAAGAATTTGATGGTTTAGTAGAGCCCCAGAGCTCAACTCCGTAAGTCCATATTGGTCTTATGATAGTCATGTAGATGAGTCTTTTGCAGTTAAGTGGAAGATTAGAACGTTTGTCTAGTAAGTGTTGAAGTAGTCGAAAACGTCGTGCAGCTTCTTGTCGTTTCAGTCTTGTATGAGGATTCCAAGTGAGGCGTTTGTCAAGGTGCAGTCCTAGATATCGGATCTGTTCAACCGGGACAAGAGGAACCTCCAAATATGAACATGGAAACACACGATTTTCGAGTAATATTTTTGTACGAGTTTAAACTCAGCCATTCAGCAGCTGAGGCTGCTAGAAATATTTGCAAAGCATTTGGGGAAGGGAGTGTTAATGAACAGAACATTTGCTGTTGGGGATACCAAAAGTTTCCAGTTGGGGATACCGATTTAGAAAACTTGCCTCGAGGAAGACCTCCGTCCGTAATAGACAATGATGTCCTCAAACATACCGTAGAAGGAAACCCCTACCAAACAGTTAAAGGACTCTCAGCACAACTAAATGCAAGTGCATCTACCGTTTCCAGACATTTAAAGTGTATTGGGAAAGTAAAAAAAGCTCGATACATGGGTACCTCATGATCTCACAGAGCGGCATGTTTCAAAACATACCGTGCAAAAATTGAAAGAACTGGGCTACGAAGTTCTTCTGCACCCACCATATTCTCCCGACTTGTCTCCAACAGATTACCACCTGTTCAGAAATTTAGACAACTTCGTCAAAGGAAAACTTTTTGAAAATGATGATCAAGTGAAAAGTGTGTTTTCAGATTTTGTTTCATTTCAAAGCTCAGAGTTTTTCAGTTCGGGGATAAAAAAGTTGGTGTCACGTTGGGAAAAATGTGTAGAAAAAGAAGGTAAATACTTCGAATAAAATTATCTTGTTTTCATATCGTATTTTTAATAAAAATCCTTTACCTTGAAAACGGACATTTCATGTGACACAACCCAATAGTTATATTATTTAATCTAAATCATATGTTTCCATGAAAATGAATACAACGTTTTATTAAAATCAACTTTAAATATTTTTCAAATTGAAGTATATTTAATAGTTTTTAAATTGATTTTTACAATCCAGAGAAGTGAAAGTCGTGTATTGTAGTTGTGTATTGCCCGCACCAGATTTTTTTATACAAGCTTTGCATTTCTCTGCTCTTGGTCTTTGTCCCTTTTGTTATTCCTATGATTCTACCAAGGGCATTTTTATTCCTATGGTGATACCCAGACTTTTACTTCATCTCACAATCATACACAGCAAGATTGTATACATTGCATTTCTATAGAGGTGGTTTTGGAAAAATCAAACAGTATAAGGATAAATATTTCTGGAAGAATGAAGGTCATTGAAAATTTTTAATAAAGGAGATTGTGTTGAATATTGGGATAAAGAACAAGATTGGAGAGGGTTGAAGAGAGATTTATGTTCGAGGAAGCTAATGAGCTGGATGTTGTATTTTCTTTCCAAAGCCTTGGGTAGATCTGAAGGCATAAAATCAGAAGATGAAGGGGGTGTAGAAACTTTATTCAATGTGCGAACCAAACCTTTTTTTTCTATGAATTATGACAAATCAAATTTCAAAACCAAAAGGATCGGAAGAATAGCTGGAATACAAAGTGTTGTATTTAAAGTATTTTTATTATTTAAATGATAAAAATTGTCAGGAACAAAATAAGTTTTAGGAATGGGATTAGATCAAAGGTCAGAAATGGTGAAGGTAGGGAATCAGCAAATTAGCTCCAGATTTTGGAGCTAATAACAGCGCCTAATAGCCAAATTTCATTTTCTCATGAACTCTGAATTTATCCATGGCCCAGAAAACTGAAAGGAAAGGTATGAAGTATCTAACTATCTCATCTGTCGAGGAAATGGAGTAAATAGGTTCCAGGGAGAGATATAGGAAGTCTAGGGAGGAAATTAATACAAACACCCATAGAAGGTAACATGATAAAAAATTGGACTCGGGCAAACCAAGAAAAGCATAAAGCTCTTTAACAGTGCTTGAAGCGGGATCTGTACCACCTTCCAAGAATCAAATTTTACCCCATCTTTTAATTCTAGTTTAAATTAAAAAATGTATAACATCCTACTTACGGGGACCCCAGCTGGTAAAAATCTGTCTAGACTGGCAACAGGTATTATAAAGCAGTCCTTATCAAGCATCTTCAACTGCGATATCTCAGCTTTGGGAACTGGAAGCAGGGAGATTGGTTTCCGAGTGCGATTGGCATATCCTCCCACATCGCTGAAGCTCACCTATTCAAAAATACTTATGTTTAGTAATAATGATGAATTTACACTTATTGAAATATGAAGTCATTATAATATTTCATTATTAGGTTTTAGGATAGCATTCTTAAGCATTGTTAGTGTACAATCACAGGTAAAATAATGGATCGCCATTGATGCCAGATAAACCTATTCCCTTTTATAGTTAAGAGTACCTATCTTTGATGAATGTCCCAATATTTTTTTTTCCTTCGATCAAGTAAAGTGTAAATAAAAATAACCGACTGTAAAGGGGTTTTAATGACAATTAGCCGCATGTCATTATTTTTTATTTCTTCAGGGTCAAAAGTGTAGTACTAGTAAATTAGGAGACAAAGTTAATTGCACATAAAATTAAGGAAAAGATATTTGGTGTGCAGTCAGAAATTAAAATCAGAAATCTCTTGGTTAGATTTTATGTTATACAACTTTAATATGTGCTATTTTAGTTTAAGGTGTAAGTCTTAATTAGGATTAACTCAACCGTAGTTTCTAAATATTGACCAAAATAAGTGCACTAACAACAAGATTAACATTTCCGAATATAATTCTTTATAAAAATAGAAATGCTGATAAATCAGACATCACTGCAAGTCATGATTTCTAGCTAGTAAGTCTTCTCTTCATTATTAGAAACTGGTTATTATCAAGTAATGTTGATAGTCTATAAAATGTGAAACACAGAATTATTTTTAACATAAAATGTTTCATGATAAGAGTTAACTAAATTATAGTATTTAAAAAAATGTACCAATCATATAGTATGTGTGGGAAACTAGAGGCAACCTGAATAGGGTGCTGTTAATTGTGGGACGATAAAGGCACTTCCACCAAGCTCTCCTTATCATTGATTGCCATTCTCACAGACAAATTTAACTGACCGACTATTTTAGTCATAATGCATGGCGATTAGACTCAAATAATTTATGGTATTTTCAAAACTTCAGCTATCTTTTATCATATCAAGTCAACTTTCTTTATTATGACCCTCTCTTGCTGCATCAATGAGCCTTAAAAATGTTTCAGTTAGAAAAAAAAAATAATAATAATAATAGATTAGTCTCACAGAATCAGATGTTATAGAAATATTTGTATTTTAGCAATTTTTAGAAATATTTATTTTTTTAAATATTTGTAATTTGTTTATAATAAGATTTCATTATGTATGATATTCTAATTCAATTTGAGATACTTACGTAATCCTTCAATTCCTCAAATAACAGGTTTCTTAATTTAATTTTAAAATATCACTTGGTGATCTTACAGTCACATTTTTTATAACAAAAATTAAATTTAGTTAGTTTCATTATAAAAAGTCAATGATTAAATTAGGAATGAATTCGTCTGTGTTCATAATGAGAGATATAGCCCAGTGGTGAAATAAGGTAACAAATTGCTGAACCTTAAAATGAAAGATGACAAAGTTCTGATTATGAATTAATAAATGTCGACTAAAACCTATCAAATAATCATGTCTTATTTCTGAAAGAAAATATAAGATTTGACTGGTGAAATAATGGAATAATCGATTTAAAAAAATGTGCAACACTATATTTGAAAAAAAAATAATGGACTCGATAAAAATAACCAACTTTATAAAACAGTAATAACTCTGTATTTTAGCTTTTATTTCTTACTGTGTCCTTTGGATTAAATTTAAGTCCTAAATAGAGAGGAAATTGAAAACAAAGAAAGTAATAACTAAAATGACACATAAGGTCAAGAGTTGATATTACAAATTATAACATAGAACTACAAATTCAATTGAATATATCATCCAAAAAAAATGTTCTTTTAACAGAAAATAAATTTGTTTTCATGCTTTCTTATTTGTGATTTGACACTGAAAACAAGTTTTGTTAATTGTTCAGAATGCCTACTTCTGATTTGCAACACATTACACATGTTATTTAGACATTTATTCCTCCAAATATAAAAACTCTCACCTGAATTAGGTTTTCATATTTTTCAGTGAGGGATAGTATTTGAAAAATATTTTAAGAGGTATGCTCTTTACAAAATAAACTTTTTTTCTATCTGTCAGAGTTCTGCTCAAGAGAACTCAGATTTCTTTATGTGAATAAATACAAATACCATTACTGTAGTTTTCACCAAGCTTCTACAATTATTAATTGTTTTTTTTAACCTGCCTTCGGACATTAGGAACAATGAGTGAAAACATTGAGGATAGATTATGTTTCAATTGTGTTGCTTGTCAGAAGTATGTGATATCTGAACTATTACCCACTTTATTAGTTACAAGATCCATCGTTAATATAGTCATGCGATCTCGTCCAATGGCAACATATAAAGCACTTTCAGACCATGCTAAATAATTATTTACTTTTGTTCAAATAAAAGTAGAAAAGTAAAGCAAGTCGCACTGAATGTTCCATATCAATCCAAATAAAATAATGAATATCATGAAGTACACAAATTCTATAAATCCAGAGTATTCCTTTAATATCTAATCAGTAATTGATTCATATCATTGATGGAGTTCAATAATGTAGCTGGCTGAAAAATAATGATTGGGTGATTAAGATTCAGAGAGCAAATAGAATCTCAATCCTAGATACAGTTTATAGTAAAACATTAAGATAGTTATGCTACAACAAAAAGAATCCTGTTGCCAAGACATTATCTAGATCAAACCAGTTGTTCGGTAAATTTATCCTTGCCGACAGCATACTCGCTTGTTTAAATATAATTTCAACACAACCTACGATATTAGAACACGACATTAGAAGGAGGGATCTGAAGTTTGGGAAGAACTTTAAATCACTTGTCTAGGTTTGTATCAAACTGAAGTACTACTAGATTAAAATATAGATTAGGAAAGACGAAACATATTAAATCCTGTTAATCTGCCATATAGAATTAGAAAGACGAACATATTAATACAATTCAGTTAATCTGCTTGAATTGTCCATGAATAGATCTACTTCATTATCATCAGGTACTAAAATGTAATCCCAACAACGCAACAACACTTATTTGAGTTTATAATTCTAAGAGATGGAAAGTGCTTCCATATCTAATCAAACGTATTGGCGGGTTGTTACTGTATTCATTTAACATCAATATATGCTACTGTGGCTAATTAGACGATGGTACAGTGGAAGTAAATTTTGCCTAACTAGATGTAATTTGGTTATGGATCATTAACGATTTAACGAGTACCTGACATCACACAGGCTCGGGATCACCTTTTTTACATCCCCTCCGAGCGACGGCATATCTATGGATTTTTTACGCCATTGAAAAATCGGGCCATCTACCAGGTTCGAACCGGCGACCTTAGGCATAGAAGATTGTTAATGTTTGCCACTACACCACAAGTGATCTCCCCACATTGGTGGGTTGTTAGAGAAGCTTTTAAAGTAAGCTAAGAGGAAAATGTAGGTTTTTACATTCACTTATGTATATATAAAATATGTAGTAAAATCGGCTGACCGGAAGTGCTACTTTGTTATATGCATTTTGCACCTTTTTACGATTTACTCTAAAACGGCTCAACTTTACATAAATAAATAAACTCACTAAATCGATGTAAAATTTAATGAGCTTTAATGTGATATAAGTTTCATCCTGATTCAAATAGTCTGACAGGGCTTAAATGGCTTATTTTGGTTTCTTCTTTCTTTAAAGTACCTGTAATTTTGTACAACGTAAAAAATTAACCATATCATCATTAGCACTGATAAATAACGGCCTATCGTGAAAGTTGAATGAATTTGATGACCAACTAAAGGATAAAAGAGCAAACATTTAAAAAAAATGTAATTGTTGGCTTTTGATATTAAAAACAGTAATATAGACGTATAGAAAGAGAAAGATTTTAGAAAAAATATTACCTTATACACAAAGTTGTAAAATGAATGTAAAGTAACGAATAGGATATAAACTTATTACTGATTATTATACGTAACAATTTAATATAGTTATATTGTTTAATCAAAATTTGTGTTTCCAATGAAACTGCATACATTTTTATTTAAATTAACTTAAAACTTTTTTCAACTTTAAGTTTATTTAATAGTTCTTAAATTGATTTTACAGCTGAGGTAAGTGAATGTCGTATGTAGCCCGCACAAGATTTTTCCTGAATTATTGAGATGTGTTGGAAAACATTTTTTACCAAGTGAAGTTTACGAATTTCAGTTATTTTCTGATGGTGTAAAGGTTATTATTTATAAGTATCTCTTTCAAATATGCGTTAGATTTAAAGTTTTATAAATTATGTTTCTGAATATTTTATCTTTTCAACCCCTACATAACAAATATCCGAAGCAAAAGGATAGGCAAGGAGTATCAATTTCTTGGAGAGCAGGAATTTGTCATATACAGGAGTGGGAAAAGCACTGGAGGGAAAAACGTATACATTACTTTTTTATACAATAGAAGAAACAACTGATTTTCGATTATCATAAATAAATAATTGAAAAAAATAAAGAATTATTTATGATAAGAATATATATTGATTTAAACAATATTAATTTATTATCATAAGCATTAAATTCACAAAGTATTAATTGAAAATGTTCGTTTATTTAAATTGTCAATAGTATTCAATTAATTATTTATTTGTATTCAATTAATAGCAAAAATTTTAAGTGAAGAAATAGAGTTAAAAAATTGTTTTGATTATTTAATTTTTATTTGAAACCTGAACTGGACTCACTGATGTGGGATGGCGGGAATCAGCATTTACGTCCAATGAAATTGACTTGGATGATTTAATAATCGGTTTTATTATTTCTTTTTATGTGAATAAAATTGCGTGCATAATGTGGAGTCTCAGAAGGATACAGTGTTCCTTGGTTTATCTTTGTTGTAGAGAAGTTTTATTTTACTTATTTCTTCCGCAGATAGAGGTTTTGTGTAATTAAAAAATCTGCTGTGTTGCAAGACCTAACAAGAAAGAAATCAAGAAAGAATTGAACTGCTTTCCTATGACATCCCTCTGTAAGTCACTCCATTCATAACTACATTAATAATAATATGACACAAAATATTTAATGTTAATTTCTTCATTATTCAGAATTTTGTTTCAATACATCTTTCTCTATTAGCATTCCTTTATGAATGAATATGGTTTTGTTTAAGTTTTTTTTATCTCTTTGTAAAAGCAAATTTGTATTTAATTTATATATAAATTTTAATTTTTCTTCTCATTTGAATATTACTCTTATGAAATACTTCTATTTTCATTTGGGCTAACATTAAAAATAGGTATGTATTAAAAATGTCTCTCTCTCTCTCTCTCTCTCTCTCTCTCTCTCTCTCTCTTTTTTATATATATATATATATATAACACACACACACACACACACACACACGATTTTATACGATGAATTGCAGATATCTGGATAGATTAATTAAAAATTATGTATTTAGATTCCATATGATGAATCTCAGAGATCTGACTAGATTACTTAAAAATAAATGTATCTGGTTCACATGTGTTGTAGTAGCTAACATAACAGCCTTCTATACTCAAGGTCATGGGTGCAAACCCGGCAAATTGCTCTGGGATTTTTCAAAGGTGGTGAAAAAGTCCTTGGTTATGCTGTCCTTCAGGAGAGACCTAACCCATGCTATGTCAGCTACTCACTAAAGATCTCTATTCTCATTAAACCTGGACAGGCAAAATTCAGGACTTGCACTGTAGCATCATTCGATTAGCCACCATAGCGTGAATTGATGTTAAATGAATAAACATATATAATAATGTATCTATATTTCATATGATGAATCACATTTATTTGAATATATTTATATATAGGCACATACTTTTTAATAATTTATTAATATTTTATTTACCTTGCATACATGTATCAAAAGTAGTAAGAACCATAAATTCTTTATGATTCCTCCTATCCCCACATTCCTCAAAACATCCTACAGTTCTATTAGGGCATATTAATTTTTGAAAACAAAATTGTGTATAATAACAAATGAATAATAATAGAAGATGGGAAATAATCGGTTGAGTGGTTTCAGTCCTTGGAGGCTAAGAATAGGTGGGATATTATTTATATTACTCTTGGGAGTAGGGCTAGGTCGTGGCTCTTCTCTTTTCACCTATGCCTGTATCTCCTACCCTTTTTTTAGACCAGGTGAATTGGAACAATTGAGACGTTGGTTTCCAAATGTACTAAAGGACTTTTTTTAATAAAATTGATATTTTGACATATTTGTATTCTCATCATTTAGTTTTATCAAAATCTTCTATTTGATTTTATCTAATGAACACTCAAGTTCTTTAAAAATACGAATTATAAATGCTATTTTTTTCTAATGATAATAATTACACATTTAGTTTCGTTCCGAATCATACTAAAATATTTCATTCCATAAGTTTAATATGGTGTTATTAATATAGTAAAACAAAAAAAAAATATTCTAGATTCCATTGAAAACAGAATAAAATAAATTGTTTTAATAATATAGTAAGAGAGATTTTTGCGTTAACTGTAAAATTTCCTAGATTGGATATAGTACCTTTTGGAACTCAACGTCTCAATTGTCTATTAAATTGTCTCCTATTTATTTAAATGATACCATTTTTTCTGGACCCCTACAATCCACGAAGTTTCCTGGATTCTGTTAATGAAATGGGTCTGTAGCATATTGTGATGAATAATTTGAAGATGTGTTAACACCATTGGCATGTTTATATGAGTGCTTCTTCAAATGTACTGGATCACTATATTTTATCTCAATTTCATATTGTTATATTTTTAAGTGACAGGTAAATTGTTTGGATAAAATTTAGGAGATGTTATCTTTTCTTCACTTAATAATGTTTGAACTGGCAAGCCATCGAATGGTTATTTGTTTTTCTTTTAAGAGATTATGCTTTTTTGAAACCTTTCAATAAAATTGTAGTATCTTTTTTGAGATTTGTATGGTCAATCATTTAGTAATTGCAATTTTGAATTGTATCTCTTTTTAAGTTTATGAATGATTTGTCTAATTTTTTTAATCTTCTAGGAAAATTTAATTTTTCTCTATTAAAGTTTTATAATTCAAATGAAAGTGTTTGGGGAAAGTGCTCCTTAATCTAAAATTTTATTTTAAAAATCTGCTTCGACTTTCCATTAGTAATTAAGACCTTCTAAAAATGTCTTTAAAAGTATGATACTTGTTTACATATAAGCTTATAAGTATATGTATTAAAATATCTATATAAATATTAAAATAAAATATATATAAAACAAGTATTGGTTCGATAACTGGATACTTGAGTATTTTTTCTAAATTGACAGGAATGAGTGTCAGTTATAAACATTTTCATGACAATTACATTATAAAAAATCTTAAAGAATTTACGACTTAGTTAATAATAGTTGTGTAACTTTTTAAACTCTAGTACAAGAGACCAATTAATAAAATATAGACTTCTTAAATGAACAAATCAGTTTATTTTTACTATATCTGTAAAAAATATTTCAAAGAACAATCATATTTCAACTCAATTCAATTAGAGCTATATTATCAACTCCCTATTAATGTTTTTCCCATGATGGGGTAGTTACTTAATCTAGAAAGTTAAATAAAGGGCATTTTATATTTAAATTTCAAGTTCATCTGCATGTATTATAAATGATTGGTACATTTATTGCAATTTAAATAAATACTAGGAATATCGGCAGTAAAGTTTTGAAGAAGCTGTGCTAATGTCTTAGGGACCCTCCCCTTCTTACGATTTTTATTGGGGTCAGTCATAGATCAGATTTGAAATTCATGTCAACTTGATAAATATGAACGACAAACTAATTTGGCAAGTGATACATCACACGTGGAGGACAGTGTATGTTTACTAACCTGATGAATGTTAATTATGTTGATCTCTGCATAAACTCATAGTCTCATAGTTCATATCTACGACGATTAAGCAGGAGGAATCCAATACTAACATGAGGTAGTGTCTTTAGTTAATGATATGCTAGTTTCTAATGGCTATTACTTTTATCTATTTAGTACATTAAGCCAAAGTAAGTAAAAACAAATGTTTTCAAGACGTATTTATGTGAAAATATTTGTTAAATCACAAAAGATTGATTGCTATTTTAAAATAATTTACATTATATTTTTTCAAGAACGTAATTGCTATTTTTTTTACTGATGTATAAAAAGAGAAGATCAAGTATGTAATCAATTCTTGTTTTTAAAACTGATGGTTTATGTGAGCATTCCCTACTCACTAATATTTGACATATGACAAGAAGTCAGTATATTGCCTATTTTTATGTACAAGCTTTTAGATTTACGTTTTTTTTTTTTAAGTGCAATGATGTTCTGTGCAAAGCTATGTTGTTCACTTTTCTGTATGATTCTTTCATGCTAGCTAAAAAATAAATTGAAACTTCCAAATCGCTCTTCACTCAATTATTTAAAATTGAAACAGAGTTGGATCCAACTATAATAAAAATAAAATATTTAGTGGCATTGTATTATGCCTATCTAAAATATCTTTTAATTACATTTTATTTTATTCTTGAAGACATAAAGAATAATGTAATATTCTTTGAATAAAGCAGTTATTTTGACATAAATTTATATAAATGGTCTGGATATAGCTATTCTGCCTTTTGTTAGGAATAAGGGAATATGACATAGATATGTATTAAAATGTGATTTTTCGCTTACAATTAATAATTTATTATCGAATGAGTAGTAAAACCGATAAAAACGGTGCAAATTATTACACTATGGTTTATCGTTTCTGAATAATTATATCATGGTATTACAGTTTATATAGCTGTGTAGGCAATTAATTTATATGTATAGCAATTAATCCATCAAGGAGCTTAAGAAAGGCGAACCAGCTACACTGTCAATTTATAACCAAGAAAAATAGCTAATTAAGACTGCTGAGTTCAAAACGCTGTATTTCCGCCATTTCTTAACAGATTTCAGTGATTCTCTCTTGCATTGTAGGAATTTAATTCTCTATCAATTGGCAATAACGACAAGTTGAATGGATTTTGGTGGTTCTGAATTCGTACAGTGGACAAACTTTTTTTTTTTTCTACGTGTCTTGAAATTTGAGATCTCGAATTTTGAGGGGCATTATTTTTTTCTTGGTCAATTACAAAAGTTCATTACTGAAAATAATAAATCAATTAAATGAGGTTTTTATTTTAAAATTTTACTTTTTTTATTTTATTATTATTATTATTATTATTTTGGGAGTAATTGTAAATACTCCATAAAACGTTTAGCTCATTGTAGCACAAGTATTTTCATGCGAAATATCAGTCACAGTTTTTAAGTAATCAAACACAGAAATTGATGACATTGGAAGGTAAATTATGCTTAACAAATATTTAAGGTAGTGAATGGTGTGCAAAACAGCCTATATCCGGAGACTTAGCAGTTATGGTTCTAGACAGGGGTAGGTTGCTGGAGGGCCTCAGTAGTCCTAAAGTTTGTTGGGACAAATAAAAAATGGTATCAGCATGAAAGTTATGGTTATAGAGTATTTTTATTTCTAAGCACTTAATTAATTTTTATTTTTATTCATCGTTACCTTGCCTTTGAAGGCTATAGAGGGCTTTTCGGGCCAGAGGGTGAGGGCGGGGGATGAATGCAGAGCTAAATGCTCCTTCTCCCTCCATCGGCACTGAGACTCTTGGGAACTTGTAATTGTTATATTCTAATTTTCCGGTCATCTAGTTGCTTGGTAACGTTAACCCACTCGGTCACTCCAGTTTAATATCATATGAAAAAAAAAAACCTATGTTTTCGATCCCATTCTAACAGATGATGAATGTATAGCTCAAGTATTTGCTGAAAAAATGAAAGTTGTGATTCTATTGCAGATTAATTGTAATGCTAGTAAACCAAACCTTTTTCTTGTGTTTTTCACCGCCTTTCGTAGCCCCTCCACCAGCACTTCTCTACGATTATTTGAAGGTGTTAAGTTACATTGACCGATGACCGCTCAGTTGTCACGGTTAGTTTCCCTGAACGCTCTCAGGTTTTTGACAGAAGACAACCTAAGAGATCCCACCTACCTCTGGCGATCCGAAGTCGGAGAGCCTTGGTGTGGCAGAGGTTCGCCACTGTACCTTTAACTGTAGAGACGGCCGCCTGGAGGTGAGCCCGGTAGAGATAGCCTCGCTGGAGGAGTACCTCGACTGGATGCCGCCGCCGCTGCTGTCCCTGTGGCCCCAATCGCTGGTCTCTACCTGGAGGGCCGGGGAGAGGAAGATGTGAGTCCTGAGGCCGTAGTGGTCATCGAGAGCGGTTGACGGGCGCGGCTTCTGCTTCACCTTTCCCCGACCCCCCCTCGCCGCTGCCTTCCCGAACCGCTCCTTGCTCCCACCCACACCCTCGCTCAGGTTCTTCCGAAAGAGAATGTTCATCACTGACCCGTCCCTAGCTCCCACTTCACCCCTCTCCTATCCTGGTTTGTTTAAAAATAAATGTCCTCTATTTATATTCTGGCTGAGATTCTCGTTTCATTTACCAATGTTTATATTTTTGTATGACATTTATTTTTGATCGTACCATTTGGATTTGGAGATTATCAAATGTTTTCTTGAATATTTCATTAAATTTTATTAAATCTTTTTATACGTCATAAATAAATTGGAGCCATTTTTCACTTATTCTTAGATTTATTTATTCTTTACAACATTTCATCCTTAGTTTATTCTCCAGGAAAATCCTACAATATTATTTTAAATTAAACGATTATTTCAAATTGATACATTATCTTCTTATGTCCATCTAATATACATTAAATTCTCGTGTCACAATGTAGGTACCATACTCCTCCGAAACGGCTTGGCCGATTATTATGAAATTTTATGTGCATATTTAATAGGCCTGAGAATCGGCTACTATCTAATTTTTTTTTTATATAATGTTGCATTAAAAAAATACATACAACCTGAACATTTCACCCTTCTATCACCATTTCCTATTTTTTAAGTAATTTTAGTAATTTAATAATTTTTCATCCCGCTCGATAACTGATCAATTATCACTTGGTAAGTTATCCCCGCCAGAGGTCTACCGGTGTCACTTCTCAGCCAGATTTCGGCCATTTATGCATCAAGCGTGTAGTAGTAACGTTTACAATTATCATTTTACTGAGTGAGTAAACCATCTAGTTTGTTTGTGCTAGCTAAAGATAGGCTAACAAAAAATATTGTTCTCGCTATAGCATTAAGAGATTGATATTGTTTCTTTCGTTAAGGGATAAATTAAAAACATTAATGATTGGTGTTTTGTTATTTTAATATTGCCGGGTCAGCTAGTGTATGTATATATATATATATATATATATATATATATATATATATATATATATATATATTTTTTTTTTTTTTTCTTTCCTCCTATTGTAACCCCAAAGAAGGAGCGTTTATTAATTTTTATATACATGTTCCATGCCTATTCTTAGGCCCACTACACGTAATCTATGTTATATTTCACAAATTATTAAGTTTACATTATTTTGATCTTCATTTTAAACATTGAATATATCGAAAAATAACAAAAATAAAATTAATTTAACATCAATCGAAAAATAACTAACAAAAGGAAATAGCTTAAAAATAATGTTAATTACACATTTCAATATTTTTCAAAATTAGAATAAACAGCTAAATATATAAATACAAACAAAATGAATTACAAAGACTGAACTGCCTTCCTACAGCCAGTATCAAGTTGGTTGAAGTCTATTTTGTTAACGAAATTTATAAAATACTTTTTAATTTTTGTCATAAGTGTCTGTTCTGTTTCTGGCCAAGTCCCGTGCTCTAATATAACGTCCTGTATAAGTTTAGCTCGAATGTTTTCTAATTGTTTGCAGTCGAATAGTAGGTGTTGAAAATTGTGTATGTTACCATCGTATGGACATTTGTCGTCTTGTAGTATGTTAAAGCGTTTTAAGTGTTGTTTTATTGGTCCATGTTCAGTCAGAAATTGTGTCACCTTGTAATTACTACTTAGTATGTGTTTGTAGTTGTTTAGTGTGATATAGGAAACAAATCTATGAAGGCTTGGTGACTTCAGCGAAGCAGTCCAGGAACGATTCCATTTGACTACCGTCTCATTCCTCATTTCCCCTTTGATGTAGAATATGGGAACCTTATTGTACGATATTGGAAGGTCACTCTGAGCCGCTATCTTAGCTAGGGTGTCCGCTCGTTCGTTGCCTTCTACTACTGAGTGTCCCTTAACCTACATAATGTTAATGTTTTTATTTTGAGTATGTAGATTGGTCAAATAGATTCGGATTTCCTCGGTTAGTCCGTCATGAATTTTCGAATTTTGGATGGAATGTGTAACGTTCATTTTGTCAGTGTAGATAGTTAGTTTGTGCCTGTGTTTCTGTCCTTGTTTTCGAATTCGCGTGTATTGAAGGATGAATCCATTTTTTGCATTCAATCGGGAGATCTATTCTATCATGCGAAATATTTTTAAAGTCTGTTTGTCTTTTTTTAATGTTAAAAAGTTCTACAGTCTCTTGTATTTTCAACTCTATTGGAATTATTCCAGGCAAAACGCAAGCAGCTTCATGTGATGTACTATGGTATGCCTTACTTATTTTCATTGCCATGAGTCGTTGGAGTCTTTGAAGTTTCATACAATTTGTTTTATATATATATATATATATATATATATATATATATATATATATATTTATTATAGTCCCTTAATTAAACACTTTCAGGCTCTATTTCCATAGGTTACGTATGTATCACCTGTGGTGTAGTGGCTAGTATAACAGCCTTCTAAGTCTCGCGGGTTCAAACTTGGCAGACGGTCCTGCAATTTTTGAACCAGTGAGTTTAAAACTCATTAGTTGGTGTCTTTCGGAGTTGATGTAAACGTGGTTCCAAGCCACAGAATATATTTGAAAGAAATTAAAAAAATAAAAAATACCCGCCCTCAAAATTTGAGGGCTTATTTAATCGTAAGCCCTCAAATTTTGAGGGCGGGTAATTTTTTTTTTTTTTTTTTTCTAATTTATTTCAAATATATAAAGATGTTGTAGAACCCGAATAACGTATAAAAAAATCAGTCCGCGCCATTTCTCCGAAACTACTAGATGGTTTTTTTTTTGTTTTTTTAAATTCGCCTCAAAAATACTAGGGCATGCAACGATGATCCTAACATCTAGACGTTGATATCAGCTGGTTATTTCTAAAATGGCGGTCGATTAAAAGTGATTTAATTCAATAACTCAGTAATCTTTTCACTATAAATACGAGGTTGTCGTGCCCGAAATCGATAATGTCCGATATGTAGAAATAAATCTATTACTGAGAGCGCGATGTAACGATTCACCCCGGTATCGATTATTTCCAATATGTCGATTACTATCTTAAAATTTATTATTATTTATTTTATAAGAATTTCTCAAAAAAAAAACTTTTTGCTCTATTTCAAAAAAATATACATTCATATTCATATAATAAAAATTTAACATTTGATATTATTTGTAGTAAAATCAACTTGTGATTTTTATTTTATTGAACTGAAATAAAAGTTATAACGTGACTTATTTTTCAAGGTCAAATATCCGTTCAGTTCAATATTTCTTCCAAGTTACATTATTCATACACACACACACATATATATACAAATAAAGAGAATAGTGGTATAGGGATATGCTTCTTCGGGTTTAGCTTTGACTTAGCAGTTTTTCTAAGTTTAAGATCTAACATAGTTCTATTAGTATCTTACATGGTGGAGAATTAGATATTATCAAGTGTAAAGATAAGAATCTAGAAGATAGAGATAGTAAAGGTATAAGTCGGAGTATGAAAGTGTAGAGGACTCTGTTGGAAGTAAGCCAGGCAGGCGATAAGGGTAGTTCTCACTATCGAACTCCTGTCTAAAGGGGCCCAGTTGGTTGTGTTCCATCCCAATTCGTTCCTCAGGGATTAATGAATCATATTTTAGCGAACTCAATTTAGTAAGAAAAATGATTCTCAACTCAGAGAAATCTGTAATGTAGTTTCCCTAAAGAAGGAAAGAACGGTATTTTTTTTCTCTTACATGTTTTGTTATTTTTTTTCGTGACAAATGTAATATTAGCTTTACGGATCAAATATCTATATGAAAACCTTTTAACAGCATTTTGATGATCTCTGAGTCATTAATTAAGCCTTTATCGAAATTTTAGGCCAAAACCTTTTTATATGATAGACATTATTTTCTCAAAAACTATGTATTTGGTGTTTTTCAAAATCCAACTTTAAAATTTTTGTTTTCAATCCAAAAAAAATTTTTTTTTCTATGTCTCATATATTTTTTTTCCACGTCTTCACTCTTGAACCCAAATTTTACTGAATTATTACTAGTAATTTTTCCCTCCACGTGAGAGGGGAGAAAAGACGCTATTACCAAGGACTAGCGTTTATGGTAACTTCATATTACTCCAAACTGTCTTAACGATTTAAAGAATAACTTTTTTAGGTGTTCTGAATTGTTTTCATATGGAGGTGTCCACTTTTGGGAATCACATAATTTTACTTATTTGTATATTTTATGCCAAGTCCATGAACTGTTTTTGGTCAACATTATCGTAATATAAATAAGTTTAATTAAAATCAGACGCAAAGGGCTAAAATCATAATTTGGTCATCTTTTGGGAATATTTTATCTTTTCAAGCGTGCTATAGCGGTTTTAAGAGCTATAGTTGTTGATCGTAGAAATAACGGGTTGTAAAATAAGTTCTTAGTGTTATTTTCTGGTGATTTAAATAAAAACTTAAGATGCTTGTTAATATTTTTATTCAATTATAGATATAACACCCATTTTGATCTATTACATGTTGCCATCTTTGAGGTAATGTTTGAAATTCGGTTATCATCATAACAGTTAAAGGACGACCCGAGCGCTTTGCGTTTTCCAATTCAAAATTTCCGGTTTTGAACCGAGCAAACCTCTTATGGTGCTTTCTCTTAAGGAATCATCGTCATACTTACTGCAATTGTTTTTTAACCGTCTGTGCAACGGATTTCCTTTTTCGGAAATAAAAAATCATTGAATTGCGAAAATGAATTTTTTTCTCTTTCATTTTGAGCAAGCAAAACACCACTTAAAGATAAGGAATCTCGGTTGAAACTGATGTATAAAAGCACCTTTACTGATCCTTTTTTGTTTTTTTGAATATATAAACATTATTGGCCAAGTAAACATGACGAAAAAAAAAAAAAAAATTACTCCCCTGTAAAATTTTAGAGCTTACGTTTTGGAGATTATCAAATGTTTTCTCGAATATTTCATTAAATTTTGTTATATCTTTTATGGGTCATAAATAAATTGGATCCATTTTTCACTGATTTTTAGAATTATTTATTCTTTACAACATTTCAGCCTTAGGCTATTCTCAAACAAAATCCTATAATATTATTATTTTAAATTAAAAGATTGTTCCATATTCATACATCACCTTCTTATGTCTGTCTTATAATATACATTTATATATTTATTGTCCCTTAATAATACCCCTGCTTTCAGGCTCTATTTCCATAGGTTAAGTTGGTATTATATGTATTACACCATATATGATAGTATAACAGCCTTCTATGTCCTAGCTCGCGGGTTCAAACTTGGTAGACGGTCCTGGGGGTTTTCAATCAGTGAGTTTAAAACTCCTTAGTTGCTGCCTTTCGGTGGGGAGGTAAAAGGTAGTCCCGGGTCTGTGCAATGGTCAGTTACTCGTCAAAGGTCCCTATTCTAATTAAACTTGGATAGGCAAAATTAAAGACTCCCACTGTAGCATCGTCGTTAAATGAATAAACAAACAAACCGTAGTCAACTGTTTCCTTAATTGGATCCAAGTTAATAAATTAGCGCTAATTATAATTACATTCAGACATTACATTTTATTTATCTCAAGTTATCATTTTGGTTTATTATTTTCAATAATAAACCTTTTTAGTCTACTAAAAAAAAAAAAAAAAATACCTCCCCTCAAAATTCGAGGACACGTTTTATCTTGAATAGAATCCGAATAACGAATACAAAAAAATCCGTTTCTCCTAATTAATAAATAAATTAATACCAAAAATTGTTATTTCGAAATAATAAACCATTGTATAATGTATATTTGCAGCGTTTTTAAACCCAGGGAGGATTAAATTGAAATATTGAAAAACGCTACGAAGTTTTATAAAAAACCCTTAATTTTTGGATATAAAAATGTGAAAAAGTTTGTTTAATTTGATCTGCTACGGAATAGTCTTCTATACTATTGCAAACGGGTGTTAGTGAACATCGAGATTCAGGATGTAACGAGTGTTGAGATAAAAGCCAACTAAAGCGATAAGAGCAGGGGATGCAACAAGTACCTCAGGCTTGTTCAATATGCATGTTATACCGATTAGTAGCTTTGACCTAGCCTTAGTCCGATAGGCGTTTAAGATAGTTAACAGCCTAAAGTTATGTTCTTTTACAATGTAATCTGTGTGAGTTTAACTTTTTTTTTTTTTTATTTGAGTTGAAAAAATATGGACTTATGGGATGCCATTTTTTGACATCGATGACATGAAATGACAGTTTACCTGGGGGTATGTTTAACATTTTTCCACCTTCAGTTTGAGACGCTCTAGCTCTGCTGGTGCTGTTCGGATCGATAATTTGACAACAGATTTCATGTCAGAAATTTAGTGGAGAATATTTTCTGTTCAATTGCATTTTTCGCAAGGACCTACCGTTTAGTAACTTTATTAGTTCGAATGAAAAAAGTTAACCAGTGTGACAATGTCTAAATGTTCATAGATGACTAAATATAAATTTTGTTAGGGGATTATTTCTTTACCTTCCATACTTCATCTATCCACCCGCCCGCCCGCCCGCAAACTCAATTTCTCCTGACTGGGAAAAACAATAAATTATAGATAGACATATCCATCATCTATTGTTTTCCTAGTCAGGGAGGAATAATAAAGCTACACTTTCTCTATTGTATTTTCAGTTCAATGGAATTTTTTAGTTAACAATCGCATGATTAGCAGCATTAAGCATACGCATATGACGTGTCTATGATAAAAAGAATTGCACAAGCTCATGTATTGATAACAATAATACTAGTACTGGAGAATTAGTCCAGTATGTGGGTCCTTTTTATGGGCCTCAAATATTTTAATTTTACTGTTAAAGTGAACGAATTCTTTTTGCATTCACTTAACCTATATATGAAATATAAAGTAAGGGAAAGTATTGCGATCGTGAACATTTTCGAATTCCAGTTTTCACTGGAAATACACGTTTTAGGGTCCTCTGAATCCAAATGACCAAGTCCCGCAAAAAGGTGTGTGTGTGGTAACTCCCGGGCGAAAACGAAAAGTCCTATGTAACTGAAAATTCATATTTAAGCCAAATATACGCCCGAGATGTTACAGAAACTCTTTTTATCAAAATCAGCGAACCAGAAGAGCCATTTCATACTATGCATTTTGCATCTTTTTACGATTTTCTCATAAACGGCTCCAACGATTTTGATTAAACTCTATATATCGATGTAAAATTTGATGAGCTTTAATATGATGCAGGTTTCATTCTGATTGAAATAGTCTGACAGGGCTTAAATGCCGATATTTTTAATTTTCTTCCTCTGAAGTACCTTTAATTTTGTAATGATGGAGTTTTTGTTGATTGTTGAGAAATTAGATGAGGAAGATGGTTGGGGGTGCGGTCATAAATTAGAATCACATATATAAAACAAGTGCTATTTTAAATGTGTGTTTCTAATTTATGACCACACCCCAATCAACTTCCTCATTTAATTTTGTAGATTTAAAAAAATTATTCACATCATCTTATTAGCATTGATAAATAACGGCTAAATGTGCAAGCTGAGCGAATTTGATAAACAACTAAAGGAGAAATGTGCAAACATTTTTTTTTTTTTAATTTTTTATAATATACCGTTGGATAGTTAAAGATTTTAGAAAAAATATTATCTAATACAGGGAATTGTAAAGGTTAATGGAGAGTGATAAAACTAACTGATTGTTATTGATAAATATATAATAGATTATTTAATAAACCCATGTTTCTATTGAAATTAAATTTAAATAAATCTTTAACATTTTATTTTGTCTTTAAATGTATTTAAAAATTCTTCAATTGAGTTTAACTAGGGAGGTAAGTGAAAGTCGCGTATTTTTATCGCCAGATTCTTTGACATGAACTATACAGAAACGATTTTCACTTACCCAAGCATAGCCATACTTTTCTATCATTCACTTCAACGGAAAAAAAAAAAAAAAAAAAAAATGTTGTATTTAAATTACTTGGGATCTTCCAGCGACATCTTTAAAATATCCTCTAAATGGAATTAAAGGGTTGAAAATTTATATATGAAATAAGCTGGTTTTAGAGAACCTTTTAAATTTTTCCTCTCATCTTCAACTTTTCGATATTTTAAATTTGTCGTTTAATGAAAATACGATCATTGTTACTGAACTATTTTGTGAAGTTTTTTTTTCCCCTATTGAAAAATAATACATAGTGTAAGGCTTATTTTGGATACTTTTCTTTCGACATTTAATATCGTTTGTTTGTTTATATTTAAAGGTGTAAATTTAATAAATAAATTCACGCTAATAAATTCACTTAAATTAAATAAATTTGTGAAACAGGAGTTATATTGTAACTTAAATAAAATAATAATAAGAAAAGTACTAATTATAATAATGACTAATGTTAGTGAAAATCGAATAATGTTATAAAAATTCCATATTTAAATGACATAGAGAATAAAAAAATATATAATAATGAAATAAATAAATTTAAAAAAATCATTCAGACATAAAACCTTGACATTTATAGTTGAGACAGGAGCTGGTGTGCTTTCAAAAAATTGATAACCATTGCTATTGACGCCTCGTTGTCTCTTAACATACTGCTCGATTTGGAGTCAGGTCTATTCTGTTGATACCGTCTATATAATGAGTGCATTCCTCAAATATATGCTATATCGAAAGGATGGAGCTGCAGAAGGTGCATGTTGGCGGTGGCTTTTTTGTTAGAGCGCAGTGTGGCCAATTCTTAAGACGAGCCAAGGCTACCTCCTTCCAACGGCTGGCTACTACGGCAGGATGTCGACCATGGCTTTACTGTTCTCTTGATCTGTTTAAGTTTGCTAGAGAGGGATTTTGTCCCACATAACCTGCCATCTATCCCATACTTCTATTTTTAGAGATCGACTTAGTTCCGATGGGTTGAGGCCGGCGATACCTCGACCTGGGAGTGTTAGTGCTTCTCTGGCACAGCGATCCGCGAGCTCAATGCCTATGTGGCTCGGGATTCATATGGAGTTGACGGACTTCCCCTAGTCAACGAGTGTCGAATGATAGGACTGAATTCTCACGCTGATAGGGTGTCCGGAATACATGACTTTTTAAACTTTTAGGTCGCTTAATCTGATAATACGGCAGTAGATTTACTGATATCCAGAATTGCAGTGTTGATACTATTGCGTAAAGATCGGCGGTTAAAGTGGAACATAACCTATATTATTTAAATTTTTAAGTTGCGTTACTGGTTACAAAAGACGAGGCTGTTGAATTTTCAGACTTTGAACCATCGGTGTAGATTAGGAAATGATTAGAAATGTTTTCAAGATATCGACATAACCTTATTTTATACTCAGAAGGAGTTGTGTTATTTTTTTCAATATGAGAAAGATTTAGAATTGTTTTAAGTGATGATAGAGTCCAAGGTGGTTTTTGATTTTCGGGTTTTACTAGCGGAATAGCTTCAAGTGATGAGATAACATTAGAGAGTTTTTCTGCCCATGGTAGGGTTGAATTGGGTTTTAGGCGGAAAACCGTTGACAATTTTGATTGAAAAATATGTTTGTGAGAGGGATTTTCGGTTTGTGAAAGTAATTTAGAAATGTAATTTATTGCAAGTGTTTGTCTCTTGTTAGGGGAGGTAAGCCTGCTTCGGAACATAACATTTAATATCGTATTAAGATTTTGAGTGAGTGAAACCTAATATTATTTAAAACAGTTTGCAGTGAATCGTCATCCCAACAAACAAGTTGAGTTTCATGTCAGTTTGAGAGGGTTTGCCTTTGTTTCGTTAAGTAAATAGGCCATAATTAATAGACAAATCAATTTGAAACGAGTGGACACCTAAATCGAAAAATGAGAGCATATCATGGTGTATGACTAATGGTTTTCCTCGCGTAAATATAGCATTGTATACCGAATATTGGTGGTGGAATCCAGGGACCGAGAGGGATCCCTAATCAGAGCTATTATCCTGTACCTGTCCTGGTCAAGGTTCCTTCCAATCAATCTTCATTTTATTAATAATAGCTACTCCCCAAGGGAGGGGAGGTAGGCGGCGTATTTCATCATGCCGTTCCGCCTCTCCATTCATTGAAACAAATTGCTTTTTGGCTATTTTACTAATCAATGTTAGTCTCTAAGGCAGGCAGTTAGTCGCTATTAGTAAAAGTAACTAAGCAGCTAGAATTGTCCTTAAATAATGCAAGTATTAGAGCAGCCTATCCCTTCTCTATCTAAAAATGATTTCACGATTCTTGGTTACTGTTAACTTCTAAACCATTCGATGAATTTCAATACGGGTTTATCCATCATTTAGAGCATTCTACCTTGAAGGTTTTTAAGTACAATACATTGCAATGAAGTTTTTCCTTTAGTAAGAAAAATTTAATTTTCTGTAATCAAGTCATCAACTATTTTTTACCCCTGAAATATGAGTGTAGACGTAAAATATTGGGTTGATGCAAAATTAATGCAGGTTTTTAGTAGGTATTGTAAATACGCCATATCTTTACTTTAACCATATATATTTAATCAAAATAATTTCCATCTGAATCAATGCACTTTTGCCAACGTTCAACAAGCTTTCTTATTCCACCAGAAAAAAAATCCGAATCCCTGGACTCAATGAAATCACGAAAAGAATTTTCAATGTCGTCCTGGTTTTGAAAATTTTTCTCCCTCAAAAAGTTGTCCAGATGCCTGAAAAAGTGGAAGTCTGTAGGAGAGAGGTCAGGTGAATAAGGCGGATGTTGGAGAACTTCGTAGCCCAACTCGTGCAGTCGTCGAAGCGTTGGTTGTGCAACGTGTGGTCTGGCGTTATCGTGGAGCAGAATCGGCCCCTTCCGATTCATCAATGCTGGGCAAAGACGTTGCAATTTTTGAGTTCCGAGTTCCGCCGCCATTTTTCGTGTGTTTTTGGTTGGGTCTTCTTCCACTTTTGACCTCAGCTGGTCGTTGTCCAGAGCAAGATGACGGCCCCGACCTTCCTTGTCTTCGAGGTCGAAATCTCCTCTGCGAAACTTCTGGAACCAACGCTGCACCGTGCACTCATTAATAGCCCCCTGACCCCACACTTCATTAATATTACGAGCCGTTTGCGCAGCGCTGCGCCCTAATTTAAATTCGTAAAAATAAATTTGACGAAAATCGTACTTTGACATTTTCGATTCAAGACCTTTGAACACACTGAACAAAACGATTTTACTAAACAAATTCATGGTGAAAGAGAGGGTATTAGATAAGGTTTGTTTTGGTATAATAATGATCAATGTTAGGATTAGCTTTGTTTACACAATTGGAATTAAGATATTGCAATAGAGGAAACCTGCATTAATTTTGCATCAACCCAATAATAATAATAAATTCTTTACTTATTCTGGGACAAGTCCATTTAGAATAATATTAAAAGAAAATTAAGTTAGATCATCAGTATTTTTGAATAAAAACACTGAAAAAATACAATAGAAATAACAAAGACAAGTGATAAAGTAATAAATTAACAAGTAGCTTCTATCAATGATTCAGGAAACAATTGAAAAAATAATGAAAATATATCCTCACACACATATATATAATGTTAATGAAAAGAAATTTACAATACTATTGAAATTGAGTAAATTAAAATATATAATCCTATATCAAATAAAATAAAATGTTTAATCGCAAAATAAAATATACTAACCATTTGTTTCTCTGTGTTTTGTTTTTATTGAAATTTGCTAATCAATTAGTGTTCTTAGGGAATCGGATACAAGTGTTTGAATAAGCAACATGTGAATGTCGCTAGAGTATTGAAATTACGAATATAAAAAGGAATATAATTTCATGCGGACAAGGATCAGATAACGAAAGATCTGTTGAAAGCTATATAGGACAGGATTTGAATGAAATATGACCGAAATGTTCCTTGGACGGATTGGAGAACTTGGAAGAGGAAGGATGCGAGGAAGTACTTAATTGATGAAAAGTATCAAGCGGTTAAACTATCGTTTTAGTTTTTCTTCAAGATCCGCAGAGTCATCCCCTTACACCGCACAGCAGTTGTCAAAGGCGGGAAATGTTAGGGAACAAACCAAAAGCCTTAGAGTTTCAAATAGAAAAAGTGTGATGAAGTTGATAATTTGAATTTTAAAGTGGAAATGGCGCGTCTAAGTATTCGGAGACATGTTTTTCAAAGAAAGAGATTGACATAAGGTTATTCCAAGATTTTTATGGTTCATAGGTAGGATAGACGCTCCATATGCCGTTCGAAAGCGCATAGGTTTTCTCAGTAATTTAATTTATCTCAAAACATCATTGAAATGGAACGGTTGTTAGCAAAGTTACAGTCAGTGAACAAAACTTGGGTGTCTTCATTTCACATCCATTGTTTAATTTCTCGTTTGAATCTTAATATTCTGTTCACTTGTAAATTTTATCGGTGTACTTGTGCGTATTCCGTGTATACACACAAAGATGTACATTAATATTACAAAGTAGTAGCCAGACTATAAAAACGCATCCCTTTTTCTGTCTCTTCTCAGGGGACTTGGTCCCAGAATAAAGAATTTTTTTTTCATTTCATTTTCATGCATATCTACAATTTATTTCTTTACCCCGTTCTACACGGAAATTTATCTACGCGGAAACTACATAATTTAATAGATCATTATCTAAGATTGTCAGAACTAAGTACAAGACTAAGATTACCTATGTTTTACCATCCAGAGTCAAACATTTTTCTATGATAACTTACTAGAATACTACCTTCAAGAATTCAAGAAGATGTGTAGATTAATTTATCCACTTCCATGAAACGGTTGTTTACCTGGTCTTGCCTCGTTAACGCCATTAATACCATAAAACTTGCTCATTACATTAACTGATAATTATTATTTTTCTGTTTAGTATCGTTCTTTTTTAACCTGTTTAAAAACAAACTTTTCATAATATTTTCTATTAATATAGAGTAATTTTTTCCTGTGGCGAATCTGCAACAGATTAATAAATATAAAGGTTTAACTGAAATAAATATTATCGGGCATAAAATATAGGGTCTATTGGGTTATAGAACAAAGATGGTGGAGTCCATTATGCCGTGACGGGCAGGCTGCCAAGATCCCCCACGGCCAACTTCCCTTATCGCGGTGTCCCCTGGCAACTTTCAACTTCAATCTAATGCTCCAGGGTTCGCACCTCATCATTCGCCTCATTAATGTTCAGTCATATTCTTATGTAACAGGTTTATACCTTATGAACTCTAGAATAAGTTGGTCGGATCATGGGTTGGTAGGTCTAATATTTAGGATGTCTAAAGGCGGAAATAAAACATGTTAAGTATGGTGCAGAGGCATGTTATAAGATTCACGAGATTCAATTCGATCTTCATTCTCTTTTTTTTTAAGAGAAGAAAATAAACTTTATATATTGACGAAATGTTTACAAATGATTTCGGATGAGAGATCTTTACAATCAGCAAAATTTTTTTTATTTGTAATTATAGTCCATTAGCCTAAATGACTAACTTATGATAAAATCAAATTGAGAATGAAGTACGATTGTCGGAAAAAATATACAAAAACCTAAACATAAAAACTACACACAAAATAATTGAAATATGAAATTTAGAACTTAAAATAAACTAAATTAATTTAACAACACGTGTTTCGTTCTTTTATGAGTGTAGCGTTTGAGAGAAAATTCATTATAATTGCCGATTTGCTTTATTAATGGATTTTTGAAGACAGGAGTTTCACTGAAGTAAGAAGCCGTTTGAGTATAGACAAGTTGTTTTGACTGTAGGAAGCTGCAAGTCTTGGAGCATAGATGATATTTTAGTATAGCGGAGGTAATTATGAATTATCCGCATTGACGGGTTTTGAATTCTTTCAGATTTTTGGTAATTAGTCAAGCAGGTAAAGCTTCAGACTGGCGAGGCGTATGTGATTAACGGCGGTTAACTTATTTATATATTATTAATTTGTTATGAGGGCTCAAAAATGATTTTCTGTTGAAGTAATTAAATATTATATATATTATTTTTTTCGCTTTATCAATTTTTCTATTGATAATTGATTCAACTATTCAATTGATCTGTGAATGTAAGAGATTTGTCTTGAGTTAGGTCCAATATTGTACGGATTTTGACCATGGGATGGGAGTTGAATTTATCTTGATTTGGTGTTTTATTTTTGAGCGACGTTTAGTGAACAGAATTGCTTCAATTTTGGTGGGATTAATTTTCAATTTCCATTTTATGCAATATTTTTTAAAGTATTGTTGTTTATTTACTACAATTTTAAGGTCAACTTAAATTTTAAGGTTCAATGTAAGTTTGTTTATCCGTTTAAACGTCACTTTTATGTTATTGTGGCTGATCGGACGATGCTACAGCGGGAGTCCAAATTATGATTATCCAAGTTTAACAAGAACAGGGATCTTTAGCGAGTACCTGACATTGCACAGACCCGGTTCCTTTACGTCCTCTCTGAAAGACGGCATAACCAAAGATTTTTTCCCCTTTTAAAAAATCGCAGGGCCTTTTGCCGGTTGCAACCCGCGATCTTGTGAATAGAAGGAATATTTGATAACCACTACTAGGTTCAATAAGTTGTGGTGACTAGTAATTTGATTTGAGTCATAGAATTTTTTAAATATTTATCATTTTATTCGCCAAATTAACGGTTTGTTATTTTTCTAACGATTTGTTCAGCTTCGACCTCTTTTATGTTACTTATTTTTTATTAACTCATGGTTTTACATTATTGTTTATGAAATATATTAATTAGTGTTTAAAAAAAGTCCTTTATAATATTTATTTTTTTGTAAAATATTCTTACAGGTATTGTTAAACATCCTTAATATCGTCTTATGCAGTACAAGCTCAAAATAATTATACTTTCTTTAAACTGTTTCCTAAAAATTCTTTTCCTAAAAAAAAAAAAAAAAAAAAAATGATAAGTGGTAATGAAGGAATTATTTATTTAATTTTTTTTATTTTTTTTTATTATTTTCAATGATGAACCTTTGTAATTGACGTAGAAAAAATAAATTTGAAAGTTTCTAGATAGGTAGAAATCAAACAACGAAATAAAAAATCTGTCTGCTGACCGTACGAATGTAGGAATACCATTTTCGATAGATGGTTAGAGAATTACGTTTTCTACTAAACAAAACAGAACCATTGAAATATGTTAAGAGGTTTAAAGTTTTGAACTTGGCAGGCGTGGTTGCCACTTTTCCTTGATTATAAATTAAGTGTAGTCTCTTTGTATTTCTTAAATTGTCTACACAATATGTAAATTGTATAATTAATTATTATTATCAGGAGAATAATAAACTATTGTGTAATAATTTGCAGGATTACAAGCTTGTATTAGGGTTCAGTGAAGGCCAATCCAAATTTATATTGTAATTATTTAACTCGAAATAGATAGAAATCTATGCATTCTGAATGTGCAAGTGACTTCCACCTCTTTGTCCGAAAGGGGAGCCAAAAGGCAACCTTCGTTAAGGTTAATTTTAGCAAATGTCTTTTAAATATGCCAAAAACGCAAAGCTTCCACGTTAAGACACTAATTTTTTTCCTTTACAGTATTTTACAGATCCAATCACATGCATATTTTATCATTTTGAAACATTTTTTAAGTTAATGGTAATGTGATTCTTTGAAAAAGTCTATAAGTACATTTGGAAATGATGGGGTAGAGAAAGGCAGGTCCACAAAAAGTTAGTTTTTTTATCGTGTTGGAAAGTTAGTCTATAATTTTTTGAAGTTTTAAATATTCAAGTTGAAGTAGTTTGGAGTAGGCTTTTGATAAACTTTTATTTGTAATCTATGTTCTATGATAAAGATTCTATTTTATTTTCTAGATTTTTTTTTTTAAATTACTATTCTATGAAATATATAGTTAAGAAATTTAATGCGATCATAAAACTTTTGGAATCGGAGTTTGTAGTGGATATACATATTTTAAGTCTACACCGCGTCTTGAAAAATGTTTTTTGGCTTAAAAATAGTACCAGAGAACAGAAATGACTGACAGCATTCACTGATTATTCGCCGAAAATGATAAACCCAATAAATATTACTTATTCGTACGTAAGTCTTTTTTTGAAAATGGCTCAAACGATTTTGATATACCAATGATGATTATATGGTCTTATTATCATTTAAATCTTCTAACAGGACTTACATGCCGAATTTTCGAAATGTCTTCCTTTAAAGTTTATTTCATTTTATATATATATATATATATATATATATATTTAAAAATTATTATAGGTATTATATATCGTTATATGTATTATATATCGTTGAGAGAGCTTAAGATATCACTTATTGAAGTTAAATGAGGGTGACGAAATTTTTTATTATTAATGCTATTTCTATTGATAATTTTATTTTATACTATTTCATTAATTGAAGTTTTCGTAGTTACTAAGTGGAATTTTCATTGGAGTTAATTTTGAAATGTTGACATTTATCAAAATGTTGTGCCCTAGTGTTTTAATTTTTCTTATCACTGATTACGTTTCTGGGAAATCTTATTTATTGAATTTAGTTTTGTTGGGAAATTATTGGGAGCCCGTGGCTGAGTGGCTAGTGCGCTAGTCTTGCACGCCAAAGGTTGTGAGTTCGAATCCTAGTCCCAGTGGGACTTTTGCAAGGATATAATTTTATATCAATTACTATTATTGAAGAGTAATTTAAGTTATGAATATATTAATCGGAACATTCTCTTCTAATTTGTTTATATATTAATTTATCATAACATATCAAACATGATTATTACATTACGTTTCGAGGTACCTTATTCCTCATCTTCAGATTTTCAAATATTATATTTATTTCCATATTGTATCTCAATATAGGTCAATTACTATTATATTATTATTGATATTAAGCTCATTGATATGAATAATAATTCTGTTAAAATCTATCTTTTCATTATCACATATTCATTGTTTCATCCTTTTGTTGATATCTATGAGCTTAATATGAATAATAATATAATAGTAATTGACCTATATTGAGATACAAAATGGAAATAAATATAATATTTGAAAATCTGAAGATGAGGAATAAGGTACCTCGAAACGTAATGTAATAATCATGTTTGATATGTTATGATAAATTAATATATAAACAAATTAGAAGAGAATGTTGCGATTAATATATTCATAAAGGATATAATTAAATGGGTATTCACTCACAGCCTCTCCCCTAGGTACGTGTGACCCATCGATCTACTGGTGGCCACTCATAAAAATAGGCGTAGGGAGTGATGATCCTACCCTGTATAAAATTTGATCGAGATATGTGGTGAGAGTACATTCTGCCTGGAGTTCACTCCACCCGGCCAAGGGCCTACACGGCCTGTCGCGCGATAGAAGAAGAGGGAAAGTATTACGCACTGGTCATATTTTCTTTTTCTTTCTCAATTAAGTCCATTTCATTTTATGGTTGGAAATACCAACTTATTGAAAATAAATTACTATAGTAATTGAGACTTCATTTTATTGATCCATTTGAATATTTCAAATATCGTGTCGCAATTAATACTGTACTTTGTAATAATATCTATAACATGCATATGGTTGTTCATGTTATTTATAATTACATCCTTACAATACAATACCTACAAGTTCAAAGCTTTGGAGATCACAATGCATAGATGATGTACTGATTGGTGACTATTCTAGTTATTCCAAAATGATCAGTAGGCCACGATGGAAGTATTCCTACATGCTTGTAACCAGTTGGCCGAATGCTTGTGCTACCTCCCCTTTCATCAGCATTCATTTTCTCATGTCAGCTTCTTTAAAGTTCATGAATAAAAATATACTGAGCTTATTTTCCTAAATATTTTTTCATCGTAACTAATCATATTACATACATTAGTGAAGTCTGGTAGAAGAGACGTATTATGGATGGTTCTTTGTCTTTATTCAACTTCCTATGAATTTTTAAAACGCTAATACTTCGTATAGAAGGATAGGGGTGGGCATAATCGAATGATCGTCATAATCGGATGATGGGACTTCGATGATTTAAATAATCGAATAATTTCATAATCGAATGATCAAATATGATAAATATCAAATAATTAGTATGCATTGTGAGAGACGATTTAAAAAAAAAAATAATAAAATAAAAAAAGGTCGTTCGATTATCCGAGTTCCTCATAATCTCTCTATTATCGTTAAACAGTTCAGTTCGAATGATCATTCGCTTATCCAAACCGATTAATCCGATAATCGATTAATCCGAACGATTGTGATAATCGAATGATCCGATAATCGTCATTCTTTATTATTATTTCTTGATTCTTGATTATACCCACCCCTATAGAAGGATTTAAGAATCGGCCTATTTACCTCACGATCCTCCCAGGTTGATTAACCACACCACTATGATTAGTCGACTAGTCGACTCGTCGATTTTCCTCAATTACGGTTATATCTTTTGGTCGCTTTGGATTCGGGTCCAATTCAAAAAAATTTGTTGGCAATATTATCGCTTATGTTATCGGACCGGCACAGCAGAGTCAAGCATATGTTGCCAAAGCTTCTTAGTGAAAAGAACTTTACCTGTTTTTACAAGGTCTAGTGTACTTAGTGACGTAATCTTGCAGTGCTGCATTCTCATTAAAAATCTGGTGGGGGCTACGACTTTCACATACTGTTGCTGTTGTTAAAACCGATTAAATAATTTTCAAATACAGTTAGGGATAAAAATGAGTGAAAATACTAAAGAATTAATTTAATTGAATTTCTATTGAAACATGTGTTTTGTTAAAAAGTCTATTATTATTATCTGAAATAATCAGTTAGTTTTATTAGTTTTTCGTCACTTTTTATCAACTTTTACAAGCTTGTGTATAGGATAATATGTTTTCTAAAATCATTAGCTTTCCAACGGTATATTACACATAGGTATGTAATATATTACTGTTCTTATGTTCAAAAACGAAAAGTTACACTACAAAATTTTTTTTGCAGTTTTTCCTTTAGTTAGAGATCGTATTAGTTCAAATTATATATTCACCCCGTTTTTTATCGTTGATAACAAGATTATATTGTTATTTTTTTAGTATCTACAAAATTAAAGGTACTTTAGAGTAAGAAAATTTAAATTATCGGCATTTAAGCCCTGCCAGATTTCAATCGGAATGAAACTTACATAAAGTCCATTAAATTTTACATCTATATAGGGAGTTTAATCAAAATCGTTAGAGCCGTTTTAGAGAAAATCGTAAAAAGGTACTAAATGCATGGTATAAAGTGGATCTTCTTGTTAACTTATTTTGATGAAAAAGTTGCTTTGCTCGGGCGTATTGTTGTCTTAAATATGAAATTTCAGTTTTGTATGACTTTTCGTTTTCGTGCTAGTCTTACCATACACATACACAGACCTTTTTGCGGTACTTGGTTATATGGACTCGGGGACTCTAAAACGTGTATTTCCGGTGAATACTGAAATTTGAAAATTTTCACGATCGTAATTTTTCCTTACTATGTATTTCATATATAGATAAGTGAAAGTAAAATACATTAATTATTGGAAATATTGGATATTAAAAACTATTGTATAAGTAATAAAAAAAAAATAGGTACTTATGCATCGTCAGCACGGCTCCTACTGACTGTTACCCGACATTGTTTATAACCTTAACACTGATAACATTGACTGATGTTAGTTCTAATTCTTTTACGTTATATGGTTTATAATTATGTGTTAATTATAAGACCTACATTTCCATATTAATTGGAATTAAAATAAAGGAAAAGAAATTTAATAATAACAAAATGATATTATTGTGAACTTTTAATTCTACATTTTTTAAAAAACTTTATGATTGGTATAAATTAATTTTTTTTTTTTTTCACCAGAAAATATTTGCTATTTAAAATAGCCTAGAAGTGTTCTTCTTCTAGTTGCACTTGTGGTTACACAAATTCACCAAGGTATGAGCCTAGACGTTACCTTGCAGTTCCCCGGTCGGTTTTTATTTCTCCACTTAGCTGAGCCCCATAATCGTTCAATATTTTGATTATGTGCCCCGCTTGATGGGTCAACAAAGTTCATTCGATGGTTCACTTTAATATGCACGTAATTAGCTTTATTCCGTTCTTCCATCGTGGCCTTCCCAGAAATCGGAGTAGATTGATAATCCCTTTTCTATGTTGTTCTTATGTTGACGCCTTTCTATCTTTTATTTTAACTATGAAACATTTGTAGTTTTTCTACAAATTCCACCGAACATTCACTGTTCAGAAAATACTTTTCCTACGTGATTTTTCTTTTAGTGAAGTTTCATCGATTTAAACTATTCTTCCTGGCCAGACAAAACCGAAAAAAAAGTAATAACAGAGAATTCACACAAACCAAAACAACTCACAAGACATACATGTCCTGAAAGAAGGTAACGAAGATTAAGAGATATATTTCATAGATTGCGTGCTAATGATGCATAAGTACTAGAAAATATAAATCAAGAAAACTAAGGAATGTTCTTGTTTATGCAAAAAGCTCTCACTCTCTTCTTTGTTATTTATGAATTGATAACCTTTTCAATGAATGATTGATAGTAAATATGTTTAAAAAAATAACTATTTTGGTTTACTTGAAGGAAAAAAAATACAATAAAATGTATTTAAACGTAAATATTATCCTTACACCTGAAGTATCAAAATAAATCACAAGCCAGAAAGCAGCAGGATTTAAAAACCTTAATACGTAATATATTTGAGAGGTCGTATTACTGCTGGATACTGAAGATATATGAGCTAAAACGCATAAATAATTGGAAAGGACGATATAAGGGGACGTACTTCTGAGGTTCAATATCGCCAACCTGTTGCAGCCCGCATTGGTTATGATGCAGACCCGGCAATATTCTTCAATAAATTCATATTAGCTTAGCTTCGGGATGAAACTTAAATTATATGCCAGCCTTATCAATGGCTTAAACAATGTGAAGGTATAAATGGTAAACCTACTTTTAATGAACTTTTTTCCAGAAATTACAATTTTCCAATTTATGCTTCTTAATTAGGCATTGACTTTAACGCTGACCAAACACCACTACATAACCATAACTAGGGTTTGCAATCCGGCGTCATTTTCAATCTGGCCCGAATCTCATCAATCTGGATGGATGGACAAAATCAGGTTGAATTTCGCGCTTTTCGGTCCAAGATGAACTGTTAGCTAGTTATTTGGATTTAATTGTACTCATAATAGGAAGTTTATAAAATAAAAGTTATGTTAGGATTAGAAATGGAGCAAAAAATTAAAATGTAGTGGTTTAGGTACTTTACTGCTTTTAAACTAAATTTAAAGTAAACGGCTATTAAAACATATGGCTATTGATTATTTACTGAAAATGAAGCCGACAAGTGTAGAAGCTGGATGGGCCTTTTCGGCAGCCGCCTATGTTTGTAACTCCATTACAAGTAGACTGCAAGGTGACGTCATTATCACTATTTGTTTTCTACGATACTTTTTTCAAAATTGATTGCTGATAAATTGTATGCTAAAGTAATTAGTACTTAAATACTATTTGAAAAACAAATATTGTCAGTAAAATAATTTAAAGATTACTATTTACACAAGCTCATTATTGTGATAATTATGCCTTTCATTAGACAGATTCATCAAATGATGATGGTATCGATCAAATATAAGACTTTTTTCTTTATTTTTTCAGTGGCGCGACAGGCCGTGTAGGCCCTGGGCCTCGCGGTGTAATCTCCTGGGAGATCACCTTCACGTTACTCGCATTTTTTCATTAAAATTGCATTAAAAATATGTTTGTACTTTTCTCCTTTAGTTGTTTATCAAATTCGCTCAACTCACATATTTACCCGTTAATTATCAATGCTAATAAGATGATGTTCCATTTTTTTTTTAAATCCACTGAAGTAAAGGTACTGTAGAGAAAGAAAATTTAAAATATCGGCATTTAAGCCCTCTCAGACTATTTCAATCACAATGAAACCTACATTATATTAAAGCCTATCAAATTTTACAGCTGATTTTGATGAAAAAGTTTCTGTAAAATCTCGGGAATATAGTTGTCTTAAATATGAAATTTCAGTTTTATGGGACTTTTCGTTTTCGCCTAAGGGTTACCACACACACAGACATTTTTGCGGGACTTGGTTATTTGGACTCAGGGGACCCTAAAACGCGTATTTCCGTTAGAAATTGGAATTCGATAATTTTCACGATCACAATATTATTCCTTATTATATATTTCATATATAGACAAGCGAAGGTAAAAATATTCTGTTCTGTATACATATGGAACTTAAGGTATATGGAATTGCAAATAATTAATATTAACATGAAATATGAATTAATAACGTATAGATCTCGCATTTTATTATAGTTATATATTCAGTGTCCAATGATTGACATAGTTCTTAGCGTTTTGTTAAAAATATAATTATTTAGTTTATTAGGAAATCAGGCTAGGATGTGTTGTAAATAATGTTACATATAAATTAACAAAATATGAAAAAAAAAGTAGCTACCTTAAAACCATCATTAACCTCATTTTCTAAATTTTCACCGAAATGTGAAATGAGACAGTGATGTATTTACCAAGTACAATGCAGCTTAAAGAAGATAATAGCTGCCTTAAAAGATAGATACCTCCCCTTTCTTTATAAAGTTGACAAACACAAATGATACGAACGCTTTAGGTGGCTCGTTAAATCTACAAAAAATCTGTTTTTATATGCTGCTAATTTACATTTTTTAAATTAACAAAAATTTCAGATCCAAACACTTTTTTTTTTAAAGAGCGTATTAGTAGAACTTCTGTTTTGAAATGGAGAGGAAATGTTCCAATGTTCTTAACCGGAGGTTCGTTGCCGATACTAAAGTGTATACTTTGAGCAATCTGTGAAGGTGCTCAACAGCTGATACCAGGCGAAGGCCTACAGGGTAAGATACTAGGGACTTTGTTGATGTAACGTATAGCAATATAATATAGTAACTTATGCATATTATAAAAGTACTAGGCTTAGCGAACCCGGTGGCTCGATGCCGATACTACTTACTAATCCTTGCTAGTCCGTGAGCCCAAAACGAAATATGCAACCAATTTTTCCAAAATTTTTAGCATCAGTATCGTAGTAAAGCAAAAAATACACTTCTGCCAACTCAAAACGGGTGGATTACAAAATGGCGGCTGGGATCACTTGTAGCTGGTGGCTAGCATAACAGCCTCCCATGCTAAAGGTCACGGGTTCAAACCCGCTGTTGGTCCTAGATTTTTTAATGGAGTAAAAAATCCTTAGTTACGCCGTCCTTCGGAGGGGACGTTAAAAGGTGGTCCCGAGCCTGTGCGATGTCAGGTACTCGTTAAAGATCCCTATCCTAATAAAACCTGGATAGGCAAAATTTAGGACTTCCATTGTAGCATCGTCCGATTAGCCATAGTAGCATAAAGTGACGTTAAATAAATAAACAAACAAACAAAATGGCGGCCATTTAAAAAGGTACCAAAAAGACGAAATTCTGACTCATTGGACCATGATTTTCCTTTTGAATACCATACAAATATATACATATATATATATATATATATATATATATATATATATATATATATATATATATATATATACCATAATTTCCATAAATTCCTTTTGAAAAATAGTAGAGGATAATACGAATATAAACGATACAGGAGGATAACGACGCAAGTGTGCCATTCACAGATGGTTAGGAAGCCGCGGTAAACGCACTTTAAGGGAGAGGAATTCCAGTAACCATTGCCCTGACATTATGTCTATCATAGTAAAGCAAAAATCTGGTGCGTGCAACACACGACTTTCAGTTACCTCTGTATTTATATCATTTTAAGAATTTTAAACAAATTTAGAAACGAAAATAAATTGTCAAAGAATTATTCACATAAAAAGGTGCTAAATGCATGGGATAAAGTAGGACTTCCGGTCAGCCGATTTAGTGAAAAAGTTGCTGTAACATCTCGGGCGTATAGTAATCTTAAATATGAAATTTCAGTTCCGTACCACTAATAGGTTTTGCGCTAGACTTACCACACACACACACACACACACACACACACACACACACACACACACACACACACACACTCACAGACCTTTTTTGGACTTGGCATTTGGACTCAGAAGACCCTAAAACGTGTATTTCCGTTGAAAACTGGGGTTCGAAAATTTTCACGATCGCAATACAGTAAAAATATACTTCTGCCAACTCAAAACGGTGGATTACAAAATTTTGGCCATTTAATAAGGTACCAAAAACACGAAATTCTGACTCATTGGACCACGATTTTCCTTTTGACCTCATAATACGAATCAAACGACGCAACTGTGCCATTCACAGATGGTTGGGAAGCCGCGGCAGACGCGCTTTTAGGGAGAGAAATTCTGACCCATGCAACCATTGCCCTGACATTATGTCTATCATAGTAAAGCAAAAAATCTGGTGCGTGCAACACACGACTTTCAGTTACCTCTGTTATTTATATCATTTTAAGAATTTTTAAACAAATTTAGAAACGAAAATAAATTGTCAAAGAATTATTCACATAAAAAGGTGCTAAATGCATGGGATAAAGTAGGACTTCCGGTCAGCCGATTTAGTGAAAAAGTTGCTGTAACATCTCGGGCGTACAGTAATCTTAAATATGAAATTTCAGTTCCGTACCACTAATAGGTTTTGCGCTAGACTTACCACACACACACACACACACACACACACACACACACACACACTCACAGACCTTTTTTTGGACTTGGTCATTTGGACTCAGAAGACCCTAAAACGTGTATTTCCGTTGAAAACTGGGGTTCGAAAATTTTCACGATCGCAATACAGTAAAAATATACTTCTGCCAACTCAAAACGGGTGGATTACAAAATTTTGGCCATTTAATAAGGTACCAAAAACACGAAATTCTGACTCATTGGACCACGATTTTCCTTTTGACCTCATAATACGAATCAAACGACGCAACTGTGCCATTCACAGATGGTTGGGAAGCCGCGGCAGACGCGCTTTTAGGGAGAGAAATTCTGACCCATGCAACCATTGCCCTGACATTATGTCTATCATAGTAAAGCAAAAATACACTTCTGCCTACTCAAAACGGTTGGATTAGAAAATGGCGGCAATTCCTAAAAAAAGTACCAAAAAGTCGAAATTATGACTCACTGGACCACGATTTTCCTTTTGACCTCATAATACTGAAGGATAATACGAATCAAACGACGCAAGTGTGTCATTCACAGATGGGTGGGAAGCTGTGGCAGACGCGCTTTGAGGAGGGAGATTTTGACCCATGTAGCGATTGCACTGACATTATGTCAGTGAGTATTAGACCTACGGATTTCTATTACTAATCTAACTAAAGCTAATTTTATGCCTCGTAAAGTAGTTTATAACCATTATATTGTTAGGAACAACCGTTTTCATGTTGTCAACCAAATTAATGACAAAAATAAGAAGTTTCTCTGTTTCCGGTTTTTTGTAAGAACCATATCGGTATAACTATTAGTCTTACAGAGGATGTTTTGTAACGCAAATTAAAGGTGCTTTAATTTCCTATATTAATTGTTACAACGATTATCCTCATAGGATTAGCTGTTTCCATGATAGTAACCACAATTATTTTAGAATAAAATGATACCTAGTTTTCCGCAATTTTTTTTTTTTTTTTGTAATTCCTCTATATCATTGAAGAATATATGACATACAAAAATATATTTTACCACTCAGATGAAAGCTTACTAAATACTTGATGATTTACTTTATAACGATTATCCTCATAGGATGAGCCGTTTCGATGATAGTAACCATAATTATGTTAGAATAAAGTGTTATTCCCTTTTTGAATGACTGCCATCTTGTAATCCACCCGCTTTCAGTTGGCAGACGTGTATTTTTGCTTTACTACCAAAGATGCTTTCCATAAAGGATACTAAAATTTTTGGTGAAATGGGTTGCATTTTTTGTTGTTGACTCACGAACTATGCCTACACAGTTAAATCCAAGGACCACTATCCAAGCCCAAGCCCCCCCGAGATCCGACTTAATACAATCCTTCCACCTACGCCTCGCCTTACCTCTTGGACGCCGCCTAGTTAGCTCAGCCCATATTAACTTTTTAGGAATTGGTGATTTACTAAGCCTTACAACTTTACATACCCATTTTAGCCGCCGCAATACTCCCACTTTATTTACACTAGAGAAGTACAAGCTCTGTAATTCCGCGTTGTGTAGCCTTCTAATTTCTTCTTTGATCTAATCACTCTTCGGACCGAAATTGTTATGTAAAACCTAATTCTCAGAACCTTAAGGTATTATTCATCCTAGGTTTAACCTTTCTTAGCTAATTAAGCAGTTATAATTTTTACATCAATATATTTTTCTGGAAAAAGGACGCTAGTACTCACGTGTCCGGTTCAATCTATATATATAAAAATCTCGTGTCACAATGTTTGTTCGTGATAAACTCTGAAACTACTGAACCGACTTCGATCAAACTTCGTAAATATCTGTTATTTGGTCCGACTTGAATGATAAGATAGTTTTTATTACTATTCTAAATGGTTAAAAATATATTTTTCTGAAACGTAAAACAAAATTTGTTGTGGCAACACTGGTTCCCAAGTAACCTTCACATATGTGATTATTAATTAAAAGTATAAGTGTGTATTGATGGTTTCTATGCGTTCTCATTTATAAAATATGCATTCACATTATCATTTCCAGTTATAATAAAATACATATTACTATACGTTTCCAGAAAAATTATAAGTACTTTAACTCATAGAGTTTCAAAAGAGTTATGATGATATACAACGGTTATGTTTTAAAGATAAAACGATGTTATTGAATAATTTGGATGTGGCTACTTGGTACTGGTATGTAATTGTAACATTGAGGGAATAAAATTGATATCTGACATGAATAAATAATCTTTTATTTATCATAAACAGAGTAGCTTATTGCTATTTGCCTGTATATGTTTTATATAACCTCATTCAACATAGTCACTGTCAACATCTTTCCTAATTTGTAGTAATTTTAATTTAAATTATTTTATTTATCAAATTGAATTCACCCAACCGCAAACAAAGATGAAGAAGTGTAGTTTTTGTTCTATTTTTCATATAGAAACAAGATTTCTATACTTACATTAGATTAATTTTAGTAATAGGTAAAGTTGTTATTCAATCACTTTCCTCATCAACCCTAATTCTAACTTTAGCCTAATAAGTTGCCATTTTATTCTGTTAAATATACAATAGCGATCCGGTAGAAGTAGTCATAGCCAAAATTACTCAATATATTTTAGGTGTAACGTAATCGTGTTATATAGTCATGTTTGCAACATAAATGTGATTGATATACATTGGTCTAACGAGTGGGCATATTTTTACTTGAAAACAACTTTGATAAATGTAATTGTTAAAAATATAATATTTATATTTCTTGAAAATTGATACGTCTTACGATAATGGAGTAGTTGTTGACCATTTTGACTATATGGTAAAGAAGTTTGTTGAGGGTGAAGCCACCAAGAAAATACAACAGTAAGAAAAACATAAAATAAGTGTGGTATTTATTGGTAGTTCCTTTGTTACCACATCCACAAACAACTGCTGAATCATATGCGTTTTATAGTGACTACTCATAAACGCATTTATGCAAATTTAAATAAAGACAAAATAAAATATTCACGAGCAAAGCCGCGGGTTATAGCTAGTATTTAAATAAAAAGAAAAAATCGGGATAACATAAAACATGAAATAATTTTAAATTAAGTTTTAGAATTTATCCGAATTTACTGAATTTAAAGTTCGATTTAACACCTGTATCTCTACAACCCATAAAGGATTATGGGATCAGTACTTAAGATGTTTGGCCATCGTCTTTATAGAGGCTGGGTATGCCCCGGGAGGACCTCCATACTCCAGCGTCGCTGCACGGCTGAAATAACAGAATAAATAATTTTATCTCAGCTGAGGTTCGAACCCGAGTGTGCTCTGCCCCTTGATCACGCAGCTCGAAAGGTGCATTTACTTGAAAGGTGAGAGTTTTAAGCTAAAATTATAAATCTCGATCGTGATAACACTTAAACATAGCTACTATTTGGTACAAAGGCTTCCTGTAGCTAACGAAATCACACCACGCAAGTATTGGTGTGAAGATATAACGTAGAAGTAGCTGAGTAGATATGTGTATGAAAGTATTTGAATAAGTTAACTACAATACATAGGTACAAGCGGTAAAGAACTTTAAGAAGAAGAAATAGTAATTGAAATGATACGTCATTATTCCAGCTATTCGGACCTATAGTTGTAAACTTTTGATATACTTTACCAGGACGTTCTTCTCATTTTCAATCCAACGATTATTCCAGTTTAAATTCCTCGTTGCCTCTTTGATACTTTTAAACATTTCGCTGATGAGATTATGGATATACACAGTAATATTCCGTATATTATAGACTTGGGCTGACAATGATAACAGTCCTTCCAGGATAAACTCCATATCCACACTGACCGCCGGCTTTGTCATTCCTGGCAATCTCTGGTAATCCTCTGAGTCGCTCGAAAAGAAAATAGTATCGTGACCTACTTACTGAGACAATTATGTGGTGGATTTCACACGACTACAAAGTAGTTTGTGTCATTTGAAGATTGGCTAGTAGGGCCGCATTGATGTGAAGCTAAGCACCAGTCTTGTTATATTTTTCGTTACAAAAATCACCGAACAATCTTGAAATATTGAAGATATAAGTATATTATGCATGAGGTAAGTATCTCCTCTGTTTGCGTAAAAGGCCTTAAGTAGAAAAACATATATATATATATTTGTTTCGAATTGTAATCTCCCCCCAAAAGTTTCCAGATTTATCTACCATTTTTGGTATCACCCGCTGCTTTACGGTGTATGCGGATCTTGAATCAAAACTAAAACGATTATTTAACTGCTTAATACGCTCGCTTCATCTTAGGGATATCAAGAGACACCTTTATCACCCGATTGTACGAAGAGTTGAAGTGGCTTTACTCTTCCTACCGTCGTAAGTACTTCCTGGTTTCCTTCCTCCTCCAAGCTATAAAAATAAAGGATAAAAAAAAACGTATTAAGATAAAAGGTGTTGTTAGAGGTTATTTTTTATTTAAAAGCTCGCCCTTAGTTCTTAAAGTAATATAAGTTTAGGCAGTGTTACAAAAAAAACAACAAAAAAAACAACTGATATTTTCGATCAACTTGGACCAGCTTAAGAATTTTCAACCCTCCCCTCCCTCCCCTCTAAAGAAAATCCTGCACACGCCAAGGGTCATTAATGAGGTTTAAATTTATCTTCCCTGAGAAAGTTGTTAATTATCTTCAGGGGATAAGTCTTTTCTATTTCAGATAGGATGAGCGGGGACCCAAATAGGCGCTATATCCCAATATAAACTCTTTGAGTTATTTAATATTATTAGACTAGACTAATCCTTTATTAAATTCAGCTCAGTTAGATTATTGTCTTAGTTATACTATAATCAGATTATTACTCAACTTGAAAACTACAACTATTAATTTTAAATAACGCAATTTGCAATGGTCCCAGATTTAGTTAATTATATTCTGCCATTTTTCATTAGTTTTGTACTTAGCATATCAAAATGATCATTCAAGAGAATCATAGAATAATTGCTGTCATCTTATGTAGGTTCCTACCTTTAAGGTTTGAAACCCAGAGGGAATTTATGAATTTATCGATATCTCCAGAAAATTAAAACTTAGGTAAAGTTGATATATAAATAAATAAATAAATGCTGCTGTGGGCCACACACAACTTCCATTTACCTCAACTGTTAAAATTAATTTAAGAACTATTAAAAAAATCCTTAAAGTTTATTTAAATAGAAAGTTAATTCAGTTTTGTAGGAGATATGTGACTAAGATAAAAATAATATAACAATATAAAATTGTTACTTATTTGTAATAAGTTTAAGCCCTGTACTCTTATTAATAAAAACAACAAAAATTACATTTAAAAATATGTTTGCTCTTTTCTTCTTTAGTGGGTTATCGAGTTCTTGCAACTTTTATATTTAGTCGCTCTTCATCAATCCTAATAAAATATGGTTAATTTTTTTGAATCTACAAAATGAAATGTACTTTTGAAGAACAAAACTTCAATTATCGGCATTAAAGCCCCGTCAGACTGTTTTAATCACAATATAACCTACATGATCTTAAGGCCCATTAAAGTTTACATTGATACAGCAGGTTTAAACGAAATCGTTATAGCCGTTCTTGATAAAAGCGTTAAAAGGTGCAAAATGCATGGTATGAAGTAGCATTTACAGAAAGTTCTTTATTATTTTTTTAAATTAATTTAAATTAACATCCACAATATTTACTAGAAATTATTTATAAGACTGAACATTTGCCAGGTCAGTTGGTATATAATCTAATTATTAATAGCGTTATAAAGGGTAGTATAATGTGATAGTCGTTTCTTTCGAGTTTGAGAGTTGCATTAATATTGGATAGAACTAACTCGAAGTTAGTTAACCTCTTGCTTTCAATAGTTACTGTATGAAACTAGTTCTAATATTTTGTTAAAGTTTAAGAAGAAGATGCTTAAATACTAAAAAATCTGGTGCGGGCAACACACGTCTTTCACTTACCTCGATTTTTAAAATCAATGAAAGAATTTTCAAATACAGTCAGAGATAAAAATACGTGAAACTATTAAGGAATTCATCAAATTGAATTTATATAGAAACATGTGTTTTATTAAAAAATCTATTATATTATTATGTAAAATAATCAGTTAGTTTTATCTTCTTCTCATCACTCTCTATTAACTTTAGCCCTGTCAGACCATTTTTATCCAAATAAAACCTACATGATATTAAAGCCCATTAAATTTTACATCGATATAGCGAGTTTAATGAAAATCGTCGGAACCGTTTTCGAGAAAATCGAAAAAAGGTGCAAAATGCATGGTATAAAGTGCCTCTTTTGGTAAGCTCATTTTGATGAAAAAAGTTTTGTCACGTCTCGGGCGTATAGTTGTCTTAAATATGAAATTTCAGTTTCATAGGACTTACCGTTTCCGTCCGGGAGTTACCACACACACACACACACACACACACAGACCTTTTTGCGGGACTTGGTTATTTGGACTCAGAGGACCCTAAAAAGTGTATTTCCGTTGAAAACTGGAATTCGAAAATTTTCACGATCGCAATACTTCCCCTTACTATATATAGTAAGTGAAAGTAAAAAATATGATGGATTTGGATTTAAATTAGAAGTAGGTGAGGGCTTACACAAAAAAAAAAAAAAAAAAAAAGGTAGGAAACCAAATTACATAAAATAAATAAATTAAGTCAATTGAGACGTTGATTTCCAAAAGGTACTATATCCATTCTAGGAAATTTTAAAGGAAGCGCGAAAATCTCTCATTACTTTATTAAACTAGCTAATTTGGGTCTTTTTGCCTTAAAATTTAGAATAATTTTTTTACTATAATAATAACATCATATTAAAGTTATGAAATGATTTTTTTTAGAATGATATGGAACGAAAATAAATGCGTAATTAGTACTTATAGAAAATGACCGCATTTCTAAATCGTGTTTTTTAAGGACTTGAGAATTCATTAGATAACATCAAATAGAATATTTAGATAAACTAAATGATGAGAATACAAATATGTAAAAAAATCAATTTCGTAAAAAATGTCCTTTAGTACCTTTTGGAAATCAACGTCCCAATTAATTCGAAGGGTGAGATGGATCGGGTTAAATATATTAAATATATAAATATATTAGAAAATTGGTGGTATTTTTTTACACCACCCTATTCATCCCATCCTTCATATTCGTTTCACGGCCAGCTATTTAATTTTCAATCAAGTCAATTAATAGCATCAGCCAAAAACTTAGATGAGATGAAAATCTTAAATTTTATCCTCACCTTTTCTCTTTGAAATTTGCCAGTTAAGACATTTCTAAACGTTTTGTATAATGCGTAGACATTCTGTATCCATCATTAGAATCGTCTCGAATGGTCCAAAACTTTCCTCCATAGTTCTTTTTGGACACAGCTATGTAACTGTATAGGAAATCATTCTATTTTTCACGGACGAAATTATTGAAGATTATTCATAATACCCAGTTAATGCAGGATATATCCCAAGACAATAACTTGGGAGATAAATAAATCTTGACTTTTGGGCCTTAGAGAGAACTGTAATTAATGAATAAGTCGTTAAGTTAAACTCCAAGGGGTAGAACGACTTGGTTCCTATTGCCGGGGAACTAGGTCAGCTTTAGCCTTCTTGCTTGTACCTCTATTACCTGCAGCTTAGCGCTAACTTCTTTTACTACTTAGCAATATACATTCGCTTTAAGATGTCTTGCTAAGTCCTTAAATTTTTTTTTTGGAAGTCCAAAAAGATTCTAATTGAATGCTGATGTCGTAAAATTGTTTATTAATGTTATTTTATGTAGAAGTTGGCCTAGTAACAGTACGAATCTATAAGTACTGAGCCTCAAGACCTCAAGGGTTGTAGTGTTACAGGTTTTTTTTTTTTTTTTTTTTTTTTTTTTTTTTTTTTTTTTTTTCATGGTCACTTATTTTTACTTTTCTGAATAACTAACTTGCTACTGAGATACTACTTTTCTTGAACTTATTTTATGAGGTAAATTCTTTTTGGGTAGATCAATATGTTTAAAGGAATGTATTTTTTAGATCAGATATTTACTCCACTTCTAACTTCCATAGCATTTTTTAAATCTCTAATTAGCGAGTATTATAGAGCATGAAATATTATTTGTTGATGTGTCTTGAGAGTTGAAATGATATGTTGTTTCTCGATGAGGGGTCTTTTGTTATCAATTAGATAATAATGCATTTAATTCCTGATTATCTGAATTTGCTAAACGTTGACTGGTTTGTTATTTTGAATTTTTACTTTCACTTACCTATTTATGAAATATATAAAAGTATTGCGATTGTGAAAATTTTGTAATTCCAGTTTTTACCGAAAATACACGTTTTATGGTCCCCTGAATCCAAATGTCCAAACTTTATACCGTGTATTTTGCACCTTTTACGATTTTCTCAAAAACGGCTGTAAAGATTTTGATTAAACTCTATAAATCGATCTAAAATTTGATGGGCTTTAATATGATGTAGATTTCATTCTAGTTGAAATAGTCTGACAGGGCTTAAATGCCGATATTTTAAGTGTTCTACCTCCTAAGTACCTCTAATTTTGTAGATAATAAAAAAATAACAATATCTCGTTATCAACGATAAAAAAAAACAGGTAAATATAAAAGTTGAACGAATTCGATCTCTAACTAAAGGAAAAAACTGCAAATGTATTTTTAATGCAATTTTTCGGTTTTGAACATAAGAACAGTAATATAGACGTATAGTATACCTTTGGAAAGCTAAAGATTTTAGAAAAAATATTATCTTATACGCAAGCTTGTAACAGTTAATGAGTGATGAAAAGCCAATAAAACCAACTGATTATTTTAGATAATACTATAATAGATTTTTTTATAAAACACATGTTTCTATAGAAATTTTTTTTTTTTTTTTCACTTATCATTTTATTTACACCTGTAAAAAATATTACAATAAGCAAATGTGCTAAAATCTAGGGAAACATGGCGTGGGCAGGCATGAGGGAGACAGCACCCAGTGGTGCATCCTCCTGACATTAAGCCCAACTATATTTTCAGGTCAGGAGGTCCCTCATCCAACTCCTTTTCAGCCTACGCCGAGTTATGGATGGTAAGTCAGTTGTAGCCATGTTTTGTACAAGTTTGTTTATGTGTCCATTTAGTTTGTCATGAAATCGTTTGTAAGTCGATCGAATGTGGTTTGTTATAGTAGGAATACGTAAGTCAGTATCGTTTGAAACATATGGTGGTGAGTTCGTTGCCAGTCTTAAAAATTGCGATTGAAATGTTTGTATTTTTCGTATGTGTGTCTTTTTAGCAGGTCCGTATATTTGGCAAGCGTAAGTCCATATTGGTTTTAATAAATAAGTGTATACGTTAAGTTTCTGTCTGATGGGTAATTTAGAATGTCTATGAAGTATCGAATACAATAGTCTCAGTCGAAAATTTAGAGTTTTACGTTTAGTCTTAACGTGTGGGCCCCATGTCAACCTTTTGTCAAAAAGAAGTCCTAAGTACGTTACTGTGTTTGATTGTGGTATCTGGTGATTGTCTACGTAAACTGGAGGGCAGGTTCCATGTCTAAGTGTAAATATAACATGTCGTGATTTGCCGTGGTTAATCTTTAATTTCCATTTCCTACACCAGTTTTGTACATTGTCTAAGTGATGTTGTAAAGTCATACTGGCCTGTGTAGGGTCTGTGTTTTTAGTAATAATTGCAGTGTCGTCGGCATATGTCGCAGTTAGGATGTTTTCGTTTGTCGGTAAGTCATATGTGTATATTAAGTACAGAAGAGGAGCCAGGATAGAACCTTGGGGAACTCCTGCAGAGACTGGCTTGACTGATGAGGTCTCAGAACCCTGTCGGACAGAAAAGAAGCGTTCATAGAGAAAAGATTGTAAAACTAGATAATAAGTGCTTGGAAGTATGGGTTTTAGTTTAAAAAGAAGACCCTGGTGCCACACCCTATCAAAAGCTTAAGTAACATCCAAAAATGCCCCAGAAGCGTATTGTTTTAGTTCAAGTGCAGTGGAAATAAAGTCCGTTACTCTGTGTAGCTGTTGTGTTGTGGAGTGAAAAGAGCGAAATCCGAATTGATGGTCTGGTAATATGTTGTGGTCAGTCAGTATGTTAATAATGTGTCCGTACAATAATTTTTCAAATATTTTTGAGCATACTGGAAGAAGACTAATTGGTCTGTAGGAATCAGGTCTGTGTTTGTCTTTGTTAGGTTTATGTATCATTGAAATCGTAGAATATTTCCATTGAATGGGGAATTTGGTCGTCCTGAGTATAGCATAGTATAATGTAGTGAGAAATACTAAAGCTTTTCTGGGGATTTTTTGAAGCACCTCAGCAGTGATAAGGTCGTAACCAGGAGTCTTTCTTTTCGGCATTTTCATAATCTGTCTAGATACCTCGGAAGGAGTTAAGGATTTCGGTGGAAGAGACATGGGAAGAGGAGAGTCCAAGAATTTCTGTACATAATTTTCGTGTTGTATGTCTGTTAAGTATGTGTGAGGTTGAAAAACACTTGAAAGATAGTAAACGAAGATTTCAGATTTGTCTTTATCCGACACGGCCCAAGAACCATTATCGTTTCTCAATGGGGCAGAAACTTCACGTTGTTTCAGAATTCGTTTGGTATGTCGCCAAAGGCTGTTGTCGTCGGTTGTCAGGTTTTCCAGATATTTGTCAAAGTTAGTTTGTTTAAATATTCGTATTTCTGTTTTAAGTTCATTGTTAAGTTTGTTGAAGATTCGTCTGTCTGAAGGAAGTCTGTTAGTTTGCCATTGTTTGCGTGATCGTCTCTTGGCTCGGATTAGTTCCCTGATATATTGAGGGTAGGATGGCGAAGTTATTCCTGGTCTTCTCCTTATTTGTTGTGAGGACCATGCAGCTTCTTGAACGGTCGAAGTGAAGAGTTCAACTGCATCTTCTAAGTCTTTTTCAGTTTTTAGTGCTTTAGGGACAGTGAGCTGGGCATTAATATGCTTATTGAATAGATCCCAATCTACGATTCCGTAGGTAAGCGACTGTCTTCTTTCCGCAAAGAATTTCTCCACCCCCAACATCAGGTTCACCGGTAAATGATCTGAGCCAAGGTCTGTTTCAGTTGTAACTGTAATCGGTAGAGTCGTTAAATCTTTGGCTACAAATATGTCAAGTATGTCAGGTTTTTTGTGACAAGAATTTGGTAAGTAAGTCGGTTTGTCAGGAGAAAATACGTTCAATGATAAGTGGTCAATAGCAGATTTGAGTTTTCTGCCCCTTGGTGTGCACAAACGAGAACCCCAAGTTTTGTGTTTTGCATTAAAGTCTCCCCTGCCAGGAATGTTCTACCAAACGAGTTAAATAAATCAATAAACATTTGATCGGTAATGCTATATTTGGGGGGACAGTAAATAGAAGCTAGTGTTATGTTTTTGTATTTAGTCTGTAACTGTATTCCTGTTATTTGTATCTTAGCCGTTGAGTCTACGTGTATAGGGTAATGTTTTAGTGTCGATTTTATTAATATAGCTGTCCCTCCGTGAGCAGTATTGTCGGGATGGTCTGTTCTGTATAAATTATAGTTAGGTATAGAAAGTTTGTTGCGTGATGTGGGATGAGTTTCTGTCAAAAGTACAATGTCGATACGTTTTTTATGAAGATAAATTTCCAATTCAGTCTTATGTCGAAGTAGTCCGTTAGTATTCCAAAGGAGGATTGACAGGGAGCCAACAGTTAGGGTACTAATGTCCATAATTTGCTGCTAATGCTTGTGTTAAGTGCGATAATTGGCTAATTAGGCTGTAAAGGGGCTGAATGAGGGCATTTAAATTATTTAGTACGTTGTATTGTAAATAAGGCTCAGAGCCAGCTGGTGGTACCAACTGACTACTGTCTTCCCTCATACCTGGTCTTAGATGCGGCTGAGGCTGAGCTTCCACGTTGGGCCGAGGGCAGTTTGGGCGCTCCATTCTGGGATTAACACCGACAGGTTCCAGGGGCTGATGTTGTTGAAGGCCGTTCGGCAGGGCTGGAAAATGTTCTAGATCCAGAGGAGGTTGGACAGCCACCGGCGGTAACTCTGGGTCCTCTGAGTTCGCAGGTTCTTGAGGGCCTGGCATCCTCTGTAATTGGCGGGGTGTGCCCCTCCGCAGTTAGCGCATTTGGCCGGCGTCTCCCTAGTTTTGACGCATGCAGCGCTTTCATGGGCCTCTCCGCATCGTACGCAGCGTGGTTGGTGATTACAGTACGATTTTGTGTGGGCAAATCCCTGGCATCTGAAGCACTGAGGTATTTCTCTCTTTTTTTCGAATTTCTTCTACTTTTATCCTCGTATAATAAACGTAGTTCAATTAAAATATTTTCTCATCGAATGTATTTTTGGAAATGTCGACAAAGAACATTTGTAGTGGTTGTTTGGTTCTGGCTGAGATAGCATTCGTAACGTTCACAGCTTCATAGCCCTTGGCTTTCAGTTCTTCACTTATTATTGATGTTGGTGTGGATGGGTGAAGTCCTTTAATAACTACTCTTGGGTTTTTATCTTCCGACAGTTGATACGTGTGATAGTCAGCGTTTACTTTTTTTAAGCAGCGAACAGCTGTTCTGTAGGAGTCTGGGGTGGGGTGGCTGGGTATACTATTAAATTTCTGGCTGTTGATTTGATACTAAAGTAACTAGAACCTATTTCTTTTTTCAAAAATGCAATCAATGCCTCGATATTCTGTATTCCTTTTAGGAATATGGGTGGTGGAATAACTTTGTTATTTTCTATTGGGTTTGATTGTTTCTCGGATTCTCCTGCAGTCATATTTAAAAGAGGGTCAAATCTATTCCTGGTTTCTATGTTATTTGATTTTTTTATGTATAGCCTGGGATCCGCTGACGATGATGGTCTTTTTCGTCCTGTAATCACCTCCCTCTCGTTATTTTCTTCTGGCATAGTTGAAGAGCCTGCCTCTTGTAGGTCCATATTTGTTACGTTTTCAGACGCCATTGCTCCCTTTGCGTCTATTTAGTTACCGGATCGCACGAAACACAATGTTTTGAGCAATATTTACACAGACACACAATGCTTTTAATAGTTTTAAACTTATTAAATTAAATAAACTAATGGTTAAAAAAAACTAACCTTACACACTTCACATGTTTTTTCACTTTGTTCGTTGTTACTTAAATATAAATCCTTTAACTTACTATACCTTCTAAACTAGACTAATATCTTGTCCTTTTGAGCTAATAATCACTCTTCAAAACAGTTTATAAAAATGAATAAATTACATTTCCACTAGAGACAATGAGAGCACATGCTTATAACTACACGGTCACCATGGCGATCTCTCTATAAAAATTTAATTTAATTAATTTGTGATGGGCCTGATGTTTCTTTCTTTCTTGTCTTTTATCTTTAGGATTTTTTTTATTTATTGATTTATTCTGTTCTTGATGCAATAAATGGAAATTATGAAGAGTAATCTAGGTATATGTGTCTATTACCTCCATATTTCTTGTTAGTATTTTAATTTCGTGGTCTCCTGAATCAATCTCCGCCGAGTTATCCCAATCCTTTGCAGCTGTAATCCAAATAGAAAGCCCGAATCGGATCCTAGTAGCTGGAGAGCTAGTGAACCCTTCGAGTAATGTTTATAGCATGCATTTTTATATTCAAGATTAACAATAAATACACTACATCCTATTAAATTTTTAAGCTCACAGAAACAAGTTTTAATAGCCTATTTATTTTACAATTTAAACAATATAGGGGCTGATTACATGCAGGGCTGACGCCTATTGCTCTTAGCATGCTATTAATCATAAGTGTACGAATTTCTAACCTTACAGGAAGACCGTTACTCAGAGGGCTCACTAAATCTTAGACTATAGGATCATGAGGAACTTCATCCTTCTAGCGTAGTTTCGGTCTTCCGCGTCTTCTGATTTCATGCTTACCTCTTCCATGGTGATTCTTGTTATATTCTTATAACTCACGGGATCTATATGGACAGTCATTATCAGTATTCCTGGATGGATCAGATAGACAACACTCGGTTCCCTGTAAACCTAGACATAGACAGGTTGGAGTTGTTTATACCTTCAAAATATGATGAAGCTGCATCTATATCATCTTGGAATTATATAGATCATTGCCTCCGCTTCGTATTCATTGAAAGGATAGATTGAAGCGTTGAGTTTAAATTGTTTTGAAAGTGTCCCGAAATTAGAAAGAAGATCTAGTTACCTCATATCTTATATCTAAATGGTGTTAAATCAAGTTTGTTCCACAATTGATTCTACCAGCTGTAAAGGGCCTAGCCGGATAAGCATGTGAAATCTGCCCCCCGCGTGTCTTACAAAGAAATTTATACCATTGAGTCACACCTATGGAAAACAACCTTACGCAAATTTTTAGCCCCTTAATCCGAATGGGAGGGAAGTTATGGAGGGGGGAAAGAAAAAACAAAAAAAATTGTTTTCTCCTGAACAGCTCAACCGATTTTCACGAAAAAAATATATGTTATGGATTTTAAAATATATTTCAATAAATATTAAATATTTTAAATTTTTTTTTACGAAAATGCTGCAAAAAATATTTTTTGGTTATGACGGTTTGGTACACCTCCAATTTTTTGCCACTTTACTTCGTTGGAGGGTCCTCCATAACATACATTTTTTTCAATTTTATCGCAAGTGTACCCCATAGTGAAAAATAAAAAAAACAATTTTTTCTCCTGAACGGATCAACCGAATTTCATGAAAAAAATATATGTTAATGGTTTTCTAAAAGAGTTTCAAAAACATTTTTTTTAAATTTTTATTTCGAAAACGTGAGTCAAAAATTTTATTTTTAATTTTTTTTAAAAATTATTTTGAATTAGTACACCAACAATTTTTTGCTAATTTAATTTATTGGAGGGTCCTGCACAATATATATTTTTTTCGAGTTGATCTAAAATGTATGCAACAGTGAAAAAAAAAAAAACAGCATTTTTTCAACTCTCTGAGTAGGAGCTGGTCAAGCATGAAGAATAGAGACAGAGCTGTAGGATCGTAATTACTTACGCACTATCCACATACATACTATTTATTATACCTATCAGTGTAAATATCTTATATTAGATGAATATATTTATTTCTCTTATTTTTTTACTTGGATAACTACTACAAGATTTTTTTACTATATATTTTTTCATATTATTATATGTTAATCTAAAAAGCTATGATGCCAGACTTTCATGGAATTTTTTAAGAAAAAAACCACTATCTTCGTTAACGAGTGCAACTATTCCGTTTTTTACGAACATTAAAAATTATGTATTCTTTAAATATTGCCTATCTATCTAAATATCCTGAAGTAGCAAAAAATACTGGTATTTTTATTTATTTTTTGAAGGATCATTCTATACATCATCATAGTTTTACAGACTAAAATTTTAACTGGTTTTACAGTTTTATCTTAATGATATAAAAAATGTTTCGTAGTTACTTATTTAAATTCTTATTCTTTATTATTATATAAATAGAGCACATAGTGTTATGTTTTTATAAAAATTAAAAAAAATTACATCCAATACAATATTTCTAATAATATAAATAACAGTATTTTTTGCTACTTCAGGGTATTTAGATAGATAGGCAATAATTAAAGAATACATAATTTTTAATGTTCGTAAAAAACGGAATAGTTGCACTCGTTAACGAAGATAGTGGTTTTTTTCTTAAATAACTCACGTTTTCGAAATAAAAATAAAAAAAAAATGTTTTTTGAAACTCTTTTAGAAAACCATTTTTTTATTTTTCACTATGGGTAATAAAATTGAAAAAAATATATGTTATGGAGGACCCTCCAACGAAGTAAAGTGGCAAAAAATTGGAGGTGTACCAAACCGTCATAACCAAAAAATATTTTTTTGAAAAATTAAAAAAAAAATTTTTTTGGCCAGCATTTTCATAAAAAAAAAATTAAAATAATATTTTTTGAAATACATTTGTAAAATCCATAACATATATTTTTTTTCGTAAAAATCGGTTGAGCTGTTCAGGAGAAAACAATTTTTTTTGTTTTTTCTTTCCCCCTCCATAACTTCCCTCCCGTTCGGATTATGAGGCTAAGAATTTGCGTAAGGTTGTTTCTCATAGGTGTGACTCAATGGTATAAATTTGGTTGTAATACACGCGGGGGCAGATTTCACATGCTTATCCAGCTAGGCCCTTTGATCCTTAACCACGCGTCCTGCTTAATCGAATTTTTTTTTTATTCGTTGAATTGATATTTGGTTTTAGTAGAAAAGTGATTTGATAATGTAATATTATATACGAAAAGCTCGATCGCAGGTTTTTTTCTTATTCACCTCCTTTCATAAATTGGCTAACTTTGTTGTAGCACTCTCCATTTTTGAATTTAAAGAATCTGGTCTTCTGCTGGAAAGGATTCCACCAATCTCACATTGGGCCGTCCATTCTCAACTTAGCATTGTTCGTCGATTTCCATAGTGTCTTGGAGATTTTTGTCATTCTCTACCTCAGGCCCACCCATCGAAGTCTCCCAAGCTTGATGAACATCACTGCTATGATCGATATGATTATACAATCATGAAAATTCTGTATTCTATATTAGTCTTCCTCAAAATATCTTTTAATAATTGAAATTCCAGAGCGCTGCTCTTTTGATGGTCTGAGCTCAAGTAAATACTTGGTAGACCACCAAGTGATGTTGTTCCTGTTTAAAAGAACCCTGCTTCTGAAGGTATTGGATAGTGAAATCCGCGATGTTTCCGGGCCTTTACTTCACGAAATTGGAAACATTAGCTTTTCTAATGAAACTCCCGTCAGAATTAACAAAATGTATGTTGACCCTTACCATCTGCATCGTGTAAGCTGCTCTACATTTTCAAGCGGAATTAAACTTTAAACAAGGTTTGTTGTAAAGGATTACTATGTGCTGACTTCCGGTCTAACTCATTTCTAGTACAGTATGTTTTGAGTAACTTATTCCGGAACAGAAGTTACGATAATTTCGTATGGTGAGTTTTTTCAGATAGAAATTAAGTTTCCTTAAAGAAACAGACTTAATGTTATAGTTAGAATAATGCAACCTGTAGGATATAACATCAATAAATGAATGTTAATAATTAGAAACACAAATTAAGACTTTTTATTAATTTTTGTAAGCAGGACTCGCATTACAACTAAAATTGACTGCAATGACCGATTTTTCACCTGCCCTTTAAGTTAATGAGTGACATAGGAACCGCAGTGCGCCGTTTTTTTTTCCTCGCTCTCTTGGCTGTCTCTGTTAGGTTATTTTTATCAGAAACATTAAAAATATTCGATTTCAATATACATATGTGTTAGTAACATTACTTAGTCTTTTATATTGAAATATTCAATTTAGATATTACTACAGGTACATTTATAATTTTTATGAACATCTCTAATTGATTAATTATGAGAATCACTGAAACGAATTATTTTCTAAGATTTCGTATTGATTAGGGTTTAAATCTAGATCAATCCGTTACGCTTAGTTTTGGACATGTTCAATGGAACTTTGAGGTCTAAAATTTAAAAACTTCGTATAAATATTGGAAATTCGTAACGTTAGATTAAAATACTTAGTTTTATAAGTTGCTGTGCTGAAAAGACAATCCATCAAAAGTGAGGAGACAGTTAAGAAACAAGTCGTTTTAGAACGAAACTTAAGGACCCTTAAGGAGTGAAGTCCTTATTTAAGTATTATAAGCTTGGCCAGTTTCTAACGAAGCCATGTAATACGTTCGATAAATAAATTCAACTATACATGTAGAGATGGTTTTACAAGGAACGGATCAAAGAAATTCTGAATCCATGTCTTCCTACAGAAGAACACTCTTTGAATGGGTACCGCTGAAATTGTATATTTTTTTCTATAAATGGTCTCCATAAAGTGATACATGATATAATTTTTTTGAGATATGTGGATGATAATATATAATCATACGCTTTGCATAGGCTTTGCAAGCCTTGGTCCTATCTAGTGACATGTTGATTATGAGGGCTATACTGTTGATGTTACCGTACGGTTAGATGGATAATTATGTTGATTTTAATAAAATTTTGATCATTATAGCTGTTTTCCATTTTTTCTAGCAACGAATATGCTAGTAAAAAGAAATTTAGAGTTTTAGTTGTTTTTCTTGCCATTTGCTTCTTGTTTTAAATATATACTGGCTTCATCAGAAATTTTACCCAAAAAAATTTTAAAATCCGAATGTTCGTGAGAAAATGGAGCACAAACCATGAAATACCAAATAAATGATCTCTAAATAAAATAAAACTTTATCAACAATAGTAAATCGAAGTATAAAAATCTGATTAAAAATAACAGAAGGGCACTGTTCAGTACCTAATAAACGATCTGTTAAAAAAAAAAATCTTAAAAGAATAAAAAGTGTTACCACTGGGCAGTAAAACATTTTAAAGCCCATAATTGTAATTAGCCCGATTACTTATTGTGTTTATTATAAGTACAGTTGTAAATATCAAGAAAATATTAAAAAAAAAAAAATTATATATTATAAAGGAATTCAGTGGTAGCCAACCCCTGGGCATCGGAAAAATATCCAAAATATATTTTTAAAATCATTATAAACTTAAAATAATTATTTTTATATTGATAATGTCATATAATATAATTTTCTGAACTTATTCATGTTAAATCACATGGATTGCAATTTTTAATACGAAAATGTAGTCGATAAAGGGTATTATGGTTACTTCCCCTCGATTTGCCTCCAACTTTTTTGATATATTAGTGTGCAAAAAATGAGTCTCCGTATATGTAACATAAAAGGAGATGATGGAATTCATTAATATTTATACCAATAAACATTTAATGAAAATCGGGCTTAAGTAGGATGTATAACAAGAATTTTAGTCAAAACCACTTGTATCATGAAACGAATAATTTTCATGATAATTAACTGTATGGTTATTTTTTAAATGGAAAAAAATTGAGCTGTTAAAGATTTCATATTCTTATAACAATTTAAAATGCTGGATAAACGGACTCTGGGAAGATTCTATCTTTAATATTCAATGTGTGCCGGTCTTTCCAATCTTGTTGGCCTTAAAAACCGACTGCCCGGTGTAACCCGAAGCATACTCGTAGAAGGCATCTGTAAAATATATCTTTATATAATAATCTCCCTTTTTGTACCGCGATTCTTGGTTTCCGCGAACTCCTTCTAGACCACCGGACAGATTTCGATACGATTTTTAACCATATAGGCTATTCTTTACTGAAGGTTCATAAGTAAAATACATTGCAATTTAACTTTTCTTTAGGCGGAAAATAATTTTTCTTTAACTAAGTAATCAAAAAAATTATTCCCGAAATATAAATAGTAATATAAAGGTATAATAAACCGTTGAAAAGCGCAAGATTTTAAGGAAAGAATTTTATTGTTTAATTTATTTGATTAAAATTGGAAAAACCCAGAATTATTTCTAAAGCTTTAGTAACTTGTTTTTTCTGGTTGTAAGCTTCACTCACTAATGGGACTAATATCTAAAACTATTTGAGTAAATATGGGTATCCCTACTTATAGTGATAAGTTATTGTAAATTTTGACCGATTACAATTTAAATGTTGCATTAAATATAACTTTTTATTCCTTATGCTTAAAAATAGTTTGAAGAGTGACAGATTGCTCCTATGCATTATAGTTACTTTTACCAAAAACGCTATTTTTTACTTGCACTTACCTATGTATTTTTTTTTATAGTGGATAAACATATTTTGTTTTCTCTTCAAATGAGAAATAAATAAAAATTATTTATTTGATCATGTACTTATGTTGCTCTGCTTCCTTATCAAACACTGAACTTTATTATTCACACCTGTCAGAAGCTATCTGACAATCAGCACATTTGGTGTATAAACATACTCGTATACAGCAAATGAGCTGTATAGAAAGTGAGATCAGACGCGGTAGGCATGAGGAAGGAAAATGTCCAGCAGCACCCCTTCCTTGACTTTAATTTAACAGAGGAGGTCTCTCCAGCTTCTCTTTAGCTTTCTTCTGACTCGAATTTCAGCTATTGACATATTGTTAATCAGTCTATTGTCGTGTCCGTTAAGTTTACCGTGAAAACGAGAATATATATTGGCCAACTGTTGTTTATCATGGTATAAACGCATATTAATTGACGAAAAATGAAATAGTTTACTCAGATTATTCTACCTAGAATAGATATAATTAACTGAATACACAAATAATCTTCTATCAGTTTATACTAGTTATCGTAGTTGACAAATATATTTTCTGTGAAATATGATTGAATCCTCCTCCTTAAAGTTGATTCAAATGGTGGTATATTATCCAATGATAATTTTACTCATCATCATGACTAAAATGTTTTGATAATGTCTTAAAAGTTGGACTGACTGGTTGGAACGGAGCAATAAACTATGAATGGCATTTAGTGATGTCAAACACGCCAAGCCCTGAACGTCTATCACCGGCAGTTGTGCCCTATCTTATCTCGGGGGCCATTGTAGGAGTGACAGTCCAGGGGGCTTTCTTCCTCCAATTTACCTCTTCATCTCGTGGAACGCTCCTACATCACGGGCCTATTAGCTTTCTGATTGCTCCCTCTTTCTTCTCTCATCGAGGTGCTCATTGTGTCGTGTTGTAGTCCTAGGGAATTCTTCAGGTTGTAATAGTATGCCTTCCACCAGCGGAGGCCACCCAACCCTGTTCTCCCTGAAAGCGCGGTTATGAATTGTCTGCCTGGTCGCAGGAACCTATGTATTTGCTTAAGTTAATTGATTTTTGGATGTACAAAATGTTCAATTATATGAGTAAATCTTATTAAATTTATAATAAAACTCTTGGAAGTGACTCAGTCCTTCGAAGAAGAGTGCCACATCAATATACCAGAACCCAAAAGGTATAGTGAGGCTAAATGGTGAAACATCACATCTTTTCACTTTTATAAAGGAGTAAAGTAGGGGGACAGCCTTAGTCCTTTGCTTTTTGTACTTCTCATTAATGAGGTGTGTAAGGTTTGTAAAAGGAAAACCACAAGAGCTGTGGTGGGATACTGGAATGTAACACCAGTGCTTGCTCAGGCACTATCCACTCTATCCAGACGACATAGTACTGATTGCGGACTACCAGGAAGCTCTCCAGACATCACTAAATGAATGGTACGAGGAACTCCGGCTTATAGGGTTGAACATAAATCCAGCTAAAAGCAAAATTATGTGTGTGTGTGTGTGTGTGGATGAAAACTCTGGAGCCAAGAATATTATGTGATGGTGAACCACTAGAAACTACAACACACCTACACTTATCTTGGGACAGTCATGAGCAAAGGTGGTAAAATAGAACAGGAGGTTATAAATCGGGCGATGAAGGCCAATGGACTGTATTACCAGATATCCAAAACGATCATAGAAAAACATGAAGTTAGCAGAGATCCTAAAATTAGGATTTTTATATCGGTTTTTCTTCCAGTACTTTTATATGATCTGAAAGCTGGACAACCCTTGATAAACTGAAATGAGATTCCTCCGAAGAATAGTTGCCAAGAGTGGGACATATAATTCATATAAGAAACGACAGGATTCGCAAGGATTTGGGAGTAAGATCAGTGCGTGACATCCTGGAAAAGCGGCAATTGAATGGCTTAGGCATGTCTGCCGAATGAATGTTTTTTGAAGCCAGGCCGGAAGACGTCCTCGTGGCAGACCCAGGTGTAGGTATTCAGACTACATTGGGAAACTGGGTGCAGCAAGAGGACTCACCATCCAACCAGGGATAGAGACCAATGGGCTCAGTGGACCGATACGGCAACTCTTCGCTTAGCGGCACACAGGAGTTAGAGGAAGGAGAAGGAGGTGACTCGGAACATTATATTTCTTTGGGATCGCAATGCTGCTACCTCAAAAGGAAAATTTTTTTTTTTTAAAGGAATATATTATATCAACAATATTAACTTATCTTTTTACAATTTAACAGCTAAGCTGCAATCTTTGTATAATCTAAAGTTACAATCAGAGAAAGCAGAGTTGATTGTCAGGACATGTTAGGCATGTAAAACGATATGTTATTGAGTACCCAGGAATACCCCTTCCTAGGCTTGAATCACTTCTTTAAATCGGCACATCTCTCATCCAGCTCCTTTTCAGCCGTATTCCAGACCCGTTTATCAGTCCGTTATGTCCGTAAAGTTTTCTATAAAATCTTAAATAAAGAGTACATAATTGTTGGATGTTTTAAGTTAGTATAAAGGATTTTTTTGTTTACGAACTATGGAGGTGCAGTTATTGTTCTTACAATTTTCAATAGAAATAATTGAAGTTTTTTTAATAAGAGAGACTTTTTTGCTGGACCATAAACTTATGAAGCGTAAGTCTAAATGTATTTAAAGGAGGTATGTGTATGTATTCAGTTTCTGTTTGATTTTTAGTTTTAAGGGTTTTGGGTGTTTCATATCAACACGATTAAAGAATTCTTGTTACTGCTAAGAGTAGGAAAAACCAAATTAGCAGTGATGAAAGATAGAAAAAATTGGTGATGTAATAGGTGCCAAATCACGCAAATAGAAAAATCTGCAAAATCATATTCCCCATATATTATCATTTCACCGGTTGCTACTAGTAATTTTAAAAGTTTGTAAAGATACGGTTATATCATAAATGAAAAAGTTAATCATTATACCCCTACTATCCAAAACTTTTACCGCCAGAAAAAAATAATTATGAAGTTTTTGTTAGAAAAAAATAATCCCCATTTTTACTGTCTTTACCATCTAAAATATTGCAATTATTTGGCTTATTAGCCAATAGATTTAAAAACCAGTAAGAAAAAGAAAATAATAGCATTTATACTTGACTTAAATAGCTTATTAAATAATGTACGAGAGTTTTCAAATTAATTATTCTTGCTCGTTCTTCATAGTTATAATCCGCATTAAATCGAAGCGTTCTAGTTTTCTTTTAATAATTTAGTTCATTTTACTTTCAGCCTCTGCAACTTGACTGCAGTATTACGCAGGTGTTAAGTTGCTGAGAGAAAAAAAAATACAGAAAAACGCAACAACGTATTTTTTATTAATTATAATTAACATGTATGTTTAATATGTAGTGGGTAGGTTTCATGTGATTTATCGTCATTAGCATTGTAAAAACCGTGAGAGGACTTGTATCCAATTCTATTGTTTTACGTCAGTTGTTTATACTGTTTGGATTTATTTTATTATAACAAGTGTGGCTTATCTAAGTTAAGTTATGAATATAATTCAAATATTTTTACTACATATATATATATCGTGAACATTTTTTAATTCCAGTTTTCAACTGAAAGACACGTTTTAAGGTCTCCTTAGTCCAAATAACTAAGTCCCACTTAAAGGTCTGTGCGTCCCTGTGTTTTTGTGTGTGTGTCAAGTCCAGCACGAAAACGAAAAGGTTTTCGAAACTGAAATTTCATATTTAAGACAACTATACGCCCGCAACTACAACTTTTTCACTAAAACCGGCTAAATGGAAGTGTTGCATTTTGCACCTTTTTACGATTTACTCAAAAACGGCCCTTTTGATTAAACTCACTATATCGAGTAAAATTTAATGGACTTTAATATGATATAAGTTTAATTCTGATTGAAATAGTCTGACAGTGCTTAAATGTGATAGGTGCCAAATCATGCAAATAGAAAAATCTGCAAAATCATATTCCCCATATATTATCATTTCACCGGTTTCTACTAGTAATTTTAAAAGTTTGTAAAGATACGGTTATATCATAAATAAAAAAAAAGTTAATCATTATACCCCTACTATCCGAAACTTTTACCGCCAGAAAAAAATAATTATGATGTTTTTGTTAGAAAAAAATAATCTTAATTTTTACTACCTTTACCATCTAAAATATTGCAATTTAATGGTCTTTAACATGATATAAGTTTAATTCTGATTGAAATAGTCTAACAGTGCTTAAATGTAATAGGTGCCAAATCATGCAAATAGAAAAATCTGCAAAATCATATTCCCCATATATTATCATTTCACCGGTTTCTACTAGTAATTTTAAAAGTTTGTAAAGATACTTATATATTGGGTTGATGCGAAATTAATGCAGGTTTCCTCTATTGCAATATCTTAATTCCAATTGTGTAAACAAAGCTAATCCTAACATTGATCATTATTATACCAAAACAAACCTTATCTAATACCCTCTCTTTCACCATGAATTTGTTTAGTAAAATCGTTTTGTTCAGTGTGTTCAAAGGTCTTGAATCGAAAATGTCAAAGTGCGATTTTCGTCAAATTTATTTTTACGAATTTAAATTAGGGCGCAGCGCTGCGCAAACGGCTCGTAATATTAATGAAGTGTGGGGTCAGGGGGCTATTAATGAGTGCACGGTGCAGCGTTGGTTCCAGAAGTTTCGTAGAGGAGATTTCGACCTCGAAGACAAGGAAGGTCGGGGCCGTCATCTTGCTCTGGACAACGACCAGCTGAGGTCAAAGCTTTCTCAATCGAGGTGAGACTATAACTGCTGACAAGTACTGTCAAGAAATTGACAGCATGAATCAAAAATTGCAACGTCTTTGCCCAGCATTGATGAATCGGAAGGGGCCGATCCTGCTCCACGATAACGCCAGACCACACGGTGCACAACCAACGCTTCGACGACTGCACGAGTTGGGCTACGAAGTTCTCCAACATCCGCCTTATTCACCTGACCTCTCTCCTACAGACTTCAACTTTTTCAGGCATCTGGACAACTTTTTGAGGGAGAAAAATTTTCAAAACCAGGACGACATTGAAAATTCTTTTCGTGATTTCATTGAATCCAGAGATTCGGATTTTTTTTCTGGTGGAATAAGAAAGCTTGTTGAACGTTGGCAAAAGTGCATTGATTCAGATGGAAATTATTTTGATTAAATATATATGGTTAAAGTAAAGATATGGCGTATTTACAATACCTACTAAAAACCTGCATTAATTTTGCATCAACCCAATACTTTAAGTAAGTATATTATATACTTTTGATTAAACTCACTCTATCGAGTAAAATGTAATGGACTTTAACATGATATAAGTTTAATTCTGATTGAAATAGTCTGACAGTGCTTAAAAGGCGAATTTATTTCCACTAAAGTACCTTTAAATATTGTGCATTCCAAAAGATTAGCCATATCATCTTATTAGCATTGATAAAGAACGGCTAAATATACAAATTGAACGAATTTTATGACCAACTAATGGATAAAAGAGAAAACTATTTTTTTTATTAATATCAGTAATGTAAACGTATAATATACTGTTGGAAAGAGAAATAATTTAGAAAAAATATTATCTTATACAAAGTTGTAAAATGAATGTAAAGTGACGAATAGGACATCAGTTTATTACTTATATATATAGTTATATTATTTAATATAAATTATATGTCCCCAACAAAAATGGATATACTTTTTATTTAAATTCTCTTAACATTATTTCTACTTTTAGTTTATTTAATAGTTCTTAAATTGATTTTAACAGCCGTGGTAAGTGAAGGTCGTGTTTTGCCAGCACCAGATTTTTAAAATTTCCTTCTTCATTCATTAGAAAGGTTATCCATGAATTATATTTTTTTCTAGAAAAATAATATTCAATAACTACATCAAGTCCGATTTCATGCAGGGATGTGACTGATTCATGGTTCAAGGAGGAATTTGTTATGAAACGAGAAAATGATTTAAGATTTAGTATTAAAAGGTAATATTAGATAAAAACCTATTCTGTAAAACAATGGAAATTATTTACGCTGTCAATGATGAGAGAGTAAATCTCCTTTGATCGACAAATGATTTTTTTTAAATTTTATCTGAGGGATTCAATTTTCGAAATGGTGATAAGATGTAAATGAGAAGTAGAGAAGCAATAATATAATTAAAATCATTAATATTTTTACTTTTTTATTTTATAACTATAATTTTTAATGAAATAACTGTATGTTAAAAGTCGAGTTTATAAAAAATAGTAAAGATTTACCGTACGATATAATACAACGGTGTTTCTTAATAGTTTCAACATGCATACAATAACAGGTACCGATAACTCATTGTAAATATAAATTTATAATATACAATTATTGTTCGGTATCTTAAACCTACAATTAAACGAAAACAAATAGATCATTCTATATTCATTGGCCGTTTATACCGATACAGGCATATTGGACACTGACCTGCGTAATACTGCAGGGAAGTTGCAGAGGTGTAAAGAAAAATGAGCTGAAATTTTAAAACAAAATTACCATGTTTAGCTGAAACGAGGAACAAAAAGGAAAAAAAAAAAAAATCTAAGAATGCGCATGAAAATGAGAAATCTGAGTATTTTCATCAATTTTTGAGCACTTATTAGAGGCTTATTGGTTCTAATTGCGACAGTTACTTTCTTTTATTGTATTATAGTTCGTTTTCTATTATTCTTACCATTTATTCACTATTTACAACCTCTATATTTAATATTCTCACAAGGAGATTAAGTTGATTCTAAAAAAAATTAATTAACTTGTACAAATCACAAACACACACCACACACACACACACACACACACACACACATATATATATAGATATATATATACATATACATGTTTGTGTGCTTTTATATACAAATAAATAGTTGTCGATTGATGGTTAGAAGACACACCTATCATCAATCGACTACCAGTTTATACTATCGTATGTGAAATATTTACTGATCTAGGATATTTCTTATTAATTTCAAGAAAATGCTTTGATGAAACCTATTATTTTTTTCCCTCCTTACGGGAAGGCAGTAATTGGATTTAATTTTCTTTTAAATTTATAATCATTCTGATATGTCTTGCAATCAATTATTAATATGTTTAATATCCATTCTAATTCAAGGTAAGAATGCTGAAGTGCCAGTATTAATATAATATATTCTATTATAAATTTTAAGACTTCACTTCAATTCTGAGAGCAAATCAATTTTTCTTTAGCAGGTTATAAATGAGAAGAACTGATTAGAGAATTTGTCATTTAGAACTCAATAGTGCCTTATTTATTTATTATTTTTAAATAGATAGAAAATTATAGATATTTCATAAATCAGGAAATGATAAATGGACCTTAAAATAATTGGCTCCGAAAGGAATCGTTAAATACTCAGCCCGCAATACCATAGAGGCATGCTTTCTTAGTTTCTATGGAAAAGCGAATATACTTAAGTGTTATTAAACGTTGTGAATTCTTTATACCATATTTACTGTGTTAAGTGCATGTGTCAATGTATTTATGTATGTGTGTGTGTATATGTATATATATATATATATATATATATATATATATATATATACATTTTATCTTCTTTATTGTTTAACACTCAAGTAACAAATAATACAATGGGGGTACTCACTACGTTTGCTGTAGCACAAATATGCTATAGCAACGTAGTGAGTACCCCTAATATTGCAAAAGCAAATAGTGCAAGAATTTTATATATATATATATTTATATATATATATATATATATATATTGTGTGTGTGTGTGTGTGTGTGTGTGTGTGTGTGCATGTATGTATGTTTGTAATTAGCAATGTATAGAGCCGCGAAGGATCTTGGGTGCTATTAGATAAAGAAGTGCTATTTGCTTGGTTGTAATTTGGTCAGCATTCACCGTTACTGTTCTAATCCGGCTAAGGCAGAGAGTATATTTGCCTTAGCCGGATTAAAACTTTTTTTTTTTTGTTAACATTATTGTAGTTAAAAAGTCGATATCGCCTCCTTATTTATTCTCCTTGATTCGAAGGGACTAATGTTTTAGAGAGAAAAAAAAAACTTTCAAACTTACCTTCGACAATCGTCTCTAAATAATACTTTTATTCATTAAAATAATAGAACTATTGTTATAGTACTACAAGGTCTGTAAAATAAGAATGAATTCTACCTTCCCTAATATATTGAATACTGCTTGAAATGTTAATACAACAAGAAATATATTCTTTTAAATTTTATAAAAAAAAAAAAAAAAGGAACAATAATCATGACAGAATATAAGATTTTTCAGTCAAATTCTAAATATTTATTTGTTAACTCCTTCCTATTTTAATTGTTTGTATTGGATGCATGCAATCGTTCCCCAAGTTATTGTTTAAAAAAACAGATTGAATATATTCTTGAAAACTAATTTCTTATTTGATACAGTATTGTATACTTAGTTGTCTCTTTAAATATTTCTATCGTTGTTTATGAGCTTTGAAAATTAGTTCTCTTATAGAATCGGAAGATTTATTTACCTACATATTTTTAGGAGCTAAACTATATATTATATTTTTAAAATTATATCAAAATGAAAAACATTTAATGTTTATAAATAATATTTCTCTAACTCTCACCCCCTCATCATAGAAGAATGAATATAATTATATTAAATGGTTGAGACGTTGAGCTGAAACCCTTTAAAAAGATGTCATGACAAAGATATATTATCTATGATGGAGGAGAGTGTCTATTACTATTCTATACTGGCCGGGACTGTGCACTAGCCTAGCCTAACTCACTAGAGATGTTCGGGTGGTTGGTACAAGGGAGGATGACGGCGTGTACTTCATCTCGTTGCCGCATTCCGACTGCAGCTCCTCCGGCCCCCACCACGCCACCTTCCGCTGTTCATCACCTCACCGTCCCTATAATAAAGTTTCTTAAAAAACAAAACAAAAAAAACCTTTGTTACTGGGATTATCGACTGCATATATCAACCATAAATAGTACTTTAATGAAAAATTCGGAGTTCATCTCAAAACTTTCACATACCTCTCCACTTATGAAATTAATTAATAATGTTCATATTAAAACAGCACATTTTTTCTTCTTTACATTGTCACATGTAGTAGTCAACGTTTCGAGGCTTTTTCCCCATTATCAAGACTAAAAAATTGTTTTAAGAACATTTTACTTTTAGTTACAATTTATTAATTTTTTTTTTTCATAATATATAATTAAATTCAAATTACCTTTTTTTTTATCTGTACATTCTAATTTTCTATAGCTTACAGCTGCATCAGCATTTAAGGTTAACTATTGGCTCACTGTTTTTTCTATTGTAAACTCTGTACTTTAATATTGTTACATTGATCTAATTCCTGAGGTGTGTATTCATTTTTATTTCGATGCTATTATTTATTTTGTTTTTCACTATTTTATTGTTCTATTTTTTCCTAAATTTTTATATTATTTATTATGTCCGTGTAATGAGTCCCTAGATTTTCGGTGTATGTTTTAAAATTAACTGTTTTATTGTTCTTTTTGGTTATGTATATTGCTTCTAATATTTTCTTATTTGTATTATTTTTGGATGAATGTAGTACTTTTATATTTTCAAAATTAAATTTATGTTGATATTTTGCGATATTTGTTGATAACGCTGTAGCACTTGAATTTTTTATACTTTTACAATTGGAAATGTTTTGTGATAATCTTCTAAATCTTCCTCAAGTAATATTGATCTAAAAAAATAAATGAATAATAATTTATTTATTCTGGGACATGTCCCTTTAGAATAATACAAAACACAGCAAATGTGGGATTTAGTGCCTTAGAGTATTAATTAAAAAAACAATTAAAGTACAGGCAGTCCTAGGGACTGCCGTTAGAAGTGAACACTTTTTTTTTTTTTTTTTTTTTTCGATTTGCACTGGAATTTCGTTGGAAAGAAGATTGATTGATTTTTATTGTCTTAGGGCCAGAGGCCCCTTCTTACAGACAACATTATAAATTTTAGGCATATTGCCATTTACAGTTGAATTAAATTACTTATCTAATACGTTTTACAATTTTTATAGTTAAATACATAACAGAAAAATTATTACATTTTTTCTTTTTCAAATTTTAGAAAAATATAATATATATTATAGACAATATGCTGAAGGAAGAAAAAAAAAGAAAAGGAATGATGATGATAATAAAGGATAATGAAAAGGTATGATGATAATGAAATAGTAGAAGGAATATTAAGGAATAAGGAAAGGGAATAACAAGAAGGCATGCCCTGCGAAAGGAGAATGTGAACCTGATTTCGAATTGGAAACATGTTAAGCTCTCTCGCTGCTGCGGCGCGGAAAGCGTTCTCAAGGCCTCGGTTCTGCAAGGCAATTGGAAGAGTACATTTGTAAAAGTAGATTATCTTGCGAATGCATGTTTTGTTATTATTGTTTCAACACCAACACTTTGTAGAGATATATCATCTTGAATTATGCCATCGTAATCTGAATATGACTGTACGCTGTATGATTTGGCGGTATACATAGCACAATCTTTTTTTTTTATCGACCTCTGATTTGTATCTCGGAAATTCGGACATTTAGGAATATGCTTAATAACTGTTTCAAAAGATTGATCTATCTGTGAAAGAATTAAATTAATCGCTCTTTTTTTTTTTTGTCTTGACTTTTTGATGACTCTTAATTTTCTCTTCATCTAATTAATCGCTCTTTTTTTTTTTTGTCTTGACTTTTTGATGACTCTTTATCTTGAATTTCGGTATTATTCTCTATTAGAAGATTGATTTATCTATGAAAAATTAAAATGGATGATTTTTTTTTCTTTTATGCATACCGCCGTTTTTTTCGTTATTGTTTTTTTTTTTTTGTTTCTATATGACGCTTAATTTTCTCTACTCTTCAACCGTTATGTTAGTTTGTTTGTTTATTAAACTATTGCATATTTTTTCTTCTTATCTAGGGATAATATATAGGATCGCTTAAACCTTTTTTATTTTTCTCCTTTGAATTGCAAATATAACAGGATTTTGGACTCAAAGCAGGGGATCTTTCTCCTTTATTTCTTATATATAATTTAATAGAAAATGGAGATATTTAAAAATAAACAGACCACTAGTAACGTTGTTGGTAACGTCACGATGCTTACGAAATTGAAGTTATACTCCCCGCCAAAAAGCGCAAAACGCCCCTAAAGAATTTAAAAAATATAATGAATAGTATTCAGTTTAAAATATAAATAGATAATAACTGAGATAAATAAATAAAATTATTATTTTAAAAGTATTCGGTAAAAAAAAAATATATATATACACACACACACATATATATATATATATATATATATATATATATATATATATATATATATATATATATATTGTTTGATCAGTTCTCGACTGTTGATAATTTAAGTTTTGGTTGTTCTCAGGTTTCAGTCAATGAATAAGCAATTTTATCTATGCGACGTTTCGAGAACTTATTGTTCTCATAATCATGCCTTAACAATGGAAAAACAAAAAAAACAGAACATTAATATTATTATACAATAATTAATATATGATGTTATTGTTAGAGATATAGAAAAGAATACATTGAACAATGAATACTCATACAGTAGATACATAGATATTTTAAATTAGGATTTACATTAAAGATATTATTATAAAATTATTTACAATTTTGGACAAAATAGTGTCTTAATTAGACATGTGTAGTCTACAAACTTTGAAAGAACACTGAAAAAATAAAAAAGTAATAGTTCAAGTATGGAAGATTTTCCAGGAATTTATGATGACATCAGGAGTCTGGGTAAGTAACGACACAATGAGAACAGCACAAAAATATATTACACTATCCCACACGTACCCACACTTTCCGAAAAACTTGCAAAAGCACTTAAAATTAACAGAAATAATAGTGATTCTGCTATTACTTACAAAAATATAAATAATTTATCAAAATTATTTACAAAAACTAAAAATTTAGACAAATGTAGTATAAGAAACACCTTGTGAAGACAAATGCGGAAAGTCTTATTTTGGAACATCTGAACAATATTTAAAAAGAAGAGTATACCAACACAAATATAGCTGCACTTCAGTTAAAAAACCCAAATGAATCTGACCAAACTGCCCTCTCTACTCATTTCAGATCGATCGATGCTATTGGTCTCTTATGAAAATATTTCAGAACCGGAATATATCCAGAGCACTCAAAATAAGATTATATCATACGGTTCTTAGGCAGTGGTTATGTATGGCTGCGAGTCCTGGACACTAATGGCAACAATGATAGGCCATTAAACATGTGGAAAAGAAAAATGCTGAGAAAAATCTTTAGTCCTACAAAAGAAGGAGATAAATGGCGAATGAAGCTGGAAATCTGGGACATATACAGTGAATGGAAATGGGATACTCCAAAAATGATGATAGAGGGACACCCTGGTGGAAGAAGGCTCGGGGGGAGACCTAGACTTCGTTGGCAACAGGGTGTAGAGGAGGACCTTCGGTCGTTGGGTGTCAGCGGATGTAGAAGGGTAGCCGAAGACAGGTGAGAGTGGAGGAGGATCGCTAAATAAAAAAACTTATATATTTTTTCTTTATTCTTAGGGGTCAAAATTTCCCAGAATAGTAAAAATTCTTTTTATTTCATTTCATAAATCTCGTGGAAAATATCTTCTTTCTTGATGGTTCCTGTAGAGACCTTTCTAGTCAACTATATTTAAGGCCTAAGGTTTGCAAGGCGACCGACCACCTCTTTAGGGAAGCGGGTTCAACTCCTAATCCCTTCCATTTCTCTCTCTAAGCTTTCTTATCTATCACAAGCCTCCACTATTCCAGGACCGTTGGCTTTCAGAAAAACTTTAACGAACTATATTCCTTCTTTCAGTCTTCAGAGGCTTCTTTTTTAACATCTTTTGTCACAGCTCTTTTGCCTGTAAATTATACAGTCTACATCCCAATATATGAAGCAAAATAATTATAAAATACGTGCAAAGCAAGTCTTCTAGTCTTTCCTAATTTTCTTGTCCGATCTATGTCTGAAGTTCAATCAAACATTTCACTCGTAGGCTAAGCCCTCTAAATCATTCCTTTTGATCTGAATTAAAAATATTCTTTAACATCCAATTCAATGATTAATATGATCTTAATTTTAACATTTTGCTTGCTATTCACCTCCTCAGTTAAGAAGGGTAAAATTAGCTAAATATTAGGTTACGATACACACGCATAAAATCAATATTCTTACTCTTAGTTTTTAAGAAAAAGAATATGATTCATATTATATAACCTTTAAGGCTTTCGTTACTATCTTCTCAGCTGTTTTTGAAATTTCGATTCTCTCTTCAGTTACTTGCCCTACTGTCTTGTTACTTAAATATAGTTCAAAAATAAATAAAATTCTTACTTATCACACTAAAGAGGCTGCACACAGTGGTTTCAAAAAAACTGTTCCGGAACATAACTCCGTCCTTGTTGTTTTATTTTTTTTTTTTATCAGTCATGTTAACGTGATTTCTCTCGTAGTAAATTCGCATTAAATGATACGATTAGCAATTTTTTAGCTCATTTTAAGCCATTTTAATTTCGGAAAAGATTCTATGATACTAATTATTCTTATGTATCTATATTTTCTGTTTCCTTTTGATTTATTTATACTTTTAGAAAATATCACGACTTAGTTAATTTTTAGGAATTTGTAAAAAATTCATAATAAATATAATTTATTTATCTATCACGATATATAGATTGATATATCAGCATATCTGCATTGAGAATGATCTATTTTTGGGAAACTCCTTCTTCCCCATAAGAGGGTACATAAAATTACCTTTTCTGCTGCCGAGAGAGGTGCCAATAGTGTCATAGACTACTTTATCTATAGTCGTGACATCAGGAGGTACTTCACGGATGTGAAGGTGATTAGAGGGGCTGAAATAGGAAGTGACCATATGCTTTTAGTGGCTGATACCCGGGTACTGAGGGAACGCAAAGTGAAGCCAAAATCATATGAAAGGACTGAAGTGAAGAAGCTGCAGGACCCTCAGAAGGGAGAAGAGTACAGGCAAGAATTAAGGAAAAGGATTCAAGAATTGAACGCGGATGCTACTCTAGATAACTTGTGGAGTTACATAAAGAATAGTATACTGCAGTCAGCATCTCTAGTGTGCGGAGTAAAACGAATATCCACAAAGGGCAAGCGAACTTCTTGGCGGACTGAAGAAATTAGGGCACAGGTCAAAGAAAAGAAGATTGATTAAAGGAAACTCTGCAAACCCGTCAGTTGAAGTGGTTCGGCCACGTCATTAGAATGGAGGAACACAGAGACCCCCTAAAAAACATGGATTATGTGCCAGATGGGAGAAGGCCTCGGGGGCGACCAAGGATGTCCTACCTGGAGTATGTCGACAAACTTTGCAGAGGGAGAGGGAAGGATCTTCGTCAGGCCAGGAACCCAGCTGGGGATAGAGAGGATTGGATCCGGTGATTAAACGCTCTACACTGTACGGCACTATAGGGAGAAGCCAAAGAAGAAGAAAAAGTTATATAGATAACATAATGAACGAAGGATTAATTTAAAATTTCAGTTTTGTATCTAGTTTTTACAGACAAAATTTCATAACCCTTCATAGATTTCTAGCCTTTCGATAAAGCATAAGGGCGCGTTTATACTGCACGCGTTTTGGAGGCTGAAGCGGTAGCGGGTTCCTAGATTTATGCAGAAACTTCTAACACTTCAGCCCCTAATAAATCGCGTGCAGTATGAACACGCCCTATGCGTTTTGTCGGCTGAAGCTGCAAACGGGTTTCTAGAATAACCTTGAATTCAGCCTCGGGCAGATTTCTTAGGAACCAGCTTACCGCTTTAGCTGCCCAAAACTCGTGCATTAAACAGGCCCTAAGGGCGCGTTTTTACTGCTGCAGTTTTGGGAGCTGGAGCGGTAGCCTCAGTCCCCAAAATGCGTGCAGTATAAATGCGCCCTAATGCACAATTAGTTAGCTATAGGCATTTTACTTTCACTTACCTATATATGAAATATATAGTAAGAGAAAATATTGCGATCGTGAAAATTTTCGAATTCCAGTTTTCAAGGGAAATGCACGTTTTTGGGTCCCCTGAGTACAAATAACCAAGTCCCGCAAAAAGGTCTGTGTGTTCGTGTGTGTGTGGTAACTCTAGCGCAAAAACGAAAATTCGTGCGGAACTGAAATTTCATATTTAAGACTACTATACGCCCGAGATGTTACAGCAACTTTTTCACTGAAATCGGCTGACCGGAAGTCCTACTTTATCCAATGCATTTAGCACCTTTTTAAGATTTTCTCAAAAACGACTCCAACGATTTTGATTAAACTCGCTATATTGATGTAAAATTTAATGGGCTTAAATAGCATGTAGGTTTCATTTTGATTGAAATAGTCTGACGGAGCTTAAATGCAGATATTTTAAATTTTCTTTCTCTAAAGTACCTTTAATTTTGTATATTCTATAAAAATAAGCATATCATCTTATTACCATTGATAAAAAAACAGGTAAATAAATAAGTTGAACGAATTCTATATCCAACTAAAGGAGAAAACTTAAAAAATATTTTTTTAATGCAATTGTTTCACCGCTTGGTCACTAGATTGCGTTGTCATACGCTCCAAGTAGTTTTAACACGGATTGATGAGAAAAAAAAACTTATTGAATCTCATAGATAATATTATAACATATTATTTAATAAAACACATCTTTCTATAAAAATCAAATGTAAATGATCCTTTAACAATTTATTTTCGTTTCTAAATTTATTTAAAAAATCTTAAATTGATATTTATAACAGAGGTAAGTGAAAGTAGTGTGTTGCGCGCACCAGATTTTTTTCCAATGGAAAGACGAAAAACCTTGCTAAAAGAAATTGTTTTAATGTCTAACATAATGCTTGTAGATGAAAAACCATAACTGTCTTCAAAAAAAAATTTCTCATTTAACAAATAATCTTGGCATCTGAAAATTTGTATGTATATTTTAAAAAATGACCGTCATAATGGAATTTAACCTCCAATTAATTAATAACATCTCATTTCTGGTTTTTCCATTGAAAAGATCTGGATAGCCAACAGTACAGTTTTGAAATGTTATCTTTAAAACTAGAAACCAAACTAAAACTAAGGAGCTCTGAAAAAGTGGGTTTCGAACCACTGTGTGACAGCATGTATGTCCAGTGAAAAATTGGTTACATTGGTATCACGTTCTAACCAGAAAATGACTATGAAGACAGCAATGTTTAATAATTTATTGAAGATAAATTAACTGATGGATATTCTTACAATTAACTTTACCATTTAATTTTTAAACAGGTGAAGTAATTATAAATTTATGAAAAGTTGTTAACAAGGCAAAGTGAATCTTTACCGTGCTGAAGGAATATTCTTAGGATAACTGCTGCCGTGACTAAAAGCTGTTAGTTCTCGTTATTGCCCCGTGGTTTTACTCTAGTGCATAATATTTTTTTATTTTTTTAAATTAACATTGAGCAGGACCGGAAGATAATCAATCTCACCTAAACGAACCGTAATTGATCTATTTTATTCGAAATATCATATATTGGGTTGATGCAAAATTAATGCAGGTTTTTAGTAGGTATTGTAAATACGCCATATCTTTACTTTAACCATATATATTTAATCAAAATAATTTCCATCTGAATCAATGTACTTTTGCCAACGTTCAACAAGCTTTCTTATTCCACCAGAAAAAAAATCCGAATCCCTGGACTCAATGAAATCACGAAAAGAATTTTCAATGTCGTCCTGGTTTTGAAAATTTTTCTCCCTCAAAAAGTTGTCCAGATGCCTGAAAAAGTGGAAGTCTGTAGGAGAGAGGTCAGGTGAATAAGGCGGATGTTGGAGAACTTCGTAGCCCAACTCGTGCAGTCGTCGAAGCGTTGGTTGTGCAACGTGTGGTCTGGCGTTATCGTGGAGCATGATCGGTCCCTTCCGATTCATCAATGCTGGGCAAAGACGTTGCAATTTTTGATTCATGCTGTCAATTTCTCGACAGTACTTGTCAGCAGTAATAGTCTCACCTCGATTGAGAAAGCTGTAGTGAATAACACCAGCATTATACCACCAAACTGTGACCATAACCTTTTTTGGGTGCAGGTTGGGCTTCGGAAAAGGTTTTGGTTGTTCATCTTTGCCCAGCCATTGGCTAGAACGCCTTCTGTTGTCGTATAAGATCCATTTTTCATCGCACGTCACAATGCGATCGAGAAATGGATCATTTTTATTGCGTGTCACAAGCATGGAGCATATTTCAAAGCGGCGATTTTTTTGGTGGTCGTTTAATTGGTGTGGCACCCACTTGGCCAACTTTTTTACCTTACCAATTGCTTCCAAGTGGCGTACAACTGTGGATTGGTTCACACCGAGTTCCGCCGCCATTTCTCGTGTGGTTTTGGTTGGGTCTTCTTCCACTTTTGACCTCAGCTGGTCGTTGTCCAGAGCAAGATGACGGCCCTGACCTTCCTTGTCTTCGAGGTCGAAATCTCCCCTGCGAAACTTCTGGAACCAACGCTGCACCGTGCACTCATTAATAGCCCCCTGACCCCACACTTCATTAATATTACGAGCCGTTTGCGCAGCGCTGCGCCCTAATTTAAATTCGTAAAAATAAATTTGACGAAAATCGCACTTTGACATTTTCGATTCAAGACCTTTGAACACACTGAACAAAATGATTTTACTAAACAAATTCATGGTGAAAGAGAGGGTATTAGATAAGGTTTGTTTTGGTATAATAATGATCAATGTTAGGATTAGCTTTGTTTACACAATTGGAATTAAGATATTGCAATAGAGGAAACCTGCATTAATTTCGCATCAGCCCGATATGTATGCTATTTATTTCTTGACGTTATGGTATATCATTTTAAAAAAAAAAAAAAATTACCCTCCTTCAAAATTTGAGGGTTTACGTTTCAAGATGCACATGTACAAAAATTGAATATAATAGTGTTTTTTTTTTAACGGGGAGTGGGTAGAGCGCTAGTCTGCTGTGCTGCGGGTCCTGTGTTCAAATCCCGGCTGTGGCGGAATATTATTTATTCTATTATTTCAGGCGGGGTTCGATCTTGGGGTATGGAGACCCTCCTAGGGCACACCCAGCCTCTATAAAAGTGGGTGCCCAAAAATGGGGAAAAACCTAGAGGCTGAGCGTGATCTCGGCCGAATCACCTCATTGCACGGCCGTTGGCCTAGAAACAGTACGAATCTCTACATGTACTGAACCCAAAACTCTTCATGAGTTGTAGTGGTACAGGTTTTTTAATTTTATTTATTATTTTTTTTAACGAAAAAACACCTTTCGCAAATTATTAGCCTCCTAATCCTTATGGGAGGAAAGTTATGTAGGGGAAAAAAAAATTGTTTTCTCCTGAACAGCTCAACCGATTTTCACGAAAAAAAAAATATATGTTAGAGATTTTATTAATAATAATAGGCTTACAGAACCCGAAGGTTCGACGCCGATATCACCAAATTCCGCCCACACAGACTCGTCCAATGTTCACCGTTCAAGCCTAAGCCATATATCCGAGATCAGCCTTTACGCTATCTTCCCATCAACGCTTCGGGCTACCTTTCGGACGCCTACCAGTCGGATCAGCGAATACCAACTTTCTCGGAATCCGTTCCTCAGCGAGCCCAACAACTTTATTTGCCCATTTGAGTCTCCGCGACGCTATCAACTCATTTATTTTCACAGGATACAAGTTCCGCGATCCCGCGTTGTGCAACCTTCTAAACTCCCCAGTGGCCTCATCTCTCTTCGGACCAAATATTTTACGCAGTACCTTATTTTCGATAACCTTAAACCGCTGTTCATCCTTCAAAGTAAGCGGCTACGTTTCACTTCCATCAAGAACCGTCGGAAGAATAATAGTTTTATAAATTCTAACCCTTAAGTTTTTAGACAGAAACCGCGAGCCAAGTAATTTAGCAACTGAATAATAACACGCATTTCTCACCTTTAACCGGAACTTTATTTCTCTCTGGATATTATTTTTTCTTGTTATCGTTGAACCTAAATACTTGAATTTCTCTACGTGTTCAAAAGTATGCCCTGAAATATTAATATAATCAAGATCGCCAACATTTCTGCTACTAATCATATATTTCGTCTTATCGGTATATAATTCGAAATCTATTTGTTTACCGCTTTTTATTAGCACACTTGTATTTAGTTGTATGGTTTCCGTGTCTTCACCTAGCAATACCAAATCATCGGCGTACCCCAAAACCGGAATCTTGTCATCCATATTTAGACCTTTCTCGGTACACATCACCTTTTCTATGACATTCTAAAGCTATATTAAATAAAACAGGTGAAAGGGAGTCACCCTGTTTCAAACCCGATCGCACCTCAAATCTCTCGGAGTAATATTGACCGATTTTCACTTTATGGTATGTTTCCAACAAACACTTCTCTACTTGGCTTACTAACTTTCTGGGAGTTTAAGATTTTTAAAAAAAATATTTTTTTTTTCACGAAAATTGGAGTAAAAATGTCAACGAATCAACCTACTTTCAGGGGGGAAAAAAATATATGTTAACGCTTTTCTAAAAACATTTTTTAAATTTACTTTTAACGAAAGTGTTAGTAAAATTTTTTTAATTTTTCAAAAAAAAATTATGCTATGTTTATGTTATGTCCTGCACAATATATATATATATATATATATATATATATAATATATTATTTTTTTTTTTTTTTTTTTTTTTTTTTTCAAGTTTATCTCAAATATTCCGGAAGGTGAAAAATAAAAAATAACCTATTGTCAGCTATCTCACCAGCCTTGCTGTGAGTGGTAATCAGCCACACCTGAAGAGTAGGGATATAGTCATAGGATAGTTCATAGTTCAAATTCATTAGATATTACTTACACATTATGCACCTACATATTACGCATTATACCTATTATTATAAATATCTTCTATTGGATATAATTTTTTGTTTTTACTTGTATAACAACATAACATAACAAAGCTATATTTATATAAAACATAAACTACAAAGATTTATTTATAGATTCATTTTTGTATCATTACGATAAATGTGTAAAAATAGTTAAAAAGTTAACTTAAAAATATATGATGTCAGACTTGTGTGGAATGCTCTTGGAATAAATAAATAGAACTACCACTATTTTTTGCAACTTCGGAAGTTTAAAGAGATAAATGATATTTTATAAACAAATAATTTTTAATGTCATAAAAAATGGAATTGTTCCAGTGGTAGACGAAGATATTGGATTTGTATATATATATATATATATAAATATAAATATATGTAGTACATTTACGTTTCACATAAGTGATCTAATAATTGTTGTTGAAAATTTGATCTCTTCATGAGCCCAGGGCATACTACTGTTGTTCTTAATGGACTTGGTCTCACAATAAAAGGGCCTAGCGGAATAATCGTGTATACATAATAATAGTTATAATACAAGTGATCTGGGGATATAGTTGTTAAATTTGAGTAAGAAGTTTCTACCTCATATTTGCTTCTTATTAAGTTTTAGGTTAGATCTCTTCATTTTTTCATACCTCTAGCATTTTTTTGGTGAATCGATTGTTACTAATGTGTTTAAGTACCAATGGTTTGATCATCTTGAAAAAAAAAAATCATACATTTTGGGTTCACTCATCGATGTTTGATGATTAAAAAAATATTTTTAAGCAAGGTTTGTAAATGGACTCAATTTCATTTTAGTAAGTTTTATTGTTTGCAGAAGTTTGTGATTGTATAAAGTTTGAAAACATTGAATTTAATAGGACCTTAAAATGAACTATTCCATAGATTCTGGCCATTGTTATGTTTATGTATTATACGTTGAAAAGATTACTAAATCATACCGAACAATATTAAATTTTAAATGAGCAATAAGGAATAATTTCTGGCTCATATTTTTGTGCTTAGCAATGCAGGATTACACCTATTTTATATTTTATATATATATATATATATATATATATATATATATATGTGTGTGTGTGTGTTTGTATGTTATATATGTATATGTACATACATATACATATACAGTATCACTGGATAGTAATATACCTTTTAGAAATAGGCATCTCTTAATTTTTTTTTTCTTCTTACTTTCCCTACAAAGTATCTTTTTTTTTTTTTTTTTTTTACCAAACAAACAGTCATCACTTGTCTTGGATTTGGAATTTTTACAAATGTTCATGTATTACTTTGAAAAGATGTTGTACAACATTGAGTTTCTTTAACATTGCCGTTGATATAATTGCTATTTAAAGGAGGTTGGAAGAATTATTTTGTATTGTTCTGATTGTGTTGTATTGTCCCTGACAAAAAGTAAAGAGACATGTTATGTTGCTCAGATTTCAACACTAGTTTTAGGCTTTGTTTCAGCAAGCTTGACAAGTGGTCTGAAGACAGTTTTTATTTTATTTAATATAAAATATTTATTTAATCATTAACATAATTACATTGTTAATATTAGACATGAACGCCTTCAGTTTGTGATTATAGGTTTCACATATTATGTTCTTTGATAAACAATGTCAGTTTTAATTAAATTATTCAGTAATATAATAACTATGAAATGATAGACATTGATAAAATGGAAGAAGAGAAAATATGAGTTGGGAAAAGATGTCAGGAGAATGAAAATAATTAAACATTTGCTGATACATCAATATTTATTACATGATTTCCCACCATAAGAGAAAGAATATATTTTAGATGAAATACAGACAAAATTACATTTGATTGATATATAGAGGGAACATAGTAGGCATAAAGGTAACATTACACCACCTGTTCACTGGAAGATTTTCCTCTTTGCCAAGTGGTGGGGTCTTGCCCTGATAACTACCATACACTTTCGCTCTTTTTTTTTTCTTTTTTTCCTTTTGAAAAGTTATTGATGTATACATGATGCTAAAATAAATGCAGTACATACAGTATAACATGGGATTTTATTAAAAATCCTTATAGTAAACTGCTTTCTCCATAAGCTCAAAATATAACATTACTTCAGTCAATAAGCATTACCTTATTCAGAAAAAGTTTGAAGTCCAAAGCTTTCTGATATAGAAGAAACTTATATTATAAGGTAATGCAATGCTTGCAGAGATTAAACAGCTACCAAATAATTTTCAAAAGGAATGGCTATAATGTTTTGATTTAATATTTTCTTAATCTTATAAAACTAATTACAAACAAATAATTTCATATCACATAGGAATAATAAATTCATTACCCTCAAAGTTCTTAACATCAAATAACTTGAATTTCGATACATTAATAATTATTAATAATCATTAATCATTCTCAAACTTAACAATTGGTTTAGTTAAAATTATAAAATGGTATATAACAATTACTGTTATCCTAATCAGTCTGTTGAAATTTTTCTATACCTATATTAAAAATATAATACATTTTTACAAAAATATAAACTTTAGTTGGCTGAAAAACTATGTATAACACTGAAGTTCAACTTCGCACCGAAATCATTTGGTAGCTGTTGATATCAGAACATTAAGAAACAGAAAACCGTAATATAAAATAAAATATATTTTATTCTCATATTCTTCATATAAGGCATTTTCTTTAAACATTAATGGATAAAGTAGCATTCAAATTGAAATCAAAGTGATACATGGATTTTTTTTGCATACATATATGCATGTATGTATTTTGTGACATGTATGCATTTAGCAAACATTTAATTAAACATATTTTAATCGAAAATGTTTTTAACTCTGTAATTCAGTAAAATAACATATACCATGTACTTCAGAATAAATAGTGTTAAGTTTGCCTTAATCACACATTCAATTGATGGATATTTTTCTTTTTGAATAATTCGTTTATAAATAACTAGAATATTTTATTTCATTTTTTTTATTATTTACTTTTTTTTATCAATTTTACTAATCTTATCTTACCATTAAAAATCTGAATTTGTAAATTAAAAAAAAAGAAAAGAAAAAGAAGAAATCCTTTTTTATAAAGGAACACAAACTTTGCCTGCTACCCCACCCCCTACTTTAATTACTTAAAGATACACATTTATGAACAACAATATATCCAAATATAACATCAAAAGCAAGTAGGGAAGGAATGCAATTTTATGGATGGCATATATACAAGATACTTACTAATAGTTTCTATTAAGATAATATCTGCATCTGATAATTTAAATAGTTAATCAGGGGGAACCTACATTTACACCCAGATAAAATATAAACAATACTCATCAACCACACATAACCTTTAAGCTTTTAACCTCCAAAATACTTTCAAAAATTTTTAACACCCAAAACTTTCTGAATCAAGATGGTCCTCACCAGCGGTATCTCAAAAGAGATAATTTAAAATATTTAATTTAAATGTTTATCTTAACTGCGGTCCCATTAATAAAACAATATGATTCTTAACTTTAATAGGCAACTCCTCCAGAGCTTGGATAATGTAATTATTTAGTTAATTGTAATAATTATCTAATATTTTGGTAATAGTCATGGTCCACGATTATTAAATTATAAAATATACCATTTTTTATATTGGGTCCCGCTTTACTATTGAATAATGTGAGGAGGGGTCTAATACCTTTCCTAATCATAGATTAATAAGTATTTTGTGGTTTTCAAAATTCATGTATGTTTTTTACACATCTTTTTTGTCATATCATTAATTTTGTCTAAGTTGTAATTATTATTTTGGATAAATATAACTGATATGGAAACTAATATTTCTTTTTAGTAATCTTTTAACTTTACCAAAAAGTAATAAAGTTTTCACTTTGCCATATTTCTATGGCTTTTCCTTAATAATTCCCTATATTTAATTTCATTTAAGTTTTGCATGAAACCGAATATAATTTAACTATATAATAATAGTTGCAATTTTTTTTTTTTTTATATACCAATTCTAAAAAGTTTTATTATTATTTCACTTTACATTACATCCTATTCTCAAACATTTTAGTAACATGTTATTTGGGCAGAGTCAAGAATAATGAGATTTTAAACCCATTAAGATTTTTTTTTCATTGTTTGATTAAATTCAAGATTATTTCAAAACTAATGTTATTTTTGAGATTTATTCTGATGAATAATTAAAGACCGCCTCCTCTCAAAGCAAGGAAGAAAAGTTTCACAAGTGGAGGGTGAAAAGCTGTGATTCAGGTTCTCCAGTGAGAAAGTTATCACTTTCCTCACAATCCTAACCCAGCTGAATTAGCACCGATAACATCCAACTTGAACGAACATATATTTATCAGGATTTGGGTAAATTCTACAAGATTAATGGTAATTTGAATTATGCCTGCCATTTTATAAACGTACCTCAACAATAGGCAAGGTGTGAACTAGCAGCAGCTAAATTATTACTGTTATGTTATAATAATTCAGGACTATTTAAAGGATTTAAGTTCAAAACAATCTGATGTCTAGAATGTTATGTAAATATTAAAATATTCAAAATTTTATAGTAATAAATATGTATATTACAAAACAATCATCCTTTTTTTGGTGATATTAGTTTTATATTAATAATAATAGTAAATTCAATATATGGACTAGTTTTTAAACATTGATTATTTTATGTTCAAAAGTGACCGTCAAAAGTTTTGTAATATTAGGTTATTTTACTAACGGACAATACTTTTTATCCCTTCTTCAATTTAAATATATCTGTCCACATCATAGTGAAATAATGTAAAATTATAAACTGTTAAATGCATTGAAGAAAATAATAGCCGCTGCAGATTGTTCCGTCCTTCCTTCAACTCAAAATATAATGATAATAAATATAACAAAACTGAGTTTAAATATTTTGTATGTTTATAAATCATTGATAATTATTTTAAATGAATTATTATAACATTTAAACAGATTCATAGAAGAATTAGATTCACTTCACCTTTTCTCCCTAAATTTGTATATATATATTTTAACCTTGAGAAATCTAATTGATAGGAATATATGTGCCCAGTGATTTTAATGTTTTATCGTAATTTTAAAATCTAACAGCCCAATATAAATAGTTCAATGTTTGACAATGTACATTATTTATGATAATACTTATACAAACCAATCCTCTTATTTAAATAATAAATTATTTCACTGTCAAAGTTTTCAAATTGTTATTCTTTTAAATACTGAATATTGTACTAACCAATCAAAATTACATTTATTGTTTAGAAACATTTATCTTAACCCCTTTAAACCTAAAGGGCTTTAATTAAGAACATAAAATTCCTGTTTGTTGCTCATAAATTGGGATAGGGTGAATTTTTGAAAAAAAAATCTAATCAAGCAATATTTTTTGCATGCTGGACATTAATGTGGTGACACATCTAAAATAGCTACTTCTAAACACAGATATTAATTGAAGAGCCACTTTATTATTCTAATAAAATGTAGATAATAATATTTTTACCTAGGTGTTAAGCTACTGTGTGTTGCATATTTTTTCATAATTTTCTTTTATTAAGAATTATTCAAAACAATTTATAAAAATATTGTCAATTAAACCTAGATTTGAACCTTGCCAAGGAATTAATTTTATAATTGTTAATATGCTTACTCATTTTGTCAGTAATTTAATCTGTTGACTGTAGTACTAAGTTAAATTTTTCTAAGCTAATACACATTATTCCTCATAACTTATGTTATGTTATGTTTTGGGAGGAATGTGTCTACCAATGATGGCCTTAATCATTATGAAGGCCTTCAATGATTGACCTTAGAACATTCAATAAGGAGACCTTTGCCTCATTACAAAGATATAAATAAAACATCTTAATCTTAGCATATTTTTGTTCATTTTCTTAAAAATATATTTTTTAAGAAGAAAAGCATGCTTACATTTAATAATCAAATGCCCCACTTATGTCTTAAAATTTAAATATAAGAGATAAATGTCGACCAAGCTAAAAAGAAAAAATTATATCAGCAGTTGCCTACCCAATATCACTAAAATATTATTTAAATAAGTATGTTTAGATTTTTAAATCTTTGTAATTATAAACTATATTTATATTGTTAATAAGTCACTATTGTTCTATAAACACAAACATGATTGATGGTAATAGAAGAAAAAAAATTAATCATGGTTTGCATATAATTTAAATTTTTGGTGATTATTCTAAATTTATTAAATATTTAATATTTTTTATTCTCTATCATTATTGTAATTCTAAATTTCAATTCTCAATCAGTATTAATTTAAAACAATTTTGAAACTTTTAGAAAATGACTCCTATGGATTGTAAAATTTAATTTTTATTACAAATAACAAAAAAATATTTGAGTATTATGCTTATTTAATTATTTGAACAATTACAATTTTTGTTAATGTTATATTATTAAAATTAAAGAAGTTAGTATTTAAATACTTGGTAAACCATTCACTGGTGGCAATTGCTCATGACATAAACTTTCTATTTAACCTAAAACTTTAATTATTATTTTACACAAAATAGAGGAGCACATATTAATATGTTTTAATATCCCAAGCCATCAACACTATTCTTCAAGAGCTTAAGAACTTTTTAAAAGCACATATTATTGTAGGTATTAAATAGTTAGATTAAAAATTATATTCTAGGTTATAATCTTATATTCTAGGTGTGCTCCACAAAGACCTATCCTTCGACTACCTTAGGAAGGCTCTTCAGCCTAAGTGAAGCTTATGAATTTGATGTCCTGTGTCTTTTATATTTTTCTTTACATTAAATTTATAAACTTATATAATTTTTAACTTATTTTATCGACACACATTCCACTATTTAACATTAGTAAAAGGGGTTAAGGAGGATAATTAAAAAGTCTAGTGAAAAAAATTTGATATTGTCATCAATAATTCTCCATGATCTATATTTCTATCCAGATAATCCCTGAAGGGTGTTTTACTTAGTATTTGATAACCGTATTCAATTTCTGACCAATTGTAAGGTAAGATGATACAACTTAAACTCATTTAAGATCGTGGTTCCTACTTATAGAGGGTGGGTGGGTCCCAGATTTTCTGGCTGGATTTAATTCACCACTGATCAGACAGAAAAAACAAATATTCTGCCACAGTTAGGCTAAAATGTTTGAAGTTCTGGGCTTAGCCTAGTATATTACACCTGCTTCTCATAAAATAGTTGGCTTGATGACAAATATCGTACAACCTCATGTTTCCCTCTTTTCTTACTAGAATTATGAAGAAAGATGAGTCATTTGAAAGATTTATATAACCACAATAATTCAGTTGATAAAATTGAAAGATATCTATTGATTCTAACTTATTCATTAGTATCGGATAATTATAAAAAAATGTTAAATAATTTTATGTTTAAGGTATTAAATACTCAAAACTAACTTATTCATTTAAGATTTGTCACAACTTGTGGTTCTAGGGATTTGCCTTTAAAATGAAATTGGTAAAGACCTAAAGTTAAAAAGATATGAGGTTAATAGTAATACTATTTTATTAATTTTAAATACATTCATATTCATTAAATATTATTTAATATGTACATTACTTCACTAAATATTTTAGGTACATTTGTGCTATTATTAAATTATAAATAGATATAGGCATTGATTAATACACATTTTGAATGGTAGAAATATGCTTGGTTTCATCACTAATTACGTGATTACCAAATAATAAAATTAACTTACAATATATACTACAAAGTCATAAATAATATAATTAATATATATCATATCATTATAATGTCCTCACATGATTTATAACTCTTATGATATATATCAAATTATAAATGATCAAGAATGAAAATCACTTATCGGGATAGATCTATGGTTCGTCTCGAAATAGATTTAAAATTAATCTTCTAGACTTTTAAGTCACAGAATTACCAAGATAAACCATTCTTAGTGAATTGTGAAAAAATGAAGAGTCAGTTAAGGCTATCACTTGAGGCCACTGATATTTTTTATGATTGCACTCAGTTCCAAATTATTGTTCAATAAATAAAGGAATTTCTCAAATTCCTTATATTTTAACCCTTCATACTTCATTATTTTTGATTTTATATCTTTAAACTCTACATTACAATTTACTTCTTGTTATTGATTTTGAAATTTTAAACTACCAATTCTGTATTATTTTGTTTTATGTCTGTTAATAAAATAGAAGATAATGAAATATTAATTTTTACTTTATTTAATTTTTCTATGAAGGTGTAAATAAAAATTAATTTTCATGATATTTTGAAATGACTTAAGAATGGTGTAAGATAGCTCAGTTACTTCTGATTACATTAACAAATTTCTCTGCTTAAATGTAAATAATATGTGAGTGAAATTTAAATGTAAGTGCAATTTTGGCATTTAATTCCTTCAATTTAGCATGTACTCCTTCATTTTACTGTATTTTTTTTAAGAAGTTCGATGCTTTATTTAATAAAAAATGTTTCCCCGAAATTATTTATAGAAAACGAAGGAATTCGTTTTGCACGTACAGTTAGATCAACACCATATTTTTTAATGAAAAATTAAATTATAAAACATGAAAGAATAGATGTATTTTATTATCATTTATAAGTATTTAAATAATTATGAAATTTTATCTAAAATATTTATTAAATATTGTAATATATAAACTTGAATTGACTGTTCCAAGTCTGATTTTTATCCTGTGAATGAATGAAAACAAATGTTTATTGATCAATTCAGATTAATTATCAATTTCAGTAAAGATCAGTTAGGTAGTTAATTTTCTTAACTGATATGACTTCCTTATTTGCGGTTGCCTTTCCTTATTTTTCAATCAATGAATACATCATGTATATTATTTATTGATATTTAATGAAGAATTATTAATAATCATTGTTAAATATTAATAACAGATATTTCATTCTCAGATTAGAGCTAACAAATTTTGTGTCTGTTTTAGCTGTTTTTCATAGTTTATTTATTTTTATTTTTTTGGCGTCAAATGAGCTCTAATATATGACATATATATATATATATATATATATATATATATATATATATAATGTAATTTTCACATAAGTAATAATACTCTAATAAGTGCTTTTAGTAAATATCCTTAATTATGAACTGTTACAAGCAAGTTTTAAACTTACAATTTTCAAGTTAAAAATTAATAATGTTATCCTGAAATATTATAGTTTTCCACATACTTCATGTGCAAAATAAAGCTATGATTAATCATTATTTGACTGTTAAAATAAATAGAAAGTAATCTGAGTAAGGAATGATGTGCTTACATTTAATGACTAAATATTGTATCACAGAAATTTTATGTCTCGATAGGTAGGTATCTGTTTTTGGATTTAAAAATTATTCTCTATTCATAGGTAACATAAGAATTCAATTTTACTTATATTAAGATGACAGAGAGACAACTTTTCATAACAGTGTGATGATTTGCTGAACATTATTGTATTATTGTTTTTTGTTTGACTTGAAATTTAAATTCAATTGGTGTCAGTGTTAAGTAACAGAATGCTTCTTAAATTTATAAGTAATTATCAATCTCTACAAAATTCACTTGAGAGCCGAAAGCTATTCTTTAGGTAATATAATTTTTTTTCATATTTTCTTGATCCTCTATGGACCAATAAGTCTATTGTGGATTTCTTAACTATCCCTGAGAACGTTCTTACCCTAATGAACAAGAAAAAATAGAATTGTTTCTTTTATTATGACAGAAATGGGTTAAAGAATTATGTTTATATGCTTGCTTGCGATTAAATAATTATTTATAATCTAGGAGGCTTTGATGGAGGAAACATAGTTAGTTTCTCTTTCTTCCCAAGATATCTAAAATCTTATGAATTCAAATACACTGCTTAATCCTAATTATGTTAGGCTTGAATTTCATTGACTTGCTTTATCAGTTTGATCTAATACTTGGGAAAGATAGGATATCATTAACTTCATAAAATAATTTTTATGATAACATGTAAGTGTTGATAAGGCACCATTTTTAATAATTCACAAAAAAAAATATGGTTGCTGAGTTGACCTCAGGTTGGGGTAAGAGATATAATATTATTCACACATCAGTACTTCATAATAGTTATAGTTATATTAAGAATATAATTTATAAGCTGTAGTGATAATTTGTGTCAATCTTTCAGTTTAAGTTGTATTTTTATGGGAAATATCACTAATTTTGTTTTGAATTATTACTTTAGGGTTTATTATAAAGAGCTATCCAAGTCATTGGCCTTATATTGCTATTTTTAGATTCCAGAATTCAGTAGTTAATTTTTAAGATTTGTTAGTTTAATATTTATTCTTAGGTTAATCTTTATTTTCCTTGTTAGTGGGAAACTCTTGAATTTTTCATTGACAGACTATAATTCTATTTGTATTCAATTAAATCACTTAGAACATTTATGAGTATTTAATTATGATTTTGGCTTATAATTCCAGTCAGAGTTGCAAATGTTATCTTCAAAGCCTTTTAATTCACCCAATCTTTCACTATCTTTCTTCATTATGAGGAAAACATTTATTTTTTAGTCTGGAATCCAAGCATATTAGAACAAATTGTATATTTATAATTAATCAATGCCCATTTATTTTACTCTCGTGCATACCTTGTACTTTTTTTGATCTTATAAATACAGAAATATTTTCAGTGTTTATGTTACATATATGTACACATATATACAAAGTTCTACAACATAATAAATCACACGTTCACCACGGACTATTCAATGAACTTGGACTCAAAACAATTAATTTTAAATGAGGTACTTGTTGATCCCTATCAATAGACCTAGAAGCAATAGATCACTTAGGTAGTAAATCACACTTCACTTCAAATTGTTAAAAAGTGATCGTCAGTATGAATATGAAGGGCCAGAACAATTATAAAAGTATAATTAATGAATATTTAATTAATTTGATTATATAAAGATTTTTAAAAAAATCTTATTGTTTGCAATATTGAAAAATAAGATACTATATTCATTTTTGTTAATCCTGTCTGAACTTTTTTTTTTTTTTTTATAAATCAAGTTCAAACATATCGTCTATTTGTTAATTAAAAGAGAAAAATAAAGTTAATAAATGATAACAACCCCTACATATCAAATTACTCATATAGTTTGTTAAAAAAAATTTCATAAAGGCAAACATGTGCTTAACTTACTACTTACATATTACATTCTTCTTATCTAATGTATGTACATCCTTGATTTTCGTTCACAATTATATGTGACATTAAATTAAGGCTTTTTACTAGTAGCGCTTTTGTCAGTGGTATAGACACTGTAACTTTCCGTTAAACTACAGTACCTAAAAGGAAAATTTTATTCTGAAATGAAAAAAAATTAATTCATAACTATGTATATAGTTCTACTGAAAATGAGTAGTGATGTTAATGACTTATTAAAAGTCTAGGAAATATTAATTTAAATCTTAGATAAATTAATTTACAATACAACTTACAATTTGTAATTACTATTTTCTTCTTATAGTATATCATGTCGAATAGTAAGTCATGTGGAAATTACACATAACATAATGCTCTTGAGCTTTGGAAGACGTGATAGTAATAAGCACACTATTAGGAGAATATAACTTTTGCTTTGAATTTAGTTAATATGATGAGATATAAATATTCCTGAAGTATTACAATAATTTTAATTTATAATTTCTACTCACTTAAGCTTACTTTGTGCGTTGCTCTAATGCAATGGATATTATACTGCATTTAACCTGTATTTCCACTGCTTAGTTAAAATAGTTTAAATTCATATTTTATAATTTAAAACATAATTATGCTTTCTTATCTTCAAATAAATTAATTCAAATGTACTTTAAAGATTGTTGGTGTTTCGGCTTATTTATTCATATTTTATTTTTTGTGCTCTTTATTTAGTTGAAATATACATCATAAATATTTAACGACCTCACTTATCAATTAAACTCTCTCTGAATAGTAATGCAGATTAGATATAATACATGTATATATTTAGTTTTTCCTTTTCTTATTTTTATAATAGAAAATTTAAAACTGAAAAATAAAGCAAAGCAAAATCGTGCCCAATTTATATATCACTAACATTAGTGAGTTCTTTTCATTTCATTCAAAATTAATTCCAAATGAATTATCAAATCCATAGTCACGATTACATGCATTATAATAACTAACACTTTCACTATTAATTTTTATAATTTTGATTCATATTAGATGTGCTCCTGTATTTTGATATTAATGCTGATGCTTAACTTTAACTTTAAAACATATACCTATACTAGAGTTTTAAGTAAAATTATCATAATATAAGATAAGATGCATTGTACGAAACTGGAAGTATTAGTTTAGAAATTATCTTAATATATATTAGATATATTTAAAATCAAAATTTATAAGCAGAATTGGCATTAACTATTAAAGTAAATTGTATAATAAATTAAATTATTTAGTACTAAGAAGTTAACATAGCTGTTAAATTTAAATTTACTTATTAAGTAATTATTTATGTTAGAAGTTAATATATTAAAGTCTTAGAAACTATTATATTAGAGTAATTAGTTTCCATTTACAATATTTACATATTTTTAGTAGACAACTCCTCGCACTTTTGCTATTTATACTATAGTAATATTATTTTTGTACAACACTTCTAGATGTAAAAGATTAGAGTTGCCAATAAGGAATTGATCTAAACAACCATGCAAAAACAACAGTAGCCATAAAGTTCCAATAAGTATCTATTAATTATACGTCATGCACAAATTAATAAGTTTAATACTATATCAAATGCTTATAAGCTTTCTAAATAGTAGTATATGATTTTTATGATACATACAAAAATAGTTTTGTATATCAGAGCCGGTCAATAGGTTAGCAGTTGCCAGAACTGTCTCTTGGCATTTATAATGTTCAAAACAACATGAAAAAACAAACAAAAATATATACATATTTCCGAGAACTCTTATTTGGAGAGTTACTTGGGGTGGTCCAAGTAATAAATTGAGAGATAGTGGGTATATTAGACTTTAATCTATATATGCCTATAGGTGGCAACGTCAAATGTTTTTAGCCTTCATAAATCTCAACTTATGAAAACTAAAAAAAATCTTAATTTTGAAAAAAATATATATATATAAAACTTATTTATTTTTGTATTATGCTTCAATTTTTGTGGTATCGACTCCTCATCCATCTCTGTAAATTGATGGAAATGAATGAACGACAGCAGTTGGGTGGTATAAGCAGCATTAACCAGTGAGATCTACCATTGAAAGTCATCATCATTGCAATGCTTGTGACATTTTAATCCAATGAAGGTTATTATTATTAGTAATTGTTCTATTTAAAATATGACTATTTAAAATTGGTTTCGTTATTAACAAAAGATGTTATCCAAATAGAAATTCCCGAAAATCTTACCACCCTTATTCTTCATTTTTAAATATTTAATATACACTCTCAGACCCCACATGAGCAGTATTTGCCCAAGGAATCTTCACCCGATCGCTCTCGTTCTGATATTTCAGCTATACTCTGAGCAATTCATATATTAATGGCCTCTTGTTCTTAATTTGTTTCTCTGAAGTTGATAAAGCAACTGGATTATTCATTAACTCAATTGGATGGACAAATTAAATCTTATATTCTGTATTATATGGAAATAGAATTTTCATCTTCATTCCTTATCATTATTTTCACTGGTGAACAAAATATGAGATATAAAAGTTGTACCAACCAATGATTAAAGTTGTGTAATGTTTAGGAGACCATCATTGTAGACTGCTCGAGAAGTTGAGCGATATTAGTCAAGGCAGGGAAGCCCTGATGTTTGGGTGAAGGCTGGCTGAGAGTGTAGCTGAGCCTAGATGAGGTTGTGCCGTTTGAGTGTTGGGTGGAGGTTCAATGGTGGCAAGTTAGGGTGTTCGATCCTGGTAGGCGACGATACCCGGGGTCTCAGGTCTTCGAACCCAGAGTTCTCAAATACTTCAGTTCTTGGTGTGCCTCTCGGTGTCAGTGTTGCCCAAATGACCCGAGAATCTCCTGGATAAAGAACTGCTTCACAGCTCTTTTTCGTCGACTCCATCCGCAGTGGCACTGTCTTGCCAACTCGCTCCCTAAATAGTTTTTTTAAACATATTAGTTTTCCTTAATTTCCTTAAATAAATAATGCAAAGCATTATTTAATTAACTTTATGTGAATACATTTTATTTTAAGATAAATTTATGGGTATTGAATGAAAATGAAAAATTATAGAAATTTTAAGTTGTCAAAACTGTCTCATTTTCTTTTTCAAATTACAGTCTAACCATTATATTAAACCAGTGGTTCCCAACAAACATTTTTTATAGAGCCCTTCATACAATCATTTCAATAGCAAGGACCCCTAAATCCTAAATATTAGATATATAAATTAAGAATTTTACTGGGCTACACCATATCATGTAATTGCATGTAAAATAACTCTGCCGAAACTCTGTGCTCTGGAAATTGGCTAGTTGGGGAAATAAAAATGAAGAAAAAGAACCAGACAATAGGAGTATACTCCAATCCCCAAAAAATTGAATAACTAAAAATTAATGTTAAACCTGGCAGATGGTCCTAAAACTTTTTAAAGGAATGAAAAATTCTTCATTATGATGTCCTTCAGAGGGAATGTAAAATGGTGGCCCAGAGCCTGTGCTAAGTCAGGTACTCGACTAGATCCCATCCTAATAAAAAAAAATCTGAATAGGCAAAATTTAGGACTTCCACTTTAATATTGTCCGATGCCACAGTAGCATAAAATGACCTTATATAAAAAACAAAAATAACCTAAAATTTAAAATTTATACAAGAAGGTATATATTAAAATATTCATAAAGAAATCTAATATTGTTCATTATCTCCTGAGAGAAATCAGGTCTTCAAGCTCATTATTTTCAAAATGTTAGAAAATGATCATTTTTAAGGTTGTAATTGTTTAGTAGCAAGCACCTGCCAGTGAACACAAGCAATTATATCACTTAGAATGTTAAATTCCTCTCCGTAGAACTTGTGATTCTTATTAAAAGCCAAGGCTTCACAAATATTTTACGTTAAGGTAATTGAAAATTATTTTCTAACGTATCTCACGGATCCCCTGGACATAGCGGACCACTAGTTGGGAACCACTGCATTAAACTAAGGTTTTACTCACTCCCTGCATTTAAGCAGCAGCAGGGCGAGAAGGAAGCCAAGGAGGAGAACTCCAACGCTGCACGTGACTAGGACCAGTAACCAAGTATCATCAATTGCCCCACTTCCAGAAAGAGCTGTTAAACATAAAATAATTGATTGTAATCTTGCGATAAGACTATTCTGTTTAACATTACAGAGCTATTAAGGACTTAGTAATGAAAACTAATTGCATGAATGGAAATTATAAGAATTTATCATATTAATTTTTGTATTTTGAGCAAGTGAAGGAAAGTCCTGAAAACAGCATTTCAAGGCAATAATAATAACTACTCCATCAGTTTTTTTTGTTGTCTTAGATAAAGGCAAAGAGAGAATAACTGGTGCTAATAATTTGGCTCTCTCTTCTTTTTATCTTCATGATTTTTGTCTTACCAACATTTGTTTGCATGTTGACTTGCTCAAGTGGTTCCTGGAGGACATGAAGGTTGAACTAGAGATCCCTCCCATTATTAGCTAATACATTATATGCGAGCATGATGAAGTGGGTATACGTTATATTCATGTTTCCTAGGCAATAGAGTCTCATCCTTGATTTGTTCTTCCTAAAGCACCATCTAGGACCATTATGAACAGCAGAAGGCTGAAACTGCAACCTTGTCTGATGCCTTGAGAATTCTCTAATTATTTTGATCAAATGTTACAGGTTCTAATGATACCTCTCTGGTGCATATAAAACCCTGAAGTAACAAATTTCTAGTCCTTTTTGAACTCCTCTTTCATTAAGCTCCTCAGGATATTTTGCTTTCTACCTCGAATAAATGCTTAGGTCGGATCAAAAAAGCATGCCAAAACACTTTTATTCTTTTCTATTACTTTTATTATTAGATGCTGTGTGCTTCTGTTTGGCCTGAATCCATACTGTTCTTTTCCAAGGTCTGGGTCAGTGTTTCTCCTTAGCCTTCTCTCAGGATTGTGGAATAGATACCATTGGGAACACTTAGAAGTGAGATGCCTCTAGAGTTTTTACATTCTCTTAGGTCATCATCCTTATATATAAGGAAGAATAATAGAACTTCCCAATCCTATGGTACCTTCTTTTCATTCCAGACTAGATTAAGCAGATATTTCTTCAATTTTTCCCCCTTTAACTAATAATTTCCGGTGTTACTTTTATTTATTCCAGCTGCTTTTCCTAGTTTTAGAGATTCTATTGCTTCGGCTATCTCGCTTAATGCTATGTAATTTTCTTTCATTTAGTTCACTTCTACTTGAATTTTATCAGAATTTTCTGTTGATATTCTTCTGCAGTCTAATAGATCTAGAAAGTATTCCACCTATCTTTCCATGATTTCCTTGGATTCAGTCAGCACTTCTTCATCTTTATTCTTGGCATGTTGAAGGAATGAGTAGTTTTCTTGAGTTTTCTCATTGTTCTTTCAAGAGTTGAGTCATCCCAAGGTTATCTCTTTTCTTGTCTAACCATTAACTTTACTTTCTTCCTCAGCTCTTGACACTCAACATAATGAATCATAGATTTTTTTTGGAGGTACTGCTTCCTATGAAATTTTTCCCCTGAGTTTCACAATGTTTGTTTCCTCATATTACCATACACTTCTTTTGTTTTCTGATCTGAGCTTGTTTCTCACGTACTCAATAAGGTTTCCCTTAAGTGAATTCTAATTTATCTCGATGCCATCAGACCATGTGTAATCTCTCATTTGAGCTTTCTCCTCAAACGCTGTATTGTAGGCCTGTCTGATTTCCTCTAAATTGAGTTTGTAGCTACTATTGTATCTATATGTGTATATATATATATATATATATATATATATATATATATATATATATATATATATATATATTTTATTTATTTATTTATTTATTGTGTATACATATACAAACAAACTGAGATAGAGTGATGACAAAAAACACAGAAAAAAAAAAGATGGTATGATTATTATATTATATTATTATTATAAAATGAGGCTCTAAGATAATTAAAAATCGTGAATTAATTACCGTGAGAAGGTAGTTCAACGAAGTGTACTCCATGAAGATGGGAGTCACAGAGAGCATTGCAGGGTGCTGAGGAGTTGGGCCCAGCCAGTTGGAGAAAGGCTGGGAGTGGAGGAGGTGGAAGGGTAAGTATTCTATCAGGAGGTGGTCCCAGCTCCAGGCAGGCGGTGCAGTTCTCTTCCATCTCCCTTAATCAACTCCTGTTCACAACAGCCATATTTTATTGCAAGAATTATTGACATTATCATTAATATATATAAAACCTGAACCTGTATAACTCATGAAGGGGGTTCATTACGAGCAAGGGGTGATTAGGTCTTGACCATGCTCAGCAGCCAGATTTTCCCCTAATTTTTGGTACCTACTTTATGGAAGCTGGGTGTGCCCCTAGGTCACTCCACGGTTGAAATAACAGAATAAATAATTCTGACCTAGCCAAGGTTCGAACCCAGGACCTGGTGGATAGTAGACTAGTGCTCTATCCACTATACTATGCCGCTCCTTGCTTTTTGAGTGTATGGTTTGTAATAAAAACATAAAACCATTTTAAAAATTAATTCTTCTAACAGGTTGATGATAAAGATGATGGGTCTATCATGGTTATCAATATTATCAATCCCTTATCCATAGTATCATTAGCTTATCGATCCCCTGATTGAGATAGGGGATGAAGAAATCAATAAAAAAGAAGAGAGCAAAGAATAACAAATTGATGAAGAGGTTTAAGAAAAAAAAATACAAATGAAAATTTGTAATGGTAGACCTCAGGTTTTTTTCCCCGATAAAATTAAATGGTTCTATCAACACCTGATTGGGGATAAAAAAGATCAATAAAAAGAATAAAAATCACATCTGCTTAAAAGAAAAAAAAAAGTGTTCATTAGGGAGGTCAAATCAGATGGGAGGATAGATAGATGATGAATATAGGTTTTATGATAAAATGTATTATTAGGAACTGTTTTTACTTCAAATCACCTACTTAATGTTTAAATTACTATGGAAGTAGACAGTGTTAAAATATAACCGATATTTTCGACCAACTGGTTCCACTTCATTACCAAAATTCTCTGTAGGCCCTTCACAAATGTTTAGCTCTATTCATAATGATCATTTTTCATGACTTTAGCTATATTTCAACTTCAACTGGAAGTAATAAAGAAGAATATACGTTTGTTAGTACGCTGGCGTTTATTAAAGATCATTAAGAGGAAGATTTCTTAGACGATATCTTTTTGGAAAGTAAAAGAAACCAATCAAATTGTCTATATTTTTATGAAATTTTTACACATTACAGCAGCAAAATGTTGATTTCCGATTTTTACATAGAAAAACCTTTTCACTTCGACCATCGTATCTCGGTGGCTATTAAATTGAAGGATTTCTATCACCACTCAAATTGAAGTTAAGAACATAAGTCATAATTCGATTTATCTTCGTAATCTTAATAGGGGTAATAATTTTCATGATATTTCACAAAGTAAATCTAGAAAATGGTGATTGAACATTTTTTTTTAACAAAAAAGGGTACTTTGAAAAACGGTATCTTGGAAACTACATAACGCAAAAAGAATTGTTAAGGAACCGCCAATAGCAATTTTAATGTGCTTTTAAAAGACATTTACTATGTTTTCCCGTAGTTAATGTGTATTTAGATATTGAGTCTTGAATGGAAAAAATGCGAAAATTTTAAGTTCATTTTGGATTAAATTGAACTTCCGTGGGTCTTGTCCTCAAATGGATCAATATTTAATTTTCTAGGACGCTAATTTTGCGAGCTGAGAAGTTGATTTGAAAATATAATTATTTTATGAGTGTGGGGGAAAAATGTATATTTACACTTCAATGAGTCCAAAAAAAAAAAGAAATAAGAATCTTATAATTGAGTAAATTTTGTAGTTTTTAGTATATGGTATGTAGTAAAAAAAAATTAAATTAAAATTCATCTATTGCATTGGAGTTTATTCGTTTTTTTAATTTTAAAGCTTAAATCCATAGCGTTATAGCGGCAATAGTTGATTGTTTTTTTAGTTGAATGAGAATTGACTCGTATTTTAATTGTAATTGATCAAATCTACGATCGGAAATATTGAGCAATTAAATTAAGTCTGGCAAGCGCCCTAGGACAAGCATATTTCATGGAATTTGAAGAAATGTTTACTAAATGTGGAAAACCACAGTATATTACAATTTTCTCGGTAACCATAAATTTTAGAAAAACATTTATATTATCATTTTTGAAGGTATTTGAAAGTTCTTTAATTTCGTATAGAGTAATATTGTCAATAAATATTATACTTTTTGAGATATTCACTTAAAACTGAAAAAAAGAAATGTAATTATTTTCTGACTCTCCCTCTCCCCCCTACCAAACCCGACACGGAAAACTGAGACTTTTTACCAGTTAATATGGGAAGGGTACTTAGCAATTACTGACAGGTTTCAGCTTTTTTTTTTTTTTTTTTTTTTTTTTTCCATATTTTTTACCTAAATTTACTGTACTACTTGGATGGCAGTCATTGGACGAATCTGTGTGGGAAACATTTAGCAGTATCGGCATCGAACCATCGGGTTCGCTAAGCCTATTATTATTATTTCAAACTTGATATATAAAATAAGTAATACTACATCTATTGCATTAAAAGGTCATCCCACATAAGTGTCTCACTCGTGAAATTTTCCAAAAATTCAAAATTCAATCAATCATCCAATCCGCGAAACATGGAGGATTAAAAGTAATGTAAATGCAGAACTAACCCATGTTGCGAACAAACTAAGCAAAATGCTGCAATATATCTTTATTCTGCTGCAAGGATTCTTCTCCATCCAAGGTCTCCGATTTCAGAAATATTTCCATTCTTTCAAACTTATCTAAACCGTTAGAAAAATTAGTCCAAAACCAGCTTTCTACATACCTATAACACAACCCTCTTCTAAACCCTTTTCAATCAGGTTTTCGCTCTGGATATTCCACCCGACCCGCCTTATTAAGAATCACACAAGACATACAGTCCTCCATTGAGGGACAAAAAATAACAATCCAAAGCTTACGATTGTGTTGATCATGAGATTCTACTATCCAAACTCCGTAACTTGTCCTTATCCAATTGTACCATCAAATGGTTTCATTCCTTCTTATCCCATCGTTCACAGACAATGGTCATCCCTGGCAAATTTCCTTCATCTCCTCTCTTCCTCTCACGTAGTGTTCCTCAAGGTTCTTCCCTTTCACCTACTCTTTTTTTGATTTATGTAAATGATTTACCAGATTCCATTCATCACTCCAGATACCATCTCTACGCCAATGATCTGCAAATATACTTATCTTTCCACCCTTCTAATCTTATAGAAGCAATACATAAAGTACAGTATGATATAGATCAAATCAGTCAATGGGCAAATAAAAACAAGCTGCAGCTTAATGTAGGTAAAACTAAAGCAATCCCCATCGGCGCCAAACCAACCTTGAACTCCCTTCCTTGCTACCCGTTGCTCTTTTTTAATAAAATCCCTATTTCTTTCCAGAAAATGGCTAAAAACCTTGGAGTTACCTTTAACCAAAATCTATCCTGGAATAACCATGTATCCGAAATATCTCGAAAATCCATTTCCATATTCAAACAGCTCTATAGATTCCGTGAATCCTTACCTTTAAAATCCCGTCAGCTACTTGTTTCTATTATCTTCCCTAACTTTGACTACGGCTGCCTGGTTTACGGGAGACTAACTGATGAACTAGAAATAAAATTAAAACGACTTATGAATTGTTTTATTAGATTCATTTTCGGAGCCCGTAGATGTGACCATATATCTGATTATTATACCATTATAAAATGGCTCTATCCTTCTGTTCGACGACAATATTTCCTTAGTTCCTACTTATTCCAAACTTTAAAAAATAGAAAACCTTCCTACCTAATAGAGCTCCTCACCCTCCGATCTGATATCCATTCGTTAAATACTAGAACCCAATCAATCAATTTTTATACCCCATTACATAAAAACTGCTTCCTTTCACAAATCGTTTCTCGTTCGTTCCTCACCCTTCTGGAAATTGCTGCCTATCTCTATCCGTAAAGCCACCTCTCTCACTTCCTTCAAACATCAAATCTTCCACTACCTACTCGCATCTCAATCTTCCGTTGCAATGTAAAACATAGATATATATAGTATAAATTTGCAAAGATTTACAGATATAATGTATATTTGATCCTTTACATGCATAAATATTTTTTCTGTTATATACATATTTTTTTAATACATTTTCGTTAAGTTACCAGACCATTAGGATTTCTTTCTGTTCATTGTTCGTTATTCTAAGGGGACTTGATCCCAGAATATTTTTTTTTTTTTCATTTCATTTCAATACCGCTTGGAGATAGGTGGGTATTACAACTAAAATCAAGTATTACCTTGACAAACAAGATACGACATTTTGTTCTGATTCTCCTTACCGTTTTCGTTCTTCTCACGACTTAAAATATCCTTTTGATATTAATTCTCCTTAAAACAGTGCTTTTAATTGTAGAAATATGTCTTTAATTGTAAAAATATATTATCGGTTCAGAAAATCCTAGATAGGAGTGAATTTCGCCGGCCAGTTTAAAATTAGTTTGTATTTTACGTAAAATAATAAACTTTGTTAGGTAGAGTTTTGGAGTATGTTAAAAATTAACGTCTTGTAACCATTGTAAACCATGTTTTTAAGGGGTCATTCAATCATTCATTATGTACGCAGCAGTCCATAGTTAGGACCGAGTAGGACCTCGGTTAACAATGTCTACATTCATCCAGGTCAGAAACTTACCATCCCATGTCAGTAGCAGCTGCCGGTATTCTCAATAGTTGGGCCTAAGGAGGGTCTTAAGCCGGAGGATTATCTGAACGGTAAACATTGTCAAAAAGAAAAAAAATCCCGTTTTGGTCATAGGAAAAAAAAAATCGTATAAAAATCCAACTATTTCATAAGAGAAGAGAGGTTCAGAATGAAACAAAGTCAATGTTGTTTGGACTTCGAATCCAACATGGAACCTACGTTTGCTATTTCCAATAGATCACTACGTATTTTTACATTACGTTACATTTTTTTCTCGAAAATTACATTACATACCTAAAGGCAGCGCAACACGGTGAGAAATAGGGTATGTGGAGGAGAGGTGAAAGCAGGTCTTGTGAAAGTTCACGAAAGTAGCACGAGAGGAGAAAGGCTTACTTAAAAAAAAAAAAAAAATGGATAATGATATCAAATATTACTTTAAGAAAAATCCTATATCATTAAATATTATTTTTTATTATAATTCTAATTTGTTCGAGTGAATAAATGTATTGTTTGGTTTTTAATAAAATAAACTGATCCATTTCCATTCAACATTTCTTTATTTCTTTCTCCCGAAAGGATGAGTGGAAATCGATCAATTTATTTAAAAAGAACCTAGCAATTAAATATTGTTTTTTAAAAAACATTAAAAAACTGAATGATAAAGTTATATCAAAACAAACAAGTATAATTTACCCATCATGAAAACATGTTTTTTAAATGTAGAAACTCGATTTTAAGAAATTAAACATTGTTTATAATATAAGATAAATAAAAATAGATGATGAAGTAATAAAGAAAATTCGGTAATTGAATGTTTATTATAATATGTTGAAAGTATGTGAGAGTGTATGATATTTCAATCTCACGAATTTCACGTCACCTACACCTATCTGAATTCTCACCGTGTAGTGTTGCCTTAAAGGTTAGATTAGTAGAAACATCTTCTGATAAAATTGTATTTTTCTACTATAAAATTATACTTAATATTATCTAATTTAAAGTTGAAATTATTGAATTACATGTTACAATTTAATCATGATGAATGGAATTCTTTTGGGTTCGTTAACCTTCATTATTATTATTAAAGTTAAATTATTTCTGTAACAGGCAACAAAAGTGTAATTATCAGAGTTTGTGATGTACACGTAATTGAATCCAGCAACGAAACGCATACACGTGAAAGGATGTATTAAAAAATCATCGACACAACACCCTGGAAGCCGTCTTCTGAATCAGAAGACATTAAACTTATGATAAATTATTTCGATGTTTATTAACTTTTCTAGTTTAAAATATTAAAGATGTTTTTTAGAAAACAAGTACATAAACATCAAAGCTGAATTTTGTATCTGATTACCATTTAAGTGGTGATTTGCAGTTTGTGATAAAAGCATACTGCTCAAAAAGGAAATTCCTTCAGGAAAAAAGACTGTCTAGATAGTTCTTGTAACTATCATTTCTAGCTTATGTGTAAGAAATTATTTCCCATTCCTAAGAACTTTCAAAATAATTTTCTTTTGCAAGTCTATTCTTTAATAATTATTTCTGAAGCATTCCTCTAGATATTTCCCTAGCCCATTATTGGATATTCTGACTATGGTAAATCACAATGTGGTACTCATGTGTGAAGATGAGGTATATAATTATTTGTTGGTCCTTTAGAGGGTATTCTCGGTCGAGGTGGGTGGTCGCTGAGGTGTGTATAATGGTGGGTACCAGAGGTAGACCTGGAATTTCACAATGATGGGGCGCGGTGCCTTTTGATTGTTTTCGGGCTATCTTCCATTATTATGTGATAAATGTTTTTTGTTGTTTTTCGGTTACTTATTAGAGCTGTATAGGACTCTTAATAGGAAGTCTTGGACAAACTAAAAAAAAAACAAAAAAAACAATTGTTGAACATTATGGCGTAAAACACTTGAGAATAGTCCAAACGTAATCAATACGTTGATACATATGAAGTAATGATATTTTAATTTCCCCATCGTTAATAAATGGCATTTTATCGTAATTAAGATAAATAAAGTAGAGTTTAAGAGATAGTCTTTCACCAAAAACATTATTAGGAACAATTAGACAACGGTTATATGCATTTCAACTCCGTCAATACATAACATAAAATGCAAAGGTGCATTAAAGGTTAATCGTCATATATACATTAGTAATACATGTACTATTAGTTATTTTCAATTAATTGAATTTCCCAGACAATCCGGAAACTTGTGACTTTTTCCTTCATATTTTCCATTTCCTTTGTATTCTTTTGATAATTTTAAAGTTTATCTAAAAACGTTTTATTTTATTATTAGTTTCAGCGAATTATTTTATTTAAATACGAAATAATTATAGCAAATGATGAGGAGAAAACTGTTAAGATTGTAGAATAATAGCAATAATAATCAACCAGTCAACTTTTCGTCAATTTCCTATGTTTTCATATCCTCTCTCCTTATATTGTGGGTGCTGATATTTTTGAAACCGAAGACGTTGGGTCGGAATCATACAATGATTGTTGATGAATTTTAAATTTTATGTCATGTGCTTTTGATATTTTTTTAAATATTGACAGCACTTGGAATGAGACGTTGTGGAGAGAAACCTTGAACCCTTATAATCAATATGCTATAATGAAACAAACACTATGTAAAATAGAATTGGGCGTCGCCTATAGCAAAGTGACTAGCATAACAGATTTCCATGCCAAAGGTCACGGGTTCAACCCTGCAGGTGGGCATTAAAATATCCTTAGTTGTGCCGTCCTTCGGAGGGGACGTTAAAAGGTAGTCCCGGGCCTGAGCGATGTCAGGTACTCATTAAAGATCCCCATCCTAATAACATGTAGTTAGTCAAAATTTAGGACTCTCACTGTAGCATCGTCCGATTAGCCATGACGATTAGCATAAAGTGATGTTACATAAATAAATTCAAAACAAAAAACTGATCAGAGACAGTTGCAAATAGACTTTATACGTGCAAACAGAAATAGTTTTATAACTAATCAATACACATTATTTCTAATTTTATTGCTATATTTAAAATAATAGAAAATGCCAGATCATGAAGAACTGGCATTTTAATGTAACATAAAAATGTTTAGTTTCATTAATAAACTGATTTTTACCAAAAATATAGTTTCTTTTGTTAAGACATTGTGTTAAACATTTAACAATGAAATGTTCAATGGCCGTTGATCATAAGATTTGAATATTTATATTAATTCACTTTGATTATCTACATGAATAAAAATGGTTTCTTGTAAGAAGGGGTTGTTGACAACCACTATAAACGTTTACTTATTGGATATCTCATAGTTTCATAATATTTAAAAAAATGAATAAAAAGTATAATATAATTTTTCAACAGCTTAATACAAATATTTGGAAATATAGTGTAAAGCTGAAGTTGCTTTATTATGTTAAAAGATTTTACGATGATTTAATGTTGGTTGTCAGTTGAAATAAATTAGTCTTAAGAACTATAAAGTATATACCGAAAAGTAAATTTACTTTTTTTAACCCTCCCAACCGTATGGTGTGGTTTGTATCTGATGGGGAAGCTGCTGACAGCTTGCTGTGTTGCCAGGCTAACAGATAAAAAGTTTCCAATATCCACGAACATGTAAAGATTTTTCAATACTTAAAATGATTATATATTTTTGAATTGTATCAATGATTATTGATTACGTCGCGATGATCATTCGTTAATGGATCCAATATTTAATAATATTCGAGCTTGAGCTAGCAAAACCGTCTGATTTTACCTAAAACTAGGATCCATCTGTCAAGATGGTTGTCACTTTTAAAGAACGATTGTGCATTATCGATTCTGACCAAGCTCTGCATAAATCACTCTCAACAACTGCGCAAACGCTGCTTTTTGAGTTCGACCATTTCGTTTGTTGACATTGCCTAAGAATTGCACAACATTGTGGAATTCTTAAATTAATATTAAATTTTCATATTACTTTAACTCGGAAGAGGATATGCTTTCATACAACATTTCCTCCGCTTGTTATTTTTCATCTTGTTGAAATGTAGAAAAAATATTTGTTGGTCAAAAACCCAAATATCACCTCTGTATTACTTTTTTCGATTAGCAGCAAATACACTGGCATAAATATTAATTCATGACACGCTGTCACGGATCACATTTCACAAATAACTTGAATAAAAATTTCGACAATCTCGTGCGCTGCCAAATTCGACATTCTGCTTGTCGTCCTCTTGCATAATTGAATTGATGGAAATTCTAAAAATTATTATTTAATAAATAATGTGTTAAAACATATGTGCCAATCCATTGTACGGTTTGTAATGTAAGTATGATTCATTTAAACAGAAATATAAAATCAATGCATATATATAATAATATTATTTCATATCTTGTAAGAAGTTATAGCCATTATGTTTACAATATAGATCTCAAAAATAATATGTCATATAAGAGAAGATAAAGTTACCTGATGTTCCCTTCGAGTTTGCTGCCACTGTGCCGGGCTGGCTGAGCTAGGGGCGCATGCGCTCGGCTATCGACCCATCACCACCCCTCCTGTTTCCAGGACCTCTTTTTTGCCTTCTTTCTCCCCCTCCCATTCCCCCCTTTCAGCCCCTTATGATATAATTAAATCATGTTCCATCTGGTTTGAGCATCTGTTATTGTGCTCAATCATCGCACAAGGATTAGCATATCTGGATGTTCTACATAAAAAATGTAAAAGAGTTAAATATTAATAAACTTTGAGATCACTGCTACGATATTGAGTTATGAATAAGAAAATTAAATGTGAATTAATTAAATACAAAAATAAAATTATATAAAAACGTATGAAACTCTATAATGAAGTTAAGCCAAATATATATATATATTGATTGATCATTCTCGACTGTTGATAATTTAAGTTTTGTTGTTCTTAGTTGCAGTCAATGAAAAACAATTTTATCTATGCGACGTTTCGAGAATTTATTGTTCTCATAATCATCCCTTACCCAGTGGAAAAAAACAGAACATTAATTTATTGTATCAATAATTAATATATGATGTTATTGTTAGAGATATAAAATTTTTGTTAAGGCATGATTATGAAAACAATAAATTCTCGAAACGTCGCATAGATAAAATTGTTATTCATTGACTGCAACCTAAGAACACAAACTTATATTATATTATAATATATTTATATATATATATATATTATATATATATTATATATATATATTTTTTTTTTTTTTTTTTACACTTAGACAAGAAGGCTTATGATGACAAAAATATACTTTTTGTAATATATAAATAAAAAATAAATCGAATATCAAATGACTAATCCATAAAAATTGCTTTTATCGTCAATCTTTTAAATACTTAATATTTCTAGAAACAACATTTAGACAAGTATAGGCAAAATGATTGGAATTTGGTATTTAGTTGAAATTAAAAAAAACAAAAAAAAAAAATGGTTTAACTAATATTAAAGTGCTGTCATCCATGTCATCGCATTATTGGTTTAGTTTTTCAATTATGTACTTTTTAATCGAATGATAAAGAAATTCCTTAAAATTTGAATACATTGAAAGACTGCGCCGTTGCGCGTTTCGACACTACAATCATTATCACTTTAAGCCTCCAAATATTATGTTAATAAAACATCTTATACGCTATCACTCGTTTATTAATAAACAAAAGTTTTTGTTGATTAGACTGAGACATTTGAACGAAACAATTGATTTAAAATAATATTCGCATGACACAGCATTTTGCGTGAAAACTTTGATTCAGTACACAGGAATTAAAAAATAAAATAAAAAGTTTTAAAAAATACTACTTAAAAGTTGTTGAAATTATTTGAACATGAAACAATAAAATAAGGTTAATCTCTTCAAATTTGAAGTTTTATTTTAAAAAGAAAAAAAAAAGAATCCTAGTGCAATACAAAAACCGTCCATCTTTGTAAAACAGTATAGCATCTTTTTTTCTTTTTTCGCATCACTTATGTTTATTATTTATCAGTTAGCAAGTAAATTTCGAGCATTCATTAAAAATTGGATAGGCATAAGCTGAGATATCACTTTTGTACTTACAGTCATGGTTCGTAAATTATTTTATTTTTGATACACTATTTTGGAAATAATAATTATTGTGTAATAATGTAGCTTTTTTTTTTTTTTTATTTTGGCAGGTTCTTTGATAATTTCAAAATATATATTTGAGATCTAAAAAAAAAAAAAAAAATGATATAAATGATAACGCTCTTTTGGTTTCCGTGAACTTCTAAACCACAAGACTGATTTTTCGCCATCATTTAGGACATTCTTTCCTTGAGGTTTTATAGTAAAATACATTGCAATTTAGCTTTTCTTTGAACGAGGAAAATACATTTTCTGTAACCAGGTCATAAAAAAATTATTCCTGTAATATAAGTAGTAACATAGGTGTATAATATACCGCTGGAATTCGCAAAAATTTAGAAAAGTTAAATAAATAATGAATAGACGTTATAAAATAAACATGTTTTTTTTGCTAATTGCACTTTTCGTTCAATAAACTAAATATCCCATAGCGATAAACTCCAAGTCGGTCAGACAGATTTTTTAAACATAAATGTCACCTTAGTCTAATTTCACCCGTGCGAAGTAGGGGTTTGTCAACTAGTTAATTATATATTGACTCTGTATTAAATTAATTAATAATAAATGCTTGAAGGGATAAAAGTGATTATTTTTTATTAATAATGAAAAGTTAAAAATTATAATAAATCTAAGGATAATTCGACTCTGAATGCTAAATATCAGATAAGACACTCACTCACCAGCAGTAGCTCTTGAGCCGAGAGGGGCTCTCCAGTAAGATACTGTTGACCGTCCTTAATGTAGCAACCTGTTGTTAGCGGCCGGCTTCGCTTGTCAACGGTCAAGAATTATCACTCATTCTCTACGTCTTTTCTATCTTTATATAAATTTTTATGATTAGTTTCAAGTAAAATGTTTCATTTTTTACTACACATGGATTAAAATTTGGGATCTAATATGCAGATAAACCAGAAATTTTATCTGAATGAACTTATCAAACAAAATTTCAAGCTCTAAATTTTGAAAGTATGTTATAATTCTTTCAACCAATCTATACTGTTAGCAGGTACAATAGATAGTTTTTTTGTAATTAGCAATATATTCATGTACTTAATATGTAATTATTTATTGTCTTACAATCGCCAGCGTGATTAGCATATATATATGATGTTTGACCGGTGCTTCTAAGGCATGGGTACATTCAAACATAATTAATTATATTTAATGTATTCATATACATGGAACTATGGAGTCTTTTGCAAGATATCGTGTGTACCGACCCAGTAGTGCAGGGAAAGATTAAAATAACCAGGTTTCAATAAATGACTTATTATTTAAATTAGGTTAACTATCAATCTATTTACACAATACCTAGATATGTGAATGAAAATATGAAGAATCACTACTGCATCTTTGCCATAGAATTTACAAAAGTACCTTATGACACTTTAGTCGGCTTGCGAGATGGAATTTGTCTCAGGCATCCCGCAGCATCCACGACTCCGTTCTCAGATCTTTGACGGCTTTCGTGGAAGGTCATCCATCCTTCTGTCTCTGGAATACGACTCTCCTCTTCTTCTAGATGGAACTCGAATCACTCATCATGTGGATAGAACACGACTCTTTCTATTCCCTACTTTTAAAAAAAAAAAATATTATATTTTGGAAATTGCCGATCTCTTATCGGACAAAGAAAGGCGGGGCTGACACGGGAAGTGCCCGAAGTCGGCAGTCCAGCAGGGTCTAGGAAGTTCCAGAGGTATTGAGGGGTCCTCATGGGAAATTAAATGAAGGGTAGGTAAACGTCTTTTGAACTTTTGCCGACATAGGCTTATTAACATTTACTCGATTAATATCAAAGTTACTTAATAATTAATTTACTTCCCTCATTATCCTCATTACATAACCATGTGTTACGCGCATATACTACTTTTAGAATGAAAAACTATTGGGGATGTTCAGAGAAGGTAATGAATGCGCTTTCCTTTGCAATAAAGTACTCATGTTGAAACGAACTTTCAACGTACAAACACATCTTCTTTTTTGTAAAATTATTTTTAGAAATGGTTTGAGTGTAAGCTGAGTTCAAGTTGGAACATAATGGACGCTTATTGCAATAACTTTTACTATGTTCTCATGAAAAGGCTCCCGAGAAAACATTTATAATATAGAACCATTATATTAAACTACTTTACAGTTACTTAGATCTGGCTCGACTTTGAGACCTGTAGATCTTCCTGGGGCTTACCAGCCCCTAGAAGTAGGTCCTCAAAAATTAGGCGATGGTTGATTGCGACCTCGGCCAAATCTCCTTGCTCAAACGTTGTCCTACAGACAGTTCGGAACACATGAAATTATGGATTTTAGTGATAAAAGATGTTATTTGTAACAGGTACATTTCTATTATCAAACTTACACGAGGCAGTTCTCGAGAGACCTTCTAGTATATAAAGCGTTACATTTAAAGACCTTTGTAATAGGGACTCAACCCCCATAGGATAAACCTAGCTTATAGCAGTAGGTGCATTCTTGAGAAGTTCGGTTCTGAAAAAAATCATTTTTTAAGCGTAGCGGAGACTATTATTATACTTGCCAGGAACCTCAAACCATTATCTATATTAAGTCTAGGCTAGATAAATCAATTACAAGACCCGAGACGTTCTTGATTCATTTGCCTTTTAATCTCACACTTTATCTCTTTTTCTTATTAATAAGATTGTCTTTTAGGTTAATGTAGTATATTGTGTTCTCGCAACTGTATATTGTGTTCCTCTTGCATTCGTCTGCGTTTCGTGCGGTCCAGTGACCAATTCTACAATAAATTCATATTCATTGAGGAGTCCTTGGCTGTGTGGCTATCGCATTAATCTACAAAGCCAAAGGTTATGAGTTCGAATCCTAGTCCCTCCCATACTTTTTCAATCAAATAATAAAAGGAAATTTACCTTACCCCGGGTAACTGGTTGTCATTAAAAAAAAAAAAATAAATAAAAAAGCATAGATTGTGATGATCCATCCAACCCTATAATATATCATCGAGAATCATGGCATGGAATCCTAGGTCAGAAGAATGAAAGAAGGTATAATTTTGTAGACCTTCTAGCTTGAAGATCTTTTTTGGTAATAATTTATAGAGTCGGGTAAATATTTCAGGTGGAGTAATATTTCAATTTCGACTGACTGCGAAACTTATCCAATATCATAATTACGTTTTATTTTTAATTATAAATTGTTTGAAACGATAGAAATATAAAGTGATAATTTTTTTCTAGGCACGAGAAAATGATTTGGTATGGGACGGCATCAAAATACCAAGAAGCTGTTATGGTAAGTCGTTTATGACAGTTATTATGTGGTTTCATTCAATATTTTTGGTCACGTATATGTATAATGTATAAAAGGTTGATAAAAAAAGCTCAATTATTCCAACAGTAACAGTTACTTATATCAGTCTCTGATCTTTCAATCATTTAGGGCTATTGATTTTCAAGTACATAAATGTTTATAACCTTAGACGTTTTGTGCTTTGATTCTACATCCTTAAACCAAATAATAAATTAATTTAAATGATAGAATTTAATTTGATTAAAGTATTTCAGTAAAGTTGTTGTTCATCTAAATATATCAAATTTCACATTTTTTCTCCTCTGGTCTTAAAAATCACATACGCTAATGTCGTAGAATATGCATATTTAAAGAGGCGAACCATTATTTTAATATATAATTTTTATACAGCACACTTATGAATAAAGATGAGGGTGGCTTATTCTGAAAGTTTAAATCCCCAGAGATCATTATATTCCCATGTTTATTCAAAATGAAATCCTTTCATCAACAAAATTGATTTGTTTTATTTTAGGATGTTATATTAAAATTTTAAATTAGAGAAGGCTTCTAAATTATGACATGACAATGATTACCACACGGAAAATGTTTTAGGATCGTAAGAAAATACTTTGAAGTAATGTATTTTGAAAACTATTACGATATGTTATATTATATATTAATAATATATAGTCTTAGTATATAGACTTATGGTGCAAAAATTAGTAAATGTATTTTGTGAATCATGTATATGGGTTTTCTCTATCATTTTATCTAGTTAGATAGTCGTCCTCATTTATATTATAAAAGGCTGATACGATATTATAAGCTAGCTATGGTATTATTTGATATAAAGAATACCTTCAGAAATAAGGCTTTATTGACCTTAATTAAGATAGGTTATATAAATAATATAAATAGAACTCATAGACTATTTTGGACATATGATCATAAATGCTAATGATAAATATGACATTCACCTCCCTCCCTTTGCCTAGGAATATCGTGATCTTCATATTTACGGGGCAAACGACTGGTTAAACATATTGATTAAATCACTGAGTACACGCCGTGACCACTTGTTAATAATGATATACAAATTGTATATAGTTGAAATAACAGTATTTAATTTGGACATTGGTTGGTTAAACATATTGATTTAAATCAGCTGATACACGCCGTGACCACTTGTTAAAATGATATACAAATGGGTAATAGTTGAAATAACAGTATTTTAATTTGACATTATGGGGCAAACGACTGGTTCTCGTAGATCTTCCAAGATCTGACTTCCTTCTCCAACTTCCTCTTGTCGCCTTCCTTCCATTAGCTCCTCTTCAGATTCTTTGACTTCTACAGGCTCTGCCTCTTAAGGATCTTCGTCTTCGGGAGCAATGTAAGGTGTGGTCCTGCTCGTAGCGATACCGAGGGAGGTTAAGTAGGTTATGAACTCGCGCGACATGAAACTGGCTCCTTGATCTGTGTGAATGTAGCAAGGTGTGCCAAACGTCGAGAAGAGTGTTTCGAAGATCTTGATAACCGTAGCCGTACTTACATCTGTACAAGGGAAGACAAACGGAAGCGGGCGTACTCATCAATAATGGTGAGCATGTATTTGTTCCTAGTGTTGGATGGGAGAGGTTGAATCCACTTTAGGCGTTCAAAGGGTGAGGTAGCCTTAATAAGAATTCCTTGATTCTTGTAGATCCTTGATTTGAGCTGGGAACAAACACACCTTGAGACAATCCGACGTATGGTTTCCAATGAAAAGGGAAGATTCTTCATCCTTACCAGTGATATAATCTTGTTATCCTGGGATGGCACAAGGACTCATGAATTCCCATCAGTTCGTTTTCACCTTCTTGGCTGATTGATGGAGCACACTCGAGAAAACGCATCAGCAGCGACATTTTCCTTCCCTGGTCGATATATGATGTCATACTTAAAACATGATGGAACTCCAGTCTCCATCTCATTATCTTTTCATTTTTGATTTTTCCCGATATTCTATTATCGGACATGAAGGCTACGGAGTCAGTTATTAGACGAAAATGATTTCCAATGAGATAGTGCCTACACTTTCTGAGAGCTTCCACGATTGCGTATGCTTCCTTCTCACTTAATGAGTGTCTTTGCTCTGATTTCGACAACGTCCTGGAGAAAAATGCGACAGTCTATGATTCTGAGACAGAGATGCGGCGATGGCTCCGTCCGATGCATCTATTTCGACAGTAAAAGGGACATTAGGGTCTATTGATGAGATTACTGCATTTTCAGCATCTAATTTCAGCTCCTTAAACGGCAGAAAATTTTCTTCAGAAAATGGTAATTTAGAATCAATCAGAGGTTTGATTTTATCAGAAAACTTGTATATTAATGGTGCATAGTGAGCGAACATTCCTAGTGCTCGGCGGAGAGCGGATTTGTCTTTCGGAGGTGGTAGGTTCCTTACGGTTCCAAGCGTTCAGCATCCGCCTTAATTGTTTTGTACGATACCAAATACCCAAGGATGTTTACAGTGTCGAGGGAGAAAACACTTTTGTTTTCATTAATGGTTAGGTTATATTTGTCGACGGTTTCCATGAATGATTTTAGGTTACAGTCATGTTCCTCTTTGGTTTTACCTCCAATCGTAATATCGTCTAAAAGAGCAAAGGTTCCTTTCAGGTTTTCATTTTTAATGATTATATCGATAGTACGTTGAAACGCTGCTACACCGTTCGTGACTCCAAAAGGTATTCTCTAGAATTCCCATAGTTGGCCACAAACTTCAAATGCGGTATACTTCTGTTCATGTGTTCTAATAGGCACTTGGTGATACGCTGATTGGAGGTCAATTTTCGATTCAATGCATCTATTTCCGTAAATTTGTTAATTGTTCGTGAATAATCTATGCACATACGCCTCTTACTATTCTCATTATTGAAAACCAGCACAGCTCGCCATGGGGAGACACTCGGATATATGATATCTTCTTGCAACAAGAGTTCTATTTATTTTGCTATGAACTTAAGAGTCCGAGGCTGAATGTCTGCAGGCTTTAACGGCGACAGGTCTGCAATCGGGAGTAAGATTGAAAAATAAAGATACAGGTTTTATTATAGCTGCAGCAACGCTACATATAACTAGCGGAGTTCTACTTCCTCCAAATGATAGTTCTAGAGAAGAATGATGTAAAAGGTTGTGCCCAATGATGACATCAGAACAAAGGCCAGTTAGAATATCGAGTGAAACTCTTTTGTATTTATGTCCCGGAATTTCTAGATCGACGACGTACCGTCCGCGTATTGTTGATGTTGAAGCTATGAGAACTTCACCAGCAGAGGGAGTTATTTTGTATTTATTTATATATATATATATATATATATATATATAATATATTATATATAAATATATATATATATATTCATATAAATTTCTTTTTGAAAATTAATATAAATAAAGATCGTATAGGATTTAATAAGCACGATCTCATTTAGCTCGATGTAATTCAAGATTACTATAATAATAACTTACAATTAGAATTATTATAACTTACAATTGGTATACATTTTAATAAGTATAATACATTTAAAAATATAGTTCTAAAAATAACCTACTCAATTTATTTCAGTTACTCTTAGATTCAGATGTTATTTCTCCTTTGAGTCATTCATCAGGAGTCCTGACTCAGAACTAACATTCCCTGTGACAGTGAGCTAATGAGGTTTTTAATTGAGTTGTGAAGGCATATCTTTTCTTTACTACAGAATTTAATCTTCTAGAGGTTCTGCACTTAGTTTCCTGTTTCTTTATTTGTCTCGATAAATCAACCCATAGTTGTTCTATAGGGGTTGGATTTGGAGTACGGGGTGGCGACTCTAATTATCGGGTTCAATGCTTCCAGACGAATTGCTACCTTTTTTACTTTCGACTCGATTTATCAATGTCTAATACATCAGAATAAATCCGAAGGGTTACCTTTTATTATCATGGAAGTAAATATGATTCAACTTATATCCTATTCCTGTATTGTGTGTTATCTGAGGATGAAAGGTAAGTCAGTTGTACGTCTCTCTGAACTGTATCAAAAGCCAACACACAGTCTATTCAATGAAACGGATCCCGCTCCCGGCCCTTATCTCTGCGAAATATATTTATTATATTATATATTAAACTGAATTCAATTCATAAACTTCGCCTTTTGAAGCTGTCTCTTCTATTCACAGCTTAATCATATGTTTTATAACTTCATTAAGTCACTGTAGTCCATACTTCGTAATTGTTTATAGGAAACGTTTTTGTTGATCTAAGATTATTTGTTTAATTTAGCATTACTATGAGCCCAGAAATATATTGGGTTGTGTCACATGAAATGTTCGTTTTCAAGGTAAAGGATTTTTATTAAAAATACGATATGAAAACAAGATAATTTTATTGGAAGTATTTACCTTCTTTTTCTACACATTTTTCCCAACGTTACACCAACTTTTTTATCCCCGAACTGAAAAACTCTGAGCTTTGAACTGAAAAAAATCTGAAAACGCACTTTTCACTTGATCATCATTTTCAAAAAGTTTTCCTTTGACGAAGTAGTCTAAATTCCTGAACAGGTAATAATCTGTTAGAGACTAATCGGGAGAATATGATGGGTGCGGAAGAACTTCCTAATCCAGTTCTTTCAATTTTTGCACGGTATGTTTTAAAACATGGGGTCTAGCGTTGTCGTGTAAGAGTATAGGACACTTCCGATTTACCAATCCAGGTTGTTTTTTTAAATAATTTTGTGTGCATTTGGTCAATTGCATTGCAGTACGTTGTAGAGGTAATGGTTTCACCTCTAGGTAAAAAGGAATAATGAATTATCCCAGCCATGGATCACCATACTGTAACCATCGGTATTCCCAGCTGAAAACTTATCAAACCAACGACGAATGGTCTGTTCATTAACACTCATTTCCCCAAACGCCTTGCAAATATTTCTAGCAGTCTCAGCTGCTGAATGGCCGAGTTTAAACTCGTACAAAAATATCACTCGAAAATCGCGTGTTTCCATGTTCATATTTGGAGGTATACTAAAAAGTGGGTAATTGAATGGGAAGCTAATGTTTATAATACAAAGGTAGAGGATTAGTAAATGTTTACTTTAAATTTGTAAACATTCGGAAGAAACAACAGAGACCTGCAAAATCCTTAAGTATTTCAGAAACTATAAAAACGGACATTTCATGTGAAACAACCCAATAGTATTCTGACTGGAGTTTTTTGAATTTCTTAAGTGAGCGTTTCTAGTGTTAGAGAAAACTATTATATTTTATACTTATATATTAATTATTAAACTGTTATATATATTAAGTATAAGTATATTACATCTCATTAACTAATATATATTGGTGTATAAATTAATGGGTCGAATCCCTAAACTACAGTTTTATCAGGATAGTGATCCTATATGTGTTGTTAGAATAGTATCAAGACTAAAAAACACTGCAAAATATTACACAACGGCTTAATATTTCCAATAACTATATCAGGGTATAAATGTTTACAAAGCTGTAGATAGGCAATTAAGTATTATGAAAAGCAATAAATAATTCCAAAACGCTAATTTCTCTGCTTCTTCTTAACCAATGCCAATGATACTTTTTACATTTTTTAGAAATTTAATTCTCTATGAAATTTTTTTTTTATTTATTTATTAATTATGAGAAGTTTTTGGTTAAAAAACACTCATAAATTTTTTCATTATCTTCAAAAATAACTGAGTTATGGGCGTACGTACGTATGGGCGAGATTTCAATAGTTTTCCTTTTTGTTTATGTTTATTTTGTTTATCGCACAATACTGATTCTAAAACTCTATACAAATTTTTCTCAACCTTCAAAAATAGCTGAGTTATGGGCGTATTTATGGATGAAATTTTAATTTTTTTAAATAATTATTCGCGTTTTTTATTGTTAAGAAACGCTGATAAACTGAGTTGTTGAATAAAATCACTTTTCTTCGGCCGCTATTTTAAAAATAACCAGCTGATATCAACATGTAGGTGTTAGGAACACCGTTGAATTCCTTAGTATTTTTGTGGGGAATTAAAAAAAAAAAATGGTCCAGCAGTTTCGGAGAAGTGCCGTGGACGGCGAACGACGGACGACGTACAAACGGATTTACTTTTTTTACTTACGGGGAAACTTTTTTTTTTTTTGATAGATTACAAAGGTTTATTATTTAAAATAATAGACCTAAAACAGATTTGTGAGAAATCTTTTGTTAGTTTATTTATTTTTTTTTTTTATGGCGGAAAACTTCTTATTGGTCATCATAACAATTATGATGTTTGCTGCATATTCTGATTTCTTTTAATAGGTTTGTAGCCTTCTAATTAAGATCTTGACTAACATCATTAGCCTCAGTAAGAATCCATATTTCATGATTGTCACAATTCTCTTTTATTACGGACAGTCCTCTAATATATGTCTAACAGTTAAAAATGTTCGGCAATGCTGAAAGCTTCTTTATCCATCCAATAAGTGTAAAGTGGCGCAACAGAATCCTGGAGAACTATTTTTCGACTCTGTTGACTTGAAGTCCATTTCTCCAAGTCAATTTTAACCAATCTTAATTTGTTTTTGTTTTTTCACATCTGTAGATCCCATAAGACTCGAGAGTTGTCTAATATCCTGTTGGTATCTGCTACGGAACGAAAATACAGTTTATGTCATTGTGGAATATAATTTCTGTACTATTGATAATTAAATTCAAAAACATGTGCTTCTTAAGGTTTTATATTAGCGTGAAAGACGTCATTGTATTTTTTTCATTACGTTCAGAGTTTTTTTTGTATTCTATTTGTTTTATTAAAAAGGCCTAGCATAATTAGCTTGTGAAATCGGTCCCCACGCATTTCAGTACCACATTTATGCCATTGATTCACGCCTATGTGAAACCACCTTTTTCAAGTTTTTAACCTCTTAGAGAAGGGAAAGAAAAAACGATTTTTTTCCTCCTGAACGGTTTAACCTTTTTTTTTTGAGAAAAAAAAATGTTGATACTTTTCTATAGGTGTACCAAAAACTTTTTTAAAAAAATACGAAAACGGGAGTCAACAAAATTTTTGAATTTTTCCTCCAAAAAAGAAAAGAAAATTAGGTTAGGACAACCATATTTTTTTGCTACTTTTTTTTTGGAGGCACAATATACATTACTTTCACTTAAAATAAAAATATGGAATATATAGTAAGGGAATGTATCTCGATCGAGCAAATTTTCTAATTCAATTTTCAACGAAAATACACGTTTTAGGGTCCCCTGAGTCCAAATGACCAAGTCCCGCAAAAAGGTCTTGGGTGTGTGTGTGTGTGTGTAGTATTAGTAAGCCCAGCGCGGAAACGTAAATTCCTATAAAAGTAAAATTTCATATTTGAGACAACTGTAATCCCGAATGTTACAGCAACCTTTTATTGAAATCAGCTAACAGAAGAGCCACTTAATACCATGCATTTTTCACTTTTGGAGATTCTAAAAAATAACCATATATAATCTTGTTATCATTGATAAAAGACAGCTAAATATATAAGTTCGAATTCGATAGCCAACTAAAGGGGATAATTGTAAAAATATTTTTTTAATACAATTTTTTGTTTTTGAACTTAAGAACAGCAATATACATTTATAATATACCGTTGGAATGCTGAAGATTTTAGAAACAAATTGATCTTATACATACTGTTGTAAAAGTTAACGGAGAGTGGAAAAGCCTATAAAACTAACTGATTGACGGAAACAATAATATGATAGACTATTTATAAAACACATGTTAATATTAAAATACAATGTAAATGAATCTTTAACAATTTATTTTCGATTCTTAATTTGTTTTAAAATTCTTAAATTGATATAAATAACGGATGTAATTGAATGTCGTGTGTTGCGCGCACACGATTTTCATTTACTTTCATGTACCTATATATTGGAATAATTGGGAAAAAAAAAAAAAAATCAATTTGAGATAAATGGATTTTCTCTTCTCTTGCAATATTTAAAACATTACAATTAATATAATTTAGTTTTTGCTGAAATGAATTCTACGAATAAGATTCTAATATTATAACTGTAAATTTGAGATTTGCATGACCTGCACTCCAGGGCAATGTTCGTTGATCAACTAGGTTCAGCAGTTGTGGGGTATAATCATAAAATCTGGGTGGTTGGCTTTGGTGAGTACTAATTCAGAAGTTGGTCTCGGAATACAAGGAACGGAATTCCGTCAAAGAAATTAACTTTTCTCGAGAAATTATCCTTACCAATGGATTATGAATGCTATTATTTCGCCGACTCCTAACGAGCTGCTGGAACACCCCGTTGTTTCGTGTTAACTCTTAAGTTCAATTTCACATGCTCTAGTTTCTGAAACCACGGCATGGCATGCAATGTAGTAATATAGATTTTCTCCAGTACTTTAATCATCAATTTTAATTTTATAATTGTTTAAATTGATTGTGTATATATTCATTTATAGCCTAATGTATAAAATGAAGTTTCAGTGCCGTAACATTTCGTCATCAGACTTTTAATAAAGATTTTTAAATTTATTTTTGTTAAAACAACACTATCTTACTTATGTTACGCTTTTTAAAACTCTACAGTAAGTGAATATACTTTCTAATACATCAATATATATTTGTATAAGTTTAATTATGTTAACTCACATGAGAATATTCCATGCTCCTCATTGTCACATTAAGACGAAAAAAAAAAAAACCTGTACCAACATTAGTTTTTACCCAACTTACTTTGACAATAGTTAAATAGTTATCGCCATACTGTAGATTACAATTCTTACAAAATATACAAATTTTATATGTATGTGTGTGTAATTTTTATATAAAAATATTAGTAATGTTAGTTGATTTATATTTATTAGTAGAAAGTAAAAGGATTGTATTTATATTAGAACAATTGAAAAATTTTTTTAATTCTTGCCACGTTTAAAACTTCCGATTTATTACAAAAGCTCATTTATGTTACCATAAGACCCATCTGGACATATTTCAATCCTTATAATCCAAAATCCTTCACAAATTCCTAAATGCTCCTTATTTTATTAAGAACAAAATCATCCGTAATGACATAAATATCCCAGTTGTCGCAGAACTATCGCTGAACAGATATGCCTCTTTTAATTTCAAACTCCCGACCCACACGAATCCTCTTGTACCCAACTTATTCCTGACAAACCTTTGGGGCGGTTGAAAAGACGATGGCCTCGAAACCTATTGAAGAAAATTGATATTGAAGTGCTTCATAAACTTCACTGGGAGTTTATGCACAAGACATTTTCACGCCCATAAGTGTAAATTAGCTCTTTAACTTATTGTATTTATTATAAATACAGTTATAATATCAATAAAATGTTTTTAAAAAACTCTTTTTGAAAAAAAATCCATTAGAAAAAGAAATATAAATGTAAAAAGAAATTTAATTATTCCTCAAAACAATAAGTATGGATATATACACGAATTTATGTGTTTATCTATATTGAAGAAGTTATTAATCAGTACACTCTACAAGGTGTTTCGTAATTGGACAGCATTATTTTAGGTTTCACTAACTCAAAATAAACAAAAAGTTCATGTTAACATATATCTCAAACTCATTTATTAAACAGATATCAAAGGTTTAAGGTTTATCATTACCATTTATTTATTATGATTACGACATTTAGAGTAACTGTTCAAAAGGACCTCCGTTTCGTTGAATGCAACAGTCAGCACGAAGAATCCATGCTCCTCCGGCTCTTGGTATAGCATCAGGATGGTGCTTGATAGTTACCGCAGCTTCCACGATCCAATTTCTTAGCTCTTTTTGCGTGCCAATCTTCGGCCGCAGAATAGACCATAGACTTTATCCAGCCCCAAACAAACTAATCTAATTGCGTTAAATCCGAAGATCGTGGTGTCAATTTAACAGGTCCGTTTCAACCAACCCATCGGTCTCAATAAGTTGCATTTAAATAATCAGTGACACTACTAGAAAGGTGAGCTGGAGCACCGTCATGCATAAACCATAGCCTTTGCCTAATGCCTAGCGGAATATCTTCTGGGAGTTCATGAAGATTATTTTGCGGAAAAAAAAAGCGTTTACTTGCATAGGTTTTAGCTTGCCATTATCCCTAGGAGTCTTTTAAACGTTTTACAATTTGGTATTCTTCAGTGAGGAATGTACCTCGCCATGAGTATAGCATGTCTGTTTATTCTACAAAAGTGAATAAATTTACGGTGTCTCCCATTATAATCATAAATTGAACTGTGCCACAGTATTCACTCACACTAAAACACACAGGACTAGACAAATCATGATAAAGACAGCGGTGATACTCTAAAGCACTAGACAAGCAGATGAGCAACTACTGTCATTACTTATCGTGCATCAGGTGATGGAAACCTGTTATTGAGTATCAAACATAGTAAACTTTGTACAGTCAGTCTTAATGTAGTAAGTAAATAATAATTTTTCAACCTTTGATATCTGTTTAATTAATGGGTTTGAGATATATGTTAATATGAACGTTTTTTCTCTATTTTGTATCATTGAACACATACGTAAAATAGTGCTGTATAATTACGAAACACTCTGTATATAAAATAAATATAACCCTACATTCTTGAAAAAATCTACAAGTCACTAGAACGCCAGACAGCCAGAAGAATTTCTTCTTTAAAAGCAGCTAAACTGCAAAATTTTCTAATACTCATTTTATTGTCAGAAGTGAATCTAAATCGAACATTATTAGAATGTTTATAAAATTGAGATGTTTTAATTAATGGCAAATCAATATTAGTTACTTAATTACTTCTTGTGGTATATTTATATTTTAGTTCCGGTATATGTTCATTATTGAAAATATAGAGACATGAACGCAAGATGAAAATTGCCTAATATTCAGAACTTGAAATTATTCTAATAATAATGTTTTGTTGAATTTTCTGTTTTTGCTCAAAATCGATAATCAACGTATTCTGCGAAACGTTTAAAGGTTTGAGGATATATTTAGGAGCACTTCTCCCAGTTAAGCAAGGAGTTGAATACATCATTTTCAATGTTTGATTATTTAATATAGATATTAATATCCTCAATCTGTAGAAATTTTTTCTAAATCTCATGATGGATGATGTAATTTGTAGCTTAAATTAGAGTTTTTGATCTAAAATTATACCCAAATATTTTACATTTTCGGAAAATAGAATATATTTGGATCCCCTTAAATTTGTTTCCGAGCTAGAGTGCAAGGTAACAACTCTTTAAGTGCATATATTTAATATTTGACATTGCAAAAGGTACCACTTGTATCTTCTCTAAATTCAATCGAAGTAATTTTGAATCCAGCCAGTTCTTGGCTAGATTCAAATCTATGACTTGGAGTCTTCAAGTGTATAGTAAATTAGAATTCCTAATGTTTCCAAGCTAAAGATTCTGCTAAGATGTGATTGGTTCTAAATCACGGCTTATGCTTGGTTTTCCCCAATCTTTAGATAGCCACTTTGTGACAGAAGAAATAATTAACTCGCCACAGCTGGAATGGTACTTTCAGATTATTAATTCAATGCCCTATCTTTTAAGCTACCCCTCTTCCATGTGTTATGCAATATAATTATTGTTGGGTTGTGTCACATGAAATGTCCGTTTTCAAGGTAAAGGATTTTTATTAAAAATACGATATGAAAACAAGATAATTTTATTCAAAGTATTTACCTTCTTTTTCTTCACATTTTTTCCCAAAGTGATACTAACTTTTTTATTCCCGAACTGAAAATCTGAGCTTTGAAGTGGAACAAAAATTGAAAACGCACTTTTCACTTGATCATCATTTTCAAAAAGTTTTCCTTTGACGAAGTTGTCTAAATTCCTGAACAGGTGGTAATCTGTTGGAGACAAGTTGGGATAATATGGTGGGTGCGGAAGAACTTCGTAGCACAGTTCTTTCAATTTTTGCACGGTATGTTTTGAAACATGTTGTCTTGCTGCCTCTCAGTGAGATCATTAGGTACCTTTTTACTTACCCAATACACTTTAAATGTCTAGAAACGGTAGATACACTTGCATTTCGTTGTGCTGAGAGTCCTTTAACTGTTTGGTAGGGGTTTCCTTCTACTGTATGTTTGAGGAAAATGTTGTCTATTACGGACGGAGGTCTTCCTCGGGGCAAGTTTTCCAAGTCGGTATCCCCAGCTGAAAACATAGCTAGCAAACTAACGGCGAATGGTCCGTTCATTAACACTCCCTTCCCCAAACGCCTTGCAAATATTTCTAGCGGCCTCAGCTGCTGAATGGCTGAGTTTAAACTCATACAAAAATATCACTCGAAAATCGCGTGTTTCCATGTTCATATTTGGAGGTATAATAAAAAGTGGGTAATTGAATGGGAAGCTAATGTTTATAATACAAAGGTAGAGGATTAGTTACTGTTTACTTTAAATATGTAAACATTCGGAAGAAAACAACAGAGACCTGCAAAATCCTTTATGTATTTCAGAAACTATAAAAACTGACATTTCATGTGAAACAACCCAATATAATAAAATTTGTTATTCTGTCTCATATTTAAAGATATTTTCTAGAACATGATTTAATGTCCCTCATTATCTCTACTCTTTGTATCTATTAACTGTCAGAGTAACTAATTTTTAGCAATTAATTAATTCCATAAATTTCTTATTGATGATGACAAACTACAGAAAATACAAAACATTAGATTTGCCGAGAACGGTCGCCTTCGCCATTTCGAAAAACGTTCTACTACCTGAAGGTTTTATCATTGCAGACATTACCTCATAAAGCCTTCGGTGTTTAATGTTATCTCACGAGTTCAGTGAACTTTATTTCTCGTAAAATTCCTGTATATGCTCTTCTCACCCCTCAGAACCTTCATAAAATCCATTCTAAAACAGTCATATCCCTTTATATAGCATTGAGTATGACTTTGCAGGTTTGATTGCGACCTCATAATGTTCTTATTCCTGCCTTCCCCTTGTAATTTATACAAAACTAGCTGTTACTCACGGCTTTATTCGTATATCTCATATATCATATTTGGAATATTATAAGATAATTTATATACGTTTTGGGTAAGAATTGCTATACTTCGGTTTCTTCAATCTACGGTTCATATTCAGTATTCGGTTCATTCAGATGTGATAAGCAATATTGTATAAAAACAAAATGGACTATAAAATTTGGTTAATGTAAACATTTTGTTTCATAACCACTATCGAATAATTTAAACATTACGATTAGTTAATTAATTAAGTCGTCCTAGGATGTTTAGTAATGATGATTCAAGGGGTAACTAACAAGTTTATTACATAGTATTAAATGTTAAATAATATTAAGTATTAAATTTATAAATTTTGTACTAGACTGCGTTATGAGATGATCAGTTACCCTTTCGAAAAATTTTCATTATCAATGAATAAAATGTTTTTTATTAATTCAAATTTACATTAACAAGTGAGTTAAAATAAGCATTCCCTAATTATTTAGTACATTTGCTATATTAGCCTTTAATCATAATCGTTGCATATTATCACAACTCGTTAGCAATATTGCCTATTCGTGGGTGCTTCCTCTTTTCTTGTTAAACAAAATTTGTATTTTTAGTTCTTCTTTTTTTCTAATAGCGAAATAACTTAACAGCTTTTTAAAAATTTAATAGGTTTCCATAGGGGCATGCATACGTAACATGGATACCAAGCTTAATACGCTTTAACACGTTTGTTATGAATTTAACATTTAATATTAAGTCATTAACTTTGTAGTTACCATGCTCTCGAATGGTAGGTACCCCTTGAATTATCATTAGTAAATATCTTAGGACGGCTTAATTAATTAACTAATCGTAGTGTTTAGGTTATTCGATAGAGTTTATGAAACAAAATGTTTACATTAACCCTTTTTTACTTCCACTTCCCTATGTATGAATATATAGTACGGGAAAGTATTGCGATCGAGAAAATTTTCGAATTCCAGTTTTCGACGGAAATACACGTTTTAGGGTCTTCTGAGTTCAAATTGCTAAGTTCCTAAAAAAAGTCTGTGTGTCTGTCCGTATGTGTCTGTGTGACAGGTCTACAGCAAAACCATAACTGGTACGAAACTGAAATTTCATATTTAAGACAACTATACGCCCGAGATGTTACACTATGTTTTTTATGAAAATCGGCTAACTAGAAGAGCCACTTTATACTATGCATTTTGCACCTTTTCATGATTTCCTCATAAAACGGCTCTAAAGATTTTGATTAAACTTGCTATGTTGATGTTAAAATATAATGGGCATTAATATGGCGTAGGTTTCATTCTGATTGAAATAGTCTGACAGGGCTTAAATGCCAAAATTTAATTTTCTTCCTCTGAAGTACCTCTAATTTTGCAGATTTCAAAAAAATTAGGCACATCGTCTTATTAGCATTGTTAAATAACAGCTAAATATTCAAGTTGAGCGAATTTGATAAACAACTAAAGGAGAAAAGTGCAAACATATTTTTAATGCAATTTTTGTGTTTTTGATATTAACAGTAACAGTAATTTAGACATATAATATACCGTTGGAAAGAGAAAGATTGTAGAAAAAATATTATCAGATACATAAAGATGTAAAAGGTAATTTATTTTTATTATTTATTTATTTAACGTCACTTTATGCTACTATGGCTAATCGGACGATGCTACAGTGGGAGTCCTAAATTTTGCCTATCCAGGTTTTATTAGGATAGGGATCTTTAACGAGTACCTGACATCGCACAGGCTCAGGACCAACTTTTAACGTCCCCTCCGAAGAACGGCGTAACTAAGGATTTTTTACTCCCATTAAAAAATCCTAGGACCACCTGCGGGTTTGAACCCGTGACCTTAAAAGGTAATTTTAAGTGACGATTGGGAATATACTTAATATAGATTAACAATTTAATACAGTTATATTATTTAATCTAAATTATATGTCTCCAGTGAAAATGAATACACGTTTTATTAAAATCAACTTCAAATATTTTTCAAATTGAAGTATATATTATAGTTTTTATATTGATTTTAACAGTCGAGGTAAGTGATAGTTGTGTGTTGCCCGGACCAGATTTTTATTGTTCATTTTGTTTTTATACAATATTCCTTATCACGTCTGAATGAAACGAATAATGAATATGGATCGTGGACTGAAGAAACCGCACATTTTCAAGTCCATAAATTTTTAGAAGGCTCAAAAAATAAGTTATCATTGATACAATTTTATTAGAGGGTACATTAGGTTTCCTCTTGATGGATCAACTCAGAAAGTCCATGATATTGTAATCCGAATAAGTTATATTCGAATAGCAATACTCAAAAGTTTCACATTCATTTGTTTTAAAAATACTTTGAATCCTATTGTATTTAGTGTTATCTGAAATTCATTGAAATAATCACAGGATTAGGCAAACTCAAACTTGGTGATCATGAACATGAACATGAAAAAATAAATGTGCAGTATTACATAATGATAATATAGCTTTAATAATGTCATTAGTCTTTTTTTTTTTCTTCCTCTGACACGGGAAGAACATAAATCATTCAATATGCGTTATTTATCTTCTCATTTTTCGAAAATTATATATATATATTTTTTTTTTCTCCGGGGTTCTGCAATGATGTCACATCCCGGTCCTCAGCACTCCGTCTCTCCAATAATCTCGATCATTACAGTCGTCCTCAGTCAGACCTCTGGCTGCCATATCCTCCATTACCTCTTCTAACCATCTTTTCCGAGGTCTTCCACGTTTTCTCCTCTTGGGTGGGCAGTATTCAATCAATCGAAGAGGCCAACGTGCTTCATCCATTTCTCATAACGTGCCCATACCACATCAGCCTTCTACTAATTTCTTCGAGAATGGTGAGCTCGGCCCCCACTCTTTCCCTTATTTGGTTATTGGGGATTTTTTCTAACCGAGACACGGCACAACTTCTCCAAAAATCCATCTCCAGGGATAATAATTTTTTTTGCTGGGATTTCTTCACCGTTCAAGATTCACATCCATATAGTTGCAACCAAAAAGGAGTGGAATATCTTCTTTTTCGTTTGGAGTGAAACCTTCTTATTCCATAACACTCCATTTAGTATCCCGATAATCCTTTTTCCGTTAACAATCTTATTAGATATGTCCCTATGTATTGATGCGTTCTTATCTATAGTAACGCCTAGATATTTGAAGGCATCGCTTTGTGGAATCGTCCAGCCTTCCAAACAGAGAGCAGGGACAGATGAGAGAATAGGCATATATTCAGTTTTTTCTTATTTATTTCCAGACCCCATTGTGCATATACTTCTACGAGCTTCCTCAACATATATTCCATATCAAATTCATCCGATGATATGACAACCTGGTCGTCCGCGAATTGTAAGGTGAATAGAACGTCATTACCGACCTCTATTCCCATACCCCGGCAATTTTTTTCCATGATTTTAAGACCTGTTCTATATAGATGTTAAAAAGTGTTGGCGATAGGCAACATCCTTGTTTCAAGCCCTTTGAGATTGGAAAAGGCTCTGAGAATTCCGTTCCAATCTTCACTCTCGATTGGGCTCCCATATACAAACTTTTTATAGCTTTTATCAGGCCTTTACTTATCTCTGCAAAATCTAACGACTCCCAAAGTTTCCTCAGAGGAACACTGTCATATGCTTTCTGGAGATCAATGAATGTGAGATGAGTTTCTAGGTCGTATTCTCCTCTTTTCTGTACAAGTTGGATCAGGGTGAAAATATGATCGCAACATGATCTACCTCGTCTGAACCCTGTCTGTTCCTCTGTCATCTGATCAAAGAACTCTTTCTCCAGCCTCGAAAATTATAGATTAGTATTTTTTAATATCTTCTGTTATCACACAGAATTTTTTAAAAATCCTTTTATTGATATTTACAACTGTACACAGTACAACAAGTAAATGAGCTATTTACAGAACATTGGCTTAGAAAGGTCTTGAGAAGAATCTACCCAGTGGTAGCACTTCAGAGTTTATTTGGTAAGCAGGTCTCGAGGCCATCGGCTTTTCAGACGCCTCGGAGGATTATCGGGAATAGATGCCGATGAGAGGATACGGACAAGCGGGTTTGTATGGGCGGGTAATTTGGAATGAAAGGAGGAGTATCTTTTTTGGGCAATTTCTGCAACGCGTGGGATATTCAGGTCTCTATGGATGAGTTTCTTGGTAAAAAAGTACGGAGCGTCTAGGATTTGACGAAGGATTTTGGATTGCAAGGATTGGATGCGGGAGGAATTCGATGGTTTAGTGGAGCCCCATAGCTCTATGCCATAAGTCCAGATAGGTCTAATAATGGTTGTGTAAATGAGTTTTTTGAAGAATAGAGAGAGTTTTGATCGTTTGTCAAGTAAGTGTTTTAATAGTCGATATCTACGAGCAGTTTCTTGTCGTTTAAGTCTTGTATGAGGATTCCATGTAAGACGTTTGTCAAGATGAAGTCCAAGGTATCGTATTTGTTCTACAGTGATGAGTGGGGTACACAGAATTTAATATCATCATTTACCTTTATGTGAAAGACGGGTATTGAATGAATAGTTTTAATTATTTTTTAAAAAATGTTCTTTTTAATGTTTTTGATTTATTATTTTCAATAATCGACCTATGTAATCGACCGAAAAAAAAAAAAATTATTCCTGCTCAAAATTTGAGAGCTTACGTTTCAAGATGCGTAGAATCCGAATAACAAAAAAAAATCCGTTTCTCCTAATAAATAAATGAATAAATACCAAACATTTTGCTTCTAGTGGCATTTGATAGAGAATTAAATTTTGAATCAAATAAAAAAAGAATCATTGAAATTGGTTAACAACTAGCTCAGATATTGCGTTTGAAATCAGTGGTAGTGTTTATGATAGGATGCTTTGAATTAGTGCTATTCATATTACTTGATTGCATTTTAACAGCCATATAAACAGTTATACCCTAATATTGTTATTTGGAAATAATAAACCATTGTGTAATAATTGGCAGCGTTTTTATTTTTATTTATTTTTTTACTGTAATATATTAAGATTATATTTTATTTATCTTTCATTGCACCTACATGTATTTATGTAAGATTTAAATTCTATATAATATGATAGAATCAAAATTTAATATTTGCTTGACCGTCTCGTAAACATCCATCACAGTAATCATAAGTATTTATTCCGGTTGAATTGATCGAAAGTTTTTATGAGATATTCTATCTTTGATTTTCGACCAATCTTACCCTATTCCATTTAAATTTAAGTCACCAATTTTTTTGATGTTTTGGGGACTTGCTTTGAAATATATTCTTGGTACCTGTTTATAAAATTATGCGAACAAAAGTAATCTTGTGCTTGGTTTTTCCTAACAATTAAGCTGCTAATGAATTTGTGTCGACTATCATCCTTTTCCTAAAACCAGGCAAACCATCCAACTGTACGTCATCCTACAGACCTATTAGCCTTCTTCCGATCCTCTCCAAAATCTTCGAAAAACTCCTATTAAAACGAATCCTAGCAAAATTTCACAATTTTCCTTCACACCAGTTTGGATTCCGTCCTCAACATTCCACGGTTCAGCAAGGACTCCGAGTTGTAGACCACATTTCCTCCGCCCTTGAGTGCAAGGAGTATTGTTCGGGTGCCTTTCTGGACATAGCTCAAGCTTTTGACCGGGTGTGGCACCCGGGACTGCTCTTTAAGCTCAAAACCCATTTACCTCAATCCTTATACCTAATCCTCCGATCCTATTTATCCAACCGCTCCTTCCGAGTTCGCTGTGGTTCCGAATTTTCCGAACAATATACTGTTGAGGCCGGTGTTCCTCAAGGCAGCGTCTTAGGACCCGTCCTCTACATCCTCTTCACCGCCGATATCCCTACCGATCCCAATACCTTTCTGGCAACATTTGCTGATGACACAGCCATTTTATCATCCCATTCCGATCCTGAAGCAGCATCGCTAAATCTCCAAAAGCACCTTTCCCTTGTCGAAGACTGGTGCAATGCTTGGCGTATTAAGGTGAACGAAAGCAAATGCACTCACGTCACATTTACCCTTCGACGCAAATCCTGTCCAACGGTTAATTTCAATTCCATACCGCTTCCTTCCTCAGACACAGTCCGGTATCTCGGCTTTTTACTAGACAAAAGACTGACGTGGAACCCACATACAAGACTAAAAAGAAAAGAACTCAACCGCAGATTCGGCCAGTTATACAGACTACTAAACAGAAAATCTCATCTTACAGTTGACAACAAATTACTAATATACAAGACAGTTCTGAAACCTATATGGACCTACGGACTTGAACTGTGGGGAACAGCTAAACATTCTAACATCAAACGCATCCAATCCTTCCAATCCAAAGTCCTCCGAACAATAGTTAATGCTCCTTATTACGTTACCAACTGTACCCTACACCATGACCTTAATATTCCGTTTGTTTTAGACCTGGTACCATCCAAATTTTCCAAATTTCATCAGAACCTTAGTCATCATCCTAACCCTCTAGCGCAATCCCTATCCAGCACCACCCATCCCTACAATCCTCCTCGAAGATTGAAACGGCAGTGGCCACGAGACCTATTGTAAATATTTAAACTGGAGTTCTGACAATGGTCAGATCCTCCACTCATGTACGTTATGTTTGTGGCTACAGCGCCCTAACTCAGCCTCCACTGGCTCAGACCAGTGATGCGGCTGAGATAGAGGCGGTGGGATCTCTTGGATCCCGCTTTTTCCTCCACAAGTGGAGGGAAAAGCGCTTGCTGGGGTCCCTTTAGCAATTGTATACATTGTATATTGTTATGATTGTGTTTAAGATGTTTATTTATTTGCCAACTTTTTATTTATCTCAATAATAGGTTTTTGTTTCGATTTGTTTTGTTTTTTATTTATTATTATTATTTTATTGTATATATATGAATTTATTTATGTTCTATTTTATGTAATTTGACCATTATTATTATTTTCTGTATATATAGTATGAATGTGGTCTCTTATCAATATTATTATTGTTCATTTTGTAACAAATTGTAATATATCTCAATAAAAATAATAAAAAAAAAAAAAAAAAAATGAATTTGTGTGTTTTCTCAATTTCACCGCGACTTACAACTTTTTATTCAGGAAACATGAATTCTTCCGTACACCTTGAAAGTTTGATTAAAAAGTACTATGATAGAATAAAAATATGATTTTCGAGAAAAATGGATTTGTGAGGTTTCAACCATCGAAAACGCTGATTTCCAAAATGTTCTCTAACCCCTTTAGGAAATATTACTGAAAACGCAAAAATCTGTCATTTATTTGTTAGTGGACGAATTTACTTGATTCAAGATTTATTATTAAATTCTAGAGCTTTGGAAATTTAAAATATCGGCATTTAAGCCATGTCAGACTATTTTAATCAGATTGAAACCTACATCATATTAATGTCCATTAATAAATTTTACATCGATATATAGAGTTTATTCAAAATCGTTGTAGCCTTTTTTGAGGAAAAAAAAAGGTCCAAACAAAATGCATGGTTTAAAGTAGATCTTTCGGTCAGATGATTTTGATGAAAAACTTTCTGTAACATCTCGGGTATATATAGTTGTCATAAATATGAAATTTCAGTTTTCGTTTTCGCTCGGGAGTCCCTTTTTTAGGGACTTAGCAATTTGAACTCAGAAGACCCTAAAACGTGTTTTTCCGTTCAAAACTGGAATTCGAAAATTTTCACGATCGCAATACTTTCCCTTACTATATATTTCATATAGTTGATATCCAGAAAACTTTCGTCAAATGTTTGATCTCAATAATTAAAAAGTATTTTTTTGAAAGTGAAAAAAAAGTTACACATTCATACCCTAGCCAAAAGATATATCCATCTTAATATTACTGAAGCTTCTGCTGTACTAAGGAAATAGATAAGCTTTTTGAAATGCTTGTATGACATTGCTTTCGGCATGTTTTGGAATGAAATGAAACGTGTAATTAGTACCTTTTGCTAATTGAATAAATAAATTGAAGATGTATTGTATAGTCGGCGATAGAGATTGCTATGTCGGCCGGCCTTGGACAGGAAGAGTAGTGGGGCCAGTTGGGAGAGGAGAGGAGACATGAGCGGGCAGAGAGCGAGATGATGGTCTCGGTGAGCAGGCTACCTGAGGAGGCGGCGGGAGTGGGGGCGGTCCAGCGCGCCAGTAGTGCCGCCGCCAGGATGCGAGCGGGGGGCCGCCTCCTAGTCTACGTCTTCTGCTGCTTCCTCTACCTCGTCTTCGGCGCCCTCGTCTTCTCCTCCATCGAGTCCCCTCTGGAGCTCAGCCTCATCGCCAAGCTAAAGTACCTCAGGCACCAGATCCTTCAGGACCACCCCTGTCTGTCGGGTGAGTCATTATCTCTTATCTTCGCTTCATTCTTTTATCTCAATGAGTGTCAAATTGCGCTTTTTACATTATTTCCTATTTTAATGTGTTATTTATCAAAATAGATTTCCAAAAACCTAGTTTAAAATATGTGTTGTGCCTCCACATGGTCCTCGCCTTCTCCTGAAGGTGCCACTACTGTGAGGTTATGTTGACGTCAGGTCGACAGCTAAGTCCGCTCTGGACGATGTCTTCTAAATATCTTATTCAAGATTTACACACCGGTATACTTGATATACAGTTTCTGATGTTTTACTAAACAATAAAGCTCATACATAATTCGGATAATTTCCATGCAGTACGTATTAGATAGCCCATTAATGCTTTTTAGCTACATTAATTTGAGTTCTACAACGCTTATTATTTCATAATGAATAAAAGTGTCTATTACTTTTTCGGAATCTATTTCTGCTTCATTTACCTTTAATATTGATTAATTATGAATTTCTAAATCGCAAACTTAATCAATTGCAATACATTTATATTGTGTTAAAATTAACTTATAATAAAGTTATGAATATTAATATAAATTAACATTGTTCTTAAATGTTTACATATGATAATTAACATAAGCAATCTCTTGACTGATTTCAATATATACAAATAAATAATGTCATTTTCATGTATTATTTGTTGAGGAAAAAGATCTTGGGAAATGCCATATTTGATGTTAATTTACCTTATTCACGTTTTAATAAATTTTTTTTAATTACAAAGTTTGATGAAAAATGGTCGGGCACATATGTAATTTTGATTATGTAGCATTGTTGATTTTGCAATACCTTTTGAATAATTTTTTAATAACTGTTTAAAAATAACAACTTTTTAATGAAACTGATTAGAATCATTTGTTTTTAATGATCTATATTTTATATTCCTTCTAGAATTCTGATTGGTGAAAACCCCTAAAACGTTGATAAATCATAATAATTTTAATAAAATGTTTTTTGAAGAAATATAAAATTAACCCATTTCTTTTCTTTGTCACAAAATAAATTATTCATGACAATTAAGCTTTTTTATTTATATTTATTCTAAAACTAACTTATATTACACCCGAAAAACTTTCTGAAGCCAACAAAATATGGCTAATTTCATCATATC